>CM066319.1:102207500-102826878 GCA_033807775.1 Saussurea involucrata | reverse complement strand
ACCGAGTGTGATAGAGTGTAAAATAGATTATGATTTAGGTGCCCCCATGGTTTGTCTAGCACCGAAAGGACCTCCCTAGTGGACGCATCCCGAGCGATGTGAGGGTCCTAGGACTAGAGGAGGTAGGGTCCAGCGAGTTGGGGCTCCTGGACAGGGTGTGCCGAGAGTATCTTTTGGGAAGGGAACTGCAGCAAGCGGTGCCTCGGACGCGTAAGCAAGCACAAGCCGCCAACCCAATCCCATAACAACATCTACACCCGAAACATACACTTGACCTCCACCGCAACTCAACGACGACCTTCTTTCGTCGATTCCAATTCCTCATCCGAAGATGAGTTAGAAGATGTTCAACTTACATCTGATGTTGTGCTGGTCCGCGACGAATCCTTCGAAAGATCTTCTAGCTCGGATGCCTCTGACTCCGGATCGGACGAAAGATCAGGGGATGCCTCATCGGAAACCGAATCCGATACCGATCAGGCAATCCGCCTCCGAAAGATACCGGTCGGCATTGGACCGTACCCTTCAATGGTGGACTCCGATTCTCCACCTACAACATCTTCCACACCATCTAATGCCCCATCAGCCGAACTGGGAGATATAAGAAGAGCGGAGGGAGATGAAGTGTAAAATATTGAAACAGTGAGTGTGAGAGAAAGGAGAAGCAAAAGAAGAAATAAGCGTGAGAGTATCCAGCCACATGTCACCCGGGTAGCCACATCTGCTATCCAGTCTCATCCGTTGGGACTGGGAATTGAAGAAGCCGTCATGGACCCATCGACGCAGTTGCACGCCCTCCTCAGCCACTCAGGTGTCTCTCAACAGACACCTGTTTCATTTAAACACGGGGACTTAGCACATAATCTATCAGGCCTTAACTCGGAAGGTGTTGATATTGAAACAAGAGATCAGCTGCCCCTTATCTCGACTTCTTTGAGTGCACAATTGAGTCTAGCGCCTCTTGATAGTTTATCTTCTTTGGCTAGGAAACCAATCATACTGTTAGCTCCATATATTCATAATATTAGAAGTATTGAAAAATAGGCCAAGTAAAGAAGAATTCCACAGAAGCTCTGCGGAGTGCCACAGAAGCTCTGCCGAAGTAAACAAGATCATTCAAGAAATACCAAGACCCATGATAGACAGAAGACTACTCACAAAAGACTGAAGAAGGATCTACAGAAGGATGCTCACAAAGGACCAAGCCGCAGAACCTCTGTCACCCTTGACAGAGCCTCTGTGGTTCAGACTTAAGACTTGGAAGATATTTATAATATCTTGCCACTGTTCCAGGACTATCTTACCACTGTTACAGAAATATCTTGATACTGTTCCAGGGTCCGTTCATCAACTTGTACAAAGCATGGTCCGACAACAACACGTGTCAAACTCCGATTGGAATCCTTACAAGTTGATATTGGTGCATTTAATGCATGCAGGTTTCCAACTGTTCATGCCATCCCTTCCTTGCTGTAGCAATAGTCCTTTTGTCTAGAATAGATCTTTTGTAGTAGTATAAAAGGAAGACTCATGTTAAGTTCTTCCTTACCAACTAATACACACACAACACACGAAAACACTTGCACACAGTTAACGTCAAATATGTTCTTAGTGTTCTTAATCAAATACAGTATTCGTTGAGATATTCATCTGTTCTTCATATACTGTTTATTTGGTATTTTGTGTTGTTTCTATATCTGTTAGGTCTTCAAATACGATTCCGCAACACATCTTATTTGAACTAGTAGGTTAGATAATCTTTGTTAATCAAATACGGGAACCAACAATTGGTATCAGAGCAAAGCTTGGTTTTCAACATCAAGCGATCCTCGTTTTAACAAGATTATTGGTAGAAACGTGGTCTGATTTTAACCTGTTATTCATTCATTCAAACAGATTCTATTTTTCAGCCATTTTTTCGATTTATTCGATATTTGGAAAATCTAGACAAACTGTTTCTTTAGTTGAAACTCCATAAAAGTGCACTGTTAAGAGCTTCCAACCCCAGAAAATCTTTCCAGATGATTCTTTCGTACTTTTTTGTGTCATATCTTATTCTGAAACTTTCTACTCTTAAAATGACAAGCGCACAAAATTTCTTCACAGCTGGCTCATTAACCAAACCACCATCTCTTCTACGAAAGGAGTATCCTCAATGGAAAATAAGAATGATCAATTTCTTTGAGGGTACTGATAAATAGCTCGTACAATACCTTTATAATCCTCCTCATATCCCTATGTTAATAGTACCTCGTGTACCAGCTACAGGTGACACTCCTGAAATTCCTGAGCATCAAAAACTTAAAACCAGGGATGGTTGGTCAGATCAAGATAAAGAAAAAGATGAACTCGCGCAGAAACAAAAAGAATTCTGATCATGGCAATCCCCAACGATCTCTTCCAGTCTTTAGATGCCTGCGAATCTGCGTATGATCTTTGGAAAGAACTGGAGAAACAACTTGAAGGGGGAGCTAAAACTCAGAAAACCCGAAGGGCTTAATACATAAACGGGTATTACACTTTTAAAGCCCTGACAAATGAATCTCTGCAAACAATGTATGACAGGTTCAACTCTCTGATCAATAACTGCAAGAAGTTCGGCATCCACAGAACTTCTGAAGTGAATAACGTCATGTTTCTCAAAAGTATGAACGAAGAATGGCTCCAGTTATCTATGTCTTTACAAACCAATCAAGATTTAGATTCCTGGACTCTTTCAGACCTCTACGGAACATTATCTGGTCAAGAGCCTCAAGTAGCACAAGCAAAGACACTAACCATTGCACCTCTTGCATTGGTTAGCACATCTACAGAAGAAAAAGAGAGGCCGAGGAAAGAATGAGCGACAGAGGAAAAGAAGGAGAAAAAGAAAAAGGTAGTTGACAGCGAAGATGAAGAGATTATGGAAGAGGGAGAGATCACTCTGGCATCAATAGCAACATCCTTAGCTCTGTTGACAAGAGAATTCAGAGGAAACCAAAAGAGTTATGGTAATGAAAGATATGATAGAGATAATAGAGAAAGAAGAGAAGATCGGAGTAGAAGGGATCAAGGAAGAAGAGAAGAATCAGCTGACCGACAGAGGTCAGACGACAGAAGTAACGACCAGCAAAGGTCGAGTGAAAGATACAATAGAGGAAATGACCGACAGAGGTCAGATGACAAGGCAAGCTACACACCACAAGAATGCTACAAGTGTGGTAAGCCTGCTCATTATGCTAATGAATGCAGATCGGAAAAAGGTGGTGACCGACAGAAGTCCGACGATCGTGCTGGTAATACTTCCCAGAACCAAGGTTACTACAACTGTGGGAAGCCAGGCCACTTTGCCAATGAATGCAGAAGCAGGACAAATCGCCCACAGAAGGACTCAGCTTTTTACAAAAAGAAAGCTGAGTATTATGCTCAAAAGTCACTCATGGCAAACAAAGTGGTGAACAAAGAAGATTGGGAGTCAGATTCAACCTCTGATGATGAATACACCAACAATGCCTTGTTATGTGGCATGGCAGAAATCATCTCAGACTCTGACACTGAGGTATCCACTTCAAACTCCACCTCTTATACTACAGAAGTTGATTTACTTACAATTAAAACTGAAAATATTGAACTGAAAAAGACTTGTGATGATATTCAGAAAAAACTCACTTTTTATGAAAGAGAAACTAGACTTCTCACTGAAGAAAAAGCAAAAATTTTCAAAGAAAAGGAAGAATTAGAAGCACATTGGAATAAGAATCTATTTCCTTTAAAAGAGAAAAAATTTCAATTAAATACATCTTTAAAATCCAAAACAAAAGAACTTTCAGATTCTGAGAGCGACAGACTAAACATTCTAGCTCTTAATGAATATTTTCAAAAGGAAAGAGAAGTCCTTTGGGAAGATCTACTTAGAAGAGATGTTTTAATTAATAATTATCGTGATGCACAAAAGGTGTACGAGAAAATAAATACTCAAATAGGAAGGCGAGGTATTGGGTACAGTGATATTAATCAAGGTACATAAAACAAAAAGAATAAACCTCTGTCATCACTATTTGCTGTAGGAAAAATCAACAAACCTAATTTTCCAAACTTAATCTCTGTAAGTAAGAGAGTAAAAGTCTCTGGGGATCCTCACTTAAGGAAACCCATGAAGATGATAAATGTGTGGTTTGAAAACACAGATTTATCACCTTCAACCTCTGTCAAAAGAGGATCCAAACCAAAGAGATATCTGAAAACTCAATATCATATAGGAATCTTCAAGTTTGGTAAACCAGAGACTCAAACTCAAGTTGCGTTTGTCTGCACTATAGATTCTGAAAAGAAATTATATGCAAAAGCACTTGAGTTCAAACCAATCTTTTCAAAAGAAAAACTAAGAAATATAATTGAAAAAGAAATAATGAAAATTGGGAAAATAGATATTTTGAAAAATCTTTGTACACCTTCCACAGATCAAAAACTCTCTGAAGAGATCTTATCAGACACCTCTGTTGACTTAGAAAATAATTTTTCAGATGTAGAAAGCAAGTATGACACATGCTCCGAAAGTCTAGCCTCTGTCGAAAGAAATACTGATGACTCAACGTCAGTATATGAGGACGATTCATCATCTGACGAATCAGAGACTGAATGAATAGAAAAGGTTCCTTGTGACTCGGAGGTTATTAAACAAACATTTGAAGTTCTTAACAGAACTATTCATCCAAAGGAGAAAATCAATGGATTTCCAATCTGTCCAGACCTTTTGGATATGTGCATACAAGCCAAAACCTCTATCGAGCTTGAAATTTTCAAAAAACAGAAGTTATTGTCCACTCAAAACCTAAAAGATTGAAAGTTTTTAAAACCCTTACAAATTAAAGAGAAACCAACATGGCAACAAAAGGGTAAGTGGCCAAAACCTAACAAATCTTTTTCTTCTATGGCAGTGAAATCAACAGAAGTTCACCACAGAAGGGACTCACAGAAGGCTGATACAAACAAAGATTTTTGCCGACAATCTAATCTACATAAATCTTCTTGTAATAGGAAGCCATATGCTAGAATAGAATGTAATGCCTCTTTGGCCTAGTTTAAAGCTTTCAATGAAAATTTAAAGCAAATCACTTCTAATGTTCTATACTGTCATTGCTTTGATCTTATGTTCAAATTGAATAATCATTTATGTGGTTCAAATTGTTTTCTCTCTGCACCTAAATCAAATATTCAAGAGAAACAAACTGATTCGTCGACAAAAGATAAAATGTATTTCAAGAATGCTAAGGCAAACTTGAAAAATTCTGACGAAACTGGACCCATATGGATATGTGTACCTAAAACTCTATGATTGTCTTGCAGAAGCAGTGTGTGCCAATATGGTATCTAGACTCCGGATGCTCAAGGCACATGACTGGCAACATAAGTCTTCTATCCATGTACCAAGAAAAACAAGATGGTGGATCAGTGACTTTTGGAGACAACAAAAAGGGGCATATTAAAGGCTATGGACTCATAAAGAAAGAAAATATCACCGTACACGAAGTTGCATATGTTGATGGCCTTAAACACAACCTACTCAGTATCAGCCAACTTTGTGACACGGGATTTGTTGTACTGTTCAAGAGAACATTTTGCTCTCTACTAAGTGAAGACACCGGAATAGAACTTTTGCGAACCAAAAGAAAAGGTGATCTGTATCTAATGAACATCAATGCCAAAAACAAGGACAACATTTGTCTTGTAAGCCTGGCTATGGCACAACAGGTTCTGTCACTTAAACTTTCATACTCTAGATAAACTGGTAAAACTTGAACTGGTCAAAGGTTTACCTAATGTTAAATTTAACAAGGATCATTTATGCTCTGCCTGTGAAATGGGAAAACTCAAAAGAGCTTCCCACAGAGGCAAAACTGATGTGTCTTGTCCTAGGCCTCTGTACATGCTTCACGTTGACCTCTGCGGTCCAATCGCTATACAGAGCCTAGGTGGCAAGAAATATATACTTGTCTTAATTGATGAGTATTCACGTTTTACATGGGTTGAATTTGTCAAAAGGAAATCAGATGTTCCATGCATCCTGATTAATCTAATGAAAAGAATCCAAGTTCTTTATGAGTGCAGAATTCTGATGTTACGAAGTGACAATGGCACAGAATTCAAAAACTCTGTCATTGAATCCTATCTCACAGAAGAAGGAATATATCAGAACTTCTCTGCTGCTCGCACCCCACAACAGAATGGCGTGGTCGAACGAAAGAATCGCACGCTCGTGGAAGCTGCAAGAACCATGCTTTCTGCATGCGGATTACCAATGAGGTTTTGAGCAGAAGCAATTTCAACTGCTTGCTATACCCAAAATCGTTCAACAATCGTGAAAAGACACATCAAAACTCCTTATGAATTGATCAACAAACGGCGACCAAACATAAAGTTTCTCCATGTGTTTGGATGCAAATGCTTTGTCTTAAACGACAGAGACTCAAGAGGAAAGTTTGAAGAAAAGGCTGACCAAGGCAAGTTCATCGGATACTCTGCCGCTTCCAAAGCTTACAGAGTTTACCTTCTGAAGTCGCGCACGATAGTTGAAAGCATCAATGTGTCCTTTGATGACTCATTCAAAAAGACTTCTGAACAATTCAGTTCAGAACTCGGGCTAAACAAGGAATCCTCTAGCATCTCAAAAATAAATGAAGATTTAGGTCTTTTATTTCAAGAGATGGTCAACGACGATGTTGATCCCTCTGTGGGAAACAACAACACCTCTGCAGAATCACCTTCCGTAAACGAAGTAAGTATCTCTCTGTCTGATCCTTTTAATACCTCTTCTGCAACTACTACAGGTACTGAAAATCGAACAGAAGATACAACAAAAGATTCAACAACAGAGGTAATCCAGATTCTAACAAATCCAACAAAGGAAGCAACACCAGAAGGAACACCAGAGGAAAGTGAAGATGAAACCACAATAACTACATAGAAGGAAATTCCAACTCTAATACCCATTTCTACAGAAACTGAACTAAACACAAGGGCAGAACCATCAACCACTTCAACCACAGAAGTTCAACTTGATGACTCAAATGATCATCTTCCACGAACAACTCAATGGACAAAAAGCCATCCTCCAAGCCAAATCATCAGCAATCCTACGGATAAGGTAAAAACAAGATCAGCTTCTGCAAATTTTTGTTTCTTTACCAACTTTATTAGTGTGATCGAACCGAAAAAGATCTCTGAGGCCTTGGAAGACCCAAACTGGGTGGATGCTATGCAAGAAGAGCTTCTGCAGTTTGAGCGAAACTAGGTCTGGACTCTAGTACCTTTGCCACGAGGGAAACAGGCCATAGGGACTAAGTGGGTCTTCAGAAACAAAAAGGATGAGGAGGGAGTGATCATTAGAAACAAAGCAAGACTGGTGGCCAAGGGATATCGCCAAGAAGAGGGCATAGATTACGATGAAACTTTTGCCCCTGTTGCACGGCTCAAAGCAATAAGAATTTTCTTAGCCTTCGCAGCCCACAGAGGTCTTAAAGTATATCAAATGGATGTAAAATCTGCTTTTCTAAATGGTGAAATTCAAGAAGAAGTATACGTCCAACAACCACCAGGGTTTGAAAGCTCAAAGTACCCAAGGTATGTCTATTACCTTGATAAAGCTCTATATGGACTGAAACAGGCACCAAGAGCATGGTACGAAAGACTTTCTACCTTTCTTCTCGATGACAACTACAAAAGAGGTACCACTGATACAACCCTGTTCTTTAAAGGAGAAGGAAATGAGCTTATTCTTGTACAAATATATGTAGATGACATCATTTTTGGGTCTACAAATGCACAAAAATGTAAAGATTTTGAAAAACTCTTGCAGAGTGAGTTTGAAATGAGTATGATGGGAGAATTAACCTTTTTCCTCGGACTTCAAGTCAAACAAACATCAGAAGGAAATTTTCATAAACCAATCAAAATATGTCTCTGACATACTTGAAAAATATAGCCTCTCTGATGCCTCTGTCATGAAAACCCCAATGGCCACTGGAAATAAACTATTTTCAGATCCAAATGGCATCTCTGTCGAGTGCACGCTTTACAGAGGAATTGTGTCTCAACATCTACGGCATAAGCTGAATACGTTGCTGCTACTAGTTGTTGCTCTCAAGTTCTGTGGATGAAAACTCAGCTGAAAGAATTTGGTCACATCATCTGCAAAATTTCCATCCTCTGTGATTCCAAAAGTGCAATTGCCATCTCTGCAAATCCAGTACAGCATTCAAAAACTAAGCACATAGATATCAGGTATCACTTTCTGAAGTATCATGTTGAAAACCAAACCATCGAGATGCATTTTGTACCAATAGAATTTCAGCTTGCTGATTTATTCACCAAGGCACTCGATGAGAAAAAATTTTATTTACTTGGTGGGTAAATTAGGAATGATAAATATGGATTAACCTCTGTAAGTTTCTTATCTTCATTTTAAAAGCATGTATAATTTTTTTTGTAAATTATTAAAATAATAACTTTTTCTTACTTTATTTTTTATTTTATTTTAGAAAATAATTTGCTTTTGTATGTAAATTCTAAAAATCTCAATTTTGAAAACAACAGAGATTCTGTAGGACTCCTCAGAACCTCTGAAGATCCTTACAGAACCTCTGATACACTTGACCTATGTTATATACATTTACTTCTGATTATTTGAATCAAGCATAGGTCAAGGGGGAGCAGAAGGAGAACATACTTGATCTACAGAGGTTGAGTAGATCAAGGTGGAGCAGAAGGAAACCATGCTTAATCTACAGAGATTTATAAGTCAAGGGGGAGCAAAGGAAGAGATGACATCAACAGAAAAAAAGAACTTTGCCGAACAAAGAAGAACAAAAAGGTTAGTATCTCGAACAAATTATTTTTGAAAATAATTTTCTAGGACACAAATTTCTAAATATATTCTAGAAACATTATTAAAAACATTCCAAATAAACTTTGATCAAAAAGAATATTGAGTTTTTCATTATTAGAAATTTAAGGTCACAGAGCCTCTGTTGAGTCCAACAGAGGTTCTGCAGGCAAAAGCTCTAATCTTAAATCGATAATCTTGAAAACTCTGTCAATCACCTTGGGTATCAATTTCAAAAAGAATCATCGTGTACAAATGCACGGCAACAGAAGTCATTGGTTACAGAATTCTCTCCACAAGAAAGAACTTCTGTAGACCACACTTGTTTTTAAAGACTTTTTGCTGCACAAAACCTTTTTCAAAAACAATTTTCTAGGACACCAGCTTTCAAAGAGGTCCTAAAAACATTGTTAAAAACAATCAAAAACTTGGATGATCAAAAATGTTTATAAATTGTTAGATATGAGAAATTTGTTGTCTCAGAGCCTCTGCTGGCTCTGACAGAGGTCCAAAAACCTCTGTAAAGAACTTTCTATACTAATAATTTATCGATCCTCTCCATGGACTTTTCAACCATTTTTTATGAAGGTACAACCTACAGAGGCAAGAAAAACAAGGTTTTCAAATCACAGAGCCTCTGTCAGTTTTTACTATTGGGCATTTCTGTAACAGTAACGGTAACTTTTCTACAAGTGAGAATCATGTGGAGGTAAAGAAGCCCACGCGCCTAGCATTTAATAAGGCCGCCCACAACGTCTCGTCATAACTGACATAGAGGACGTGTCATCTTTTCATTCGACCAACATGGAGCACGTTTCTCTGGAAAGTTGAACCCGCCGTAACCACTCAAGTGCGGACCCCAAATATTATTTACCTCAAAATATTAACCCTTTCAGATTCTACGGTTACATACTCAGTATAAAACCCACGTTACCTTTCCTCACAAAAACTTTACTTACTTTCTTCTCCGACGAACCTGCAAATATTTTCAAATCCTCATTCTTCTTTTCAAAAATGGCTTCCAGTTCCCACGCTGCTCAGAACTCTCCGGCGAACTCTCCTCAACAATCCCTAGTACATTCAGAGCACTCCCACAACCCAAACATCGCCGTAAATGTAGAAACAGAAAACTCCGGCGACTCTACAAATTTTGCACCAACCACCAACCTTCAACATTTTCTGAACAAAGAACATTTTGAGGATGTTCTTCCATTAAAATCCAACAACTGCTACCTTGTGCCCTCACCAACAGCCTTCGGCGAAGCCCATGCTCTTCTCCTAAACATCATGGAAAACCATATACTATACCCCCTACTTTCCAAAACCCCAACCAAAATCCCTGCTCGATATCTGAATCAATTTTGGCAAAGTTGCCGTTTTGATTCAGATGATTCTTTGATAAAAGGCTACATTTCGAAGCCAGACAAATCTGAATACCTCGAACTCATGTTCAACAGAACAATGTTCTCGCTCGAGTTCAACTTACCAACCAGAGGTCTACTTGGAATAAAGAAATATGCTGAGGTTCCGACGGACGAGGAGTTCTGTCGATTTGTAGAGATGTTAGGGTATAACACAACCCAAAGGAAACGCAATAATTTCTGCAGAGGCAGACTACCACCTCTGTGGAATACACTATTCTCTATCATGAATCGTTGTCTCACTGGGAAGACTGGCAGCCCTGACCAGAGCTCACACCAGATCCTGACCATCATGTATGGGATCTATTACGATATTCCACTTGATTATGCCACCATAATGATGCAGGAGATAGTGAATACGATCGACAGAAAGCTCGCAACCCAAAAGTCCAAAAAGAACACACCAGGATATCTGCCACCTCTGCAATGTCAAAGAATTCTAGGAGTCATTTTCGAGCCTCTACTTCTTATGCAGAAATGGCCAATGGAAGGGCCAACTGTAAAACTTTATCCAATGAACAAAAATACTCCTACAGAGCATAAAGACAACTACCCCCACTGCAGACCTCTGTCGAAGAACCTTCTGTCGTATGCAAGCGATGAAGATAGGAAGTTAGAATATATACGCGCACACAGGACTCCAGAACCAAGTCCTGTGACACCCCCGCGTCTAGGAGCCCCTTTAGATTTAGATGTAGTAGAGAGGATGACAGAAGAAGAATGGGCCAGAGAGAGAGTATATACCCCAAAGAGAGAGTATATACCCCTCTTCACCCAAAGGAAAAACCTCTGCAGCAACACCCAAAAAGAAGAGCAAGAAAAGGAAAACCACAGAGGAAACTACAACCTCTGCAGCTCAATACTTTTCTCCACCACAAGCTACAGAAACAAGATCTTCTGCACCTCCCTCCCCTCCAAAACAAAAGAAACGAAAAACCAAATCCACAGAAGAGGGAGCTCCTAAGCCAAAGAAGAGGAAGTCAAAGAAGAAGAAACCCTTGTCACCTCTGCAGGTCATTACAGAGGAAGTCGAACAAGAAGAGGAAGATCCGACTACACCTCTGCAACCTCCATCCCCAATAGTCTATACAGATCAACAGGGAGACTTTATTGCCTTCCTCACCAATCCCGACATTGCTCACACCTTAGATCCATCAGGATGGGTCGCAGAACCATTGGATCAGAACATTCAGACTACAGAGGTTCTGCGCACAACAGAAGAAATTTACCCAACTCATTCCAGTTTTGACACTCAACGTCGAACCCCTCAACATACAATAGAAGTTATTTCTGCAGCTCAATGTACACAACCTATGCACCCTCACGTTCGATAACTTATAGGATCTCATTTTATATATGATTCCTTAAGAACAGAAGTAGAAAAGACTATTGTGGATACTGAAGAAGAGGTAGACAAAGAAATTTCCATAGAGGAAGATGTTAGGGTAGAAACCACAGAGGGTTCTAAAGAAAAAGATGCCGCAGAAGTAGAAGGCACACATCCCCAACCCTCTCCCAGTGCAACCCACATTTCTGATACCGCCGGTCTAGCGGCAGAGGGTATCATTGAAAAAGAGCAGCACAACTCGATCCTAACCCCACCAAGCCAGCCAGAGGTTACTCTTTCAACCTCTGTGCCTATTATAACCGGGGAAACCATTCCTGGGGATTCCTCTCAAAAGGACTCATCCAATATTCGTGATTTATTGCCCCAAATCACACCTGATATCCTAGCAGAGGAATTCGTTTCCTCTGCCACGCACACTACAATAGGGCCAAACCTCCTTTCAGAGAGGAGTAGCGAGCACAATGACGAAGAGACTCTAGACAAGTCTCCAAGTCAACAGAAAGACATTCCAATACCCACATCTAGAGTGGATTTGGACACTGACCTTCACATAACTTCTGTAGAGGTTGAAACTCAAGTTTCTCCTCGAGGATCAGAAGGAAATCCTTCCACCCTCAACGTTCAAACAAGGGTGAATGAATGTGTCCAAGGAACAAGGACAAACTCTGGAGACGAATGTGTTCCTCCAGAGGTTACAACGAGTTCAAACGTATAAAGGGGTGAGTTCCAAACCGTTGTCACCTCTGTGAACCAAACATTGAAGGAATTGGAAAGCTCTTTCAAATCTTTTGCAGAAACAACTTCAAGAGCCATCACAAGCATAAATACCAAAATGGACACCTTGTCCACAGAGGTACAACTAGCTCTGTCAAAGATGAAGTCTGCCACAGAAACTTCTGTCACAACCTCTGCCAGACTACATGCTGAAGAATTCGAAAGAAGTGCAACATCTGCATTCAACAACTCTGTCCAAAACTTCCTGCAAAAACTCAAAGATCAATCCTCCACTTCTAAGGGCCTTACACCTGAAGACCTAAAGAAGGCCTTAGAAGAAGTTCAAGAGCAAACACTGCCAACGCGAACTACGTCAGAGAATTTCAAGCTCACGGAACTTGGGCAAGGAATCCTTGATCAAATGACAGAGTTCACTAGAGCCTTCACAACTGCCAACGCGAACTACGTCAGAGAATTTCAAGCTAGCGTCAGCAAAATGCACTTCAACACAGAAGCATAGGTTGAAACACTGCTCGGCCTCTGTGATGACTTGTGTGCGAAGATGATAGCTACAGGGGCTGTTCCTCCAAAGAAATCAGATACTTCATGCAGGGCAAAGGGTACATCAAATATAAATCAGGATGACTCTGATGATGACCATCATGGTCCATCAGATCACCCTGAGGGGGAGAATCAAAGGGAGAAACAAAGGAAAACAGCTGCAAGTAGTACTCCAATATCACCAGTGCCCATTTCCTCTGCACCCCCAACCCAAACCCAAACTCAGGGAACTCAACAGAGACCCACAGAGGAAACACCAGCCTCTGTGGAAACCACCTCTGAGGTTGAAAAAGATGTCCCTCAAGTTTAAATTCTGACATCTTCATCCTCAGAAGAACTTCCCATTTCTCCACCAAAATCAAAAACCCAACCCAAAACACATCCAAGAAAAAAATCCATTGCCCACAAACCAAAAAGATCTAAACGTTCTGCTACTTATGTCCTAAAGAGAATGGAATTCGTATCCACTTTCAAAGTTGCAAGACGTTTTGATATCCCTCCACAAACCACAACCGAGCTTACAGAAGAAAAATCCACAGAACCATCCCCACCAAAGTCCACAGAAACTGAAAAGTCAAAAACTACATAGGCAATCCCCTTCATACCCACAGAAACCTCTACACCCAAACCAACAGAAGCAATCCCGGAAAGTCCAAAACAGGCAACAGGTTCTGAGCCTCCTCAAGCCAAAGATAAAGGAAAGGATATCATGACAGAATAACCAAAGAAGAAAAAGCCAATGCCTCAGACGACAGAGAAGTTGATGAAGAGCTCATTCGATGCTTTTGTCACTCCTAAACCTGAAGAAGACTGGGCATTCATTTCAGATCCTTTGTCAGAAATTCCGATCCTTGATCCAAAAGCAAAGGTAACAAAGGGCAGGGTTGCAGAGATAAAACGAAAAATGGATACTCTGCGAAGACCAATACCACCACCGACTACACGACATGCATAAATAGAAGAGGTGGTGTATAGGTATCTTTATAGACAACAATATCAGAACAATCCTCCGCCACACATTGAAGATCCTCAACTCAGAGCTGACCTTGACAACACCTTCACCAGAACAAAGCCAAAAGCAAGGGCAGAAGTCTTCCAAGAGTCCAAAATTGAAAAGGTAATTTACTGCAAATTCTCTCAAACAATAACCTTTCCAAAGATCAGGTACAACATCTACAAAGTCAAAAGGGAGAACAGGTCCGAAAATCAATTTTCAGATGCCGATATAAGGAACTTGAACCCCTACGATCTGCCAGATCTTCTACTTTGGACGAAAGAAAACTTCGACAACGATGCTAACAGAAGGGCCTATCAAGTATTCAGGAAAGCAATGAGGGAAAAGCTTATGCTATATAGCATGATAGACTTTCAACTGGGAAGAGATCTTGGAGTCAGAAATCTAAGTCTGAGACCCCCAGAGGATCACTGCCCACCTTCTGCCATACCCAACTCAATCATAACAACACCAAGGTATGGGTTAGTATATAAGGATCCTGCTGGTTAAGTAAGACTCTTTGTGGAAATGGACTGTCAGAAGTATGCATCCAGTACTCTGAACAAATTCAGACCAATCCTACAAGAGAACAGAGGTACTGAGCTTATGGATCAAGAATCAGCAGAAATAATGATCAGAGAAATAGATGCTACAATTGGCTTAAGAGAACTTTGCATCAAATTCTATCACGAGCTCAGAGAAGTGGGATTCGACAACAGAAGTTTCAACGACTTCAAAGATGCAAATGTCTGAGTCTTTTTTTTCTTTTCATATCTCTGTAACTTTAAAAGGAAATGAAATGAATCTTTTGAGGTATTGTTTAACCTCTGTCTATTTTACTTAGCCTAATCATGCACAAAGTCAAATTTTCATTTTTCAATACTTAGGGGGAGATTGTTAGCTCCATATATTCATAATATTAGAAGTATTGAAAAATAGGCCAAGTAAATAAGACTTCCACAGAAGCTCTGCGGAGTGCCAAAGAAGCTCTGCCGAAGTAAACAAGATCATTCAAGAAATACCAAGACCCAAGATATCAGAAGACTACTCACAAAAGACCGAAGAAGGATCTACAGAAGGATGCTCACAAAGGACCAAGCCGCAGAACCTCTATCACCCTTGACAGAGCCTCTGTGGTTCAGACTGAAGACTTGGAAGATATTTATAATATCTTGCCACTGTTCCAGGAATATCTTACCACTGTTACAGAAATATCTTGCTACTGTTCCAGGGTCCGTTCATCAACTTGTACAAAGCATGGTCCGACAACAACACGTGTCAAACTCCAATTGGAATCCTTACAAGTTGATATTGGCGCATTTAATGCATGCAGGTTTCCAACTGTTCATGCCGTCCCTTCTTTGCTGTAGCAATAGTCCTTTTGTCTAGAATAGATCTTTTGTAGTAGTATAAAAGGAAGACTCATGTTGAGTTCTTCATTACCAACTAATACACACACAACACACGGAAACACTTGCACACAGTTAACGTCAAATATGTTCTTAGTGTTCTTAATCAAATATACAGTAATCGTTGAGATATTCATCTGTTCTTCATATACTGTTTATTTGGTATTTTGTGTTGTTTCTATATCTGTTAGGTCTTCAAATACGCTTCTGCAACACATCTTATTTGAACTAATAGGTTAGATAATATTTGTTAATCAAATTCGGGAACCAACACATACCAACTGCTACCAACGGTGATTTTAGTGACCCAATCGGAACGTCCCGATTAAGTCTGCCTTTGAGTGGTTTACGAGGATCAGACGGAAATCCTACCACAGGTATCCAAATGCCAACTGTGAACGTAGGTGGTAGAACTGTTGATTAAACAGTTGTTACCTCAACGGGCAATCTAAGTGATCCCGGTGTTAGTTTACCCTTTTTTCATTTCCAGGGAACAATATGAGCGGGATTTGAAAGCGATGGAAGACCGAATGCAACTGCAGTTTGATGAGGTAAAGCGGCTGCTAAGAGGAAAAAGCCACATCATTGAAACTGAATCTAGGTCACCCCCTCTCTACCACGAGCTCCACCTACTCCAGAACAACCAACTGTCGACCTCCCATTCGGTGAGTTAAAATCCCTCCTTTTGGCCAAACTACTATCCCTTAAACCAAACACCCCCTAAGATCAGGATATGCTAAGCATTCTCAGACAAAAACATTCAACACACTCAGATCCAACTCAAACACCAGCCACCCCCCATCCAACATCCTCTGAATTTACTGCCTTTCGTGATAGTGTTGAACAAAGCCTTGCAGCCGTTCGTACTTCACTTGACGCGCTAACCGACTGCATCACTATACTCGAACAATCATGTAAGTCACAAGCTCGCGGTAACAAATGTCAACTTGATCACGAGGGAGACCCCGATGGCCATGAGGGGGAGAACTCGAAGAAACGCAACCTTGATGACGCCTCAGCCACAGACCAAGTACAGAATGAAGCCGCGACCAAGGTTGATACTGCTACAGGTATTGAAAATCAAGACACTGGTGATGATACCTCCGAGAGAGTCTCTCAGTTGTTTGAATTAGGGGCTTATGGTGAAGAGAGCCACAAGTAGATACTCCTATACGTTGATCCAGAAGTTGATTCAACGGTTGAAAAGGCTGAGTTCAACGAAGAGAAGATTCATAGATAATGGCAATGGAAGCAGAATTGATTGATATCCCCTCGGACGACGATGACCTAGACTTCAACAACTTCTTTCTGGTCAAAGGTCAACATGTTCCCCTAATCGTCGTGTCAGATTCAGAGGCAGACTTTCCTGAACCTTAGGATGACAAGAATGTTGTTGCCAGGACTGCGTGGTACAAAGAGCAGCAAGATAATTATCTTGCTGATGTATTGGGTAGTGAAACTCCAGATGATATACATATCTGCCCAATCACATCTCCAGTATCTTTTGATGCATATCATACATCTACCACTCCAGTTCCACCCGCGTTTACTCAAGCTCAACCATCTACTACTCAATCAGCTCGACCAGATCCGAATCAAGAAGATCCGTCAAATGTTGATCAAGCTGGTCCCTCCAACGCCAATCAACCATAGATAAGTGATGCTGAAAGAAAGCATCAGATTTTCGGACTTCGAGCAGCCTTTCTTGAAGAGACCGAAAGATGGTTATTTGTTCACCACATCCGCAGACTGGATCCGTATACAGTTCTGGATGTTGGTAGATTTTGAAAAATAGTTTTCCATCAAGTAAGGTTTGCACAAAAATTTAAATTTAAAAGACTTACCTTATCTTTAATGATTTACACAACTTGATCAAACACATGTATAGATATGATCACATGCCCCCCTTGACAAATAACCAATTCTTTTTCTTTTCTCCCCCTAAACACATGCAAACACACATCAAACTGAACAAATAATATGAAATGATAGAAATGAAGTTTATACGGTAAAGAAAAAATAAAGTTGAAATAAACTTTGTATAATATTGAAAAACATAAAATTTTGAAAGAATCATAATAAAGATTGAATATGATGAAAATTATTATTTTTCAATCAAGTTGTAAAACTTGAATGACTAATAAGAATTTTCAAACTATTGAATGAAGATTATGAATAATCAAACTTTCATGTTCAACATGCCTAACTTTGAAATCAGAAACTTGAAACGTGTCTCATCCAAAGCCTTTGTGAAAAGATCGGCAAGTTGAAATTCAGTAGATACAAAATAAAGTTCAATTGTACCTTTTTCAACATGGTCCCTTATAAAATGATACCGTATGTCGATGTGCTTTGTCTTCGTGTGTTGAACTGGATTCACTAAAATAGCAATTGCAGATATACTATCACAATAAATGGGAATTTTCTCATACTTACATCCGAAATCCATTAGTTGAGTCTTCATCCAAATAACTTGCGACCAACAACTTGTGGCGGCAACGTATTCAGCCTCCGCCATAGATGTTGAAACACAGTTTTGTTTCTTTGAAGCCCAGCTCACTAATTTGTCTCCCAATAATTGTACATGTCTGGTTGTGCTTTTCCGATCCATTAAACTTCCACCATGATCCGCATTAGAATAAGTTGTTAGTTCGTATCCCGTGCCTTTTGGATACCATAGTTCAAGGAAGGTTGTGCCTTTCAAATATCTGAAGATGCGCTTGACTGCTCCGAGATGAGATTCCTTCGGATTTGCCTGAAATCTTCCACACAAACACGTAGCAAACATAATATCCGGACGACTAGAAGTTAAGTACATAAGATATCCTATCATACCTCGATAAGTCCTTATACTTGTTTTCTTACCATTTTCGTCTGGACCAATCTTGGAACCTAGTTCCATTGGTGTTCCGATTGATGTACATGTTAGATCTGTGTTTTGTCAATAAACAAAGTATTGAATTCTGATAAGAAGGCTTAGAAGTTCTGAAGAGAAGAGTCAGAGTTCTGACTACGAAAGCTCAGAAGGATTGCTTTGAAAGATTACCATGTACAGAAGTCTGAGAAGAAAAGTCAGAAGTCTGAGAAGAAGAGCCAGAAGTTCTGAGATGCTTAATCAGAATTATGTTCAGAAGTTCTGAACAACATGTTCAGAACTTATAACTAGATACTTTACTTTGTATTTTGGTTAACTAATTAGGACACGTGTATTGTTCTTATTAGTCTTTCATATATGTACTGTAGCTTTAATATTTCCGTTACAGTATATATAGTGGTTATCACTACATTGCTAACTGATTCTCCCGCATATATTTGTATTCATCTTTTGTAATCTTTGAGATACTCTCTCTCTAAGATCTGTAAATCTGTTCTTCATTGAATACAATTGGTTTGATCATATTACTTCCCAATTACTGTTTCATACATTGATATATTGATTGTAAGAGTGAATCCTGAACTTATAATTGGTATCAGAGCCAATCAACAAACAAATTTGTTCAAGATCGTGATCGCGAAGGTTAATTGATCAATTTCTTGAAGATTTCTTGATTCGTTCAAAAATCGATTCCGCTGTTACTTCCAATTCTTGAATTCTTATCAATTCTTGAATTAATTGTTATCTTTCGATCAAGAAATTCAAATTTGTCTATCTGTTGAAAATCTCTTACAATCATGTCTTCTAAAGAGTATCTAGCTATGGGATCTGAAACAAAACCACATGTTCTAATTCCTGAAGAGTACCAGCAATGGAAAATCCGAATGATCCAATTCCTGGATAACGTAGATGAAAATCTGATGGTTTCAATCCGAGAAGGTCCTATCGAAGTTTATATCGATGTGGCTGCAACTCCTGAAACAGGGACAACTCCAGAAATTCCGGCAACAAGGGTGAAGAAGAATTATTCTCAATACACAGCAGAACATAAAAATAGGCATGCTATAGACAAAAGAGCCATCACATTGATGACATTGGCCGTTCCGAATGAAGTCCTAAACAGAATTGACAGTGGATCATCCGCCAAGGAAATATGGGATGAACTGGAAAGACAGATGTTAGGAACTGTCACATCAATTCAAGCAAAACTAAACCAAAGCATAAATGCTTATGAAAGGTTCAAGGCTAAAGAATCTGAAAGCTTGACTCAGACGTTGTGAAATCCCAAATCTAGCAATATGTAAATGTTAGATCTGAAGTTTTGTCAATAAACCAAGTGTTGAAGATCTGATAAGAAGACTCAGATGTTCTGAGTAGAGAAGTCAGAGGTCTGACTATGAAAGCTCAGAAGTATTGATAAGAGAAATCAGAAGTCTGGGAAGAGAAGTCAGATGTCTGAGTTAAGGAGTCAGAAGTTCTGAGAAAGCGTTATCAGAAGAATGTTCAGAAGTTCTGAACTACCTGTTCAGAACTTATGACGAGATACTTTACTTAGTATTTTATAAACTAATTAGGACACGTGTTATGTTCTTATTAGTCTTTCTTATTTGTACTGTAGCTTTAAGATGTCCGTTGCAGTATAAATAGTAGTTAGCTCTTCGTTGCTAACTGATTGATTTTTCCCGTATAACTTTGTATTCATTCTTTGTAATCTTTGAGATTCTCTCTCTCTTAGATCTGTAATTCTGTTCATCATTGAATACAATTGGGCTTAATCATACAAATTCTCAATTACTGGTTTCTACATTGATTGTAAGATAAGATCCTGAACTTACAATTGGTATCAGAGCCAATCAACAAACAAATTCGTTCAAGATTGTTATCGTGAAGATCGATTGATCAATTTCTTGAAGATTTCTTGATTCATTCAAAATTCGATTCCGCTGCTAGGGCTAGTTCTTGAATTCTTGGCAATTCTTGAATTACCTGTTACATTTCGATCAAGAAACTCGAATTTGTCTTTCTGTTGAATTTTCTTACAATCATGTCTTCTAAAGAATATCTAGCCATGGGATCTGAAACCAAACCGCTTGTTCTTATACCAGAAGAGTATCAGCAATGGAAAATCCGTATGATCCAATTCCTAGACAACATTGATGAAAATCTTATGATCTCTATTCGAGAAGGTCCAATTGAAGTGTACATCGATGTTGCTGCAACTCCTGCTACAGAGACAACTCCAGAAATTCCAGCGACCAGGGTGAAAAAGAGTTATTCCCAATACACAGCTGAACAGAAGAATAGGCATGCTATTGACAAAAGAGCAATTACTTTGATGACTTTGGCTGTCCCAAATGAGGTTCTTAACAGGATTGACAGTGGATCATCAGCTAAAGAAATGTGGGACGAATTGGAAAGGCAGATGCTAGGAACTGTGAGATCTATTCAGGCAAACTTAAATCAAAGCATAAATGCTTATGAAAGGTTCAAAGAAAAAGAGTCAGAAGGTTTGACACAGACATACAGTAAATTTTGCACTATTCTAAACGACTTGAGAAGAAATGGACTGAAGAAAACGAAGTCAGAAATAAATTACAAATTTCTGAACAGTCTAAATTCAGAATGGTCATCATTTGCCATAAGTCTGCAAATGAACAAGGATATGTGTGAAGAAGACTTAAATGATCTGTTCTGTGTTCTTAATCAACATGAAGATTCTGTCAAGTTAGTTGTGGAAGAGAAGAAAAATGTTGCTGATCAGTTAGCATTCTTATCAAAGTCCAAAGCAATCAAAGCACCCAAAAAGACTGCATATCTATCAGAGATACCTAATCTGGAAGAATCTGACAAGGAAGAAGGATCAGAAGATGATGAAGATATCAAGATAATGGCTGAGAAACTAGCTTTGTTGACAAATACTTTCAACAAAAGGTATGGGAAGGGTAGATTTCAAGGAAATTATAAGAGAGTTGGGAGTTCAGATTATAAGAAGAAAGAAGACAGAGAAGAAAATAAGTTTGAAAAGAGAGTAGAGAGAAGTGAAGAAAACAAAGAAGAGAAGGATGAGAGAAAAGAAAAGAATTTGTGTTTCAAATGTGGAAAATCTGGCCACTGTGCTAAGGATTGCAGAGTTAAAATTGTGAAAGACTATGAGTACTACAACAAGAAGGCTCAGCTTGCAAAAAAGAGAGATGATAAAATTGCTTTGTTGGCTGAATAGGAGAATTGGTTGTACTACACTTCTGATGAAGATGATCATATCAACTTTCCACAGATGCAGAGCTATATGGCAAAAATGAGAAATGAGGATGAATCTGATTTTGAAGATGCTGATTCTGAGTCATCTGCTGAGGTACATTCTTCACTTGAATTAGAGTTAATGACACAGATTGGTGAAATGAAAACTGAATTTGCTAATCTAAGAAAACAGATAAAAGGAGAAAGAAATTTGGTTAACAAATTCAGAATTGAAAAAGAAGTAATAAAAGAACAATATGAAGAATCTGAGGCTGAGAAACAGAAAGTTAAAGATGAAAATTCTGAATTGATGAAAAGGCTTTCTGAACTAAAAGTTGAGTTTTCAAAAATAAAGGATGAAAAAGGTGATTTACAAATAAAATTTGATATGTTATTTGAAGAAAGAAAGAATTTATACACCAAAATTAAAGAATTAGAAGATCTGAATTTGAAAAGGGGTCAGACTCAGCAAACACTAAATCTTTTATTAAGCAATGTTAAAGATACAAGATTTTACAACCCAAAGAAGGGATTGGGATTGGAAGAAAATGTCACTTTAAAAAGAGCTCCAATAAACTTGTATGAAAAACTTCAAGTTTCTAAGCCAAAAATCCCAGAAATTGTTGAAGTTTTCATAAGACCTGCTAGTTCTATAACAAGTTCTGACAATTTGCAAAGACCAAACTCTAAAAAGTCAGATGAGAAAATTTCTGAGTCTAAAACAGAAAAGTCAGTTGGTTCAGAAGAAAAGGTTAAGAAAGAAATTTCTAAACCAACAGATGAGAAGCCAAGATACAATGATACTAAATTCAAGTATGATTCTTTAAATGTCAGCTACAAAAATAAACAACCAAGTTTTTCATATCATGACATTGAGAGCATATTTGACACAAGTAAGAATTCCGAAACAGTCAATCAGAAGTCTGAAACTTCTAGTCAGGATTCTGAACTTTGTAGTCAGAACTCTGAGTCTAAAGATCAGACATCTGAGTCTGTAAATCAGAACTCTGACTTAGGTAGTCAGAAGTCTGATTCAACTGGATTTTCTGAAACAAAATCAGATGAATTTTTGCAACTTGAAAAGAGATTTAATCTTGTGAGTCAAGAACATGAGGACTTAAGGAAAGCTTATGATGAACTTGAAAATGATTTTTGTGAGGTGGATATTAAACTTGAAGAAGCTTTGAAAGAAAAGAATATTTTTATTCAGAAAATAACAGAGCTTGAAAAACTGAAGACTGAGTATGATCTTTTTAAAATTAATGCTTCAAGAGAAAATGAAAAATTCTTTAATGAATCAAGTACATATGAAAAAGGTGAATCATCCAATTCTTCTAACAAAAAGAACTTGACTTTTTCAGAAAAAGAAGAAAGCAAAAGGAAAGATGATCTTGCAAAGTTGAATGATCTGAAAAGGGATCTTGAGAAGCTTAGAATGAAATCTACTTCTGAACTCGAAGCTAGAAATTCTTGTAATAAGGGCAATTGTACTCTGAACAGTATCAATAAAAATGAAATGACCTATGTTTCAGATTTATTGTCACTTGCAAAGAAAAATCTTGTTTGTGTTAGATGTAAAAATGATTCATTCCAATATTCTCATAAATGTCAAGTCAAAATAACTTATGTTTCATACGTAAGAAAAGATATTCAGAAAGTTTCAGTTCCTCAAAATACAGAAAAGAAGAAAATTTCTGTTCCTCAGACTCAGAAGAAAGAAAAGATAAAAGAAAAGAAAGTTGAAAATATAGCAAAACCAAAAGTTACAACTCTCAAAAAGAATTTGAACAAGCTTGTAAGCAGAAAATGTTCTGACTTCATAAAAGTTCAAGGAAAATGGTGTTTGAAGAAAGATTTTGAGTGGAGAGTAAAAGGTACTAATGTTAAATCCAATGACAAAGCTAACAAAGATAGACCCATTCCAAAATGGGTACCTAAACCTAACTGATCCTTTTGCAGGGCTGTCATGTGTGGTTTTTAGATTCAGGAGCTTCAAGACACATGACAGGTCAGAAGTCTTTTCTATCAAACTTCACAGAAAAGGCTGGAGGAGCAGTAAACTTTGGAAATAACAGCAAAGGACAAGTCAAAGGTTATGGGGATTTAACTAAAGGGGATCTGACTATCCAAAAGGTTTTCTATGTTGAAGGATTACAGCATAATCTTTTCAGCATAAGTCAGTTTTTAGACAGTCTTTGTCAAATTAAGTTTCAAATAACAGGTTGCATGATTTTAACTGAAAATGATGTTAAAGTCTTCTGGGCCAAAAGACATATGGACTTATTTGTAGTTAATTTTTCAAAATTGAAAACATTAAATACAGTTTGTCTTTTATCAAAATCAACTGCAAATGAATGCTGGCTTTGGCACAGAAGATGTTCTCATCTGAATTTCAAAGATCTCAATAATCTCGTTGCAAAACATCTGGTTAAAGGCTTACCAAAGCTTAAATTTGAAAAAGAATCATTATGCTCAGCTTGTGAAATGGGAAAGATGAAAAAGAGTTTTCACAAATTAAAAATGAACTCATCTTGCAAAGCACCATTAGAAATGATTCATACTGATCTTTGTGGTCCAATTTCAGTTCAATCTATGGGAGGAAAGAAATATATGCTTGTGATTGTTGATGAATTCTCCAGATACACATGGGTTGAGTTCCTAAGAGCTAAGTCAGAAGCTGCTACTACATTGATAAATTTTATCAAAAGGATTCAAGTTCTCTTACAACTTCCAGTTCAGAAAATCAGAAGTGATAATGGAACAGAGTTCAGAAATGAGACTCTTCAGAATTTTTTAGAAAGTTCTGGGATTTCTCACAATTTTTCTGCTGTCAGAACTCCTCAACAAAATGGTGTTTTTGAAAGGAAGAATAGAACTCTAGTTGAAGCTGCGAGAACAATGCTGGCTTATGCAAATCTCCCTACTTTCCTATGGGCTGAAGCAATTGCAACTGCTTGTTTTACAGAGAATAGAACTTTAATCAATAAGAGACTAAATAAGACAGCTTATGAACTGATAAATAAAAGAAAACCATTAATCAAATTCTTTCATGTTTTTGGTTGCAGGTGCTATGTTCTCAGAGATAGAGAAAATCTTGCCAAATTCGATAAAAAGGCAGATGAAGGATACTTTGTGGGTTATTCTTTAACTTCCAAAGCATTCAGAATCTACAATAGAAGAACCAAGAGGATGATGGAGAGCATAAATGTAACTTTTGATGAAGCCAGGATGCGGACTTCTGAACAAGACAGTTCAGAACTCATGATGAACAAGACAAAAATGACTTCTGATACAAATTCTAATCCTATTTGTTCAGAACTCAATTTATTGTTTAAGGATGCTTTTAGTGAACTAATTCCTGATTCTTATGCAGAATATGAAAACCCAAAGATGGTTAAAGAGATGAAAAATAAGACTCCAGAAATAGTTCAATCAACTGTAATTTCTGACAAAGGTCCATCAGAGGAATGTCCAAATCTAATAAATACAAGTGGTGAAAATTCTGAACCTTGTAATCAGAATTCTGATTCTTGTACTCAGAACTCTGAACAAGTCACTCAGAATTCTGACTTCATTAATCAGAACCCAAACTTGGATATGACTCCTATTCATACATCAGAACAAGGGGACAGTTCAGAATTACAAGCAATCATTGATGAGAATGATGCAAACAACAATTATTCAGAGATTGATGTACTCCCTAGTGCAAATAAATGGACTAAAAATCATCCTATTCATCAAGTAATAGGTGATCCTTCAGCAAGAGTAAAAACCAGATCAGCTACAGCAAATGAAGCAATGTTTGCTGGTTTCTTGAGTGTGATTGAACCAAAGAAAGCTAATGAAGCCCTAGAGGATCCAGACTGGATTTCAGCAATGCAAGAGGAATTGCTTCAATTTGAAAGAAATAAAGTTTGGAGACTCATTCCAAAGCCTGAAGGTAAATCTATTATTGGAACTAAATGGGTGTTCAGAAACAAAAAGGATGAATCAGGTGTTGTCATCAGTAACAAGGCAAGATTGGTTGCTAAGGGATACTGTCAACAAGAGGGAATTGATTATGATGAGACATTTGCACCAGTGGCAAGAATAAAGGCAATCAGAATATTTTTGGCCTATGCTGCACATAAAAACTTCAAGGTGTATCAAATGGATGTCAAATCAGCCTTTCTAAATGGAAAACTTAATGAAGAGGTGTATGTCCATCAACCTGAAGGTTTTGTTGATCCAGAATTCCCTGATCATGTTTATATTTTAGACAAAGCTTTATATGGTCTAAAACAAGCACCACGAGCCTGGTATGACACTCTTACTAAACACTTGTTAGGTTCAGGATTCAAGAAAGGTAAGATTGACACAACTTTGTTTTTAAAGAAACAGGGTGATGATTTGATTCTGATTCAGATTTATGTTGATGACATAATATTTGGTTCTACCAGTCCAGAATTATGTGATAATTTTTCAAAAATCATGTCATCTGAATTTGAAATGAGCATGATGGGTGAGCTGAATTTTTTCCTTGGTCTTCAAGTCAAACAATTACCAAAAGGTATTTTTATAAATCAAGGAAAATATGTCAGAGATATTCTGAAAAAGTTCAAAATGTCTGATTGTGCTTCTATGAGAACACCTATGGCAACTAACATAAAGTTAGATGCTGATCTCAAAGGTGTTTCAGCAGATATCAAACTCTATAGAGGCATGATTGGGTCATTACTTTATTTGACTGCAAGTAGACTAGATATCATGTTTTCTACCTGTTTCTGTGCTAGATTTCAATCTAACCCGAAAGAATCACATATGTTGGCTGTCAAAAGAATTTTAAGATATCTCAAAGGAACACCTGATCTAGGTTTATGGTATCCAAAAGAAACTGACTTCAAATTGACTGCTTTCACTGATGCTGATCATGCAGGAAGTAGGTTGAACAGAAAGAGTACATCTGGTGCTTGTCACTTTTTGGTAGATAAAATAGTGAGTTGGGCATCAAAGAAGCAGAATTGTGTGATAAATCCCAGATCTCTAGCAATAAGATATGAATGTAGTGAAAGAGAATCTAGAGAGCAAATATGTCATCCATGTATTGAGCTCAAAGGATTACAAAAGGTTTCTAAAAGATTACAAAAGCTTTTTTTGTGTTACATACAAATGAACTAGACAAGCCTATTTATACCCATGACATACAAGGTATAGAGGCATTCACAATACTGTATAGACTCATACAGTACATTGACTTTACAGTAAATCTTGAATACAATAATGCTCTAACAATCTCCCCCTTTGGATTCAAGATTAAAAAAAATATGACAGCAGTCTTCAGCTCTTTGTAAAGTCAATCTTCTCAAACAGACACTCTATCAAACCATCTTCAAATAGCTTTATCTCCACTAGTTCACGGCGAACTATATGCTTTGACACTCTTTAAGAACTCAGCTTTGAAGAATCTTCAGACAAACATGAAAAGTCATTGTCTTTTTCTTTGAAAAATCAACCTTCTTCAATACAATCTTCAACAGATTGTCTTCAAGTCTTGAACATGGATTTCATATCTTTATATAGAACCATCAATTCAGAACAAGATAAATCAGAAACGATTAGAGTTTGGATCAGAAAGATGTGAAACCATCCACATTGTTGAACTTTTAGGTGTAAGCGCATTCCGATAACCACTCAGAACTAAGATAACCAAATTCAGCAACATTTGGACTTCACATGATCCTTCTCCCCAATCTTCAGTCTTTGTTCACGAATATTTGACTTGAAATATCTTTGATTTGAAAATTCTTTGACATGAAATTGAAATTAAACTTTTCTCCCCCTTTTTCGATGATGGTGAGCATCGAAAACCATTTTCAATTTCAGTCGTGTCTTTGAGTATTGCTAACAATCTCCTCCTTACAGAATAACCTTGCTCTCCCTCAAAATAAGAACTCTGGAGCAATTTATTTTCTCCCCCTGAAAGTATGCATATATTTCAATAACGTACAGTATTTGAAATTGTAGCACAAATTTTAAAACAAATTTACACAAGGAAAATAACATTCATTGAATTTTATTTTATAACTACAAACATTTGATCATTTGAAAACTTAACAAAAGAAATTCAACTTAATGAAATTTAACAGATTTTTCAATCAAATGAAATCAAATGCATGTGTTTGGATTCAAGAACAAGTCATCATTGTATATCAAGTTAAAAAATGTTCAGTTTCAACCCCTTTATTAAATCTATTTGGTGTGCTAGCATGGGAAATATGATTATCTTCAAGCATATGCAATTCTAAAACATATAAGAATATTTTGCTCTACTCACACTATTTGTCCAAAATCAGAATTTCACAAATTTACTGGTTTATCGCGACTTTGTATTTTCCCAAGTTTCAAGAGATGTGTGCTCATTGGCATCTTTGCTTTTGTGCTCATTGGCATCTTTTGATTTGTGCACATTGGCATCTTTTGATTTTGTGCTCATTGGCATCTTTTGATCAAAAAGTTTAGTAAGAATAAGATACACCGTTAAACATGACTTTCTATCTGGTTCTATAGCAGGATTTGGGTCAGCAGATCCCAGACCAGTTGGCCTTAGGTGCTAGGTGACGAGCACCCCTTAGAACTTAATTTCCCAAACCAGAATGGCCACATCGATATATCTTAAACCCATTTGTACCAGTAGAACATGACTTTCTATCTGGTTCTATTGCAGGATTTGGGTCAGCCGATCCCAGACCAGTTGATCTTACGGACTAGGTGTCGAGCACCCCTTAGGACTTACTCTCCCAAACCAGAAAGGCCACAGGCACAAACTTTCAAACTAAATGATATTCTATATAAGTTCGAATTTTCATCACAAAATATGAATGATATCTCAATCACTTGGTTCTTAATCATAGTGCTTCCCCCATATTTTCGTTTCCATTCATCATTCAGATAAATAGGCTTTTTGAGCATTATATTCTATATAAGTCCAGATTCACATATCTTTGAGCATTCAGCATAATTTCATTCATGTTTTGCTTACCTTTCGATTTATTTCAGAGGTGAAAATTGAAGCAAATCTAACTCAGATAGTACAAAGTTTCTTGTAAAATCATCTTTTAGCACACATTTAATTCATTGAATGAAAATTGAAAATTTCATCTTATTGAATTAAATTTGTAAAGTTTCAAGTTTTCAAATCAGTAGAAACAAATATAATCCAATGTTACCTTTTGCCACTTGTTCCTTGAAACAAAAATATATAGCAGTTAAGGATATTACCTGAGAAGTGTGAGTTCTAAACTGATTTGTTTAGAAGTCTTAGTCTTTAAAGTACGGGTCCTGAACTGAGTTGTTCAGAAGCCATAGTCTTTGAAGAACGGGTTTTGAACTGATATGTCCAAAAGCCATTGATATTTGTCTCCCCCTTAATGGTACAAATATTTTTTAAAAAATACGCCGCTTCTCTTCTGTTTTTAGTCATGTGTGTGGTATGTATCTACAATTCAGTACAACACATGAAGAACCTGCAAAACAGATTAAGCAGATTTTGGTACCCAATAGAATTTGGGTCCTAGTGGGTTAGGTGTAGATTTCTTACAAGGAATACTGTAAGAACCATACCAATAAGAAGAATAATCTTTATGCACAAAGTCATTTGATCCACAGTAAGAACAACAGATTTTCTTATGTGCCAACCTAATCAGATGATTTACATAATGAATAGGATTAGGTTTAGCATAAGATTTACCTTTTGGCGTATTGTTCTTCTTTGCATTTGATGTGGATACAGATGATTTTGGCACTTCTTTCTTTGGAACTGCTGTGCCTTTTACTCTCCATTCCATCTTCACCCTCTTGAAGACTGGAACTTCTTCAGATTTGGAAGTATTAATTTTAGGCACCTTAAGAATATCATCCGATTTATCAAATAGAGGATTATAGAAAAGATTAGAAGAACGAATCTGACCTTTCGAGAAATCTGTTGATCTATTAAATTGTTTAGAAGAAATGTTTTTAAAACTTGAACTTGAAGCAGTTTTAAAAGAGCATTCAGAATCATTTGAATCAACAAATGGAGTCTGAAAGATAGAATTATGACCAGTCTGCTTTGAGACATCAAATTTAAAAATGACGTCTTCAAGTTCTTTGACTTTGTTTATTAAAACATTTTTCTCTTTAGAAATTAGATCAAATTTCTTTTGGAGATCAGATTTGATCAACTGATCCTTCATAATATCAGCTGATAAACCAGATAATCTTTTGGTAAGATTAAGAATCACATCTTCAAAATATTCACGTTCCGATTCAAAATCTTTTTCCAAAAACTTTCTTTTATCAGTAATCTCTTTGAAAATTTCCATATTTTTCTTTTTAAGAATTTTACTTTCCTTTTCAAAGAGATTTTTCTTTTCCGTGAAATCTTTTCTTTCCTTTTCCAAAAGATTTTCTAATTCAGAGATTTTCACGGAAAGTTCAGAACTTTTAATTTCAAAAGATTTGCGTTCAGTTTCAAATTTAGCTCTTTCTTTTTCGAGCTTGTCTTTTTCTAAAAATAAAACTTTCTCAAAGTCAGAAACTTGTTTTGAAAGTTTTATACAATTAAGTTCAATTATTTCCTTTTCTTTAAGAATCTTCTCTCTCCTGTCTTCAATGCTCTTCAGATCAGCATTTTCCTTTTTAAGAGTTGTTACTTTCTCTAGAAGTTTCTCGATTTGATCGTGCAGACTTGAGTTGTCTTTGTCTTTCTTTGTTTCAAGACCTGCAATATAAACTTCAAGATCAGTTATTCTTTTAGTAAGTTTAGCATTTGAAGAAGAAATGTCTAAAATTTGTCTTTTCAGATTAACATTTTCTTCTTCCAATGCTTTATTTAAAATAGGAGTTGAAGAATTTGAAGCATTATCTTTAACAGGAGTTTCTGATATAGGAGATGTTTCTGATAAAATAACTTGTTGCAAAATTCCATTATTTGCCTTAGCTTTTTCAAGTGGCTTTGGAGGTGTTTTTGTTATTATGACTTGTTGCAACACTTCATTATTTGGTTTAACAGATACATGTGAATTAACAGATGTTTCTGTTATAATGACTTGTTGCAACTTTACATTTGGTTTAACAAAAACTTTTGCAATTGGAGGATTCTCCTTTTTCAGAGTTTGCTTCAAATCTTCACCACTGCTTTTAACAATAACTTGTTGTAAAACCATTTTGAATATTGCTAGAAATTGATCGTTCAGAAGATCAAGCAGACAGTGTATGAAAATACACAAAAAAATATATAAATTTTTTTCTTGAAAAGCTCTTACAGTGTATGAAATACACTATAGAAAAAATTTTGGGATAAAAAATTTTCTCAAGAATTCGGATGAGTAAGGGTTCGAATTCAACGAATTCGGATGAAGAAGGATTCGAATTCAATGAATTCGGATGAATAAGGGTTCGAATTCAATGAATTCGGATGAAGAAGGGTTCGAATTCAATGAATTCGGATGCTGAAGGGTTCGAATTCACTCAATTCGGACTTAACTTGGTTCGAATTCAATGAATTCGGATGCTTAAGGGTTCGAATTCAATGAATTCGGATGCTTAAGGGTTCGAATTCAACACTTGGAAAATTTAATCAACTCAATTCGAATCTAACACAGTTCGAATTCTCCTCAATTCGAATCTAACACGGTTCGAATTCTCCTCAATTCGAATCTAGCTGGGTTCGAATTCAATCAATTCGAATCTAGCTGGGTTCGAATTCAATCAATTCGAATCCTTCTTGAGTCGAATTCTACACTTGTATTTCCAAGAACACTCCGAATTCTTCTTTGAATGATCCGAATTCACCAAGAATGATCCGAATTCTGCACTTCGAACACGAAAATCACTAAATCAGCCATAACTTTTTCAATTCTTGATCAATTGTTATGAAATTTGCACAAATTTGTTCGAAATTTGATTCCACACACTTTCTTAGTTAATCACAAATCCTAATTCGATCAATTTAATCGAATTTTGATCCAAAAATAGTAGAAAAAGTTTTCGAACAAAAATGATATAAAATGATCAGATCTGCAAATTCTGTGCAGATTTTGGGTGTTGATCCAAGAATTAAAGATGTTCAGGAATCAAATCCGAGTGCAATGATGTCAAGAATCAATCCAAAAGATCAAAAATTAAAGAAAAGATGAAATCTGGATGAATAGTAAATGAAGAAGGGTCAGAATTCTTGATGAACAGTGATGAATAGTGATGAACACCCAATCCGAATTCTTCAGCTTTAGTGTAAAAAATCTTCAATTTGGTCTTCGATCTGCTTGAATCTTCTGTTTAGCTCTGATACCAATTGATAAATCCCAGATCTCTAGCAATAAGATATGAATGTAGTGAGAGAGAATCTAGAGAGCAAATATGTCATCCATGTATTGAGCTCAAAGGATTACAAAAGGTTTCTAAAAGATTACAAAAGCTTTTTTTGTGTTACATACAAATGAACTAGACAAGCCTATTTATACCCATGACATACAAGGTATAGAGGCATTCACAATACTGTATAGACTCATACAGTACATTGACTTTACAGTAAATCTTGAATACAATAATGCTCTAACATTGTGTGTCCACTTCAACTGCTGAAGCAGAGTATGTTGCTGCTGCTGCTTCATGCTCTCAAACATTGTGGATGAGAACACAACTCATGGACTATGGATATCAGCTTAACAAGATTCCCATCTATTGTGACTCAGAAAGTGCAATTGCCATTACTCAGAACCCTGTTCAACATTCGAAGACTAAACATATAGATGTGAGGTATCATTTTATAAAGGACTATGTGGAAAAAGGAACTATAGAGATGCACTTTGTGCATACAAAGTATCAATTGGCTGACTTGTTCACAAAGCCTCTTGATCACAAAAGGTTTTCTTTTCTCATATGTAAAATAGGAATGCTTAATCTGCCTAATTGAAAATATTTTTTTCTTAAAAATGCTAAATGTTTCTAAGTAAAATTGTCTGAGTAGTGTACTCAGAACTCTGAGTCTTAAGAATCAGAATTTCTGAGTACTACGGTCAGAACTTCTGAGTCTTGAGGTCAGAGATTCTGAGTCAATACATTAGCAATCTAGCTTTCAAAAATTTATTTTTGAGAAATAAAAATACTTTAACTGTGTGGATTATGCTTCTTCTATTATCTTTTCATCTCATCTTTATGTATCATTAATAGTCAAATGCATGCTCAAGTCAACGGGAGCATCAAAATTCTTTTGGAAATCATTTTGTGATGCTTAAAAGATTTGCTTTCATTTTCCATCTCTGATTATTCTAAGAAGAACAAGCTTTTCATGATAAATTTTGTTGTTATTCAAACTATATCTGAATTAATTTTTTTTTCATATTCAGATATAAGATTTTAAATGATTTTTTAATTCATCATAATATGAACAGATTTTTTAATTCATCATAATATGAACAGAATTCTGAGAAGAACAATCAGATATCTGGTAAAGAAAAGTCAAAACATCTGAGCGTGTTATTCAGATCTTTGACTTGAGTCAAAATTCTATCCACTAACACGTGTCAGCTTCATATTTGTTTGATTATGCCACGCATTTCATTTAAATCCTTTGTGGCATTTCAAATGTGTTGACTCCGTTATAACATTGATTTCGCTTTTCCGTTAAACCTTTCAACTTCGCAGATTTTAAATAGGTCTTAAAATCCCTATTTCAAATCTTTTCAAATTCCAGAGCGAAAAGTGAGATACGAATCAAATCCAGAGTTCTTTGAATTTGTTTTCTTCTTAAATCATGTCTAGAATACGAAGGAGTGGTCAAATTTCGCTACACTCTACAAAATCGATAATGGATTCATCTGATTCGGATAATGATGAAGTACAGAATAGAGCTGTAGAGGAAGAAGCAATAAGAAATGATGGAGAAGATGAACAAATGGATGAATCTGAAGGAAATGCGGATGAGGTAAACGTTAATATTGAACATGAACAGAGTGCTGCAGGTTCTATTATGTCAGATAGACCTATTTTAGTGGAAAGAATTGTTCCTGAGAGTGAATGGCTGAAATTATCTGAAAATAACTGTGTTATATTATTTGAGGAAAGCCGGTTTAAACCTGAACACAGAATTATCATGGAGTTATTCAAACACCATCCGTACAGAAAATGGTTTACACGAAGTAAAAATGTGCCTGTTCAGTACATACAACAATGGTGGAAACATCTTAGGTTAGAAGATAATAAGTTTGTGTCTGAAATTGGAGGAGTGACATTTGCCTTATCTATCTCTGCACTAAGAGAAATGCTGAATTTACCAGAGAAAGATGATGTACAAAGAAGGACATATTTTGAGGACTCACCCTTAACAGAGGAATTAATAGCAGAGTTTATGAAGTTGGGATACAATGAAGGATTGAGGACTCTCAGTTTGTTCAGAAGAAACAAATTACCACCTATTTGGGCTTGCTTCTTTCATGTGGTAAATAAATGTGTGTCAGGGAAGAATAGTTCTGCTGCTCAAGGTTCTAAACAAATTCTTCAGATCTTTCAGGGTTTAGTGAAGAATAGGCATTATGACTATACTTTAATACTTTGGGAAGACATGAAGAATACATTTGAGAAGAATCAGAAAGCAATTCAGAAGAAAACAAAGGATGCTCCACTGACATACATTCCTTATATAAGGTACTGGCAAATTGTTATTTGGTATGCCATGCAGGAAAACAGAACAATCTCAAGAAGAACAAATGAAGAGCATGGTCCTACATTTTATTTGGGTAAGATGACCTCGGTAACAAGACTTGAAAACTATCCCAATCATAAACTGTTGCCAAAATAACTTAGGAATTATATTCCAAGGGAGAGTGAGATTCTAAAAGCTTATTGCACCTCTATGGAAATTGAATTACCTCAAATCCCTACCCAAGAGGACCAACCTGAGAAGAGAGGTGAGGGGTCTAGTCGAATTAGAGAGGGGGAGGATGTTCAGATGGGTGAACATTCTGAGAGACTTGAGAGGGAAAATTCTGAGAGCTTGGTTAGATTTGGTGAGGAAAAACAGAATGAGAGTGATGAGGATGAGAGATTGTCAACAGAGGTTCAAACAGAAAGAGATGCCTCTGAACCAGCTAATCTTGACCAGGTAACCACAAATGCTATTGGTTCACATCTCTTGGTGTCCAATATTGAAACAAACACCATGGACCTAGTGGTGGATCTTGAACAACCCATCCATATCCACTCAGAAGCATTTCAACATGCTACTGTTTCACACAAATCCGGGGAACCATCCCAAACTCATTTGGAGGGAGGTGATAAATCCCAATCTATTTTTCAACACATTGAGTCTGAATATCACAGTCCTATTCATATTGAGCCTGAAATTCCTTCTGACACTTGCACAAATCAGGAATTTCGTATTCCTGAAACAACATTCATAGACATACCTAATGTTGGGTGTCGAGGATTGGATGGAAGTCCTGATGAGGTGAACATTACAAAAGCCTCATTCAAACGTACATCTGTTGTACAAGATGACTGTGTGTTATCTACAGGCCATGAGCCCTCTGGGAACATGAAAACTGGACCATCTGTTGGTTCAGGTTCACTGTTAGAAACTTCTGAATTTGAAAAGATTCAGAAACAAAACAAGGAGATGGGGGAAAAAGTAGAAAATTTGGAGAAGAAGGTGGAGGATTTGAATGATGAGATGTCAGATTTGAAAGTTGTGTTGGAGAAAAAGTTGATTTCTGTTGAAACCAAAGTAGATGATGTAAAGAAATCCTTGGATTCTCACAAAAAGGAGATCATGGATATAATGTCTGGTTTTCAAAAAGATATGTTAAAACAAATGCAAGGTATGCAGGAATCTATACTGAAAGCACTGAGTGTATCATTGGCTTCTACTTCAAAGCCTCTTGATCCTGTTCCTATTGCAGAAGCTGAACCTGAAGTTACTTTTAATCAGAACTTGAAAAGAAAGTTTGATGATAATGAGCCTCATGATCATCAAAGGGGGAGAAAAGACAAAGGTTAAGTTCTGATGATGATATTGGCATAGAAGATTTTGAGATGGCAGATATGCAATTAGCTAGTACAAAAAGTTCAGAAGATCAGACACAGGAAAATTTAAAGGCAATAACTCAGATAGTTCAGATTGATAGCTCAGATACAGAGGAAATGGAGTTGGAAAGTACAGATGGTGGTGATTCAGATAAAACAGAGGAATTGAACTTAGACATAGAAATGGAAGGAAACTCAGATGAAACTGAAGCTATTGAGGAATCTGTATTGAGATCAGAAAAGACAGTGGAAAGTGAAGTGGTCAACATGTGTACAGTTATTGTGGTGTATAACAAAGAAAATATGACGGATTCTGAATTAGAAGAAAGGAGGTTAAGTGAAGAGTTTATCAGAAGGATGCATAATAATTTAGTCAGAGCTTTGAATGTTCAAAAAGTTCAGCAAGGAATAAAAATGGTAAGACCTATTGATCTAATGGGAGAAGAAGACAGAACTGTGAATTATACTCAGGATTTTGAAGATGATTTTATATTTAACTTTTGTGATGAGTTAAATACAGAAGAAGAGTATGTGAAAGTGAAAGACTTCTTTATGCCTTCTGAGTATGTATTCAGAAAACCAATTGAGATCCCAAAGATTAACTTGCAAAGACTAGAAGAACCTGTATGTGATTTCATTCTAGAGTTAAGTGATGTGCCATTAGCCAGACAATTTCATGATGATATTTTTCCTGAGGAAATATATGATAATCTCTACTACACAGAAGGAGAGTATGAGCCTTTGGAAAGTAACATTGATGGTTTTATGGATGACAGAGCTCAGATGGTCTACTCAGAAGCTTCTAACAGGTTCAGAGTTCCTGACTCAAAACTGCATATTCAGAAAAGAATTGAGAAAGTTCTGATGTTTCAACAAGATGAATTCAATGGTTTAATGTTTGTTAGAATGGAAGTACTGAAAGAAAGAAATACAAAGGTTTCCATGTCTACTTTTGATTTTCACAGATTGACTCTTAATGATCAGATCTTTTTGGTCAAGTTCTTTGCCAGCACTAAAGAAGCCTTGATGGAAATTGAATGCAGAAGACTTCTGGGTATCTATGTCAGAAATATATACTTGTATGACTTCCAATTAGCTATTGAAGAAAGAAAAGAAAAGTGTAATCTAAGTTCTCCCACAAAGAAAACAGAAGTTGGTTTGCATTTGAAGGGATTTGTGAATGAAGGAATGGAGACAGAAGGGTTCACATATATAGTTCACGAAAGGCTTGAATTGTTCAGATTAAAAGAGTTGGTGAAGTACAGTGATGCAACTCTGAATTGGTTATTGATTAAAATGGAAGTAAGTGTGGAAACTGAAAGAGAGAGTTTAAAGAAGAGATGTATAAACTGTGTGAAGAGGAGGTTGGATCTTAGAAGAAAAATCAGAAACAGTAGTGAATGGTTGCTATCTGAGGTGAATCCCAAAAAGATTCTACATAATGATTTTGTGTTTCCTGCTGAGTATGAAGTGAATGAAATTCTGTCAGATGAAGTTGAAAAAGTGCAGAACACAACATCTCAAAATGTGCAGATAACTAGTTTTGATCAAGCTGAACAGTCTGAACCCAAAAAAGATGAAATATCCATTGATCTAAATGGATACTTTCTTGAATTTGATTTGCCTGAGTTCTTCAAACCAAAAGAAGTACAATTCTTGGATGTGTATTATGATAGACCTAAGGAGACTCAGATCTGGTTGGCTGAAAATTCAAGATGTCTTGGCAAAACAAAGCAAGCCGTTTACTCAGATTTTTTAATTACTGGAATCAGAGAATTGAGGGTTAAGAAATTCAGAAAGATGGAGTACTTATCCTTTGAAGTTCTGAGAGAAGATGGCAAGGTTTATTACTTCACTGATGCAGATTTTGAGAAACTATCAGTGGTTGACTTCTACAGATTACACAACTTTCTATGCTTCAAAGAGTCAAGCAAAGACAGAAATGAAAGGAAGGCAAGAAGTGTGGTAATTGAGGCCATGTTCTACATCTTAAGGTGGCACTGTTATACAGATTTTCAAATAGCTTTGTACTTACAAAAGTCATGTGTTTATCTGGCAAATCCCAACACAGATCATGAACAGAAAAAGGAGTTAAAGACTGGAAGTGTTCACAAATATCCAGATTTGGGAGTATTTTTTAAAAACAAAAGTGGAAAGATCTTCTTCAGAGCAAAAGAAACTGCAAAATACTGTTCTGGAACTTTAAGAATCATAAAGCATAATTTGGAGAAAAGGATGCTGAAAGTGAAGGAAGCAAACATGACTCAAGAAGTAATCAATCAGCAAGTTGAAATTATTCAAGAAATCATTGACAAAATTGATAAGAGGCTTAATCTGAGAAATGTGCTACTTCAGAAAATTGTTCCTGCTCTGAAAGAACTGGATGATGCAAAGTTTAAGTTTATTTGACAAAAAGGGGGAGATTGTTAGATCTGAAGTTTTGTCAATAAACCAGGTGTTGAAGATCTGATAAGAAGACTCAGATGTTCTGAGTAGAGAAGTCAGAGGTCTGACTATGAAAGCTCAGAAGTATTGATAAGAGAAATCAGAAGTCTGGGAAGAGAAGTCAGATGTCTGAGTTAAGGAGTCAGAAGTTCTGAGAAAGCGTTATCAGAAGAATGTTCAGAAGTTCTGAACTACCTGTTCAGAACTTATGACGAGATACTTTACTTAGTATTTTATAAACTAATTAGGACACGTGTTATGTTCTTATTAGTCTTTCTTATTTGTACTGTAGCTTTAAGATGTCCGTTGCAGTATAAATAGTAGTTAGCTCTTCGTTGCTAACTGATTGATTTTTCCCGTATAACTTTGTATTCATTCTTTGTAATCTTTGAGATTCTCTCTCTCTTAGATCTGTAATTCTGTTCATCATTGAATACAATTGGGCTTAATCATACAAATTCTCAATTACTGGTTTCTACATTGATTGTAAGATAAGATCCTAAACTTACAGTAAAGAACAAATGTAGAGAGAATTTAGAAAGCAAACTTGTCATCCATATATTGATCTCTAAAGTACAAATGACACAATGCTCAAGAAGTTCCTAAAGGGATCTAGATTCCTTTCTAACTAAGAACTAGACATGCCTATTTATACCCATAACATACAAGGTATAAAGGCATTAGCAACTAATACAGTACATTGACTTTACAGTAAATCTTGAATACAATAATGCTCTAACAATCTCCCCCTTTGGATTCAAGATTTAAAAAAATATGACAGCATTCTTCAGCTCTTTGTAAAGTCAATCTTCTCCAACATACACTTTGTCAAACCATCTTCAAGTCTTGTATATGAAAAACAGATCTTTATATAAAACCATCAATTCGGAACAAGAGGAATCAGAAACTATTAGAGTTTGGATCAGAAAGATGTGAAACCATCCACATTTTTGAACTTTTAGGTGTAAGCGCATTCCGAGAACCACTCAGAACTAAGATAACCAAATTCAACAACATTTTGACTTCACATGATCCTTCTTCCCCTGATCTTCAGTCTTTGTTCACGAATCTTTGACTTGAAATATATTTGACTTGAAAGCTCTTTGACATTATATTGAATTAAACATTTCTCCCCCTTTTTCGATGAAAGTGAGCATCATTATCATCGAAAACCTTCATCAATTTCAGTCGTGTCTCTTAGTATTACTAACAATCTCCTCCTTAGTGGATAACCTTGCTCCCCCTCAAAATAAGAATTCTGGAGCAATTTGTTTTCTCCCCCTGAAAGTATGCATATATTTCAATAACGTACAATATTTGAAATTGTAGCAAAAATTTTAAAACAAATTTACACAAGGAAAATAAAATTCATTGAACTTCATTTTATAACTACCAACATTTGATCATTTGAAAGCTTTACAAAAGAAATTCAACTTAATGAAATTTAACAGATTTTGCAATCAAATGAAATCAAATGCATGTGTTTAGATTCAAATACAAGTCATCATTGTATATCAAGTTAAAAAAAATGTTCAGTTTCAACCCCTTTATTAAATCTATTTGGTGTCCTAGCATGCGAAATATGATTAGTAACAAGCATATGCAATTCTAAAACATATAAGAACACTTTGCTCTACTCACACTATTTGTCCAAAATCAGGATTTTCACAAATTTACGGGTTTATCGCGACTTTGTATTTTACCCAAGTTTCAAGAGATGTGTGCTCATTGGCATCTTTTGATTTTGTGCACATTGACATCTTTTGATTTTGTGCTCATTGGCATCCTTTGATTTTGTGATCATTGGCATCTTTTGATCAAAAAGTTTAGTAAGAATAAGATACACCGTTAAACATGACTTTCTATCTGGTTCTATAGCAGGATTTGGGTTAGCAGATCCCAGACCAGTTGGCCTTAGGTGTTAGGTGACGAGCACCCCTTAGAACTTAATTTCCCAAACCAGAAAGGCCACATCGATATATCTTAAACCCATTTGTACCAGTAGAACATGGCTTTCTATCTGGTTCTATTGCAGGATTTGGGTCAGCCGATCCCAAACCAGTAGATCTTAGGGACTAGGTGTCGAGCACCCCTTAGGACTTACTCTCCCAAACTAGAAAGGCCACAGGCACAAACTTTCAAACTAAATGATAGTGCAACAATTTATCTCAATCACTTGGTTCTAAAACATAGTGCTTCTCCAATATTTTCATTTCCATCCATCACTCAGACATTTAGGCTTTTTTAGCATTATGTTCTATATAAGTCCGGATTCACATAATTTTGAGCATTCAGCATAATTTCATTCATGTTTTGCTGACCTTTCGATTAATTTCAGAGGTGAAAGTTGAAACAAATATAACTCGGATAAAACAAAAATACTTGTAAAATCATCTTTTAGCACACATTTAATTCATTGAATGAAAATTGAAAAATTTATCTCATTGAATTAAATTTGTAAAGATTCAAGTTTTCAAAGTGGTAGAAACAAAATATAATCCAATGCTACCTTTTACCACGTTCCTTGAAACAGAAAGATGTAACAGTTAAAGATATCACCTGAGAAGTGTGAGTTCTAAACTGATTTGTTTAGAAGTCTTAGTCTTTGAAGTACGGGTCCTGAACTGAATTGTTCAGAAGCCATAGTCGTTGAAGCACGGGTTTTGAACTGATATGTTCAAAAGCCAATGTCGTTGAAGCACGGGTTTTGAACTGATATGTTCAAAAGCCAGTGTCTCTTTACTCCCCCTTAATGGTACAAGTAATCTTCTTCCAAGAATTCAACGCTTTGCTTCTAAATCTGCAAAAACAGATTAAGTAGATTTTGGTACCCAACGTGTCTTGGGTCCTGGCTTGTTAAGCGGAGCTCTATAGGAAGGAAAATGATAAGTACCATACCAATATTGAACACTCTCATTTTTAATAAAATCATTAGTACCACAATAAGAACAACAAAAATTCTTTTGTGCTAACCTGATTAAATGATTTGCGGAATAGAATGAATCAGGATTAGCAAAAGATTTAGCTTTTAGATTAGTGTTCTTGTTGGGAACAGAGGATTTTGGCTCACCTTTTTCAGTAGACGTACCTTTTACTCTCCATTGCATGTTGACTTTCTTATATGAAGGAAGATCAGCATATTGATACTTGGAAGAATTATCCACCGAGTGATCATAGAATAGATTAGAAGGACGAATCAGACATTCTGAATAGCATTTGGATTTGTTAAATGACTTCACTTTGTAAGATAAGTCATTCCGTTCCTTGGTCACCAAATCAAGCTTCTTCTGAATATTAGACTTGACCCTCTTCTCTTTCATGATGTCAGTCGATAACGCAGCCAAATTCATTGTCAATTTATGAATTTCCTGCCGAAATATCTTCCTTTCTTTAGAAAAGTCGTCTTTAACGCACCTAGCCTGAAACTCAGCTTTCTTCATCTTTTCTAGCTCTTGACTTTCTTTATCTAGCTCTTGTCTTTCCTTTTCTAAGTCCTTTTGAAGATCAGAAATTTTCTTTGACAGTTTCGCATTCTTCGCTTCAAAGCTTTTCCTTTCTTTTTCATACTCGACCCTTTCCGTCTCCAACTTCTCCTTTTCAAGAAATAAAACTTTCTCAAAGTCAGAAACTTGTTTTGAAAGTTTTATGCATTTCAGTTCAAGTACTTTCTTTTCTTCAAAAACTTTCTTTTCTTCAAAAGAAAAATTAGACAGTTTTCTCTTTAGATCGACATTTTCACTGTCCAAACTCTTTTCTTTATCTTGAACTTCTTTTAATTGAGTATGTAACTTTAAGTTCCACTTCACTCTCTTTTCTTCTCTACTTTTCAAATCGGCATTTTCTTTTTGAAGAGTTGTTACTTTCTCTTGAAGATTCTCGATTTGATCGTGCAGACTTGAGTTGTCTTTCTTTGTTTCAAGATCTGCAATATAAACTTCAAGATCAGTTATTCTTTTAGTAAGTTTATCATTTGAAGAAGAAATGTCTAAAATTTGTCTTTTCAGATCAACATTTTCTTCCTCCAATGTTTTATTTAAAATAGGAACTGAAGGATTTGAAATAGGAGTTGAAGAATTTGAAGCATTGTCTTTAATAGGAGTTTGTGATATTGGAGATGTTTCTGTTAAAAGAACTTGTTGCAAAATTCCATTATTTGACTTAACAAAAACTTGTGGTTTAGGAGTTATTTCTTGTATAATAAATTGTTGCAAAATTGTTTGTTGCAAACTTTCATTTGATGATTTAACCAGAACTTTTGCAATTGGGGTTATCTCCTTTATAATAGTTTGCTTCAATCTTAAAACCCCATCTTCTGTATAAGTAGACATCTTGAAGAAAACCTGAAAAGAAACACAAAAAAATTAGATGAAAAATACAAAAAATATTAACAAAAATATACCTAATAGAGTGATCGTCAAGAGAAACTTCGCTTAGAAGTTAGAATTATGTGCACACTCTTAAAAAAATTTATATAAATTTTTTTCTTGAAAAGCCCTTACAGTGTATGAAATACACTATCGAAAAAATTTCGGAATAATTTTTTTTTTAATTCAACACTGATGAGTTGACACAAGTCGAATAAAAAAAATTCACAAGATTTCGGATGTATAAGGATTCGAATTCAATGAATTCGGATGAAGAAGGGTTCGAATTCAATGAATTCGGATGAAGAAGGGTTCGAATTCAATCAATTCGAATGCAGAAGGGTTCGAATTCAAGGAATTCGAATGCAGAAGGGTTCGAATTCAAGGAATTCGAATGCAGAAGAGTTCGAATTCAATACTTGTAACAATCAAGAACACTCCGAATTGACTGAAATCAAGTAGAAAATCCCTTGAGTGGTCCGAATTCCGATGATTTCGACTCAGTAGGATTCGAATTGTGGACAAGAAGGGTTCCAATTCTGAAGGATTCAAGAATGGTCCGAATTGATAAATTCGTATGCTTTGTTTCTGTTTCGAATTGATGAATTCGGATGTTTGGTTCCTGTTCCGAATTAATGAATTCGGATGTTTGGTTCCTGTTCCGAATTGATGAATTCGGATGTTTGGTTCCTGTTCCGAATTAATGAATTCGGATGTTTGGTTCCTGTTCCGAATTGATGAATTTAAAGGTACACACCAAGTACACTCACACTGTACACATACTAATACACGCCATGCACACACTAACACACACTCTTTCTGCCACGTCACACATTCAAACACAGTAGGATTTCGTTGTGAATGCGAATAGTAGACTTTTAAAACTGATGTGAGAACTTCTCATGTGCAACACCTTTTTCTTCTTTGCATGATTTCTTTGTTGACCTGTACCAATAAAACTCAACACACAAATATTAAACCTGAATTTTAAGATCAAACAAAATCAAAAACACATTTTAAAACATCTCAATTAAAAATTCTGGATCAAAATTCAAGATCTAGAATTTTTTTATCAAGAACACTTTGAAGATTCTCAAGAACACCTCAAGAACACATTCAATCAAAAAATTTAAAAAGTGAAATTTATGCATTAAGACTTGAAATTTATGATTGAAACATGTCTAAAAACACTTTTTAGAAAGGATTTTGCACAAAAACGAATCAAAACATCAATATTTTGCAAAATCACAATATAAAAAACTTCACATCAAACCTTTTCAAGAACACAAAAAAAATTTCAAAATCTTCTAATTAATTAATACTGCTAGAGTGAAGTTAGTACTGCTTGTCAAGATTAATACTGCTGAAGCAAGGTTAGTACTGCTGAGTCAAGTTAATGCTGCTGGAATGAATTAATGCTGCTGGAGAATATTAGTACTGCTCATGCTGAATGAAGTTAATACTGCTCGTGCATAAAGATGTTAATGCTGCTTGTGATCATAAGTTTGGAATGCGAGAATGTTGGAGATAAAGATGGAATGATTGAAGATAAGCGTGAAAGAATATTCTGAAGATCAATTTTGTTTTGATAGTTATCTTGTAATTATTTTGTATAAATAGATTGTGATAGATAGCTATTCGATACGAGAGTTTTAGAATACGTTTTGTTTTAGAGAGAATTAACCTCAAGGTTTAGAACCCTATTTCTAGAGAAGTAGAAGTCGTCTTGATTGAGCCTGTTCATCAAGATTGAGGTTTGGTTGTAAGCTTGTGAGTTGAATTAGTGAATACAAACAGCTGTGTGTTTTCTGATATATTGTTCTTTGATTGTGTGAATTAAAGTTCTATTCCGCAGATTCTTTAATTCTGAGTTCTAAGTATTATTAGTCTTGTTAAGATTCGATCCTGACAGTTTTTGTAAATCTTTTGATGCAAAACTGGTTTATATCAATGGAGAAACACTTTGCAATCAAAATCAAAACAAAAAACAAGCAAGAAATGCATAACCCATTTGTGTTCTTCAAGTTCTTCAACAATGGAGATTTTCTTTAAAAATCTTCAAAAAATCTTCAAATCTTCAAGAAATTGGACGAATTTGCACACAATTCAATCTCCCAATGCTCTGATACCAATTGATAAATCCCAAATCTAGCAATATGTAAAGAACAAATGTAGAGAGAATTTAGAAAGCAAACTTGTCATCCATATATTGATCTCTAAAGTACAAATGACAAAATGCTCAAGAAGTTCCTAAAGGTATCTAGATTCCTTTCTAACTAAGAACTAGACATGCCTATTTATACCCATAACATACAAGTATAAAGGCATTAGCAACTAATACAGTACATTGACTTTACAGTAAATCTTGAATACAATAATGCTCTAACAGACGTATAGTAAATTTTGTACTATACTGAATGATTTAAGAAGAAATGGGCTGAAAAAGACAAAGTCAGAAATAAACTACAAATTTCTGAACAGTCTAAACTCAGAATGGTCATCATTTTCTATCAGTCTACAAATGAATAAGGATATGTGTGAAGAAGATCTCAATGATCTATTTTGTGTACTAAATCAGCATGAGGATTCTGTTAAAATTGTGGTTGAAGAAAAGTAAAATGTTGCAGAACAGTTAGCTTTTCTGTCAAAGTCCAAAATTGTTAAAGCACCCAAGAAGACTGCGTATCTATCTGAGATACCAAAGCTGGAGGAATCTGATAAGGAAGAGGGATCAGAAGAAGATGAAGATATCAAAATGATTGCTGAAAAGTTGGCCTTGTTGACTAACACTTTCAACAAGAGGTATGGAAAAGGAAAATTTCAGGGTAAGTACAAGAAAGAGCAGGGAAATTCATATTTCAAGAAAAGAGAAGAGAGAGGAGAGAGTAAGTATGAAAAGAAGGAAGAAAGAAGGGAAGAAAATAGAGAAGAAAAGGAAGAAAGAAAAGAAAAGAATCTGTGCTTCAAGTGTGGAAAGTCTGGTCACTATGCAAAGGATTGCAAAGTGAAAATTCTGAAGGATTATGAGTACTACACCAAAAAGGCTCAACTAGCAAAGAAAAGAGATGATGAAATAGCAATGTTAGCTGAACAAGAAAATTGGTTGTACTACACGTCAGATGAAGATGACTGCATTCACTTTTCACAGATGCAGAGTTATATGGCAAAGATGAAGAATGAGGATGATTCTGACTTTGAAGATGCTGATTCTGAGTCATCCGCTGAGGTACATTCTACACTTGAAATAGACTTAATGACACAGATTGGTGAAATGAAAACTGAATTTGTTAAACTAAGAAAACAAATAAAAGGAGAAAGAAATTTAGTTAACAAATTCAGAATTGAAAAAGAGGTAATAAGAGAACAGTATGAGGAATCTGAGGTTGAGAAACAGAAAGTTAAAATTGAAAATTCTGAATTGGTGAAAAATATTTCTGAATTAAAAATTGAACTTTCAAAAGTCAAGGATGAAAAGGGTGATTTACAAATAAAGTTTGATATGCTATTTGAGGAAAGAAAGAATTTGTACATCAAAATCAAAGAATTAGAAGATCTTAACTTTAAAAGAGGTCAGACTCAGCAAACATTAAATCTTCTAACAAGCAATGTAAAAGATACAAGATTTTATAATCCAAAGAAGGGATTGGGATTGGAAGAAAATGTTGTTTTAAAAAGAGCTCCAGTAAACTTGTATGATTTTGATAAGCTTCATGTTCCTAAACCAAAAATTCCAGAAGTTGTTGAAGTTTTTATAAGACCTGCAAGTTCTATCACAAGTTCTGATAGTTTACAGAAATCAAGTTCTAAAAAGACAAAGGAAACAGTTTCTGAATCAAAAACAGAAAAGTCAAATATTTCAGAAGATAAAGTTAAGGAAGAAATTTTTAAACCAAAAGAAGAGAAACCAAAATACAATGATACTAAATTCAAATATGACTCTCTAAATGTCAGTTACAAAAATAAACAACAAAGTTTTTCATATTCTGACATAGAAAGTATATTTGATACTAGTAAGGTTTCTGAAACAATTAGTCAGAAATCTGAATCTTCTAATCAGAATTCTGACTGTTCTTATCAATTTTCTGATTCTAAGGGTCAGAAATTTGAGTCTATTAATCAGAATTCTGATTCAAAGAGTCAGAATTCTGAGTTAACTGAAAATTCTGAAACAAAGTCAGAAGAATTTCAAGAATTTGAAAAGAGATTTATTCTTGTAAGTCAAGAACTTGAGGACCTAAGGAAAGATTATGATGAACTTGAAAATGACTTCTGTGATGTAGATTTTAATCTTGAAAATGCTTTAAAAGAAAAGAGTGTTTTTATTCAGAAAATAAAAGAGCTTGAGAAACTGAAAGCTGAATATGAAAGTGCAGGATCTATTCTTACAATCAATATAGAAAGAAGTAATTGAGAAATTGTATGATCAAGCCCAATTGTATTCAATGATGCACAGAATTACAGATCTAAGAGAGAGATAACCTCAAAGATTACAAGGAATGAATACAAGTAATATGGGAAAATCAATCAGTTAGCAACGTAGTGCTAACCACTCTATTTATACTGTAACGGATATATTAAAGCTACAGTACAAAGAAGAAAGACTAATAAGAACAAAACACGTGTCCTAATTAGTTTACACATTACTAACGAAACTCGTCATAAGTTCTGAACAGGTAGTTCAGAACTTCTGAACATTCTTCTGATTATGCTTCTCAGAACTTCTGACTTCTCTTTCTCAGATCTCTGACTCTTCTTCTCAGAACTTCTGACTCTTCTTCTCAGAACTTCTGAACCTTCTTATCAGATCTTCAACACTTGGTTTATTGACAAAACTTCAGATCTAACAATCTCCCCCTTTTTGTCAAATAAACTTAAACTTTGCATCATCTAATTCTTTCAGAGCAGGAACAATTTTCTGAAGTAGCACATTCCTCAGATTAAGCCTCTTATCAATCTTGTCGATAATTTCTTGAATAACTTCAACTTGCTGATTTATTGCTTCTTGAGTTATGTTTGCTTCCTTTACTTTCAGCATCTTTTTCTCCAAATTGTGCTTTATGATCCTTAAAGTTCCAGAACAATATTTTGCAGTTTCCTTTGCTCTGAAGAAGATCTTTCCACTTTTGTTCTTCAAAAATACTCCCAGATCTGGATATCTGTGAACACTTCCAGTCTTTAACACCTTTTTCTGCTCATGATCTGTATTGGGATTTGCCAGATAAACACATGACTTTTGCAAATACAGAGCTATTTGGAAATCTGTATAGCAATGCCACCTTAAGATATAGAACATGGCCTCAATCACCACACTTCTTGCCTTCCTTTCATTTCTGTCTTTACTTGACTCTTTAAAACATAGAAAGCTGTGTAATCTGTAGAAGTCAACCACTAACAGTTTCTCAAAATCTGCATCAGTAAAATAATAAACCTTGCCATATTCTCTCAAAACTTCAAAGGATAAGTACTCCATCTTTCTGAATTTCTTAACCTTTAATTCTCTGATTCCAGTGATTAGAAAATCTGAGTAAACGGCTTGCTTTGTTTTGCCAAGACATCTTGATTTTTCAGCCAACCAGATCTGAGTCTCCTTAGGTCTATCATAATACACATCCAAGAATTGTACCTCTTTTGGTTTGAAGAACTCAGGTAAATCAAATTCAAGAAAGTATCCATTCAGATCAATGAATATTTCATCTTCTTTGGGTTCAGACTGTTCAGCTTGGTCAATATTAGTTATCTGCACATTCTGAGGTGTTGTGTCCTGAACTTCTTCAATTTCATCTGACAAAATTTCATTCACTTCATACTCAGCTGGGAACACAAAATCATTATGTAGAATCTTTTTGGGATTCACCTCAGATAGCAACCATTCACTACTGTTTCTGATTTTTCTTCTAAAATCCAACCTCCTCTTCACACAGTTTATGCATCTCTTCTTTAAACTCTCTTTTTCAGCATCCATACTTACTTCCATTCTAATCAACAACCAATTCAGAGTTGCATCACTGTACTTCACCAACTCTTTTAATCTGAACAATTCAAGTCTTTCGTGAACCATATATGTGAACCCTTCTGTCTCCATTCCTTCATTTACAAAACCCTTCACATGCAGATCAACTTCTGTTTTCTTTGTGGGAGAACTCAGATTGCACTTTTCTTTTCTTTCTTCGATAGCCAACTGGAAGTCATACAAGTATGTATTTCTGACATAAATACCCAGAAGTCTTCTGCATTCAATTTCTATCAAGGCTTCTTCAGTGCTAGCAAAGAACTTGACTAGAAAGATCTGATCATCAAGAGTCAATCTGTGAAAATCAAATGTAGACATGGAAACCTTTGTATTTCTTTCTTTCAGTATTTCCATTCTAACGAACATTAAACCATTGAATTCATCTTGTTGAAACATCAGAACTTTCTCGATTCTTTTCTGAATATGCAGTTTTGAGCCAGGAACTCTGAACATGTTAGAAGCTTCTGAGTAGACCATCTGAGCTCTGTCATCCATAAGACCATCAATGTTACTTTCCAAAAGCTCATACTCTCCTTCTGTGTAGTAGAGATTATCATATATTTCCTCAGGAAAAATATCATCATGAAATTGTCTGGCTAATGGCACATCACTTAACTCTAGAATGAAGTCACACACAGGTTCTTCTAGTCTTTGCAATTTAATCTTTGGAATCTCAATTGGTTTTCTGAATACATATTCAGAAGGCATAAAGAAGTCTTTCACTTTCACATACTCTTCTTCTGTATTTAACTCATCACAAAAGTTAAACCTAAAATCATCTTTAAAATCCTGAGTGTAATCCACAGTTCTGTCTTCTTCTCCCATTAGATCAATGGGTCTTATCACTTTTATTCCTTTATGAATTTTCTGAACACTCAAAGCTCTGACTACTTCATTATGCATTCTTCTGATCAATTCTTCATTCAACCTCCTTTCTTCTGATTCAGACTCCATTGCCCTTTCACTGTTATAAACCACAATATCTGTACACCTGTTTACCACTGTACTTTCCACTATTTCTTCTATTCTCAAATCAGATTCCTCAATAGCTACAGTTTCATCTGAGTTTCCTTCCATCTCAGTATCCAAGTTCAATTCCTCTGTTTTATCTGATTCATTACTATCAATACTTCCCAACTCCATTTCTTCTGTATCTGAACTGTCAAGCTGTACTATCTGAATCATCTCCTTTAAATTTTCCTGTGTCTGATCTTCTGAACTTTTTGTATTGGCTAAGTGCATGTCTGCTATCTCAAAATCTTCTATGCCAATGTCATCATCAGAACTTAACCTTTGTCTTTTCTCCCCCTTTTGATGATCATGAGGCTCATTATCATCAAACTTTCTTTTTAAGTTCTGATTAGAAGTACCTTCAGCTTCAGCTTCTGCAATAGGAACAGGATCAAGAGGCTTTGAAGTAGAAGCCAGTGATACACTCAGTGCTTTCAGTATAGAATCCTGCATATCTTGCATTTGTTTCAACATATCTTTTTGAAAACCAGACATTATATCCATGATCTCCTTTTTGTGAGAATCCAAGGATTTCTTTACATCATCTACCTTGGTTTCAACAGAAATTAACTTTTTCTCCAACACATTTTTCAAATCTGATACCTCATCATTCAGATCCTCCATCCTCTTCTCCAAATTTTCTACTTTTTCCCCCATCTCCTTGTTTTGTTTCTGAATCTTTTCAAATTCAGAAGTTTCTAACAGTGAACCTGAACCAACAGATGGTCCAGTTTTCATGTGCCCAGAGAGCTCATGGCCTGTAGATAACACACAGTCATCTTGTACAACAGATGCACGTTTGAATGAGGCTTTTGTAATGTTCACCTCACCAGGACTTCCATCCAATCCTCGACACCCAACATTAGGCATGTCTATGAATGTTGTTTCAGGAGTACGAAATTCCTGATCTGTGCAAGTGTCAAAAGGAATTTCAGGCTCAATATGAATAGGACTGTGATATTCAGACTCAATGTGTTGAAAAATAAGTTGGGATTTATCACCTCCCTCCAAATGAGTTTGGGATGGTTCCCCGGATTTGTGTGAAACAGTAGCATGTTGAAATGCTTCTGAGTGGGTATGGATGGGTTGTTCAAGATCCACCACTAGGTCCATGGTGTTTGTTTCAATATTGGACACCAAGAGATGTGAACCAATAGCATGTGTGGTTACCTGGTCAAGATTAGCTGGTTTAGAGGCATCTCTTTCTGTTTGAACCTCTGTTAACAATCTCTCATCCTCACCACTCTCATTCTGTTTTTCCTCACTGAGTCTAACCAAGCTCTCAGAATTTTCCCCCTCAAGTCTCTCAGAATGTTCACCCATCTGAACATCCTCCCCCTCTCTAATTCGACTAGACTCCTCACCTCTCTTCTCAGGTTGGTCCTCTTGGGTAGGGATTTGAGGTAATTCAATTCCCATAGAGGTGCAATAAGCTTTTAAAATCTCACTCTCCCTTGGAATATAATTCCTAAGTGATTTTGGCAACAGTTTATGATTGGGATAATTTTCAAGTCTTGTTACTGAGGTCATCTTACCCAAATAAAATGTAGGACCATGCTCTTCATTTGTTCTTCTTGAGATTGTTCTGTTTTCCTGCATGGCATACCAAATAACAATTTGCCAGTACCTTATGTAGGGAATGTATGTCAGTGGAGCATCCTTTGTCTTCTTCTGAATTGCTTTCTGATTCTTCTCAAAAGTATTCTTCATATCTTCCCAAAGTATTAAAGTATAGTCATAATGCCTATTCTTCACTAAACCTTGAAATATCTGAAGAATTTGTTTAGAACCTTGATCAGCAGAACTATTTTTCCCTGACAAACATTTATTTACCACATGAAAGAAGCAAGCCCAAATAGGTGGTAATTTGTTTCTTCTGAACGAACTGAGAGTCCTCAATCCTTCATTGTATCCCAACTTCATAAACTCTGCTATTAATTCCTCTGTTAGGGGTAAATCCTCAAAATCTGTTCTTCTTTGTACATCATCTTTCTCTGGTAGATTCAGCATCTCTCTTAGTGCAGAGATAGATAAGACAAATGTCACTCCTCCAATTTCAGACACAAACTTATTATCTTCTAACCTAAGATATTTCCACCATTGTTGTATGTACTGAACAGGCACATTTTTACTTCTTGTAAACCATTTTCTGTACGGATGATGTTTGAATAACTCCATGATAATTCTGTGTTCAGGCTTAAAACGACTTTCCTCAAACAATATAACACAGTTATTTTCAGATAATTTCAACCATTCACTCTCAGGAACAACTCTTTCCACTAGAATAGATCTATCTGACATAATAGAACCTGCAGCACTCTGTTCATGTTGAATATTAACGTTTACCTCATCCGCATTTCCTTCAGATTCATCCATTTGTTCATCTTCTTCATTATTTCTTATTGCCCCTTCCTCTGCAACTCTATTTTGTACTTCATCATTTTCCGAATCGGATGAATCCATTATTGATTTTGTAGAATGTAGAGAAATTGGACCACTTCTTCGTATTTCAGACATGATTTAAGAAGAAAACAGATTCAAAGAACTCTGGATTTGATTCGTATCTCACGTTTCGCTCTGGAATTTGAAAGAAATTTGAAATAGGGATTTTAAGACCTATTTAAAATCCGCGAAGTTGAAAGGTTTAACGGAAAAGCGAAATCAATGTTATAACGGAGTCAACACATGTGAAATACCACAAAGGATTTAAATGAAATACGTGGCATTGTCAAACAAATATGAAGCTGACACGTGTTAGTGGATAGAATTTTGACTCAAGTCAAAGATCTGAATAACACGCACAGATGTTCTGATTCCATGACTCAGAAGAATTTTGCCTTGTAACCAAAATGTCTTTTAAAATCAACTTCTGACCAATATAAAACATTTTGATTATTCAGAAGAGGTTTGAACAGATAAGAAATGAAAACAAATCTTTTAAGCATCACAAAATGATTTCCAAAAGAATTTTGATGCTCCCCCTTGACTTGAGCATGCATTTGAGTATTAATGATACATAAAGATGAGATAAAAAGATAATCGAAGAAGCATAATCCATACAGTTGAAGTTATTTGTATTTCTCAAAAATAAATTTTTGAAAGTTAGATTGCTGAAGTATTGACTCAGAATTTCTGACCTTAAGATTCAGAGGTTCTGATCTCAAGACTCAGAAGTTCTGAACTCAAGAGTCAGAAGTTCTGAACCCAAGACTCAGAAGTTCTGAACTCAAGATTCAGAAGTTCCGAACTCAAGACTCAGAAGTTCTGAACTCAAGACTCAGAAGTTCTGAACTCAAGATTCAGAAGTTCTGAACTCAAGACTCAGACAAGTTTACTTAGAAAAATTTAGCATTTTAAAAAAAATATTTTCAACTAGGCAGATTAAGCATTCCTATGGATTTTGTGATTTTTGAACATTCTAAACTTCAAATCACCATAACTTGCTCAACAAAATCAACAAATTGATCTATATGAATCAGAAATCCATAATTACATTCAGACCGAGTTTTGGACTGAATTATCCAAAAGTCAAGATTCTCAATTTAAGCACGGCATCTGTTTTCAGTCATGTGTAGGTATAGATCATTCATTCAGCTCTACACATGAATAACCTGCAAAACAGATTAAGTTGACTTTGGTACCCATATGAACTTGGGTCCAGGTTTGTTAGGTGTAGTAGCATATGCAGATATTCTATAAGAACTATACCAGTGCTGAATAAAATTCTTGTTCACAAAATCATTAGTCCCACAATATGAACAACAAAGTTTCTTTTGTGCAACTCTAACTAATTGATTTACAGAATAAATCACATCAGGTTTAACAAAAGATTTTCTTTGAAATGTATTGTTCTTCTTGACATTTGAATTAGGAACTTTTGATTTTGACACTTCTTTCTTGGAAGTTGTTCCTTTAACTTTCCATTCCATTTTTATCTTTTTAAAAGAACAATTATAAGATTTATCAATAGCAGAATCATAAAACAGATTAGAAGAACGAATCTGATCTTTTGAACTATGATTTGATTTGTCAACAACTTTCGTTTCAAATTCCCTAAACTTTTTAATATACAAATCAAACCTTGACTGCAAATCAGATTTGGACTTCCTCTCTATCATGATTTTAGTTGATAAATCAGATAATTTCTTAATAAGTCTCCTTATCTCCAAATGAAAAACTTTCTTTTCCTTCTCAAACTCATCTTTTAAGCATTTTTCTTTAAAGCCATTTACCTTCTTCTTTTCAGTCTCTTTCCTTCCATCTTCTAACTCTTTCTCCAACTCATTTATTTTTACAGAAAACTCATTTAACATTCCTGTTTTCTTTTTCTCAAAACCATTCTTTTCTTTTTGAAAAACATTTTTCTTGCATTCAAACTCTTTTCTTTCTTTTGCAAGAATTTTCTCCAAATCAGAATTTTTTAGAGATAATTCAACAGACTTTGTTTCAAAACCTTTCCTCTCAGTTTGAAAGTCTCTTCTTTCTTTCTCAAATTTCTCTCTTTCAAGTATAAGAACTTGTTCAAAATCATAGATTTGTTTCAAGAGTTGACAATTTCTCATTTCACATGATTTGATTCTATTTTTAGAATCTGTCAACATCTTTCTTTCAAAATTGATTTTCTCTTTCAAATCAACATTCTCTTTTTCTAACACCTTTGTGTTCTCTTGAGCCTTTTCGAAATCTTTTAGAAGATTGAATTTATCTTTTTGCAAATTTACAACAACTTTTGCACTTTCCTCAAATTTGGCTTCAAGATTAGCAAACTTGCTTTCAAAATGAACAATCTCAGTTTTTGGTTTAGAAATTGTTTCTTTTGCTTTTACAGGACTAAATTTTTGTAAATTGTCTGAACTGGTTATAGAACTTGCGGGTCTCACAAAAACTTCAACAATCTCAGGCATGATGAAATGACAAATTCTAATATCAACTATGAATTATGATAAAAAAATGAGAATCAACACAGATCTAGAACATGCAAGAATTGATCGAATCTGTCACATGCATTTCATCAAACAGTTAAAGTACATGAATTAATGAAATCTTCTTTTCATTACAATCAATATAGAAAGAAGTAATTGAGAAATTGTATGATCAAGCCCAATTGTATTCAATGATGCACAGAATTACAGATCTAAGAGAGAGATAACCTCAAAGATTACAAGGAATGAATACAAGTAATATGGGAAAATCAATCAGTTAGCAACGTAGTGCTAACCACTCTATTTATACTGTAACGGATATATTAAAGCTACAGTACAAAGAAGAAAGACTAATAAGAACAAAACACGTGTCCTAATTAGTTTACACATTACTAACGAAACTCGTCATAAGTTCTGAACAGGTAGTTCAGAACTTCTGAACATTCTTCTGATTATGCTTCTCAGAACTTCTGACTTCTCTTTCTCAGATCTCTGACTCTTCTTCTCAGAACTTCTGACTCTTCTTCTCAGAACTTCTGAACCTTCTTATCAGATCTTCAACACTTGGTTTATTGACAAAACTTCAGATCTAACATGTCCAATCACAATAACATCTGTTTCATTCATAAGAAAAGATATTCAGAATACATAAAAGAAGAATGTTTCTGTTCCTCAAACTCAGAGAAAAGAAAAGATAAAAGAAGTGAATCCTCAAATTAAAATCAAAAGAAAGAATGAGAAAGAGCTTAATATGAAAGAAAAGAAAGTTGAAAATACTGCAACATCCAAATTTACAACTTTCAAGAAGAAATTGAACAAATTTGTGAACATAAAATGTTCTGACTTCATAAAAGTTCAAGGCAAATGGTGTTTAAAGAAAGATTTTGAATGGAAAGTAAAAGGTACTTTTGTTAAATCAAATGACAAAGCTAACGGAGAAGGACCCATTCCAAAATGGGTACCTAAAACTAACTGATTGTTTTTGCAGGGCTGTCATGTGTGGTTTTTAGATTCAGGAGCTTCAAGACACATGACAGGTCAGAAGTCTTTTCTATCAAATTTCATAGAAAAGGCTGGAGGAGCAGTAAACTTTGGAAATAACAGCAAAGGTCAAGTTAAAGGTTATGGAGATTTAACAAAAGGAGATCTGACAATTCAAAAAGTTTTCTATGTTGAAGGATTACAACATAATCTTTTCAGCATAAGTCAGTTTTTAGACAGTCTTTGTCAAATCAAGTTCAAAATAACAGGTTGCATGATTTTAACTGAAAATTATCTTAAAGTCTTCTGGGCCAAAAGACACATGGATTTATTTGTGGTTAACTTTTCAAAATTACAAACATTAAATCCTGTTTGTCTTTTATCAAACTCAACTGCAAATGAATGCTGGCTGTGGCACAGAAGATGTTCTCATTTAAACTTCAAAGATCTTAATAATCTTGTTGCAAAACATCTGGTTAAAGGTTTACCAAAGATCAAATTTGAAAAAGAATCGTTATGCTCAGCTTGTGAAATGGGCAAGATGAAAAAGAGTTCTCACAAATTAAAAATGGACTCATCTTGCAAAGCACCATTAGAAATGATTCATACTGATCTCTGTGGTCCTATTTCAGTTCAGTCTATGGGAGGAAAGAAATATATGCTTGTAATTGTTGATGAATATTCCAGATACACATGGGTAGAGTTCTTAAGAGCTAAGTCAGAAGCTGCTACTACATTGATAAACTTTATCAAAAGGATTCAAGTTTTCTTACAACTTCCAGTTCAGAAAATCAGAAGTGATAATGGAACAGAGTTCAGAAATGAGACTCTTCAGAAATTTTGAGAAAGTTCTGGGATTTCTCACAATTTCTCTGCTGTCAGAACTCCTCAACAAAATGGTGTTGTTGAAAGGAAAAACAGAACTCTAGTGGAAGCTGCAAGAACCATGTTGGCTTATTCAAATCTTCCAACTTTCTTACGGGCTGAAGCAATTGCAACTGCTTGCTTTACACAGAACAGAACTTTAATCAATAAAAGATAAAATAAGACTGCTTATAAATGATAAATAAAAGAAAACCTTTAATCAAATTCTTTCATGTTTTTGGTTGCAGATGCTATGTTCTTAAAGACAGAGAAAATCTTGCCAAATTTGATAAAAAGGCATATGAAGGATACTTTGTTGGTTATTCATTAACTTCCAAAGCATTCAGAATCTACAATAGAAGAACCAAGAGGATGATGGAAAGCATTCATGTAACATTTGATGAAGCCAGAATGAAGACTTATGAACAATACAGTTCAGAACTCATGAAAAACAAGACAAAAATGACTTCTGATACAAATTCTAATCCTATTTGTTCAGAACTCAATTTACTGTTTAAGGATGCTTTTCTAGAACTAATTTCTAATTCTTATGCAGAATATGAAAACCCAAAGATGGTAAAAGAGATGAAAGATAGGACTCCAGAAATAGTTCAATCAACTGTAATTTCTGATAAAGGTCCATCTGAGGAATGTCCAAATTTGATAAATACAAGTAGTCAAAATTCTGAACCTTGTACTCAGAATTCTGATCCTTGTATTCAGAACTCTGACCAAGTCACTCAGAATTCTGACTTCACTGCTCAGAATCCAAACTTGGATACAACTTCTACACATATATCAGAACAAGAGGACAGCTCAGAATTAAAAGCAATCATTGATGAGAATGATACAAACAAAATTTTTTCAGAGATTGATGTGCTTCCTAGTGCAAATAAATGGACTAAAAATCATCCTATTCATCAAGTAATAGGTGATCCGTCAGCAAGAGTAAAAACCAGATCAGCTACAGCAAATGAAGCAATGTTTGCTGGTTTCTTAAGTGTGATTGAACCTAAGAAAGCTAATGAAGCCCTAGAGGATCCAGATTGGATTTCAGCAATGCAAGAGGAATTGCTCCAATTTGAAAGAAACAAAGTTTGGAGACTCATTCCAAAGCCTGAAGGTAAATCTATCATTGGAACTAAATGGGTGTTCAGAAACAAAAAGGATGAGTCAGGTGTTGTTATCAGAAACAAGGCAAGATTGGCTGCTAAGGGATACTGTCAACAAGAAGGAATTGATTATGATGAAACATTTGCACCAGTGGCAAGAATAGAGGCAATCAGAATATTCTTGGCCTATGCTGCACACAAGAATTTCAAAGTGTATCAAATGGATGTCAAATCAGCCTTCCTAAATGGTAAACTAAATGAAGAGGTCTATGTTCATCAACCTGAAGGTTTTGTTGATACATAATTTCCTGATCATGTTTATATTTTAGACAAAGCTTTATATGGTCTAAAACAAGCACCAAGAGCCTGGTATGACACTCTTACTCAACACTTGTTAGTTTCAGGGTTCAAGAAAGGTAAGATTGACACAACTTTGTTTTTAAAGAAACAGGGTGAGGATTTAATTCTTATTCAAATTTATGTTGATGACATAATATTTGGCTCTACTAGTACAGAACTATGTGATAACTTTTCTAAAATCATGTCATCTGAATTTGAAATGAGCATGATGGGTGAACTGAATTTTTTCCATGGTCTTCAAGTCAAACAATTACCAAGTGGTATTTTTATAAATCAAGGAAAATATGTCAGAGACATTATGAAAAAGTTCAAAATGTCTGATTGTGCTTCTATGAGAACACCTGTGGCAACAAACATAAAGTTAGATGCTGATCTCAAAGGAATTTCAGTAGACAACAAACTCTATAGAGGCATGATTGGATCTTTACTTTATCTTTACTCAAAGAGCGCCATAGCAATCTATGCCAATCTAGTACATCATTCCCATCTTTCTGAAACACCATGTTGAATATGGGACAATCGAAATGCACTTCGTATCTACAGATTACCAGCTTGCAGACTTATTCACCAAAGCACTAGATGAGAAAAGATTCCTTTTCTTGGTGGGTAAGTTGGGAATGATAAACAAGAGTTAAAACCTCTGTAAGTATAACTTAATCTTCTGTAAATATTTAAATACATTGCTTTTACTTTGTAGTTTAAATTATTTATGTATGTAAATTCTCAATCACCAAGTGTTCAATACTCAACAAAGCTTCTATGGGATTGCTCAGAACCTCTGAAAGACTTGATCTATGTTCTATGCACAACTTATCTTATTTGATCCAAGCATAGGTCAAGGGGGAGCAGAAGAAGACCTTGAAATGATCAACAGAGGTTGATCATTCAAGGGGGAGCAAAAGAAGAATTGTGATCAACCACAATATACAGAGGTCAAGAATTTTGCCGAACAAAGGAAAGTCAAAAAGTGAGTATCTCGTACAAATCCTTCAAGAAAACAGTTTTCTAGGACACAAATTTCCAAATATGTCCTAGAAACTTTACTTATGACATTCCAAAAAGAAAATAATCAAAACGATTGGTGAGTCTCCCTTTATGATAAATTTAAGGTTCCAGAGCCTCTGCTAAGCTCAACAGAGCTTCTGTAAGTCAGATCCTTTATTCCTACAAATTACATATAATAACTCGATCGATCATCTTGAATGTCATACAGAAGGTCTCAAGTCAAAAAGTTTCATACACCACAGAACTTGTGCTAACAAATAAAGATATTTGAAGTTTACACGGATAAAATCATTTTCGAAAAAGTTTTCTAGGACACAAATTTCCAAATATGTCCTAGAAACATTGCTAAAGACATTCCAAACTTCAAATATTCAAAAAGATTAATGAGTTCTTCGTTATTAGAAATTTAAGGTCATAGAGCCTCTGCTGAACTCAACAGAGGCTCTGCTAGGGAAATCCTCTATGATCATAAAATTAAAATAAAAACTCTATCAATCTATTTGAATGTCCTCTACAGATTTCTCTTGAACATTTGCACGCCAAAAGTCACTAAAAGGTTAGTCACAGAGCTCTTTCCAACACAAGAACCTCTGTTGATTAACCTAGGCAAATATAAGAGTTACTCACACAGAACCTTATCCAAAACAGTTTTCTAGGACACCAACTTCCAAATAGGTCCTAGAAACAATTCTTAAAACAATTAAAAACTCGGATGATCAAAAAGTTTATTAGATTTTTAGTTATGAGAAGTTTCGACTCATAGAGCTTCTGCTGGCTCTGACAGAGCTCCAAAACCTCTGTGAATACAAATTTCCACTCTAAAAATCTATCGATCCTCTCCAGTGCTTTTTCAAATACTTTTGGTAAAGGTGCAAGCAACATAAGAGGAAAATGAAAGGAAGATTTCAAACCACAGATGTTGGCCCCAAGTATCTGTTATGTAAAAGTATTGAAAATATTTCAAGTTAGAAGACCAACAGAGATCAGACAGAAGATTCGGAAGAAGTTCAAGTCAGAAGACCAACAAAGCTCAACAGAGCTCTATCGAAGACTTCCAACAGAAGAACAAGTATTTAACAGAAGGCCAACAGAGCTCTTGCGAAAGAGCTATGGTGAAGTGAAGACCTCTGTCACCCTAAGTCTCGTAGGAAATCCCAAGTGTTAGACAAGTGTCCATACTTTCCACGTATGCCCTAAATAGGAGACACACTTTCCACGTGTCATTCTAGGGTACGATAGTACAATGCCTTCACTTTTCCAGGGCTATAAATAGAGAGGTAGTGGAACAAACAATAGAAAGTTTTTGGAATAGTAGTTTTCCACAATTGTTTAAGCACACACTGCTGCAATCCCGAGCACTACCTCCGTACGATATTGTTGTCCTATGAGATTTCCGAACACACTTGAACATGTTCTTGGTGTGATTCATTATCAACATATGAGCAGCTTTTATATCTGATCCTGTTATCATTTACTGTTCAATACTTGATTCTCATAGTTCATTTTATCGTTTACACAATCACTCATTTGAATGGCTTTATTTAATATGCTTCCGCTGTCTATTTCACTACCATTAAGATGATACGACATGAATCTGGGAACCTAAAATTGGTATTAGAGCTTCTTTGGTTTTCTTATACCAAACGATCCAATCTACCAAGGTTGACTCACTATTGTTGATTGTGTTTGTGTGTCTTTAAAAGCTTTATAATACTCCGTTTTTACTGCTTCCTAGTCTAAACAAGCTTTCATAGCTCATATAACTGTGTTTAAAGCTTTCTAGCTTAGTTTAAACATTTCTCTCAGAAGTTACTGTTCCATTGGTTACTGTTTAAAACTCATCTTTGAGTTGAAATTCTTTTTAACAACTATACTCTGTTTTTTCTCAAAATGGCGAACAACGGTATAAATGCTATCTATACTGCTGGTTCATTAACAAAACCTCCTACTCTTCTAAGAGATGAATATGCTCAGTGGAAGATTATGACGGTTAACTTTTTCGATGGTATGGATAAAGACTTAATGCGATCTGTCACGGACGGACCATACCAACCCATGGTTTTTGTTCCTCGTGTACCCGCAACAGGAACTACTGCTGAGATTCCAGCTCATTATGAGATTAAAACCACAGGTTTTACTGATGAGGAAAATCTAAAAATGGAAAATGATCTTAAAGCAGTCAGACTACTGATAATGGCCATTCCAAACGAAATATTTCAAGAACTAGATTCATGTGTTACTGCTAAGGAGATCTGGGATCAACTTCTTAACCAACTTGAGGGTGTTACCAAGACCCAAAAGAACAGAAGGACCCAATGTATAAATGAATACAACGATTTCAAGGCACTTCCTGAGGAAACCTTACAACAAACCTACAACAGATTTAATGTGTTAATCAACAAAGGAAAAAAATGTGGGGTTGTCAGGTCGAAGGAAGATAACAATGTTCTGTTTTTGAAAAGTTTGAATGATGAATGGTTAAATCTGTCCATGTCTATACAAGCTAACCAGGACTTAGATGCATGGTCTCTAACAGATGTGTATGGCACTTTGGTCGCACAAGAGAAGGATGTTGTCAAGCAAAAAGGCAAGTCCACCATTGCAGGCCCAATCGCTTTAGTTTCTGATTCTAAGAAAACCACATTAGGAAAGTCCAACAGAGAGAGTTAAAACAGAGAGAAAAAGAAAGATAAGTCAGTTAAAAAGAAAGGAAAGAAAAGTTTAGTTGCAGAGAGTGATACAGAGGAAAGCTCATCAGAGGATGATGACATTCAAGCTTTTGCTCAATCTCTTGCTCTAATAACTCAACAATTTAACAAGAGATTTGGCAATAAGTTTGACAGAAGAGGTAGATATGAGAGAAAAGAAGACAGAAGAGAATACGCTGCACCAGAACAAAGTAACAACAGAGTTACCACAGAACAAAGACAACCTCCACAAAACAGAAGAGAAAATCCACCAGTATAATAGAAGGCCGATGCTGCCCAACCCATCAATCTGAATGATGGACGTTGCTTCAGATGTGGCAAACCTGGTCACTTCTCTGTTGATTGTAGAGGCAAACTGGTAAAAGACTAGGACTACTACAAGAACAAATACAAGTACAACTATAGAGAAAGAAGCTATGTTGCACCAGATGATGAACCAGAACAAGCCAACTTTTGTGGAGTTGCTATGGATGATGAAAGTTTAGAAGAAGCTGTTGACTGGATGACTGGAGAACCAGAGATAATGAAGGGAATAACAGAAGAAAAATATCTAACTCATGCATTTGGTCTTACTACGACAGAGTCTGACGACAGAGCGCTGGAGACCACCAGACCCAGTGCCAAGGTATGTTCATCTGAATCCAAAGTCTGACTCAGAATTAGAAATGCATGTTTCTATGCTGAATGAGGAATTTCAACTTCTTAAACAAAAACTCTCTGAAGAAAAGGAGCTAAGAAAACTAGCTCAGAAGGATCTGTCCTTTTACAAGAGAGAGAAAACTCTCTTGGAACAAGAAAAGGAAGAAATCTTCAAAGAAAAATCTGAGCTAGAAATCTTGCAAAAGAAGAAAGAGAGCCTGTTTTCTGACAAAATTAACGAATATGAAAACGTTTTGAAATAGAAGTCTGAAAAATTGAAAAAGTCTGAAACAGAGAGACTTAATTTTGTTGCTCTAACTGATTATTTTCAAATAGAAAGGGAAATTTTGCATCAATCTCTACAGAGAAAAGAAATTCAGATTAAAAAGTAACAGGATGCACAAGATGTGCACATCAAGATAAATTCACAGATGGATACGCAAGGTCTTGGTTTCTCTGACCTTGCTCCCTATGACGAAAGGAAGAAGACATCTCTGTCCTCTGCCTTTTGTGTTGGGAAAATCCAAGAGGACGTGATATCTGGTAATGCTGTTTTCAAAAGAACCAAAACTTCAGATGCCTTATCAAAACCAAGAAATCTTGACTTTATGAACGTCAGCTATGATTCCTCTGATCATGAAAAGGTTTTAAAACCATCCTCAGAGTTTATTCTTGATCAAGGAAGAGCTAGATATTCCTCTTGCTTTCAAACCAGTAAAATTCACACCAGAACAGAAGGGAAAATGGATAGCAAACAACATATCTATTCCAAATTCTGGTGTAAATCAAAGAAGAAATCCTTTCTGGTCAAATGAATCTATTCCAAAGAACTTCATGTCAACAAAGTCTGTTCCAAGGAATAACAGTTTTAAGAAACAGAACAGGACAGATTGTATGCAAAAACATTTGGTCCTAAAATCTTTCAGAATCAAGCTCCATTCAAACAGTTTTTGAATAAAAACAATGTGCGTCAGTCATGTTCCATCAACTGCAATTGTATTCAACTGTTACTAAAATTGCAAAATCATCTGAATGGTCCCCACTGTGTTCTAAATCAGTACGTTCAAAAGAAAAATCCCACGACTGTTCAGAATACACAGAGGAAAACCTCTGGCACACCATCACAGTATGGAAAGCCCAAAGGAAAGTCTGTTAACCCACCTAAGCCTAACAACAAAGGACCCATTATGCAATGGGTACCTAAAACGAACTAATCTGTCTTGCAGAAACCTCATATGCAGATCTGGTACTTGGATTCTAGATGCTCCAGGCACATGGCGGGGAATAAGGAGTTGTTAACTTCTTTTAAGAACAAGATGGGAAGTGCAGTAACCTTCGGAGGAGACAATGGCGGACAGATTAAAGGTTATGGTACATTAGTAAATGGTGGTGTTTCAGTCTTTGAGGTTGCTTATGTTGAAGGATTAAATCATAATCTTCTCAATATAAGTCAACTTTGTGATCACGGGTTCGATGTCAATTTCAGGAAGAAATATTGTTCCTTCTTACTTTTTGAGTCTGGTCAAGAACTTTTGAGAGCTGACAGAAAAGGCAATCTTTACAAAATGAATTTTAAACCAAACCAAAACTCTACAACATAGAAACTCTGTTTAGTGTCTTTGAAAAATGAAGATGCCTGGCTCTGGCATAAAAGATTTGTCCATTTGAACTTTCAAAACCTTAACAAGCTCGTGAAGCTGAAGTTAGTAAAAGGACTACCCTCTCTGAAGTTTGACAAAGACCATCTCTGTTCTGCTTGTGAACTGGGTAAGATGAAAAGATCTTCACATAGAACAAAGAGTGATCATAGTTGTCCCAGACCTTTGCATATGCTTCACGTGGATCTCTATGGTCCAATCTCTGTGCAAAGTCTGTCGGGCAAGAAGTATATCCTTGTTTTAATTGATGAATATTCTAGATATACTTGGATTGAGTTCATCAGAGTAAAATCTGATGTCCCAGAAATTTTGATAAGTTTGTTGAGAAGGATACAGGTTCTGTTAGGATTAAAAGTGCAAAAGTTGAGAAGTGATAATGGGACAGAATTCAAGAATGCCAAAATTGATACCTACCTATCAGAGGAAGGTATTTCCCAGAACTTTTCAGCTGCAAGAACTCCACAACAGAATGGAGTTATGGAAAGAAAGAACATAACGCTGGTAGAAGCCGCCAGAACCATGTTGTCTGGATCTGTCCTTCCAATGAACTTCTGGGCAGAAGCAGTCTCAACAGCCCGTTTTACCCAAAACAGAGCTGTGATAGTAAAGATATTTAGAAGACTCCTTATGAACTCATCAACAATAGAAGACCAAACGTGAAATTCTTTCATGTTTTCGGTTGCAAGTGCTACATATTGAACGACAGAGATCAACTGGGAATGTTTGATAAGAAAGCAGACGAAGGAATCTTTATTGGTTATTCCTTAACCTCTAAAGCCTACAGAGTCTACAACTCCAGATGTCGGGTCATTCAAGAAAGTGTAAATGTGTCCTTTGATGAAAGCACATCAAGCTCCTCTGATCGTAAATCAACAAAGGGGACACAGACAATACAGAAAAAGACAAGTTTTTCTAAGACAAGGGAAGAAGATATAAATCTCATGTTCAACGATTTCTTCGATGATGATGATTCCTCTGATAACATCAACAGAGGAGATCAAGCTCAGAACTCAACAGAACAGAATCTGACAGGTACATCTCTCACTGGTCCCTCTAATATTTCACCAACTACTTCTCTGTCTACAGGAGTGATTCAGAGAAATGAGGAACTACATCAGAACGAGAGAGAACCTGAACAAGAGCCATCATCACCTTTGCTAACTAATATTGGCAGAGACTCCTTGTTTGAAAGCTCACCTTCACAGAGCCCTGTTAATGACTCTCAGAGCAATGAGGCCACTCTCCAAAGCCGTGTGCCACAGAGCCCTAGTCCGAATCAACAGAGCTCTGATGCTGAAGTTCATCTTTTCCCATCAGAAGCACAAACCCCGCCTGTTGTCCATGCTCCCATGAAACGATTGAGAAAGGATCATCCTCATCATCTTATCATTGGTGCTGCTGAAGATGGTGTGAAGACAAGATCGGCCACAATCAATGAAGCCTTCTTTGTAAATTTTTTAAGCATGATTTAGCCGAAGAAAATTTCTGAAGCCCTAGAGGACCCAAATTGGATCGAAGCTATGCAAGAAGAGCTTCTGGAACTCGAAAGAAATAAAGTTTGGTCCTTGGTTCCACTCCCAAAAGGCAAAACGGCCATTGGAACCAAGTGGGTGTTTAGAAACAAAAAGGATGAAGATGGGATTATCATCAGAAACAAAGCCCGTCTGGTTGCAATGGGATACAGTCATGAAGAAGGCATTGACTATGACCAAACCTTTGCACATGTGGCTAGGCTAGAATCCATAAGAATCTTCCAAGCCTATGCTGCTCATAAGGGTTTTAAGGTCTACCAAATGGATGTCAACTCTGCCTTTCTGAATGGCAAACTGCAAGAAGAAGTTTATGTCTAGCAACCACCTGGTTTTGAATGTTCAGAGTTTCCAAACCACGTTTACAAGTTAGAGAAAGCTCTGTACGGCCTTAAGCAAGCTCCCAGAGCCTGGTATGAAACTCTGTCCAAATTTCTGTTGGTCAATCACTTCGAGAAAGGTACTGTCGATAAAACTCTATTCTTTAGAAGGTATAAGAATGACATACTTATGGTACAAATATATTATGATGATATTATCTTTGGGTCTACACGGCAGGAGTACTGTGATAAGTTTGAATGTTTAATGAAAAGCGAATTCAAAATGAGCATGATGGGAGAACTTTCTTTCTTCCTTGGATTACAAGTTAAACAATCCGACAGAGGGACTTTCAAAAGTCAGTCAAAGTACATCTCTGATATGTTGAAAAAATATAAGCTCAATGATTCAAAACCAATAAAAACTCCTATTGCCACTGGAGTTAATCTTGATTCTGATCTTAATGGTGAACCAACAGTTGTCAAGTACTACAGAGGCATGATAGGGTCACTTCTATACTTAACTGTCAGCAGACCTGATATAATGTGTGCAACCTGTCTCTGTGCCAGATTTCAAGCAAATCCTACAAAAACTCATTTAACAGCTGTCAAGCGTATCTTTAAATATCTGAAAGGGACTCAATTTTTGGGTCTCTGGTATCCTCTTAACTCTGGTTTCGAGCTTGTAGCATATACAGATTAAGACAGAAAAAGTACTTCTGGTAGCTGCCAACTGCTTGGAGAAAAGTTGGTGAGTTGGACATCCAAGAAAAAGAACTGTGTTTCAACCTCTACAGCAGAAGCAAAATATGTTGTTGCTGCCAGTTGTTGCTCTCAAGTGATATGGATGAAAACACAACTCAAAAATTATGGCTTGGAGTATGGTAAAATTCCTATTATATGCGACTCCAAGAGTGCCATTGCCATAACAGCCAATCCAGTACAACACTCGAAAACTAAGCACATCGACATAAGGTACCACTTCATAAAGGATCATGTTGAAAAAGGGACTATTGAAATGTATTTTGTTTCAACTGATCTCCAGCTTGCTGACTTGTTTACAAAAGCCCTTGATGAAAGGAGGTTTAACTTCTTAATCAACAAACTGGGTATGCTGAACTTATCCTCCAAACTCTGTTCAACTCAACAGAGCCTCTGATGATCCTACCATAGCTCTGTCAAACAGTTGGGTAGGATAGTTCAACAGAGCTTCTGTTGTTCACCAGAACTCTGTCAAGCATATTTTTTCAACACGCTTTCGGTGAACATTCTGTTTGTATATAAAATTTTGTTTGTACAAAAGTTTTTTTTTTGGATTTAAGCTCAATTTTCTAGGGGTAGCTTAAAAGAAGGATAATGCATAGTTTTAGGGGGAGCAAGTCAGTACTCATATTTCCAAATCCAAATTAACTTTGCTTTTTGATCATTGACAAATCTTTTTGAAGAAAGAGGGAAAACCTGTTCTGATGAAAATCCTTTGATACCGTCAAGAACCCACCAGAACTCTGATATTTCACCAGAGCCTCTGTTGTTTCTCACCAAAACTCTGTGAAATTTCCAAAGTCGGTTATGTTATTGTTCTTTGACCATTTCCTTATCAGATACATAATTTTAAATGTTTTTGGGTTAAGGTGAAATACCAAAGGAGTACTTAAAAAGAATGAAAGAGGGTCACTCGTCAGAAGCAAAAACTTACAAAGCTCCAACAGAGCTCTGTCAGTTTTATGCCACGTCATCAGAAGTAACGTCATCAGAGGTGCGGGTTATTTCTAAGCGTCAACCACTTGTCACCCACACATCTCTAACCGCGACGGTTTACTTGCACAAAAGTGGTCAGAACAAATCCACGTGGCACTCTCTAATTGAAAGCTAAACCACTAGCTGTCCCACGATACATAATTCTGGCCACTCCACCTTCTGACACTCGAGTGCCTACAGTATCTACGACGATTAGCCAACCACATGTTCTGATTATAAATATCCGTAACCTTGACCCATTTCTTTTCTAAACTTCCCAAACCTTTCACCTTTCCCTCTTTTATTTAAATATTCAGTGTTCTTCAAGAAAACCCAAACCTGCAACAATGGCGGAACCCCAAAACTCGGCTGATTCAAGCCGAATAGAACCCACTGATGATATCATTGTTCTTCCATACGAGTTTGCTAACAACAACTACAGATTCGATCCCACTCCAGGACTCTATCTACCCCTGTATTGCGTCTTCATTGAGTTATTTAGAAACTCTTACATCTTCAGAGCCCTAACAGAGTTCGATGACCATCTTCCAGCGATCTATGTCCAACAATGGTGGACCACATGCCAATACATCGAAGAACAAGACGGGATAGTTGGGAGCGTCAACGCAAGTAATGGAGGAGCGGGAACAATCCGCATTAGAGCAAATACCTTAAGAAGAACCTTCAGAATGAAAACCAAACGACAGCTAGGAATAGACGCCTATGAGAAACCACCAAAAACAGTTGTTCTTCTTGATTTCATGAAGTTTCTGGGTTACAACAAGGATCTGAATAGGATTGGAGAGTTCAAGCGACAGAATCTACCCACTATGTGGAATTTCATGTTCTCCACATTAAACAGAACCCTTACCAACAAATCTGGTAGTCAAGACCAAGTCACAACAGAAATCCTACAAATCATGTATAGATTGTTCTTCAATCGAAACTTTGACTACGCTAGCATTCTATACAACGATCTTCTTCGGCTGTAAACACAAAAACCTCATTCATCGCAAGAGGAGGAGTCGTTGGATCCCACAAGTTCTTGAAGATGATCAAGTTTCCACGCTTCATCAGTCTGGTGATCAGAAGAGCCTTCGACAGACTGGAACTAACGCATCAGGGTCGCTCAACACCTGTTTGGACGATGTCCAAATTCCTCCCCACCACTTCTGGCGAATACCCCTTCATAAGAAGAATTCCAGGTACAATGCTTGCCCTTATCGCCCCTGACCACATCTCTATCCAAAACTATCAGAGTGCTGCTCAACCTCAAGAACCTGAGGTGAGAACCCCAACATACTTAGGATCTGAGCCTTCCTTGGAGATCCTGAGTGAGGAGATTGGTGAGGAAGTTAACAGACCAGAGGCAAGAGTACCCGAAGTGGGGTCTTCCTCTAGAAGAGAGGAAGTAGAGGACAAAGCATCTCCTAGAGAGGTTGTCCATGAGGAAGTACAGGAAACACCAGAGGTAGAAAATATCTCCTCTGATAGTGGTAAGCAAGAGGGAAACATCAGAGAGAATCCTGAGAGTTCTACAGCCATAGGAGCCAAGGAAAATGTGAGAATAGAAAAAGATGCTCAACAGAGCACATCTGAGGGTATCCTTAACCAAAATCCCAGTGCTTCCACAGAATCTAATCCTGGTGATCAAGACCAAAGGATTATTGAAACAGAGGTGCACACCTCGAACCCCAACCAGCCTATACCATCAGAGGCACCTCTTCATGCCTCTGGTACGCACGAAGCCGGGGAAACTATCTTTGGTAGTGATTTTCATTCTCCCCAGAACATCAATAAGTCACCTCCACACGATGATGCCTTTGTGGCTCATTTAGACACAACACAAAATAGACCAGAGATCTTTGTAATCTCACGTAGCATCTGTCCGACTCAGGGACAATGGGAGACCATAGTAGAACAAGGGAAGACATTGCTTGATCCAAATGCTTCTCATCACACCAGATTTCCTTCTTCAGAACCTGCGCTGGAATAGGAAACTTTGGTCAGAACACCTGTAGTTGTTTCCCCTCAAAGGGAACATCAAGGATCAGGTGGAAGTCCTCCCAGAGCCAACATCAACACAACTCTTGACGGAGGCACCTCTGAACTCGAGGCAAAATTGGATCCATGTGTTGGAACCAAGGAGACCCCCGTTGACACTGTCACAAGAGCAGAGTTTGAAAGCTTCTGTGACAGTATCAACAACTCTTTAAACGAGTATAAACTTATCAATGAACAAAAGGAGGAGTTGATCCGCAAGGAAAATGCTTCTCTTAGGGAAGAACTACTGAACATCTCAAACAAGCATGCTGAAATAACACGAAAATATGCCGAGGCTGAAGCACTCAGAACAGAGTCTGAACGGGTCAGAGGAGAAGAGATTGCAAAACTGACAACAGATATAGCCGACCTAAGATCAGTCAGAACAGAGGAAGTTAAAAAGACTTCAACAGATATTGCAGAGCTAAAGCGACTCATAACAGAGAACCACACAACGCAGATGAACAGAACCATTCCCATCCCCACGGTTATTCTTTCAGAATCTAACGTCAGAACCTTGACAGAGATAATTACCAACTCTGTTAAGGAATCCATAAAAGAATCAACCACCTCATCTGCTACTCCACTCAACATCTCCAGCCCTAACCCAAATTACCTACCCATGACAGTTGGCCAAATGGGGGACTTCAGAAAATCAATTCTTAGCCGAATGATGACGATCTCATCAAAATTTGTAATGAAAGCTAAGGCAACAGAACAACATGTGAAAGCATCTCTTGATACTCACAAGGTCAACTTCAAGGCTCAAGTGGAAGAGATCAGAAGTGCTGCAACAGAAGTAGAAGATGTAATGACAAAGGCAGCCTCAAACTTTACTGAGATTATTTTACAGGCTACCTCAAACTTTACTGAGATTACTTTAACTCTCCATTCCATCTTCACCTTCTTGAAGACTGGAACTTCTTTAGAATTGGAAGTATTAACTTTATGCACATTTGGTTTGTTATATGATTTATTAAATATAGAATTATAAAAGAGATTTGTTGAACGAATCTGATCTTCTGATAAATCAGTTGATCTATTAAAATGTTTAGAATAAATGTTTTTAAAACTTGAACTTGAAGCAGTTTTAAAAGAGCATTCAGAATCATTTGAATCAACAAATGGAGTCTGAAAGATAATATCAGGACTGACCTGCTTTGAGACATTAAATTTAAAAATGACGTCTTCAAGTTTTTTGACTTTGTTTATCAAAACATTTTTCTCTTTAAAAATTAAATCAAATTTCTTTTGGAGATCAGATTTGATCAATTGATCCTTCATAATGTCAGCTGATAAACCAGATAATTTTTTGGTAATATTAAGAATCGCATTTTCAAAATATTTGCGTTCTGATTCAAAATCTTTTTCCAAAAACTTTCTTTTATCAGTAATCTCTTTGAAAGTTTCCATATTTTTCTTTTTAAGGGTTTTATTTTCCTTTTCAAAAAGATTTTTCTTTCTGCAAAATCTTTTCTTTCCTTTTCCAAAAGATTTTCTAAATCAGAGATTTTTACGGAAAGTTTATTACTTTTGATTTCAAATGATTTTCGTTCAGTGTCAAAATCAGCTCTTTCTTTTACGAGCTTTTCTTTTTCTAAGAATAAAACTTTCTCAAAATCAGACACTTGTTTCAAAAGTTTTATATATTTAAGTTCAATTGCGTCCTTTTCTTTAAGAACTTTATTTGAAGAAGGTGACTCTCTTTCACATTCAGAAATCTTTTTCTTTAATTCAACGTTTTTACTTTCCAACGTTGTTCCTTTCTCTTGAACTCTTTTTATTTGATTTCGTAAATAAGAGTTCCCCTTCTCACTCTTGTCTTCCATACACCTCACATCAACGTTTTCTCTTTGAAGAGTTGTTACTTTCTCTTGAAGTTTCTCAATTTGGTCGTGTAGATTTGAGTTGTCTTTCTTAGTTTCAATACCTGCAATATAAACTTCAAGATCAGTAATTCTTTTAGTAAGTTTAGCATTTTGTTCTTTTAAAATAGATTTTTCATTTGAAGAAGAAATGTCTAAAATTTGTGTCTTCGGATCTGCATTTTCTTCCCCTTTATTTAAAACAGGAGCTGAAGGATTTGAAGTATTAGATTTAACAAAAGTTTGTGATATTGGAGATATTTCTGTTTTAAGAGATTGCTTCAAACTTTCATTATTAGATTTAACAGATGTTTATGATATTGGAGGTATTTCTGTTTTAAGAGTTTGCTTCAAACCTTCACTATTAGATTTAACAAAACCCCCCTTTAGGTGATACATCTTGATAAAAATTCTGAAAAGAAACACAAAAAGAATTATATGAAAATTACCAAAAATACAAAAAAATACTACCTAATAGAGTGATTGTCAAAAGATACTTCGCTTAGAAGTTAGAATTATGTGCACACTCGTAAAATATAAAATCAGAAAAACACAATTAAAGTCAGAAAAGTTTTCAAAAATAAAATCTGAAAAACAAATTAGAATTTTGTCTTCCAAAAATTAATTCTGAAAAGTTTACGCGAATATGTTGGACTTTAATCGTCAAACCTGCAAAATACAAGAAATATTTTTCAGTTATGAGCAATTACAGGTAAAAATTAATAAAATCGACAAAAAATTGACAAAACAAAATGAAACGAAAAACAAGGACTAAAAATGTAAAATTCTAAAAACTAACAAGCCTTGGGACTGAAAATGTAAAAACCTAAAACTTAACTACAAGGATCAAACTTGACACAAAACAAAACTATATACTACAGGGGACCAAAAAAAACAAATCCTAAAACCTATTAACACACTTAACTGGAAAAACTAACAAAAGGACCAAAAATGTTACAAAACTAACAGAACTAACAGACGTTCGTTAGTACTGTTCATCATCATAAAAAAACCACGATCTGTTGATTTCGATTTCAGTTGTTCTTTCTCAATTCTCAACCAAAACGAGTAAAAGTTGTTGCATTTTTCTCCTTATATGAAAACAAATCAATTGGAATCAGTTGTTTTCGACCATGCAACTAAAATCATCGGTGGTAACAAATGAACCAAACTCCGGCGATTGACACGATTTTCCGGCTAGAACTGTTTTCATACGACTAAAACTTTTTGTATCACGTTGGATGCGAATTGTTGCACTTCTCGTATCACGTTTTATGCAAAAACCTTCCTTATACGAACTCCGGCGACAATTTCGGTGATCCCGTTTTCCCGGCGAGCTCTTCCAACACACCAAACTCACTGTTCTCTTGCTCAAATTTAATCCATGTTCTTGTTTTATGATCGAATCAACATCACGAATCTATCTACGAAGAATTAATGTCAAATCCACGGTCACAACTTGATTTCTCGGTGAAACCCGTCTCTACGTATGGGCCTCAGAGGCTCTGTGGATTTGCCTTTGCGATTTGCATTTGAGTGTAAACATCACAGACCCTTCGAAATTCCAGTTGCTATTCGAAAGGACCTGTGGCAACAAGAATCAGTTAATTCTGCGGCTGATGCAGTGTTTCCCAAGACTGTAGGAACAAGAGGCAATCCAGTAGGGGCTGTATGACTCGACCTTGCATTTAGCATAACTGCTGAGAGTTCCCAATAATCATCTCAATCGGCTCAACTTTCTCTAAATATGATCTAGCACCAGTTTCTTATTTCAACCTTCTGCATGTAGTCTTGTTGATATTTTTGCACTAGACAGATTGATTTCAATAGTTGTTGTAAGGTCTTCTATGAAAAAATGGTCATCTTCCAATTGAGATATCAGACCCATCACCCAACTTATTCCAGTACGTTCAGCTAGAGATTGAATTTGAGATATTTGACAGCTCCCAAACTCGGATAATTCAGTATTAAATAGACTAGACAATTTTGGAACCCGAGATAGCCTATGTCAAATCTGTACACAAACATATTAAGCACAGGACAACAACAATTTTTCTGCACGCATCAGGATCTAGACAGAAGGAAGTTTTGTGGACAACCGTAGAACATCAACAACCTATGTGCACAACTTCTTAACAACCTATAGAGGCTCTGTCCTTCAGAGGTGTCATAGAACCTCTGTCCTTTTCTGATTTATTTCGGTTGGCTGCTTGACAGCACACAGTCAAGTTTTGCGTACACATTCTGCCATTCTTCCCTAGTACAGCACCTTTAGCGTGCAATGCCATCTGGTTCTGCTGCATTCAGCACTGCTGGCTTACAGTCTATATCGATCTGCTAATAGATCTGCTGGAATAGAACACACAATAACAACATTTTTCTGTTGTACATCGAGATTTGGTCAGTCTTTTCATACAGTTGTGCTACTATAGCCTCTATACATGTAAATCAACAACAACTTATTCTGCTGCACCAACCAGCAGCTGAATTGATTAAGCTCTGCATCAGCACAATTTATGCTGAGTTCTCTTATTGTGCAAACAAATTGTTGATCCAAACCCTCAGTGATTTGATAATGACCCTCTCTTATATACTTAGTGAAAATTGTAAGTAAACAATATGTATTAGAGTTTCACTATCGCTGATAAGTACTAAGATCTTCCAGTGCCGCTGATAGGAACTCTCGCTCTTTTAAATTAAACATTCAGCGAACACTGTTCACCATTAATGTGCCGAGTCTGTTCAGTCATTATGATGATCGCTGATAAGTTAGTTGTTTACTTATGATCCCTAAAGACAAGTTTCACGTCAACATAGGTTCTACGCTGAAGTCGAAGATCAAGCTCAAGAACCAGCGACAAGTCTCCTAATGAACTAATGCGGATCAGCAAAGACTCAGATTTGTCCACTCAACGTGAAGTATCAAGTACAAGACTTCAGCTATCGCTGAACTTTATCATTCGCTGAATAGAAAATGATAATCGCTGAATCAACGAAAGCTGATCATGAAGTCCTCCATACAAAGTACTTTTGTCTTAACCACCCTTGCACGACTCCGTACGAAATGTCAGAAAAGAACCTCCTAATATCTGAAATCGTACAACCACTCTGATACTACACTATTTGTTGGGTCATTGACCAGCATCTCCCTAAATCGAAACGTGGCGCTGGCTGCTACGCTATATGGAAATAAGTTGCGCCTTCTCCACCAGCAATTGCTTTTGCCTAACTGATCCTTTTGCAGGGCTGTCATGTGTGGTTTTTAGATTCAGGAGCTTCAAGACACATGACAGGTCAGAAGTCTTTTCTATCAAACTTCACAGAAAAGGCTGGAGGAGCAGTAAATTTTGGAAACAATAGCAAAGGTCAAGTCAAAGGTTATGGGGATTTAACTAAAGGGGATCTAACTATCCAAAAGGTTTTCTATGTTGAAGGATTACAACACAATCTTTTCAGCATAAGTCAGTTTTTAGACAGTCTTTGTCAAATTAAGTTTCAAATAACAGGTTGCATGATTCTAACTGAAAATGATGTCAAAGTCTTCTGGGCCAAAAGACATATGGACTTATTTGTAGTTAATTTTTCAAAATTGAAAACATTAAATACAGTTTGTCTTTTATCAAAATCAACTACAAATGAATGCTGGCTTTGGCACAGAAGATGTTCTCATCTGAATTTCAAAGATCTTAATAATCTTGTTGCAAAACATTTGGTTAAAGGCTTACCAAAGCTTAAATTTGAAAAAGAATCATTATGCTCAGCTTGTGAAATGGGCAAGATGAAAAAGAGTTCTCACAAATTAAAAATGGACTCATCTTGCAAAGCACCATTAGAAATGATTCATACTGATCTTTGTGGTCCAATTTCAGTTCAATCGATGGGAGGAAAGAAATATATGCTTGTGATTGTTGATGAATTATCCAGATACACGTGGGTTGAGTTCCTAAGAGCTAAGTCAGAAGCTGCTACTACATTGATAAATTTTATCAAAAGGATTCAAGTTCTCTTACAACTTCAAGTTCAGAAAATCAGAAGTGATAATGGAACGGAGTTCAGAAATGAGACTCTTCAGAATTTTTTAGAAAGTTCTGGGATTTCTCACAATTTTTCTGCTGTCAGAACTCCTCAACAAAATGGTGTTGTTGAAAGGAAGAATAGAACTCTAGTTGAGGCTGCGAGAACAATGCTGGCTTATGCAAATCTTCCTACTTTCCTATGGGCTGAAGCAATTGCAACTGCTTGTTTTACACAAAATAGAACTTTAATCAATAAGAGATTAAATAAGACTGCTTATGAACTGATAAATAAAAGAAAACCATTAATCAAATTCTTTCATATTTTTGGTTGCAGATGCTATGTTCTCAGAGACAGAGAAAATCTTGCCAAATTCGATAAAAAGGCAGATGAAGGATACTTTGTGGGTTATTCTTTAACTTCCAAAGCATTCAGAATCTACAATAGAAGAACCAAGAGGATGATGGAGAGCATAAATGTAACTTTTGATGAAGCCAGAATGCGGACTTCTGAACAAGACAGTTCAGAACTCATGCTGAACAAGACAAAAATGACTTCTGATACAAATTCTAATCCTATTTGTTCAGAACTCAATTTACTGTTTAAGGATGCTTTTAGTGAACTAATTTCTGATTCTTATGCAGAATATGAAAACCCAAAGATGGTCAAAGAGATGAAAAATAAGACTCCAGAAATAGTTCAATCAACTGTAATTTCTGACAAAGGTCCATCAGAGGAGTGCCCAAATCTAATAAATACAAGTGGTGAAATCTCTGAACCTTGTAATCAGAATTCTGATTCTTGTACTCAGAACTCTGAACAAGTCAATCAGAACTCTGACTTCATTAATCAGAACTCAAACTTGGATGCAACTCCTACTCATACGTCAGAACAAGGTGACAGTTCAGAATTACGAGCAATCATTGATGAGAATGATGCAAACAACAATTATTCAGAGATTGATGTACTCCCTAGTGCTAATAAATGGACTAAAAATCACCCTATTCATCAAGTAATAGGTGATCCATCAGCAGGAGTAAAGACAAGATCAGCTACAGCAAATGAAGCAGTGCAGGATCTATTCTTACAATCAATATAGAAAGAAGTAATTGAGAAATTGTATGATCAAGCCCAATTGTATTCAATGATGCACAGAATTACAGATCTAAGAGAGAGATAACCTCAAAGATTACAAGGAATGAATACAAGTAATATAGGAAAATCAATCAGTTAGCAACGTAGTGCTAACCACTCTATTTATACTGTAACGGATATATTAAAGCTACAGTACAAATAAGAAAGACTAATAAGAACAAAACACGTGTCCTAATTAGTTTACACATTACTAAGTAACGAAACTCGTCATAAATTCTGAACAGGTAGTTCAGAACATCTGAACATTCTTCTGATAGAAAGAAGTAATTGAGAAATTGTATGATCAAGCCCAATTGTATTCAATGATGCACAGAATTACAGATCTAAGAGAGAGATAACCTCAAAGATTACAAGGAATGAATACAAGTAATATAGGAAAATCAATCAGTTAGCAACGTAGTGCTAACCACTCTATTTATACTGTAACGAATATATTAAAGCTACAGTACAAATAAGAAAGACTAATAAGAACAAAACACGTGTCCTAATTAGTTTACACATTACTAAGTAACGAAACTCGTCATAAGTTCTGAACAGGTAGTTCAGAACATCTGAACATTCTTCTGATCACGCTTCTCAGAACTTCTGACTTCTCTTTCTCAGATCTCTGACTCTTCTTCTCAGAACTTCTGACTCTTCTTCTCAGAACTTCTGAACCTTCTTATCAGATCTTCAACACTTGGTTTATTGACAAAACTTCAGATCTAACAATCTCCCCCTTTTTGTCAAATAAACTTAAACTTTGCATCATCTAATTCTTTCAGAGCAGGAACAATTTTCTGAAGTAGCACATTCCTCAGATTAAGCCTCTTATCAATCTTGTCGATAATTTCTTGAATAACTTCAACTTGCTGATTTATTGCTTCTTGAGTTATGTTTGCTTCCTTTACTTTCAGCATCTTTTTCTCCAAATTGTGCTTTATGATCCTTAAAGTTCCAGAACAATATTTTGCAGTTTCCTTTGCTCTGAAGAAGATCTTTCCACTTTTGTTCTTCAAAAATACTCCCAGATCTGGATACTTGTGAACACTTCCAGTCTTTAACACCTTTTTCTGCTCATGATCTGTATTGGGATTTGCCAGATAAACACATGACTTTTGCAAATACAGAGCTATTTGGAAATCTGTATAGCAATGCCACCTTAAGATATAGAACATGGCCTCAATCACCACACTTCTTGCCTTCCTTTCATTTCTGTCTTTACTTGACTCTTTAAAACATAGAAAGCTGTGTAATCTGTAGAAGTCAACCACTGACAGTTTCTCAAAATCTGCATCAGTAAAATAATAAACCTTGCCATCTTCTCTCAAAACTTCAAAGGATAAGTACTCCATCTTTCTGAATTTCTTAACCTTCAATTCTCTGATTCCAGTGATTAGAAAATCTGAGTAAACGGCTTGCTTTGTTTTGCCAAGACATCTTGATTTTTCAGCCAACCAGATCTGAGTCTCCTTAGACCTATCATAATACACATCCAAGAATTGTACCTCTTTTGGTTTGAAGAACTCAGGTAAATCAAATTCAAGAAAGTATCCATTCAGATCAATGAATATTTCATCTTCTTTGGGTTCAGACTGTTCAGCTTGGTCAATATTAGTTATCTGCACATTCTGAGGTGTTGTGTCCTGAACTTCTTCAACTTCATCTGACAAAATTTCATTCACTTCATACTCAGCTGGGAACACAAAATCATTATGTAGAATCTTTTTGGGATTCACCTCAGATAGCAACCATTCACTACTGTTTCTGATTTTTCTTCTAAAATCCAACCTCCTCTTCACACAGTTTATGCATCTCTTCTTTAAACTCTCTTTTTCAGCATCCATACTTACTTCCATTCTAATCAACAACCAATTCAGAGTTGCATCACTGTACTTCACCAACTCTTTTAATCTGAACAATTCAAGTCTTTCGTGAACCATATATGTGAACCCTTCTGTCTCCATTCCTTCATTCACAAAACCCTTCACATGCAGATCAACTTCTGTTTTCTTTGTGGGAGAACTCAGATTGCACTTTTCTTTTCTTTCTTCGATAGCCAACTGGAAGTCATACAAGTATGTATTTCTGACATAAATACCCAGAAGTCTTCTGCATTCAATTTCTATCAAGGCTTCTTCAGTGCTAGCAAAGAACTTGACTAGAAAGATCTGATCATCAAGAGTCAATCTGTGAAAATCAAATGTAGACATGGAAACCTTTGTATTTCTTTCTTTCAGTATTTCCATTCTAACGAACATTAAACCATTGAATTCATCTTGTTGAAACATCAGAACTTTCTCGATTCTTTTCTGAATATGCAGTTTTGAGTCAGGAACTCTGAACATGTTAGAAGCTTCTGAGTAGACCATCTGAGCTCTGTCATCCATAAAACCATCAATGTTACTTTCCAAAAGCTCATACTCTCCTTCTGTGTAGTAGAGATTATCATATATTTCCTCAGGAAAAATATCATCATGAAATTGTCTGGCTAATGGCACATCACTTAACTCTAGAATGAAGTCACACACAGGTTCTTCTAGTCTTTGCAATTTAATCTTTGGAATCTCAATTGGTTTTCTGAATACATATTCAGAAGGCATAAAGAAGTCTTTCACTTTCACATACTCTTCTTCTGTATTTAACTCATCACAAAAGTTAAACCTAAAATCATCTTTAAAATCCTGAGTGTAATCCACAGTTCTGTCTTCTTCTCCCATTAGATCAATGGGTCTTATCACTTTTATTCCTTTATGAATTTTCTGAACACTCAAAGCTCTGACTACTTCATTATGCATTCTTCTGATCAATTCTTCATTCAACCTCCTTTCTTCTGATTCAGACTCCATTGCCCTTTCACTGTTATAAACCACAATATCTGTACACCTGTTTACCACTGTACTTTCCACTATTTCTTCTATTCTCAAATCAGATTCCTCAATAGCTACAGTTTCATCTGAGTTTCCTTCCATCTCAGTATCCAAGTTCAATTCCTCTGTTTTATCTGATTCATTACTATCCATACTTCCCAACTCCATTTCTTCTGTATCTGAACTGTCAAGCTGTACTATCTGAATCATCTTCTTTATATTTTCCTGTGTCTGATCTTCTGAACTTTTTGTATTGGCTAAGTGCATGTCTGCTATCTCAAAATCTTCTATGCCAATGTCATCATCAGAACTTAACCTTTGTCTTTTCTCCCCCTTTTGATGATCATGAGGCTCATTATCATCAAACTTTCTTTTTAAGTTCTGATTAGAAGTACCTTCAGCTTCAGCTTCTGCAATAGGAACAGGATCAAGAGGCTTTGAAGTAGAAGCCAGTGATACACTCAGTGCTTTCAATATAGAATCCTGCATATCTTGCATTTGTTTCAACATATCTTTTTGAAAACCAGACATTATATCCATGATCTCCTTTTTGTGAGAATCCAAGGATTTCTTTACATCATCTACCTTGGTTTCAACAGAAATTAACTTTTTCTCCAACACATTTTTCAAATCTGATACCTCATCATTCAGATCCTCCATCCTCTTCTCCAAATTTTCTACTTTTTCCCCCATCTCCTTGTGTTGTTTCTGAATCTTTTCAAATTCAGAAGTTTCTAACAGTGAACCTGAACCAACAGATGGTCCAGTTTTCATGTGCCCAGAGAGCTCATGGCCTGTAGATAACACACAGTCATCTTGTACAACAGATGCACGTTTGAATGAGGCTTTTGTAATGTTCACCTCACCAGGACTTCCATCCAATCCTCGACACCCAACATTAGGCATGTCTATGAATGTTGTTTCAGGAGTACGAAATTCCTGATCTGTGCAAGTGTCAAAAGGAATTTCAGGCTCAATATGAATAGGACTGTGATATTCAGACTCAATGTGTTGAAAAATAAGTTGGGATTTATCACCTCCCTCCAAATGAGTTTGGGATGGTTCCCCGGATTTGTGTGAAACAGTAGCATGTTGAAATGCTTCTGAGTGGGTATGGATGGGTTGTTCAAGATCCACCACTAGGTCCATGGTGTTTGTTTCAATATTGGACACCAAGAGATGTGAACCAATAGCATGTGTGGTTACCTGGTCAAGATTAGCTGGTTCAGAGGCATCTCTTTCTGTTTGAACCTCTGTTAACAATCTCTCATCCTCACCACTCTCATTCTGTTTTTCCTCACTGAGTCTAACCAAGCTCTCAGAATTTTCCCCCTCAAGTCTCTCAGAATGTTCACCCATCTGAACATCCTCCCCCTCTCTAATTCGACTAGACCCCTCACCTCTCTTCTCAGGTTGGTCCTCTTGGGCAGGGATTTGAGGTAATTCAATTCCCATAGAGGTGCAATAAGCTTTTAAAATCTCACTCTCCCTTGGAATATAATTCCTAAGTGATTTTGGCAACAGTTTATGATTGGGATAATTTTCAAGTCTTGTTACTGAGGTCATCTTACCCAAATAAAATGTAGGACCATGCTCTTCATTTGTTCTTCTTGAGATTGTTCTGCTTTCCTGCATGGCATACCAAATAACAATTTGCCAGTACCTTATGTAGGGAATGTATGTCAGTGGAGCATCCTTTGTCTTCTTCTGAATTGCTTTCTGATTCTTCTCAAATGTATTCTTCATATCTTCCCAAAGTATTAAAGTATAGTCATAATGCCTATTCTTCACTAAACCTTGAAATATCTGAAGAATTTGTTTAGAACCTTGATCAGCAGAACTATTTTTCCCTGACAAACATTTATTTACCACATGAAAGAAGCAAGCCCAAATAGGTGGTAATTTGTTTCTTCTGAACAAACTGAGAGTCCTCAATCCTTCATTGTATCCCAACTTCATGAACTCTGCTATTAATTCCTCTGTTAGGGGTAAATCCTCAAAATCTGTTCTTCTTTGTACATCATCTTTCTCTGGTAGATTCAGCATTTCTCTTAGTGCAGAGATAGATAAGACAAATGTCACTCCTCCAATTTCAGACACAAACTTATTATCTTCTAACCTAAGATATTTCCACCATTGTTGTATGTACTGAACAGGCACATTTTTACTTCTTGTAAACCATTTTCTGTACGGATGATGTTTGAATAACTCCATGATAATTCTGTGTTCAGGCTTAAAACGACTTTCCTCAAACAATATAACACAGTTATTTTCAGATAATTTCAACCATTCACTCTCAGGAATAACTCTTTCCACTAGAATAGATCTATCTGACATAATAGAACCTGCAGCACTCTGATCATGTTCAATATTAACGTTTACCTCATCCGCATTTCCTTCAGATTCATCCATTTGTTCATCTTCTTCATCATTTCTTATTGCCCCTTCCTCTGCAACTCTATTTTGTACTTCATCATTTTCCGAATCGGATGAATCCATTATCGATTTTGTAGAATGTAGAGAAATTGGACCACTTCTTCGTATTTCAGACATGATTTAAGAAGAAAACAGATTCAAAGAACTCTGGATTTGATTCGTATCTCACGTTTTGCTCTGGAATTTGAAAGAAATTTGAAATAGGGATTTTAAGACCTATTTAAAATCCGTGAAGTTGAAAGGTTTAACGGAAAAGCGAAATCAATGTTATAACGGAGTCAACACATGTGAAATACCACAAAGGATTTAAATGAAATACGTGGCATTGTCAAACAAATATGAAGCTGACACGTGTTAGTGGATAGAATTTTGACTCAAGTCAAAGATCTGAATAACACGCACAGATGTTCTGATTCCATGACTCGGAAGAATTTTGCCTTGTAACCAAAATGTCTTTTAAAATCAACTTCTGACCAATATAAAACATTTTGATTATTCAGAAGAGGTTTGAACAGATAAGAAATGAAAACAAATCTTTTAAGCATCACAAAATGATTTCCAAAAGAATTTTGATGCTCCCCCTTGACTTGAGCATGCATTTGAGTATTAATGATACATAAAGATGAGATTAAAAGATAATCAAAGAAGCATAATCCATACAGTTGAAGTTATTTGTATTTCTCAAAAGTAAATTTTTGAAAGTTAGATTGCTGAAGTATTGACTCAGAATTTCTGATCTTAAGATTCAGAGGTTCTGAACCTGCAGCACTCTGATCATGTTCAATATTAACGTTTACCTCATCCGCATTTCCTTCAGATTCATCCATTTGTTCATCTTCTTCATCATGTTTATATTTTAGACAAAGCTTTATATGGTCTAAAACAAGCACCACGAGCCTGGTATGACACTCTTACTAAACACCTGTTAGGTTCAGGATTCAAGAAAGGTAAGATTGACACAACTTTGTTTTTAAAGAAACAGGGTAATGATTTGATTCTGATTCAGATTTATGTTGATGACATAATATTTGGTTCTACCAGTCCAGAATTATGTGATAATTTTTCAAAAATCATGTCATCTGAATTTGAAATGAGCATGATGGGTGAACTGAATTTTTTCCTTGGTCTTCAAGTCAAACAACTACCAAAAGGTATTTTCATAAATCAAGGAAAATATGTCAGAGATATTCTGAAAAAGTTCAAAATGTCTGATTGTGCTTCTATGAGAACACCTATGGCAACTAACATAAAGTTAGATGCTGATCTCAAAGGTGTTTCAGCAGATATCAAACTTTATAGAGGCATGATTGGATCATTACTTTATTTGACTGCAAGTAGACCAGATATCATGTTTTCTACCTGTTTCTGTGCTAGATTTCAATCTAACCCGAAAGAATCACATATGTTGGCTGTCAAAAGGATTTTAAGATATCTCAAAGGAACACCTGATCTAGGTTTATGGTATCCAAAAGAAACTGACTTCAAATTGACTGCTTTCACTGATGCTGATCATGCAGGAAGTAGGTTGGACAGAAAGAGTACATCTGGTGCTTGTCACTTTTTGGGAGATAAAATAGTGAGTTGGGCATCAAAGAAACAGAACTGTGTATCCACTTCAACTGCTGAAGCAGAGTATGTTGCTGTTGCTGCTTCATGCTCTCAAACATTGTGGATGAGAACACAACTCATGGACTATGGATATCAGCTTAACAAGATTCCCATCTATTGTGACTCAGAAAGTGCAATTGCTATTACTCAGAACCCTGTTCAACATTCGAAGACTAAGCATATAGATGTGAGGTATCATTTTATAAAGGACTATGTGGAAAAAGGAACTATAGAGATGCACTTTGTGCATACAAAGTATCAATTGGCTGACTTGTTCACAAAGCCTCTTGATCACAAAAGGTTTTCTTTTCTCATATGTAAAATAGGAATGCTTAATCTGCCTAGTTGAAAATATTTTTTTCTTAAAAATGCTAAATTTTTCTAAGTAAACTTGTCTGAGTAGTGTATTCAGAACTTCTGAGTCTTGAGTTCAGAACTTCTGAGTCTTGAGTTCGGAACTTCTGAGTCTTGAGTTCAGAACTTCTGAGTCCTGAGATCAGAACCTCTGAATCTTAAGATCAGAAATTCTGAGTCAATACTTCAGCAATCTAACTTTCAAAAATTTACTTTTGAGAAATACAAATAACTTCAACTGTATGGATTATGCTTCTTTGATTATCTTTTAATCTCATCTTTATGTATCATTAATACTCAAATGCATGCTCAAGTCAAGGGGGAGCATCAAAATTCTTTTGGAAATCATTTTGTGATGCTTAAAAGATTTGTTTTCATTTCTTATCTGTTCAAACCTCTTCTGAATAATCAAAATGTTTTATATTGGTCAGAAGTTGATTTTAAAAGACATTTTGGTTACAAGGCAAAATTCTTCTGAGTCATGGAATCAGAACATCTGTGCGTGTTATTCAGATCTTTGACTTGAGTCAAAATTCTATCCACTAACACGTGTCAGCTTCATATTTGTTTGACAATGCCACGTATTTCATTTAAATCCTTTGTGGTATTTCACATGTGTTGACTCCGTTATAACATTGATTTCGCTTTTCCGTTAAACCTTTCAACTTCACGGATTTTAAATAGGTCTTAAAATCCCTATTTCAAATTTCTTTCAAATTCCAGAGCGAAACGTGAGATACGAATCAAATCCAGAGTTCTTTGAATCTGTTTTCTTCTTAAATCATGTCTGAAATACGAAGAAGTGGTCCAATTTCTCTACATTCTACAAAATCGATAATGGATTCATCCGATTCGGAAAATGATGAAGTACAAAATAGAGTTGCAGAGGAAGGGGCAATAAGAAATGATGAAGAAGATGAACAAATGGATGAATCTGAAGGAAATGCGGATGAGGTAAACGTTAATATTGAACATGATCAGAGTGCTGCAGGTTCTATTATGTCAGATAGATCTATTCTAGTGGAAAGAGTTATTCCTGAGAGTGAATGGTTGAAATTATCTGAAAATAACTGTGTTATATTGTTTGAGGAAAGTCGTTTTAAGCCTGAACACAGAATTATCATGGAGTTATTCAAACATCATCCGTACAGAAAATGGTTTACAAGAAGTAAAAATGTGCCTGTTCAGTACATACAACAATGGTGGAAATATCTTAGGTTAGAAGATAATAAGTTTGTGTCTGAAATTGGAGGAGTGACATTTGTCTTATCTATCTCTGCACTAAGAGAAATGCTGAATCTACCAGAGAAAGATGATGTACAAAGAAGAACAGATTTTGAGGATTTACCCCTAACAGAGGAATTAATAGCAGAGTTCATGAAGTTGGGATACAATGAAGGATTGAGGACTCTCAGTTTGTTCAGAAGAAACAAATTACCACCTATTTGGGCTTGCTTCTTTCATGTGGTAAATAAATGTTTGTCAGGGAAAAATAGTTCTGCTGATCAAGGTTCTAAACAAATTCTTCAGATATTTCAAGGTTTAGTGAAGAATAGGCATTATGACTATACTTTAATACTTTGGGAAGATATGAAGAATACATTTGAGAAGAATCAGAAAGCAATTCAGAAGAAGACAAAGGATGCTCCACTGACATACATTCCCTACATAAGGTACTGGCAAATTGTTATTTGGTATGCCATGCAGGAAAACAGAACAATCTCAAGAAGAACAAATGAAGAGCATGGTCCTACATTTTATTTGGGTAAGATGACCTCAGTAACAAGACTTGAAAATTATCCCAATCATAAACTGTTGCCAAAATCACTTAGGAATTATATTCCAATGGAGAGTGAGATTTTAAAAGCTTATTGCACCTCTATGGGAATTGAATTACCTCAAATCCCTGCCCAAGAGGACCAACCTGAGAAGAGAGGTGAGGGGTCTAGTCGAATTAGAGAGGGGGAGGATGTTCAGATGGGTGAACATTCTGAGAGACTTGAGGGGGAAAATTCTGAGAGCTTGGTTAGACTCAGTGAGGAAAAACAGAATGAGAGTGGTGAGGATGAGAGATTGTTAACAGAGGTTCAAACAGAAAGAGATGCCTCTGAACCAGCTAATCTTGACCAGGTAACCACACATGCTATTGGTTCACATCTCTTGGTGTCCAATATTGAAACAAACACCATGGACCTAGTGGTGGATCTTGAACAACCCATCCATACCCACTCAGAAGCATTTCAACATGCTACTGTTTCACACAAATCCGGGGAACCATCCCAAACTCATTTGGAGGGAGGTGATAAATCCCAACTTATTTTTCAACACATTGAGTCTGAATATCACAGTCCTATTCATATTGAGCCTGAAATTCCTTTTGACACTTGCACAGATCAGGAATTTCGTACTCCTGAAACAACATTCATAGACATGCCTAATGTTGGGTGTCGAGGATTGGATGGAAGTCCTGGTGAGGTGAACATTACAAAAGCCTCATTCAAACGTGCATCTGTTGTACAAGATGACTGTGTGTTATCTACAGGCCATGAGCTCTCTGGGCACATGAAAACTGGACCATCTGTTGGTTCAGGTTCACTGTTAGAAACTTCTGAATTTGAAAAGATTCAGAAACAACACAAGGAGATGGGGGAAAAAGTAGAAAATTTGGAGAAGAGGATGGAGGATCTGAATGATGAGGTATCAGATTTGAAAAATGTGTTGGAGAAAAAGTTAATTTCTGTTGAAACCAAGGTAGATGATGTAAAGAAATCCTTGGATTCTCACAAAAAGGAGATCATGGATATAATGTCTGGTTTTCAGAAAGATATGTTGAAACAAATGCAAGATATGCAGGATTCTATACTGAAAGCACTGAGTGTATCACTGGCTTCTACTTCAAAGCCTCTTGATCCTGTTCCTATTGCAGAAGCTGAAGCTGAAGGTACTTCTAATCAGAACTTAAAAAGAAAGTTTGATGATAATGAGCCTCATGATCATCAAAAGGGGGAGAAAAGACAAAGGTTAAGTTCTGATGATGACATTGGCATAGAAGATTTTGAGATAGCAGACATGCACTTAGCCAATACAAAAAGTTCAGAAGATCAGACACAGGAAAATTTAAAGAAGATGATTCAGATAGTACAGCTTGACAGTTCAGATACAGAAGAAATGGAGTTGGGAAGTATGGATAGTAATGAATCAGATAAAACAGAGGAATTGAACTTGGATACTGAGATAGAAGGAAACTCAGATGAAACTGTAGCTATTGAGGAATCTGATTTGAGAATAGAAGAAATAGTGGAAAGTACAGTGGTAAACAGGTGTACAGATATTGTGGTTTATAACAGTGAAAGGGCAATGGAGTCTGAATCAGAAGAAAGGAGGTTGAATGAAGAATTGATCAGAAGAATGCATAATGAAGTAGTCAGAGCTTTGAGTGTTCAGAAAATTCATAAAGGAATAAAAGTGATAAGACCCATTGATCTAATGGGAGAAGAAGACAGAACTGTGGATTACACTCAGGATTTTAAAGATGATTTTAGGTTTAACTTTTGTGATGAGTTAAATACAGAAGAAGAGTATGTGAAAGTGAAAGACTTCTTTATGCCTTCTGAATATGTATTCAGAAAACCAATTGAGATTCCAAAGATTAAATTGCAAAGACTAGAAGAACCTGTGTGTGACTTCATTCTAGAGTTAAGTGATGTGCCATTAGCCAGACAATTTCATGATGATATTTTTCCTGAGGAAATATATGATAATCTCTACTACACAGAAGGAGAGTATGAGCTTTTGGAAAGTAACATTGATGGTTTTATGGATGACAGAGCTCAGATGGTCTACTCAGAAGCTTCTAACATGTTCAGAGTTCCTGACTCAAAACTGCATATTCAGAAAAGAATCGAGAAAGTTCTGATGTTTCAACAAGATGAATTCAATGGTTTAATGTTCGTTAGAATGGAAATACTGAAAGAAAGAAATACAAAGGTTTCCATGTCTACATTTGATTTTCACAGATTGACTCTTGATGATCAGATCTTTCTAGTCAAGTTCTTTGCTAGCACTGAAGAAGCCTTGATAGAAATTGAATGCAGAAGACTTCTGGGTATTTATGTCAGAAATACATACTTGTATGACTTCCAGTTGGCTATCGAAGAAAGAAAAGAAAAGTGCAATCTGAGTTCTCCCACAAAGAAAACAGAAGTTGATCTGCATGTGAAGGGTTTTGTGAATGAAGGAATGGAGACAGAAGGGTTCACATATATGGTTCACGAAAGACTTGAATTGTTCAGATTAAAAGAGTTGGTGAAGTACAGTGATGCAACTCTGAATTGGTTGTTGATTAGAATGGAAGTAAGTATGGATGCTGAAAAAGAGAGTTTAAAGAAGAGATGCATAAACTGTGTGAAGAGGAGGTTGGATTTTAGAAGAAAAATCAGAAACAGTAGTGAATGGTTGCTATCTGAGGTGAATCCCAAAAAGATTCTACATAATGATTTTGTGTTCCCAGCTGAGTATGAAGTGAATGAAATTTTGTCAGATGAAGTTGAAGAAGTTCAGGACACAACACCTCAGAATGTGCAGATAACTAATATTGACCAAGCTGAACAGTCTGAACCCAAAGAAGATGAAATATTCATTGATCTGAATGGATACTTTCTTGAATTTGATTTACCTGAGTTCTTCAAACCAAAAGAGGTACAATTCTTGGATGTGTATTATGATAGGTCTAAGGAGACTCAGATCTGGTTGGCTGAAAAATCAAGATGTCTTGGCAAAACAAAGCAAGCCGTTTACTCAGATTTTCTAATCACTGGAATCAGAAAATTGAAGGTTAAGAAATTCAGAAAGATGGAGTACTTATCCTTTGAAGTTTTGAGAGAAGATGGCAAGGTTTATTATTTTACTGATGCAGATTTTGAGAAACTGTCAGTGGTTGACTTCTACAGATTACACAGCTTTCTATGTTTTAAAGAGTCAAGTAAAGACAGAAATGAAAGGAAGGCAAGAAGTGTGGTGATTGAGGCCATGTTCTATATCTTAAGGTGGCATTGCTATACAGATTTCCAAATAGCTCTGTATTTGCAAAAGTCATGTGTTTATCTGGCAAATCCCAATACAGATCATGAGCAGAAAAAGGTGTTAAAGACTGGAAGTGTTCACAAGTATCCAGATCTGGGAGTATTTTTGAAGAACAAAAGTGGAAAGATCTTCTTCAGAGCAAAGGAAACTGCAAAATATTGTTCTGGAACTTTAAGGATCATAAAGCACAATTTGGAGAAAAAGATGCTGAAAGTAAAGGAAGCAAACATAACTCAAGAAGCAATAAATCAGCAAGTTGAAGTTATTCAAGAAATTATCGACAAGATTGATAAGAGGCTTAATCTGAGGAATGTGCTACTTCAGAAAATTGTTCCTGCTCTGAAAGAATTAGATGATGCAAAGTTTAAGTTTATTTGACAAAAAGGGGGAGATTGTTAGATCTGAAGTTTTGTCAATAAACCAAGTGTTGAAGATCTGATAAGAAGGTCCAGAAGTTCTGAGAAGAAGAGTCAGAAGTTCTGAGAAGAAGAGTCAGAGATCTGAGAAAGAGAAGTCAGAAGTTCTGAGAAGCGTGATCAGAAGAATGTTCAGATGTTCTGAACTACCTGTTCAGAACTTATGACGAGTTTCGTTACTTAGTAATGTGTAAACTAATTAGGACACGTGTTTTGTTCTTATTAGTCTTTCTTATTTGTACTGTAGCTTTAATATATCCGTTACAGTATAAATAGAGTGGTTAGCACTACGTTGCTAACTGATTGATTTTCCTATATTACTTGTATTCATTCCTTGTAATCTTTGAGGTTATCTCTCTCTTAGATCTGTAATTCTGTGCATCATTGAATACAATTGGGCTTGATCATACAATTTCTCAATTACTTCTTTCTATATTGATTGTAAGAATAGATCCTGCACTTTCAATTGGTATCAGAGCAGGTCACGGGTTCGAATCCCATGGAGTGCATTATAATGCCAAAGGCATGCTGTGCAGCCAAGAGTGCTGGCAGATGCTGGGGGGGGGGATTGTTGGGTCATTGACCAGCATCTCCCTAAATCGAAACGTGGCGCTGGCTGCTACGCTATATGGAAATAAGTTGCGCCTTCTCCACCAGCAATTGCTTTTGGCGTAGTGGTAAGCGCTTGGATCCTAACATGTGGTATCAGAGCAGGTCACGGGTTCGAATCCCATGGAGTGCATTATAATGCCAAAGGCATGCTGTGCAGCCAAGAGTGCTGGCAGATGCTGGGGGGGGGATTGTTGGGTCATTGACCAGCATCTCCCTAAATCGAAACGTGGCGCTGGCTGCTACGCTATATGGAAATAAGTTGCGCCTTCTCCACCAGCAATTGCTTTTGGCGTAGTGGTAAGCGCTTGGATCCTAACACTATTCATCCATACGGCTACTAAGGTTGTCAACTAAGGTCAATGACATGCAACCAACCAGCTGATGACATGTGTAAAGTATATACTGACTTGCATTAAATGCATGCAGTATATAAAGAGATGAACTCACTTCATTTGAAGTAACTTGCTAACTCTGGACAAGTTCATATCTCTTATCTCAAGATAGGTTATTATTAGTAATTTCCTTATCTCTCTTAGTGCAAGAAACCTTAGTGTTCCAACTTGTTTAGATTTAGGTTTATCCTTAATCTTGTCTCCGTAACAAGCTGTAAATTGTTAATGATTTATCAATAAACAATTTAGAAAAGTAAAATCTGTGTGTTTGTATTCAACCCCCCCCCCCCTTCTACAAACTTGTGTAGGCCTTCGGGACCAACAAGTGGTATCAGAGCAGATTTGTTTAATCTCATAAACAAGATCTAATCTAAGATATTTCTCTTCCTTGCTAGTATCTGAAAATGGCCACCAACTCAAACACACATTATATAGACAATGGTTCTCGTGCAAAACCCCCTAGATTTTCCAGAGACAACTTCAACTTGTGGAAAAATAGGATGACACTCTTCTTAGAAGGTGTAGACCCTACTATACCTTACTATCTTGAGAACGGCCCACACATCCCTGTAACAATTGATCCTTTAGTTTCAGCCACTGCAAATAGACCTGCTATTCCAGAAAGGCTGATTCCTAAAGAAATCCATCAGTGGACCGACGAAGATAAGAAGAAAGTGGTTATAGATACAAAAGCCAGATCCATACTATCCATGGCCCTTCCTGACGAAGTCTACCATTCCGTGTTGGTCCCGAAGGCCTATACAAGTTTGTAGAAGGGGGGGGGGGGTGAATACAAACACACAGATTTTACTTTTCTAAATTGTTTATTGATAAATCATTAACAATTTACAGCTTGTTGCGGAGACAAGATTAAGGATAAACCTAAATCTAAACAAGTTGGAACACTAAGGTTTCTTGCACTAAGAAAGATAAGGAAATTACTAATAATAACCTATCTTGAGATAAGAGATATGAACTTGTCCAGAGTTAGCAAGTTACTTCAAAATGAAGTGAGTTCATCTCTTTATATACTGCATGCATTTAATGCAAGTCAGTATACACTTTACACGTGTCATCAGCTGGTTGGTTGCATGTCATTGACCTTTGTTGACAACCTTAGTAGCCGTAAGGATGAACAGTGTAGTATCAGAGTGGTTGTACGATTTCAGATATTCGGAGGTTTTTTTCTGACATTTCGTAGGGAGGCGTGCAAGGGTGGTTAAGACAAAAGTACTTTGTACGGAGGACTTCGTGATCAGCTTTCGTTGATTCAGCGATTATCATTTACTATTCAGCAGATGATAAAGTTCAGCGATAGCTGAAGTCTTGTACTTGTTACTTCACGTTGAGTGGACAAATCTGAGTCTTCGCTGATCCGCATTAGTTCATTAGGAGACTTGTCGCTGGTTCTTGAGCTTGATCTTCGACTTCAGCGTAGAACCTTTGTTGACGTGAAACTTGTCTTCAGGGATCATAAGTAAACAACTAACTTATCAGCGATCATCATAATGACTGAACAGACTCAGCGCATTAATGATGAACAGTTTCGCTGAATGTTTAATCTAAAGAGCGAGAGTTCCTATCAGCGGTACTGGAAGATCTTAGTACTTATCAGCGATAGTGAAACTCTGATACATATTGTTTACTTACAATTTTCACTAAGTATTTAAGAGAGGGTCATTATCAAATCACTGAGGGTTTGGATCAACAATCTCCCCCTATTTGATTATGACATAGCAACAACAAAAATTGCTATTTAATGAAAACATAAGGATAAAAAGAACTCATAAAATATTTGTCCCTTTTACTGTTTTCTAGGATCTTTTCAGTACTGATGGAGTAAAGTACGTTCGCTGAAATCTTTCTTTAAAACTTTGAATCAGGTTACAATGAAGAACAGAAAGATTATAAGTACAAGCGAAATAATTTACAAGTACAGAAGGATAACTGATACAATAGAGAAAAAGGAGATTATATCAGTTTTCAAAAGGTTCTTCCTTAATGAGAAGTTCATCAAGGGTCGTCTTTTCAGTGGGGATCATCCAGTCAGGAACCGTTACGCCTCGTTTTCTTTTGTTCAGCGCTTTTTTAAAGATCAAGGGTTTTAGGTGTCGTGTCTGAATGTCTTTTCTGAAGTCACACCAGTAGATGAGATCTCTGAGCTGTTCGATTGGAGTGATTGGAAGCTCAGCGATCCGTTGAAAACATTTACGTCCGTCGTAGTCGAGAAAGAATATTCTATAAGGATTACTGATGACTTTACCAGGGACGAAAAGTTCACATGGTGGCAAAGAAATGTCAAGGGCAGATAGATCAGGGTCAGGACCAAGCACTTCAGCGCGAGAGAAACCAATTCCAGTTTCATTTCGTATGACAAGACCTGAGTTTGAATCTTGACGTTTCTTCTTTGGAGAGCCCCTTTTTCTTTTCAGCTTTAGATCAGGAAGAGGAGGAATGTCCACACAAGAAGATATCAAATCGATCTGTCTGTTTATCAGCTTTTCGAAATGATCCTTGTACTTTGATTGTGACGATTGGATAGCTAACCTCATCTCCAACCATTCAGAGAGACCATACCTTTTTACAGTGTCAGCGCGAAAGGCTTCGGATTGGCCATCTTCTCTGAAAAGTTTTATGTCAACAATAGGTACTCCGATAGATGTTCTTCCAGAGATGAATACCTTGTTGATCTTCGCTGGACGATATCTGAAGTGAATTTTCTCTTTACACCAGATCAGGGTGGTCTGAGAAACTTCAGTTTTCTTTTCCACGATCTTCTGGGCTTCTTCCCAAAGCTTTCGTTGGATTTGAATGGGAACACGTTTCAGCTTGGGGTCTTTGACAGATTCTTGAGTAAGCTTGATGGCGTATTCTCTGTCTTTCTCTTCAGCTTCCTTTCTTTCAGCGATGAGGCGTTCAGCTATGAGGTGTTCCTTGTATTCAGCTTTTGAAATTCTGAACTTAGGAGGAACTGAAGGCAGTTGATCACGCCTTAGAATGATTCGCTGATCCTCGAATCGCTTTATTATTTCTTCTCTTTTCTTCTGCTCTTCTTCTCTTAGCTTTTGAGGAGCCAAGGAAGGTCTGTTTATGTGTGAGAGAGTTTGTTCTTCAGGTTCATCAGTCTCAGAGATCAAATCCAAGACTGGGATTATTTCTTCAGTGGCAGCTGGAATTATTGGTGAAGTCGCAGTTGTGGAGCCTTCAGCGAAATCCTCAAACAGGGGAGAGGACTAGCTGAAACGCAGCGATCTTACAAATAAGAACTGGGTAGAACTTGGGTAGAAAAGATAGAAAAAGAATGTGGATGTGTAGAGAGGTTGTGGAGTAGAGAACTGATTGTGTATAGAGATGTTCAGGGAAGCAATATAAGTAAAGTTTAGTGTACCTGACAAACCGTCTTTTCAAGCAAGATCGTCAGATTTTCATCTTCAGCGAGGCCTTTGCCTTTGCCTTTCTCAGCGCCAGAGGCTGAGGGCTTTGTCTTTGTCTTCTCCCCTGAAGGTTCTTTTATTGAAATACCTTTAAGAGCTTTGGTCCTTGGGGCAGGTTTGACGATAAAGAAATCATCGTCATCTTCGTCATCATCATCATCATTCTTTGGAGAAGAAGATGGTTCATCATCAGGGATGTCGACGGCTTCATCATCATCTGCTTCGGATTCTTCAGCATCTTCTTCGAGTTACTCCCCCTCAGATACAGAGGCGAGCTTCTCGGTTCCCTCAGGGTTTTCATCTCCCTGAGGTTTTTCAGCGATCAGATCTTCATTCCTCTCTCCCCTGATAGATTCATCATGGGAAAGGTCTTCAGCGCTTTTGTTCAGATCTTCAGCGCTCTTCTCAGCGGTATGTTCAGCGCTCTTCTCCCCCTCTTTCTCATGATGACTGGGGGAGGAATGGGTAGACTCAGCGTTGGTGTTATCTCTGTCTTCTGGGCCAGAGATTTTCACACAACCTTCGAGCTTTGCTATTCTGTCTTATAGGCCAGAAATAGCAGGCGTGATTTTCTTCAGCTCTGTGCGATCCGCCGCTGTGAAAGATTCCAAAACAGGGGCAGGGGCAGGAGCAGGAGCTATAGTTCTTGCCTTGTTGAGCATCTCTTCAATCATTGTTTTCATCGAACCAACGTCGATCTTTACAGAGCCTAAGTCAGTCGCCAGAGTTTGAACATTTGTCTTCACAGCAGACATATCACCTTCTAGTGCTCCAACCGATGTCTTCAGCGTTGTTACTTCTCCGGACATGGAGGAAACTGATTGTTTGAGTGAGGTGTAGTCTGTGTAGATGTCAGCGAGCACTTTAGCGAAGTCGCTGAGAGTCTTATCAACAATCTTGATGTCGTCTGTGGAAGCTTTCTTTTCCACCACCGTTGTCAGCTTTGTCAGATTCTCTCCAGCGTTTGTTACAGCTGTTGAGTTGTTGGAGAGTGTGGTGGTGAGATCAGTCAGCTTAGTTTCCACGGACTTCAGAGACTCGTTGATGTCTCCCATATTAGGACCTGTAACACATAAGTACTTGTGAACAAAGGAAAGCTCAGAAGTTTCAGGTTTAGTTACAGTGTATATGGGTTGATTTGTACCTGCAGGAGGATTGACGAAATCATCAAAGTTGCGGACTCCTGAATAATGTTCCATATCCTCTTCGAAAGTATGGTTAGGTATGGTGATCTCTGCAGGTCATGTCTTCATCATTTGTTGAGAAGCGTCAGCGGTGGCTTCTGGAATGATGGCATCTCCAGTGTTAGCTGGAGGAGTGTCCAAAGAAGTGGAGGGAGGAGCGAAGGATAAGATTGGGATTCGGGTACTGAGTTCAGCGTTGGAATCGCTGACAATCACTTCATCAGTCTTTTGAGAGACTGAGGGAGGTTGGGTAGTTTCCAAGTTTCTAACCTCGGCGTTTGGAGACGCTGAAGCCGGGATTGAAGGGATGGCTTGAATGGGTGTGGCAGAGCGTACAACGGAACTTTCCTTCAGCTCTTCATAATGAGCTGAGGAGTCTTCAGCATGGGATTGCTGGGGTTGCTCCTTGGTTTTCTTGATCCTTTTGGAATCAAGTTGGGTGTGAGAGGGTTTCCTTTTCTTAGAAGGAGAGGATTGTGTGGCCGGGGTATCAGCGATGGGTATTGTCGCTGAAGGAGCCACAGAAAGCGGAGAATTTAGAAGAGTGAGAAGAGTAGAGAGACGTACCTCGTTGGCGACAGGTTTGAAATCGAGCACCTTAGGGCCAACCTGAGAAAGTTTCAGGTCACCCTCTTCAGGATAGCTGTCCTTCAGGCCATATTGGAAGATGGCGCTGATGAATCATGGGTAAGGAACCCATGTTGGTCGGTCAACGGCAGAATCCACGCGTTGTACTAGGTCATCATATATAATAGAGGCCCAGTCAATGTTTAGACCTTTCAGCAGTGCGTATCCCATAGCTTGCGTAGGTTGTGCGGCTTGATCAGAAGAGCCGGACTTCGCTGTCATGCAGCTGATCAGGTGAGCGAAGATGAAATTCATCTCGCTGGGCATTTTGGACTTCTTTATCAGCGTCAGCTTCTTCTCGGGCTTCTTGTCCCTTCCAATGTCCCAGATGTAACCCATTGTGTCGAGAAAAGCAATGATGGCATCTTTGTCAGCTTGCTTCTTATGGTCAGGGAATGGAACGAAGGGTTTTTCTTTGGTGGCATTGGGAAAGTTCAGGGCTTTTCGTATGATAGCGGGGGTTATCTTAATTGTACCATACTCAGTATCGCTGAGTATGCAATCGATGGTTTTGGAGGGATCTTTGGCGGAGGGTAGCTGAGTGTGTCTGGCAGAGTACCAGAACTGGGATAGTAGTAGCTGACTTGCGGGAGGTGTGATGGTCAGGGCTGTTGAAATGCAGCAGTTTTTCAGGAAATTCACAACATCATCCAGATGTGTGACTTGCTTTCGAGGAGGAAACTCGAGAAGCGCAGAGAGGTTGTTCACCTTAGTCCAATCTAGTTGATCCAGCTTGAACTTTACCTGAGGGGCTTTGATGATGTCCACTTCCTCAGAGTCAGCGGAGATGGACTCAGCGGTGACATTGATCTTTGAAGATGCCATTTCACTGTATTATCAGTTCAACCAAAGATGTTAACAAATAAGAATTGTCTTAGTATGGAAAGAATTTCCATTAAGATTGTTCGAATTTTGTCCATTTCATTCAGACATAAATGTCTTAATGAAGATTAGGGTTTTTCATGATTTTTGAAATGAAATGTAAAACCCATAAAGTCTTGTATTCCAGTTTCTAAAAGAAAACTGGATACGAATGAAGAACAAGTTTAAGATTCAGATTTAAAACTTGAAGAACAACCATGAAATGGTTGTGTTCATAAAACCATGAAAGAAATGATTTTATTTTACAAAGTTCTTTTGTTTGATCTTGTTAAAACAATGAGAAGATCGAAAACAAGTTATCTGCATTTGAAAAATAAGAACGTATTAACCTTGAAGTTTTGATGAAGAAGATGATGAACAGTTCTTTGAAGATTTGAGAGCACAAATGCAACAGTAATTTCTTTCTTGCGGAGGAAGATTGTTCGCGTAAAAGACAAATATAAACCAAGAGTTGTTTATACAGGGAGTTTTAGAGAGAGAAAACCTTGAGCGGGAAAAGGTTTTCATCATGACACGGACACGTGTTTTCATTTGATTGGAAGTTTGAACGAAACATGCAAACGTGTGTCAGAAAGAAATCGTGCCTAGTGTTATCCGTTGCAATGACGTCACAACTGTCCTTTCACATTCTTTTAGGATGTCTTTGAGGTTTTGAAAGCTCAGGGACTCTTTTGAAAAACATGAAGCACTGAATAGAAAATATCAGTGAAGGTTTAAAGAACTTTAAAAATATCGCTGTTAAGGAAGAGATATTCAGCGATGTAATTTATTTTGAAATCTTGCATTTACATGCGATTGTCAGAGAGAGAAAACATACCTGGATATCAGTTTGACCAAGTTTATTCAGAGAGAAGATGATGAAATGGATTATGTGAGTTGATTTTATCCCGAAGGCTATACAAGATTGTATAACCGTATCGCTGATCAAATGTGAACCGCTGAAGATTTTACCCTTCAAAGTTCAGCATTCCAAGCTCGCTGATGAGAAAGTTGAATCTTGTCTCATCAAGAGGTTTGGTAAATAAATCAGCTAACTGATAATCAGTTGGGATAAAATGAAGTTCTATATCACCATTCATCACATGATCTCTGATAAAATGATATCTGATTTCTATGTGTTTTGTCTTTGAGTGTAGCACTGGATTGTTTGCTATAGCGATGGCACTAGTGCTGTCGCAATAGATTGGAATTTTGGAGAGCTGAAGATCATTGTCTAGTAGCTGATTTCTCATCCACAAGACTTCAGAACAACAGCTTCCAGCGGCTACATATTCAGCTTCAGCTGTGGAAGTGGACACTGAGTTTTGCTTCTTACTTGTCCAACTTACCAGCTTTCCACCCAGGAGCTGACATCCTCCTGTGGTGCTTTTCCTATCCATTTTGCAACCTGCAAAATCACTGTCTGAATAGGCGGTTAGATCGAATCCTGAGTCTTTGGGATACCAAAGACCTAGATTCGCTGTACCCTTAAGATATCGAAAGATTCGTTTTACAGCTTTCATATGGGATATCTTAGGTTCAGCTTGATATCGTGCGCACAGACATGTTGCAAACATAATATCGGGTCGGCTAGCTGTAAGGTACAATAGTGAGCCGATCATCCCACGGTACAGCGTGACATTGACAGGAACACCCTTTGTGTCCTTATCAAGTGTCAGCGGTGGTGCCATAGGGGTTTTCATAGCTGAACTTTCAGTTAAGTCGAATTTCTTCAACATATCTTTAACATATTTTCCCTCAGTTATAAAAGTTCCTTTTTCAGTTTGCTTAATCTGAAGACCAAGGAAATATGTTAGTTCACCCATCATGCTCATTTTATACTCATCTTTCATTCTATCAGCGAAACGAGTACAAAGCTCAGGGTTAGTAGAACCAAATATAATGTCATCAACATATATTTGAACTAAAATGATATGACCTTTCACCTTTCTAAAAAATAGAGTTTTGTCAATCTTACCTCTCTCAAATTTTTCAATATGGAGATAAGTAGAGAGAGTATCATACCATGCACGAGGAGCTTGCTTTAAGCCATAAAGTGCCTTGTCCAGTTTATAAACATAACCTGGACACTTAGGATCTGAGAATCCTGGAGGTTGTTCCAAATACACTTCTTCATTCAGCTTTCCATTCAGAAACGCTGACTTAACATCCATCTGATGTAAAGTGAAGTTTTTGTGTACATCATATGCTAAGAAAAGACGAATAGATTCGAGTCTTGCTACTGGAGCAAAAGTTTTGTCATAATCTATGCCTTCCTCTTGTCTGTATCCCTGAGCAACAAGACGAGCTTTGTTGCGAGTTACAGTACCATGTTCATCCAACTTGTTTCGATAGACCCATTTAGTGCCTATCACCGTTTTGTCAGTTGGTCTACGAACGAGTTTCCAAACTTTGTTTCTTTCGAATTCAGTCAGCTCTTCTTGCATAGCGCTGACCCAGTTTGGATCTCTGAGGGCATCATCTATTTTCTTTGGTTCAGTTAGAGAAATAAAGTTAACAAATAAACAAATATTACCTGCACTTCTACGAGTCTGAATACCAGCGTTGGGATCACCAAGAATTTGATCGATTGGGTGATTTACAGTCCATCGCTGAGCCGGAGCATACGTCGCTGATTCAGTCTGAACTGGAGAAACTGAAGATGAGGCTTCAGCTACTTCTGGATTATCAGCTAAGAGAGGAATGTTTGCATTTGTCACTTCATTCACTGATTGTTGAGAAAAAGATGGAATGTCTGAGACATTTGGATCAACTGCATGTATAGTGTTTATAGGAACATCTGAGACCCATGATGTTTCAGCTTCACTATTTTGCATGTTTGGAATGATAGTGGGACTATCATCTTCTACTGGATGAGCATGAGGAGTGGGAATTTCTTCTGAATCACCAAGATGAGAAAACATCCATTGATTCAGTTCTTCAGTATCAGCGGACGGTTTAGATTTCGCTGAACGGGATTCGTCAAACGTGACATGAATAGTTTCTTCTACAGTTTGTCTTCTACGGTTGAAGACTCTGAAGGATTTGGTGACTGGGGAGTATCCAAGAAAGATTCCATCATCAGCCTTAGGATCAAACTTTCCAAGGGCATCTCTGTTGTTCAGTATGAAACACTGACATCCAAAGATGTGAAGAAAGCTGATTGAAGGCTTTCTCCCATGAAAAAGTTCATAGGCTGTCTTTTTGAATCTTTTAACTATCAGCGACCTTTTTTGCGTAAAACAAGCAGTGTTGACAGCTTCTGCCCAAAACTGAGTAGGCAGGTGAGAATCGCTGAGCATTGAAAGTGCAGCTTCAATAATTGTTCTATTTCTTCTTTCAGCGACTCCATTTTGTTGCGGTGTTCTCACTGACGAAAAGTTGTGAGAAATACCCTTACTCTCAAGGAAGGAATCAAGAGAACTGTTTTTGAATTCAGTTCCATGATCACTCCTGATTGAGCGAACAGTCATATTGTTCAGAGTTTCCATCTTCCGAACAAAGGTGATAAGTTCTTCAGGGGTGTCACTCTTAGAACGGAGAAACATTACCAATGTGTAACGAGAGAATTCATCAACTATGACCAGCGTATATTTCTTTCCAGCGATGGATTGTATGTTAACAGGTCCAAACAAATCCATATGGAGTAGTTGTAGAGGAGATGACACTGAGGAGACTTGCTTTGACTTGAAGCTTGCCTTGGTCTGCTTCCCTTTTTCACACGCTGAACATAAAGACTCATTGGCGTATGAATGCTGAGGTAGACCAATGACTAACTCTTTGGAGGAAAGAGTATTCAGTGTCTTGAAATTTAGATGTGAGAGCCTCTTGTGCCATAGCCAGTTGACATCAGAAGATGCCTTTGAGAAGAAACAGGAGTTCTCAGTGGTTGTTGAGTCCATGTTTATTACATAAACATTTTCCAAACGATAATCGCTGAGAGCTATGTGGGACACAATATGTGTTCAGTATGAAGGAACGTCTGAAGTCCAGGACTCAAGAAAGATCAACCTAGTAAGACAATACGAAAGCTTCATTTCTAGTAAGAATGAAACTCTCTCTGAAGTTCACCAACGTTTTAATTGCTTAATTATAGATCTAAAAACTGTTGGTAAGGAATATTCTAACTTTGAAGTGCTGACAAAGTTTCTAGAATGTTTACCTGAAAGCTGGGACAATTATTCCATGTGTCTCAAGCTGTCAAAGGATTTTAGATCAATGACCCTTGCTACCTTATATGGTACATTGCTGAATCATGAGCAATCTAGCCATCTTAAGAAGAATCTTGTAAAAGATTCCAAAAGCACCCCTGTTGCTTTAATCTCAGAGGAACCATCTACTCAGCGACCCTCGGTCACTATCACTGAGTTAGAGAGTAACTCTGAAAGTTCATCAGATTCTGATTTTTCAGATGATGAATCCTTGGCTCTCCTAACCAAAAAGTTCAGGAGATTCGCCAAGAAGAAAATGTTTAGAAAGAACAAACCTCTTTCCATAACTGACAAGCCTAAATCATCAGCTTTTGTTGATAAGGCTACTGCTACTTGTTTCAACTGCGAAAAGACAGGACATTTTGCTAACGAATGCAGGTCTAAGAAAGTTTCTAGACCCTCACCTTTTACAAAGAAATCCTTTGTTCCAAGGAATAAAGATGATAAATACTCAAAGCTGAAGGAGAAGTATCCAAAGCTGAAAAGCTTTAAGAAGAAAGGAAAAGGCCTGATGGCTGACTATGATTGGGATGCTTCTGATGAAGAAGCATCATCATCTGACTCTGAAGATGATGAAGCAAATCAATGTCTCATGGCCAAGATTGAAGAAGAGGAAGAAAGTTCAGACATTCCCTCCACTTCAACATCTGCCATTCAGGTATCACCTTCTTTCTTTACCAATATTGCAAATATTGATGAAGCTGATAGTCTCCGTTAGATCGATCTCTTGACTAGAAGTTTATACGAAGCCATGAACGGCAAAACTGTGGTTGAAAACCAAAATCTTGATCTCGCTGAAAAGCTTAAAAACTGCCACCTTCAAATAGAAAAGCTTTCTAAAATTGAAGAAGATTTTAAAGATCAAGTATATTTAACGAGCAGAAGCTATCGCTGCATTAGAGGCTGAAAAAGCTACTGTTGAAGGATGGTGTAATTCTTCAACAAAGATCAATGAGATAATTAAGGCTCAGATTCCTCTGAGTGATAAACGTGGTCTGGGTTATAAATATGATACTCCAAAACCAACCACTGAAAGTTCAATGCTTAAATTTGGAACGTTCGTATCCTCAGTCGCTGACACTTCATCATCTCAGTGCTCCTCGTCCATTACACCAATACCTGAGGAAACTCCTACCTCCTCAAAAGGTAAGGAGAAAATGGTTTATTCAAAACCTACCTCTGTCTCTAAAGACAAAGGTAAAGGAATTTTTATTTATCAAAATCCTCAGAAGGGTACCTTAGTACCAAAGCTGAATGCTTCTAAAGCTTCAGTGACCAACCCCTCTGGATCTAGAAAGCTGATCTCTGGATCTATTCAGCGATCTACTCCTAGACTCAGAGTGGATGTCCTTGGTAAGAAATCTGAAGAACTGAATGTTCGTCCCATTTCTAAAGCCAATAGTTTACTTGGTGCTGGCACTTCTAATTCGAAATTAAAAGCTCAGCATACAAGTGGTCCTAGAACTACTTTTAGTTATAGGAAATGTTATCACTGTGGACTTACCGATCATATTGCTAGTAAGTGCCCCACAGCCACCAAAGCTGAAAAGATAGCTAAGGTGAAGATTGCCCCCAAGGCAAAGAAGACCAACCCTGATGCAAATCAGGTCAAGGTGAATTCTACAACTGAGATTAAGAAATTAACCAAAGTAAAGAACGACAAAGCTGAATCTACAAATGCTGCGAAGACTGCTGAACCTTCCATTCCAACTACTTCCACTGAAAAACGTGTATACATGGTTAAGTGGGTACCTAAGAAAAACTAATCTTCCTTTGTATTGCAGGTTAAGAAGGGTATCTGGTATCTCGATAGCGGATGCTCTAGACACATGACTGGTAAGAAAATCCTGCTCGCTGAATACAAGGAAGAGAAGGGTCCCTTTGTGACTTTCAGTGGAAATAGAAAAGGACACACCCGAGGGTATGGTGTACTTTCAAATGGTACAACCTCCTTCAGAAGAGTTGCATATGTTGAAGGGCTGAAGCATAATCTTCTGAGCATCAGTCAGCTTTGCGACATGGATAACAAAGTGATTTTCACTAAGGAATCCTGCTTTATCACTGACAAAAAGGAGAAGATAGCTCTCAGCGGTTATCGTTTGGAAAATGTTTATGTAATAAACATGGACTCAACAACCACTGAGAACTCCTGTTTCTTCTCAAAGGCATCTTCTGATGTTAACTGGCTATGGCACAAGAGGCTCTCTCATCTAAATTTCAAGACACTGAATACTCTTTCCTCCAAAGAGTTAGTCACTGGTCTACCTCAGCATTCATACGCCAAAGAGTCTTTATGTTCAGCGTGTGAAAAAGGGAAGCAGACCAAGGCAAGCTTCAAGTCAAAGCAAGTCTCCTCAGTGTCATCTCCTCTACAACTACTCCATATGGATTTGTTTGGCCCTGTTAACAAACAATCTATCGCTGGAAAGAAATATACGCTGGTCATAGTTGATGAATTCTCTCGCCTAACATGGGTAATGTTTCTCCGTTCTAAGAGTAACACCCCTGAAGAACTCATCACCTTTGTTCGGAAGATGGAAACTCTGAACAATATGACTGTTCGCTCAATAAGGAGTGATCATGGAACTGAATTTAAAAATAGTTCTCTTGATTCCTTCCTTGAGAGTAAGGGTATTTCTCACAACTTTTCGTCAGTGAGAACACCGCAACAAAATGGAGTCGCTGAAAGAAGAAATAGAACAATTATTGAAGCTGCACGTTCAATGCTCAGCGATTCTCACCTGCCTATTCAGTTTTGGGCAGAAGTTGTCAACACTGCTTGTTTTTCGCAAAACAGGTCGTTGATAGTTAAAAGATTCAAAAAGACAGCCTATGAACTCTTTCATGGGAGAAAGCCTTCAATCAGCTTTCTTCACATCTTTGGATGTCAGTGTTTCATACTGAACAACAGAGATGCCCTTGGAAAGTTTGATCCTAAGGCTGATGATGGAATCTTTCTTGGATACTCCCTAGTCTCCAAAGCCTTCAGAGTCTTCAACCGTAGAAGACACACTGTAGAAGAAACTATTCACGTCACGTTTGACGAATCCCGTTCAGCGAACTCTAAACTGTCCGCTGATACTGAAGAACTGAATCAATGGATGTTTTCTCATCTTGGTGATTCAGAAGAAGTTCCCACTCCTCATGCTCACACCATATAAAATGATGGTCCTACTATCATTCCAGATATGCAGAATAGTGAAGCTGAAATATCTTGTATCTCAGCTGTTCCTATAAACACTATACCTGCAGTTGATCCAAATGTCTCAGAAATTCCATCTATTTCTCAGCAATCAGTGAATGAAGTGACAAATGCAAACATTCCTCTCCTAGCTGATAATCCAGAAGTAGCTGAAGCCTCATCTTCAGTTTCTCCAGTTCAGACTGAGTCAGCGACGTATGCTCCGGCTCAGCGATGGACTGTAAATCACCCAATCGATCAAATTCTTGGTGATCCAAACGCTGGTATTCAGACTCGTAGAAGTGCATGTAATATTTGTTTATTTGTTAACTTTATTTCTCTAACTGAACCAAAGAAAATAGATGATGCCCTCAGAGATCCAAACTGGGTCAGCGCTATGCAAGAAGAGCTGACTGAATTCGAAAGAAACAAAGTTTGGAAACTCGTTCGTAGACCAACTGACAAAACGGTGATAGGCACTAAATGGGTCTATCGAAACAAGTTGGACGAACATGGTACTGTAACTCGCAACAAAGCTCGTCTTGTTGCTCATGGATACAGACAAGAGGAAGGCATAGATTATGACAAAACTTTTGCTCCAGTAGCAAGACTTGAATCTATTCGTCTTTTCTTAGCTTATGCTGTACACAAAAACTTCACTGTACATCAGATGGATATTAAGTCAGCGTTTCTGAATGGAAAGCTGAATGAAGAAGTTTATGTGGAACAACCTCCAGGATTCTCAGATCCTAAGCGTCCAGGTTATGTTTATAAACTGGATAATGCACTTTATGGCTTAAAGCAAGCTCCTCGTGCATGGTATGATACTCTCTCTACTTCTCTCCAAATTGAACATTTTGAGAGAGGTAAGATTGACAAAATTCTATTTTTTAGAAAAGTGAAAGGTCATATCATTTTAGTTCAAATATATGTTGATGACATTATATTTGGTTCTACTAACCCTGAGCTTTGTACTCGTTTCGCTGATAGAATGAAAGATGAGTATAAAATGAGTATGATGGGTGAACTAACTTATTTCCTTGGTCTTCAGATTAAGCAAACTGAAAAAGGAACTTTTATTAATCAGGGAAAATATGTTAAAGATATGCTGAAGAAATTCGACTTAACTGAAAGTTCAGCTATGAAAACCCCTATGGCACCACCGCTGACACTTGATAAGGACACAAAGGGTGTTCCTGTCAATGTCACGCTGTACCGTGGGATGATCGGCTCACTATTGTATCTTACAGCTAGCCGACCCGATATTATGTTTGCAACATGCTTGTGTGCACGATATCAAGCTGAACCTAAGATATCTCATATGAAAGCTGTAAAGCGAATCTTTCGATATCTTAAGGGTACAGCGAATCTAGGCCTTTGGTATCCCAAAGACTCAGGATTCGATCTAACCGCCTATTCAGACAGTGATTTTGCAGGTTGCAAAATGGATAGGAAAAGCACCACAGGAGGATGTCAGCTCCTGGGTGGAAAGCTGGTAAGTTGGACAAGTAAGAAGCAAAACTCAGTGTCCACTTCCACAGCTGAAGCTGAATATGTAGCCGCTGGAAGCTGTTGTTCTCAAGTCTTGTGGATGAGAAATCAGCTACTAGACTATGATCTTCAGCTCTCCAAAATTCCAATCTATTGCGACAGCACTAGTGCCATCGCTATAGCCAATAACCCAGTGCTACACTCAAAGACAAAACACATCGAAATCAGATATCATTTTATCAGATATCATGTGATGAATGGTGATATAGAACTTCATTTTATTCCAACTGATTATCAGTTAGCTGATCTATTTACCAAACCTCTTGATGAGACAAGATTCAACTTTCTCATCAGCGAGCTTGGAATGCTGAACTTTGAAGGATAAAACCTTCAGCGGTTCACATTGATCAGCGATAGAATAAAATCAACTTATATAATCCATTTCATCATCTTCTCTGTGAATAAACCTGATTCGCTGATATCAAGGTATGTTTTCTCTCTCTGACATATCGCATGTAAATGCATGATTTCAAAATAAATTGCATCGCTGAATATCTCTTTCTTAACAGCGACTTTTTGAAATTTCTTAAAACCTTCACTGATATTTCTATCCAGTGCTTCATGTTTTCAAAGTGTCCCTGAGTTTTTTTTTCAAAACCTCAGAGACAACCAAGAATATGAAAGGACAGTTGTGACGTCATTGCAACGGATAACACCAGGCACGATTTCTTTCTGACACACGTTTGCACGTTTCGTTCAAACTTCCAATCAAATGCAAACACGTGTCCGTGTCATGATGAAAACCTTTTCCCGCTCAAGGTTTTCTCTCTCTAAAAATCTCTATATAAACAACTCTTGGTTTATATTTTGTCTTTTACGCGATCAAATCTTCCTCCGCAAGAAAAGAATTACTGTTGCATTTGTGCTCTCAAATCTTCAAAGAACTGTTCATCATCTTCTTCATCAAAACTTCAAGGTTAATATGTTCATTTTTTTTAAATGCAGATAACTTGTTTCTGATCTTATCATTGTTTTAAACAAGATCAAACAAAAGAACTTCTTAAAAATAAAATCATTTCTTTCATGGTTTTATGAACACAACCATTTCATGGTTGTTCTTCAAGTTTTAAATCTAAATCTTAAACTTGTTCTTCTTTCGTATCCAGATTTTTTTAAAACTGGAATACAAGACTTTATGGGTTTTACATTTCGTTTAAAAATCATTAAAACCCCTAATCTTCATTAAGACATTTTTGTCTGAATGAAATGGACAAAATTCGAACCATCTTAATGGAAATTCTTTCCATATTAAGACAATTCTTATTTGTTAACATCTTTGGTTGAACTAATAATACAGAGAAATGGCAACTTCAAGAATAAATGTTACCGCTGAGTCCATTTCCGCTGACTCTGAGGAAGTGGATATCATCAAAGCCCCTCAGGTTAAGTTCAAGCTGGATCAACTAGATTGGACCAAGGTCAACCACCTCTCTGTGCTTCTCGAGTTTCCTCCTCGAAAGCAGGTCACACATCTGGATGATGCTGTGAATTTCCTAAAAAACTGCTGCATTTCAACAGCCCTGACCATCACACCTCCCGCAAGTCAGCTGCTACTATCCCAGTTCTGGTACTCTGCCAGACACTCTCAGCTACCATCCGCCAAAGATCCCACCAAAACCATCGATTGCATACTCAGCGATACTGAGTATGGCACAATTAAGATAACCCCCGCAATCATTCGAAAAGCTCTAAACTTTCCCAATGCTACCAAAGAAAAACCGTTTGTTCCATTCCCTGACCCTAAAAGGCACGCTGACAAAGAAGCTCTTATTGCATTTTTTGATGCAATGGGCTATGTCTGAGAAACTGGAAGGGACAAGAAGCCCGAGAAGAAGCTGACGCAGATAAAGAAGTCCAAAATGCCCAGCGAGATGAATTTCATCTTCGCACACCTGATCAGCTGCATGACAGCGAAGACCGGCTCCTCTGATCAAGTCGCTCAACCTCAGCAGGCTATGGGATACGCACTGCTGAAAGGTCTACATATTGACTGGGCATCTATCATTTATGATGACCTAGTGCAAAGAGTAGATTCTGCTGTTGATAGACCTGCATGGGTTCCCTACCCCCGTTTCATCAGCGCCATCTTCCAATATGGCCTGAAGGACAGCTATCCTCAAGAGGGTGACCTGAAACTTTCTCAGGTTGGCCCTAAGGTGCTCGATTTCAAACCTGTCGACAATGAGGTACGTCTCTCTACCCTTCTCTCTCTTCTTAACCCCAATTCTTCGACTTCTGTGGCTCCTTCAACGACAATACCCATCGCTGATTCCCCGGCCACACAATCCTCTCCTTCTAAGAAAAGGAAACACTCTCACACCCAACTTGATTCCAAAAGGATCAAGAAAACCAAGGAGCAACCCCAGCAATTCCATGCTGAAGACTCCTCAGCTCATTCTGAGGAGCTGAAGGAAAGTTCTGTGGTACGCTCTGCCACACCCGTGCAAGCCATCCCTCAAATCCAGACTTCAGCGTCTCCAAACGCTGAGGTTAGAAACTTGGAACCTACCCAACCTCCCTCAGTCTCTCAAAAGACTGATGAAGTGATTCTCAGCGATTCCAACGCTGAACTCAAAACCCGAACCCCATTCTTATTGTTGGTTCCCGTTTTGCTTTAAACAAGATTATCAGATCTATTAGTTCAGGTTTAAGGTTTGATGCGGAAGCGTATTTAAAGAACTAACAGATAAGTTTGATAGATTTAGAACAAACTATAAATAAACAGTGAACAGAATATTATATCTTAAAGTTTACTGAATATATATCAAGAACAGGTTTATGAACCGTGAGTAAGAAAAAGCTTTAAAACAGATATGACTCTTAAGGTGAATAAGAATTTTGTGTTCTTGATGTTCGATTGAAGTGTTGTGTATTGTGTGTTTGTAAGGAAGAACTCAACATGAGTCTTCCTTATATACTACTCTAAAGGGGACCATAAAGCATATGCTACTATTCAAAAGGTACGTATGAATAGTTGAGAGGATGTCGTGAACAGTTGCAAGGATGGCATGAACAGTCAGACGTGCTGTATTGCATTTAATGCAGCAGACGTCTAATATGTACTAAGACCTACTGAGTCCAATCAGAGTTTGACACGTCGATGTTGGACAGGGCATGCTACCATGCAAGTTGATGTACGAGTCCTGTAACAGTAGCAAGATATTATAAATATCTTCAAGTCTCAGTGAGGACCACAGAGGCTCTGTAATGAGTTACAGAGGTTCTGCGGTCTGGTCCTCTGTGGAGCAGTCTTCGCCGGATTCTGAGTCTTTGGTCTTCTTTGTGCGTATGACAGAGCTTCTGTAGGAAGCCTCTGCTGCTTCTGTAGCTTCTTGACCTTGATTTCTCGGTAATGTCGGCAGAGCCTCTGTAAGAGGCTTTCTTCACTTAGCCTATTTTTCACTACTTCTAAATACTTCTATGATTAGGAAGATTGAAGCTAACAATCTCCCCCTAAGTAGTGAAAAATAAAAAATTTGATCTTGAGTTAAGTTTGGCTAAGTTAGATAAGACAGAGGTTAAACAATACCTCGAAATTTCTTTCATTTAGAAATATGCCAGAGGCATTTTACATTTGAGTACAATGAAAGATAAACTTTAACTTTGTTTGCAGAGATTGGAGGTCTGAGAATCAGATTTTGGCATCTTTGAAATCGTTGTAGCTTCTGTTGTCTCTGGCGACTTTTCTGATCTCTTTGTAGAATCTGATGTAGAGTTCTCTTAGGCAGATTGTTGAGTCTATTTCTCTGATGAAAGTATCTGCATCATCTCTATCCATTTTCTCTGTACCTCTGTATTTTACAAGACTTGCTCTGAATTTGCTCAGAGTACTGGTTGCGTACTTCTGACAATCCATGAGTACAAAAAGTTTAACCTGGTGTTGTGGGTTTTGAAATACTAACCCAAATCTTGGTTCTCTGATGATTGAGTTGGGCACAACGTCTGGTGGGCATCGATCTTCTGGTGGTCGTAGATCTAGATGTTTGAGACCAAGATCCTTTCCCAGCTGAAAATCTATCATGCTGTCCATTGCAGAAGGTCAGGTAGATCGTAAGGATTGATGTTTCTTAAGTCAGCATCAGCGAAGGTAGATTCTGAATTGTTCTCTCTTCTGACTTTGTAAAGGTTGTACCTGACCCTTGGATAGGTTCTTGTGAAGGAGAATCTGCAGAAGATCACCTTTTTGATCTTGTGAATTGAGAAGACATCTGCTTTGGTTCTTGGCTTTGTTCTTGTGAAGATGTTCTCAAATTCTTCTCTGATCCTTGGATCTGTCACATGATCTACTGGATGATTTGTCTGATAGGATTGTTTGTAGAGGTATTTGTATAACACTTCTTCCATCTCTTCATGTGTTGGACCAGCTCTACCAGTTAGAGGAATTTCTGACAGAGGCTTCAATCCATGTGCCCAGTCAACTTCTTCGGGTTTTGGGGTTTGAAAGGCGTCAAACGCACTCTTCATTAGTTTTTCTGTTGGCTTTGGCAATGTTTTCTTCTTCTTTGGCTCTACTGTCAGTATCCCTTTGCCCTTATCTTTTGCTATTGTCGTGGCAGAACCTGTTGCTTCTGTGGGTTTTGAGGTTGGGACTTCTGTTGGTTTGATGGAGGTTGCCTCTGTGGATTTTGACGATTGTGATTTAGAGGACTTTTGTGGCGATGGTTCTGTTGGTTTGACTTGCTCTGTAACCTCTGTTGGAGGTTGTTTGATGACTTCTTCTGCGAGCTCAGTTTCTGTTGATGAAGTATTGACATCAAATCTTCTTGCCATTTTGAAAGCTAAAGTGAACCTGTTCCTTTCTTCTTCTCTTTGTGCCATTCGATCACTCATTGTTGTGTGCATTCTTTTCAGAACATCAGAAGCAGAGGTCGTTGCTCTTTTTGGTTTGGTGGCAATCGACTTTCTTCTGGGTATGGTTTGGGGTGTTTCCACAGAGGTGGGTGTTTTCTCTGTGGTTTGTTCATCTGTTTCTTCCAAAATGATTACCTCAGGGGCGGTTGTTGCCTCTGTGGCTTGCTGATCTGCTTCTGGAGTTTTGGTTTCGTCAGGAGATGATTCCACAGAGATGGGTGTTGTCTCTTGGTTGATTGGTTCTGCTGCGATTGGTGGACTTTGTATTCCTCTGCTCGTAGCTTTCTCTCTTAGATTCTCCCCCTCAGGATTATATGATGGACCAGGTTGGTCATCATCAGAATCATCATGACTTTTATCAGAAGTACCCTCTACTCTGCAAGAAGTGTTGGGCTTCTTCGGTAATTCAGCTCCTGCTGCCATCAACTTTTCACAGACATCATCGCAGAGGCCAATCAATGTCGCAAGCGCTGCTTCTGTTTTGAAACGCATTCTACCGACACTCTTTCTGAAATCCTTGACATAGTTGGCATTTGCAGTTGTGAAGGAGACAATGACTTCTGTGACATGGTTAATGACGTTCTGTCCGAGCTCTGTAAGCTGTGCTCTGGTCATATAGTCTTTTGGTTGCATTATTGTCGAGTTGCGTATTGCCTCTGCTTGTACTTGTGATAGGGCATTCTGTAAGTCTGCAGGAGTGATGCCCTCTGCTCTGTGGGATTGCGTATTCATTTGTTCAAGGAAATCTTTGACAGAGTCCCTGAAAGCAGAAGTTGCAGTTGTTCCGAATTCCTGAACTGCAGAAGTGGCTGTTGCTTTGGCAGTAGTTTCGGCAGAAGACTTCATCTCTGAGATGGTGGTTTTTACCTCTGTGGACAGATTGTCCATTTTGGTGTTCAGTTTCAGGATAGCCGTAGATGTTGTCTCTGTAAAGGATTTGAAAGAGCTTTGCAACTCTTTCAATGTTTGGTTCACAGAGGTGACAAGGGTTTGGAACTCATCCCTTGATACTTGTGTTCCTTGTGTAACCTCTGGAGGAACACATTCGTCTCCAGAGTGAGTCCCTGTTCCTGGGACACCTTCGTTCACCCTTGTTTGTACGATGGGGGTGGAAGGATTTCCTTATGATCCTCGAGAAGAAACCTGAGTTTCGATCTCTACAGAAGTTCTATGAAGAACAGTGTCCAAATCCACTCCAGAGGTGGTTATTGGAATGTCCTTCTGTTGACTGGGAGACTTGTCTAGAGTCTCTTCGTCTCTGTGCTTACTACTTCTCTCTGAAAGAAGTTTTGGTCCTAATGTGTGCGTGGCAGAGGAAACGAATTCCTCTGTAGGGTGTTCTAGGGTGATCTGGGGCGACTGATCACGAACAATAGTTGAGTCTCTTTGAGGAGACTCCCTAGGAATGGATTCCCCGGTTTCTGTGGGCACAGAGGTTGAAAGAGTAACCTCTGGCTGGATGGGTTGGGTTAGGATCGAGTTGTGCTGCTCTTTTTCAATAACTCCTTCTGCAGCTAGACCTGCGGAGTTAGAAATATGGGTTGCACTGGGAGTTGGTTTTGGTTGTGTGCCTCTATTTATCCAGGCATCTTTTCTTGCTTCTTCCTCTGTTAAGCATCCAAGCACTACTTCATTTTCTATCATATCATCCTCTGTAACTATCCTATGGCTTGGTGCTTCTTCCCTAAGTTCTGTGGAAGTTCCTTGCTCTGGTCGTAAGAAGTCATACATTTGATGAGATCCAAATAATCTCATGACATGTGGATGATAAAGACCCTTACGTATCCAGACAGCTTCTTCTTCATCTGAATCTGTCTCTAAGATCTCTATTTCTGCCTCCGTTGTTGCTAATCCCTCTTTTTGTACAACTTCGGCCCCTTTTTCTTTCTCTTCTTCCATCATGTTCTCAGAAGCCTCTGTAATTTCACCTCTGTTCCATTCAGCTTCAGTTTGTTCTATTTCTTCTGAAGCTGGGTTTGGACTTCTTCTGTGGACATCCAATCCTTGAATGAAAGGGTTTTGTAAAATAACAGGGGTTTCGGCTGGTTGATTTCTGGGTGTTGTGTCATCTTCTTGCAGATGTGTGTCAATGCCAGAAATGAAGAAATCTTGTTCTTCTGGAGAGTGGTGGTCGAGAGGTTGTGCCGTCCACCCTGCTGTATTTAGGGTGTTGGCAATTTCAGGGTTCTGTAAGAAGTCGTTCAGGTCTCCTTGGTGAGCAAATCTATCTGGAGATTGATAGGGTGATTGATACCTTTCTGTAGCCATTTCTTCTTCTGCAACTTCTTCTTCAGCAGTTTCCTCTTCTGCAATGGTTACCATCTTTGCAAGTGATTTACCATGCCTCTTTTTGGTTTTCCTCCTCTTAGGATTTGGTGCCCCTTCTTCTGTTGATTTTGATCTTTTCTTCTTCATTTTTGGGGAGGAGGGAGGAGCAGAGGAGCCAATTTCTGTGGCATGAGGAGGTGAGGGTTGATCTTCTGCAGCCCTTGTTGAGGTGCCTTCTGCAGTTTTCCTCTTCTTAGCTTTTGGAGTAGATGCAGAGGTTCTTGATGAAGACTTCTTTCCCATTAGTTCTGCACGTTTGGCTATAAAGCTGAGTTGAATAGCCATGTGCTTTGCTAACTTCTGATCCTTTTCTTCTTGAGTGGAAAGAGGTTTTGCTATCATTGTTCCTAGGGGGACACCTAAACGCGGGGGTGTCATAGGACTCGGTTTAGGAGTTCTATGATCGCGTATATACTCTTTCTTAAGGGATTTATTCGATGCGTATTGCAGAAGCTTCTTTGACAGAGGTCTGCAGTGTGAGTAGCCATCAGCATGATCAGTGGGGGTATTCTTGTTCATCGGGAACTGTTTGGGAGTTGGCCCTTCCATTGGCCAATTTTGGATTAGCAGCAGAGGTTCGAATAGTACTCCTAATATTCTTTGGAATTGCAGAGGTGGTAGAAAGTTAGGATCGTTCTCTTTGACCCTTTTCGAGTTGTTCTTTCTGTCGATGGTGTTTATGATCTCTTGCATCATTATGGTCGCATAATCTAGTGGAAGATCATAGTAAACCCCATACATGATTCTCAAGATTTGACGTGAGCTCTGGTCAATACTGCCTATCTTTCCTGTCAGGCATCTGTTAAGAATAGAGAACAAAGTGTTCCACAGAGGTGGTAATCGGCCTCTGCGGAAGTCATTTCTCTTCCGTAGTTGGGTGTTGTACCCAAGCATTTCCACGAATCGACAGAGCTCTTCGTCTGTTGGTTGCTCTGCATAACTCTTCAATCCCAGAAGACCCATTGTTGGTAGGTTGAATTCAAGTGAGAACATTGTTCTGTTGAACTTGATTTCAAGATGCTCAGATTTATCAGGTCTTGAAATGTACCCTTTGATAAGAGAATCGTCTTTATCAAATCGGCAGCTTTGCCAAAATTGGATCAAATAACGGACTGGAATTTTGTTCGGGGTTTTTGATAGTAGAGAGAAGAGGACATGATTCTCCATGATGTTCAGAAGTATGGCATGGGCTTCGCCGAAAGTAGTGGGTGAGGGGACCAAATAGCAGTTGTTGGATTTGATAGGAAGAATGGCTTCGAAATGATCCTTTGCTATAAAGTTTTACAAGTGTGTCGTCGGAGCAAAGTCTGCTGAGTCCCCGGAACCTAGTTGTTCAATATTTCTTGCAAGGCTGGGGTTTTCAGAATGTTCTGAATGTGCAGGGGAGTGTTCCGGTGAGTTCGCCGGAGAGAGTTCAGAGGATGTAGCTCGAGAAGATGAAGCCATTTGATTTTAAGAATAAGATTTTTGCAAGCTTTTTGCAGGGTTTCGCCGGAGAAGAAGATGAGAGTTTGTAAAATGTTTTATGAGAGGGTAAGCTTTGTTTTTATAGGATGGTAAAACGGTAGAATTCGAAAGAGTAAAATATATGGCAATGGATTAAAGTTTGGAATCCGCACTCGAGTTTGAGTGGCGGGTTCAACTTTCCAAATAAAAACGTTCCATGTACGCCCAATGAAAATGGAACACGTAGGCCTTGTCAGAATATGACAGGACGTCGTGCGCGGCCCATTAATGCTAGGCGCGTGAGGTTGATTTTAGCCATATGAGTTTCACTCGCAGTAACAGTAACCGTTATTACCACAGATAACAAAATGGCAGAACTTTTGTGTTTTACAGAAGCTCTGTGATTTTGAAAATCTTGAGTTTTAACCTTTTCTCATATATCTCATTGTTGTCATGACTCTGAAGGTTCTTCTTTGAACGAAAACGTTTGTAAAGACATTGGAGAGGATCAATAGGATTTTGTCAAGAAATTTTACTCACAGAGGTTTTGTAGCTCTGATGGAACTTGCAGAAGCTCTGCGAGAGCCAGCAGAAGCTCTATGAGAGAAAAAATCTTATAACTTGAATTCTATTAACTTTCTGATCATCCAATTTTTGATCTGTGTTAAGAGATGTTTTTCGCACATTTTTGAAGGTTGGTGTCCGAGAAAACTATTTTGATAAACGTTTTGTTCGAGAAGGTCATGGTGTGTGTTGTCGGTTTCCGAGATAACATTCCAAAAGATCGACAGAAGGTTAATTTGTGATCACAGAGCATATTTCCTGCAGAAGCTCTGTTGAGCTCAGTAGAAGCTCTATGACCTTAAATTTCTCCTATTTCGAATTTTGTTAAACCTTTTGAACTTTTGATTTTTGAAATGTTATTCATAGTATATTTAGGACATATTTGACAATTCTTGTCCTAGAAAACTGTTTTCTAAAAACCTTTCGTGCGAGAGACATACCTTTTGGTTCTTCTGTTCTCGGCAGTTTTGTCTTTCTTCTGTCGATGGAGAATTATCGACATTCTTCTTTGGCTTTCCTTTGAAGGATTTACCTCTGTAGATCATTTCAGGGTCCCTTTTGCTCCCCCTTGATCAAATCGCTTCTGTAGATCAAGAATTTTCCTTTTTCTCCCCCTTGATCTATGCTTGGTTCAAAGAATGGTAAGATTTGTATTGAGCATAGATTATGTTTACCAGAGGTTCTGTAAGGGTTATCAGAAGATATGAGCTGACCCACATAGGCTCTGTAAATAATTTATTTTATATATATAAATAAATATAAACTGAAAGAAATTTATCAACGCAATAACTTAGTAATAATAGATATTTATACTTATTTACAGAAGATAAAGCTATACTTACAGAAGATTTTCACACCATGTTAATCATTCCTAACTTACCCACCAAGAAGTTGAATCTTTTCTCGTCTAATGCTTTGGTGAATAAGTCAGCGAGTTGATATTCTGTGGGCACGAAATGCATTTCGATTGTACCGTATTCAACATGATGTTTCAAGAAATGATACCTTATATCGATATGCTTGGTTTTTGAGTGTTGCACAGGGTTGGCAGAGATAGCAATAGCACTTTTGGAATCACAGAAGATGGGTATTTTGAACAGAATGTGGCCGTAGTCTTTTAGCTGAGTCTTCATCCATAGAACCTGAGAACAACAGCTAGCGGCAGCAACGTATTCAGCTTCTGCAGTGGATGTGGAGATACAATTCTGCTTCTTGGAGGTCCAACTGACTAGTTTACCACCTAGGAATTGACAACTCCCAGAGGTACTCTTTCTGTCGAGCATGCATCCTCCATAGTCTGAATCTGTATAAGCTTTAAGACTAAAACCAGAGTTCTGTGGATACCAGAGACCAAGATTGTTGGTCCCCTTCAGGTATCTAAAGATTCTTTTTACAGCATCATAATGTGATTTCTTTGGATTAGCTTGATAACGTGCACAAAGACATGTGGCATGCATAGTGTCAGGTCTGCTTGCTGTTAAGTATAACAGAGATCCAATCATGCCTCTGTAGATAGTACATTCTACAGAAATACCATTTGGATCTAAGAATAACTTATTTCCAGTGGCCATTGGAGTCTTCATTGCAGAGGTATCAGAGAGATTAAATTTTAAAAGTATGTCAGAGACATATTTGGCTTGATTTATAAAAATTCCCTCTGAAGATTGTTTGACTTGAAGTCCGAGGAAGAATGTTAATTCTCCCATCATACTCATTTCAAACTCACTCTGCATGAGTTTTTCAAAAAATTTGCACTCTTCTGAATTTGTAGACCCAAAAATTATGTCATCTACATATATTTGTACAAGCATTATCTCACTATTTTTGCGTTTATAGAATAAGGTAGTATCTGTTGTACCTCTGTTGTAGCCATTGACTAGAAGGAAGGTAGAAAGTCGTTCGTACCATGCTCTTGGAGCCTGTTTCAGTCCGTATAGAGCCTTTTCAAGGTAGTATACATGCCTTGGAAACTTTGAGCTTTCAAAACCTGGTGGCTGATTTACGTAAACCTCTTCTTGGATTTCACCGTTTAGAAAAGCTGATTTTACGTCCATCTGATAGACTTTAAAACCTCTGTGGGCTGCGAAGGCTAAGAATATTCTTATTGCTTCGAGACGTGCGACAGGGGCAAAAGTCTCATCGTAGTCTATGCCTTCTTCTTGTCTATATCCTTTTGCTACTAATCTTGCTTTGTTTCTGACGACCACTCCATCTTCATCCTTCTTGTTTCTGTAGACCCATTTAGTCCCAATGGCCTGTTTCCCTCTTGGCAGAGGTACTAAAGTCCATACTCTGTTACGCTCAAATTGCAGAAGTTCTTCTTGCATGGCGTCTACCCAGTTTGGGTCATCTAGGGCTTCAGAAATCTTCTTTGGTTCTATAACACTAATAAAATTTGTAAAGAAACAAAAATTAGCAGTGGCAGACCTTGTTTTTACTGAGTCAGAAGGTTCTCCAATTATTTGGCTTGGAGGATGGCTTTTTGTCCACTGAGTTGTGCGTGGAAGATGATCATCAATGTCATCAAAACTTTCTTCAGAGGCTTCTTGTGTTTCTTCTTGTGCAGCCTCTGATGTTCTTCGTGCCTTGGTAGTTGATTCTACCGTTTGTGGAATGATTGGTACGAGTGGTGGTGGAGTTTGTTCCTCTGAGGATGTATAGTCTTGGTCCTCGATCTCCTCTGTAATTGGTTCTTCTGTGGTTTGTGCAGCTTCTGTGGTCGTTTTTCTTGATGTTTCATCTTCTGCACTTTCTTCTGCTTCGGCAATTGCATCTGTAGTATTTATAGAAGAAGATGAAGCATTATTTAGACCAGTTAGAGTCATACCTGTAGGATTTTGTCCGACAGAGGATGGTTCTTCAGAAAATCTGATGGTTCCGACAGAAGGATCAATGTCATGGTGGAACATCTCCAAAAATAGAAGATTCAAATCTTCTTTTGTTCTTGAGATGTCAGAGAATTTCCCTTTAATTCCGAGTTCTGAACTTATTTGCTCAGAAGTCATTTGGAATGAATCATCAAAAGAAACATTGATGCTTTCTACAATCTTGTGAGACTTTGTAAGGAATGTTCTTTAGGCTTTGGAAGTGGCAGAGTATCCAATGAATTTGCCTTCATCTGCTTTTACATCAAACTTTCCTCTTGAATCTCTGTCGTTTAAGACGAAGCATTTGCATCCGAATACATGGAAAAATTTGATGTTTGGCCGCCGTTTGTTAAGAAATTCGTAAGGCGTCTTGAGGTGTCTTTTCACAATGGTTGATCTATTTTGAGTATAACACGCAGTAGAAATTGCTTCTGCCCAAAAGTTCATTGATAATCCGCATGCTGACATCATAGTTCTTGCGGCTTCCACAAGTGTTCGATTCTTTCTTTCGACAACACCGTTCTGTTGTGGAGTGCGAGCTGCAGAGAAGTTCTGTGAAATTCCTTCTGTTGAAAGATAAGTTTCAATGACACAGTTTTTTAATTCTGTGCCGTTGTCACTTCTTAACTTCTGTATTTTGCAGTCATAAAGAACTTGGATTCTTTTCATTAGATTTATCAATATAATTGGAACATCTGATTTCTTTCTGATAAATTCAACCCATGTGAAACGTGAATACTCATCAACTAAGACAAGTATATATTTCTTGCCACCTAGGCTCTGTATTGCAATGGGACCGCAGAGGTCGACATGAAGCATGTACAGAGGCCTGGTGCAAGACACATCTGTTTTGCCTTTGTGGGAAGCTCTTTTGAGTTTTCCCATCTCACAGGCAGAACATAAATGATCCTTATTGAATTTAACATTTGGCAAACCTTTAACTAGATCAAGTTTGACCAGTTTTTCCAATGTGTGAAAATTCAAGTGACAGAACCTGTTGTGCCATAACCAGGCTTCTTCACTTTTGCAGGCAACAAGGAAAACTTTGTCCTTGTTCTTTGAGTTGAAGTTCATTAGATATAGATCACCTATTCTTTCAGCTCGCAGAAGTTCCATACTTGTTTCTTCACTTTGTAGAGAGCAGAAAGTTCTTTTGAACAACACATTGAATCCTGTATCACAAAGTTGACTTACACTGAGTAGGTTGTGCTTAAGGCCATCCACATATGCAACTTTGTATACAGAAACGTCTTCTTTCCTTATGACTCCATAGCCTTTTATGTGTCCTTTCTTGTTGTCTCCAAAAGTCACATATCCACCATCTTGTGTTTCTTTGTACGTGGATAGTGCACTTCTGTCACCACTCATGTGCCTTGAGCATCCGGAGTCTAGATACCAGATTGGCACATACTTCTTCTGCAGGACAATCACAGAGATTTAGGTACCCATATCCATATGGGTCCAATATTGTTAGAGTTTTTCAAGTTTTCTTTGGCATTCTTGAAATACATTTTGTTTTCTGCAGAAAAGTCAGATTGTTTCTTTGTGGGATTTGACTTTTGAATTGGCGTAGAGAGTAGACAATCTTGATTTGAAAAATGATTATTAAGTTTAGACATAAGATCAAAGCAATGACAGTATTGAATATGAGATGTAGTTTGTTTGAACTTTTCATTGAACTTTTTAAACTCAGCCACAGAGGCATTACATTCTTTCTTTACATTAGATTTCCTATTACTAGAAGATCTATGAATACTCGAATGTTGTTTGCAAAAGCTCTGTTTAGGACCTGCCTTCTGTGAGTTGCTTCTGTGGTGAGCTTCCTTTATCACTGTCACAGAAGAAAAAGATTTATTAACCTTGGGTTTTGAAAATCTAGAACTTATAGGATAAATAGAGGTCTTCTGTAACATTTTAAGCTCAGCAGAGGTTTTGACATGTAGATTCAAATTTAGAAAATCTTGGCAGATTGGAATCTCTGTGAGTTTCTCTTTTGGGGAAATAGTTCTGTGAGGAACTTCAGAGGAGTATTTAACATCCTCTGTGTCATAGAGAGTTATCCCAGATGTAACATCTGTCTCTGAATCGTCAGAAGATGAGTCGTCCTCGTATACAGAGGTTGAGTCAATTCTTTCAATAGAGGTTGAATTTTCCGAACATGCATCATACAAGCTTTCTTCCTCTGTAGAATAGTTTTCATAGATTTCAGAGGTTTCTAATAAGATTTCTTCAGTGAGAGATTTATCTATAGAAGATGTACATAATTTTTCTAAAACGCTTGATTTCCATATTTCCAAAATTTCTTTTTCAATTAAGTTTTTAAAGTTTTCTTCTGAAAAAATGGGTTTAAACTCAGGAGCTTCTGCTGATAACTTCTTTTCAACGTTTATCAAACAGACAAAAGCAACATGTGTTTGGATCTCTGGTTTACCAAACTTGAAGATACCTATCTGATCTTGTGTTTTCATATATTTCTTTGTTTTGATACCTCTATTGACAGAGGTTGAAGATGATGAGTCTGGGTTTTCAAACCACACGTTAATCATCTTCTTATGTTTCTTCAAGTAAGGATCCACAGAGATTTTCGCCCGTTTGCTTACAGGTATTAGATTTGGAAAATCTGGTTTGTTTGTTTTTCCAATCACAAATAACGAGGACAGAGGTTTGTTTCTTTTGCCTTCAACACCTAGGGTGATATCATCATACCCTATACCTCGTCTCCCTATTTGTGAGTTTATTTTTTCATAAACTTTCTGTGCATCTTTATAGTTTTTAAGCAAAACTTCTCTTCTGAGTAAATCTTGCCATAATACCTCTCTTTCTCTTTGAAAGTATTCTTTAAGAGCTCTTATGTCAGTAGTTTCGCTCCTTGAAACTGAAAGTTCTTTTGTTTTATCTTTTAAAGTATTGGTTAATTCAGAAATTTGTTTTTTTAAAGGATCTAGAGTTTTGTTCCATTTCTTTTCTATTCTCTCTTTTTCCTCAAAAATCTTTGCTTTTTCTTGAGTGAGAAGCCGTACTTCTCTCTCATTGAAAGTGAGTCTTTTCTGAATACTTTGATTTATCTCTTTCAGTTCAATTAATTCAATGTTAATTCTAAGTGTATTATCATCTACAGAGGTAATACAAGAGTTGGAATTTGAAGTAGATACCTCAGAGTCAGTGCAGGAGTCAACTTCTGCCATGCCACAGAAGAGGGCATTGGTGGTATGTTCATCGTCAGAAGTAGAGTCTGATTGGAAGTCTTCTGTGTTCTCCTCAGAATGTCCGTTTGCCATTAAGGATTTTTGAGCATAATATTCGACTTTCTTTTTGTAGAAAGCAGAGTCCCTCTGTGGGCGATTTGATCTGCTTCTGCATTCATTGGCAAAATAGCCTGGTTTTCCGCAGTTAAAACACCCTTGAGGAGTGTTTCCTGTTCGATCATTGGACTTCTGTAGGTCTCCGTCTTTCTCTGATCTACATTCATTTGCATAGTGACCAGGTTTGCCGCACTTGTAGCATTCTTGCTGCGTGTGGCTTACCGAGTCATCTGACCTCTGTCGGTCATTCCCTCTGTAATTTCTATCGCTTGACCTCTGTCGGCCACTTGATTCTTCTCCTCTTCTGTCATCTCTTCTGTTGTCTCTTCTGTCATCCTGGTTGTCTCTATCATATCTTTCATTTCCGGAACCTCTTCTGTTTCCTCTGAACTCTTTTGTCAATAGAGCTAAAGATTTAGCTAGTGACGCAAGAGTTATTTCCTTTTCTGCTTGCTCTTCTTCTTCACTGTCAATTATCACCATCTTCTTCTTCTCCTTCTTCTTCTCCTCTATGGTGCAATGGTTAGTGTTTTAGCCTGTGCTATCTGAGGTTCTTGTGCGGCTAATGTTCCGTAAAGATCAGAGAGAGTCCAGGTGTCTAGATCCTGATTTGTCTGTAGGGACATAGACAGCTGGAGCCATTCTTCATTTAGACTTTTTAAAAACATGACATTGTTTTCTTCAGGAGTTCTGTCAATGCCTGATTTTCTGCACTTGTTGATTAGAGAGTTGAATCTGTCGTATGTTGTTTGCAGAGATTCTGTTGCAGAGGCTCTGAATGCATGATATTCATTGATGTACTGTTCTCTTCGGTTTTTTTGTGTTTTAGCACCTCCTTCCAACTGTCTTTCCAGTTCTTTCCACAGATCATGCGCTGTTTCACATGAATCCAAGGATTGAAAGAGTTCGTTGGGTATTGCCATAATTAATGTCCTCTTGGTTTTCTGAGCAACTTCATCTTCTGCTTTATCTTCGGTTGACCACTCCCCTTTTGGCTTTGGTTTTTGATGTTCGGGGATTTCGGCAGATTCAGCAGTAGCAGGTACACGAGGTACTACTGTCATGGGAATAGGAGGAGGATTGTACAGATATTGTACTAGATTTCTTTCAGTGCTCTCGAAAAAATGGACCATTCTTATTTTCCACTGAGGATACTCATCTCGAAGGAGAGTAGGAGGTTTAGTGAGAGAACCAGTAGTAAAGAAATTATTTGTATTTGTCATTTTTGAAGATTTTAGAAAGAAAGTATGACTAAAGAGTTACTTCGATGAACTTGAAGATTTTCTGGGTTTAAGCAGTTTCCAGACACAATTTTAAATCTAAATAATATCTATCACGAATCTTGATAAGTGGATCACTTGATATTGAAAATCAAGGAAGGCTCTGATACCAATTGTTGGTTCCCGTTTTGCTTTAAACAAGATTATCAGATCTATTAGTTCAGGTTTAAGGTTTGATGCGGAAGCGTATTTAAAGAACTAACAGATAAGTTTGATAGATTTAGAACAAACTATAAATAAACAGTGAACAGAATATTATATCTCAAAGTTTACTGAATATATATCAAGAACAGGTTTATGAACCGTGAGTAAGAAAAAGCTTTAAAACAGATATGACTCTTAAGGTGAATAAGCTTTTGTGTTCTTGATGTTCGATTGAAGTGTTGTGTATTGTGTGTTTGTAAGGAAGAACTCAACATGAGTCTCCCTTATATACTACTCTAAAGGGGACCATAAAGCATATGCTACTATTCAAAAGGTACGTATGAATAGTTGAGAGGATGTCGTGAACAGTTGCAAGGATGGCATGAACAGTCAGACGTGCTGTATTGCATTTAATGCAGCAGACGTCTAATATGTACTAAGCCCTACTGAGTCCAATCAGAGTTTGACACGTCGATGTTGGACAGGGCATGCTACCATGCAAGTTGATGTACGAGTCCCGTAACAGTAGCAAGATATTATAAATATCTTCAAGTCTCAGTGAGGACCACAGAGGCTCTGTAATGAGTTACAGAGGTTCTGCGGTCTGGTCCTCTGTGGAGCAGTCTTCGCCGGATTCTGAGTCTTTGGTCTTCTTTGTGCGTATGACAGAGCTTCTGTAGGAAGCCTCTGCTGCTTCTGTAGCTTCTTGACCTTGATTTCTCGGTAATGTCGGCAGAGCCTCTATAAGAGGCTTTCTTCACTTAGCCTATTTTTCACTACTTCTAAATACTTCTATGATTAGGAAGATTGAAGCTAACACTTATCCTTCTCTTCTCCCTCCACTCACTTGGACACTCCTCCAAAGAACACTGGAGATGCCATCATTCCAGAAGCCACCGCTGACGCTTCTCAACGAATGATGAAGACAGGACCTGCAGAGATCACCATACCTCACCGCACTTTTGAGGAAGATATGGAACATTTTTCAGGAATCCGCAACTTTGACGATTTCGTCAATCCTCCTGCAGGTACAAATCAACCCATATACACTGTAGCTAAACCTGAAACTTCTGAGCTTTGCTTTGTTCACAAGTACTTATGTGTTACAGGTCCTAATTTAGGAGACATCAATGAGTCTCTGAAGTCCGTGGAAACAAAGGTGACCGGTCTCACCACCACACTCTCCAACAACTCTACAGCTGTAACAAACGCTAGAGAGAATTTGACAAAGCTGACAACGGTGGTGGAAAAGAAAGCTTCCACAGACGACATCAAGATTGTTGATAAGACTCTCAGCGACTTTGCTAAGATGCTCGCTGATATCTACACAGACTACACCTCACTCAAACAATCAGTTTCCTCCATGTCCGGCGAAGTAACAACGCTGAAGACATCGGTTGGAGCACTAGAGGGTGATATGTCTGCTGTGAAGACAAATGTTCAAACTCTGACGACTGACTTAGGCTCTGTAAAGACCGACTTTGGTTAGATGAAAACAATGCTTGAAGAGCTGCTTAACAAGGCGAGAACTCCTGCTCCTGAACCGACCCCTGCCCCTGCATTGGAAACTTTCACAGCGACGGATCGCAAAGAGCTGGAAAAGATCAATCCTTCTATAACTGGCCTAGAAGTCAGATTAGCAAAGATTGAAAGTTGTGTGGGTATCTCTGGCCAAGAAGACAAAGAGCCTCCCACAGCTGATGAGTCTGCCCATTCCTCCCCCAGTCATCATGAAAAAGAGGGGGAGAAGAACGCTGAACATCCCAAGGAAAAGAGCGCTGAAGATCTTTCCCATGATGAATCTATCAGGGGAGAGAAGAATGAAATCTTATCGCTGGACCTCAGGGAGATGAAAACCCTGAGGGAACCGAGAAGCTAGCCTCTGTATCTGAGGGGGAGCAACTCGAAAAAGACGCTGAAGAATCCGAAGCAGAAGATGATGAAGTCGTCGACATCCCTGATGATGAACCATCTTCTTCTCCAAAGAAGGATGATGATGATGATGACGAAGATGACGATGATTTCTTTATCGTCAAACCTGCCCCAAGGATCAAAACTCTTAAGGGAATTTCAATAAATGAACCAACAGGGGAGCGGACAAAGACAAAGCCCTCAGCCTCTGGCGCTGAGAAAGGCAAAGGCAAAAGCGTCGCTGAAGATGACAATCTGACGATCTTGCTTGAAAAGCCGGTTTGTCAGGTACACTAAACATCTCTCACTCCATCCCTCCTCTATAAGTTCTACTACCCTAGCCTACACCTGAACATATTTATCTTTCTCTTTCTACCCAAGTTCTTCTACCCATGTTCTTATTTGTAAGATCGCTGTGTTTCAGCTAGTCCTCTCCCCTGTTTGAGGATGTCGCTGAAGGTTCTACTACTGCGACTTCACAAATAAAGCCAACTGCTGCTGATGAAATAATCCCAGTCTTAGATCAGATCTCTGAGACTGATGAAGCAGAAGAACAACCTCTCTTGCACAAAAACAGACCTTCCTCAGCTCCTCAAAAGCTGAGTGAAGAGGATCAAAAGAGAAAAGAGGAAATAATAAAGAGATTCGAGGATCAGCGAATCATTCTAAGGCGTGATCAACTGCCTTCAGTTCCTCCTAAGTTCAGAATTTCAAAAGCTGAATACAAGGAACACCTCAGAGTTGAACGCCTCATCGCTGAAAGAAAGGAAGCTGAAGAGAAAGACAGAGAATACGCCATCAAGCTTACTCAATAATCTGTCAAAGACCCCAAGCTGAAACGTGTTCCCATTCAAATCCAACGAAAGCTTTGGGAAGAAGCCCATAAGATCGTGGAAAAGAAAACTGAAGTTTCTCAGACCACCCTGATCTGGTGTAAAGAGAAAATCCACTTCAGATATCGTCCAACGAAGATCAACAAGGTATTCATCTCTGGAAGAACATCTATCGGAGTACCTATTGTTGACATCAAACTTTTCAGAGAAGATGGCCAATCCGAAGCCTTTCGCGCTGATAGTGTAAAAAGGTATGGTCTCTCTGAATGGCTGGAGATGAGGTTAGCTATCCATTTGTCACAATCTAAGTACAAGGATCATTTCGAAAAGCTGATAAACAGACAGATCGACTTGATATCTTCTTGTGTAGACATTCCTCCCCTTCCTGATCTTAAGCTGAAAAGAAAAAGGGCCTCTCCAAAGAAGAAACGTCAAGATTCAAACTCAGGTCCTGTCATACGAAATGAAACTGGAATTGGTTTCTCTCGCGCTGAAGTGCTTGGTCCTGATCCTGATCTATCTGCCCTTGACATTTCTTTGCCACCATGTGAACTTTTCGTCCCTGGTAAAGTCATCAGTAATCCTTATGGAATATTCTTTTTTGACTACGACGGACGTAATTGTTTTCAACGGATAGCTGAGCTTCCAATCACTCCAATCGAACAACTCAGAGATCTCATCTACTGGTGTGACTTCAGAAAAGACATTCAGGCACGACACCTAAAACCCTTGATCTTTGAAGAAGCGCTGAACAAAAGAAAACAAGGCGTAACGGTTCCTGACTGGATGATCCCCACTAAAAAGACGACCCTTGATGAACTTCTCATTAAGGAAGAACCTTTTGAAAACTGATATAATTTCCTTTTTCTCTATTGTATCAGTTATCCTTCTGTACTAGTAAATTATTTCGATTGTACTTATAATCTTTCTGTTCTTCATTGTAACCTGATTCAATATCTTAAAAAAAGTTTCAGCGAACGTACTTTACTCCATCAGTACTGAAAAGATCCTAGAAAACAGTAAAAGGGACAAATATTTTATGAGTTCTTTTTATCCTTGTGTTTTCATTAAATAGCAATTTTCTTTGTTGCTATGACATAATCAAATAGGGGGAGATTGTTGATCCAAACCCTCAGTGATTTGATAATGACCCTCTCTTATATACTTAGTGAAAATTGTAAGTAAACAATATGTATCAGAGTTTCACTATCGCTGATAAGTACTAAGATCTTCCAGTACCGTTGATAGGAACTCTCGCTCTTTTAAATTAAACATTCAGCGAACACTGTTCACCATTAATGTGCTGAGTCTGTTCATTCATTATGATGATCGCTGATAAGTTAGTTGTTTACTTATGATCCCTGAAGACAAGTTTCACGTCAACATAGGTTCTACGCTGAAGTCGAAGATCAAGCTCAAGAACCAGCGACAAGTCTCCTAATGAACTGATGAGGATCAGCGAAGACTCAGATTTGTCCACTCAACGTGAAGTATCAAGTACAAGACTTCAGCTATCGCTGAACTTTATCATTCGCTGAATAGAAAATGATAATCGCTGAATCAACGAAAGTTGATCATGAAGTCCTCCGTACAAAGTACTTTTGTCTTAACCACCCTTGCACGACTCCATACAAAATGTCAGAAAAGAACCTCCGAATATCTGAAATCGTACAACCACTCTGATACTACACTATTCATCCATACGGCTACTAAGGTTGTCAACTAAGGTCAATGACATGCAACCAACCAGCTGATGACACGTGTAAAGTATATACTGACTTGCATTAAATACATGCAGTATATAAAGAGATGAACTCACTTCATTTGAAGTAACTTGCTAACTCTGGACAAGTTCATATCTCTTATCTCAAGATAGGTTATTATTAGTAATTTCCTTATCTCTCTTAGTGCAAGAAACCTTAGTGTTCCAACTTGTTTAGATTTAGGTTTATCGTTAATCTTGTTTCCGCAACAAGCTGTAAATTGTTAATGATTTATCAATAAACAATTTAGAAAAGTAAAATATGTGTGTTTGTATTCAACCCCCCCCCCCTTCTACAAACTTGTGTAGGCCTTCGGGACCAACACAAATTACATAGCCTCTGCATAGCTTCAAAATCTACTGTGAACCTAATTGGGACTGAACTATCAGCACGTGGATAACAACTTAATCCTTTTTTATTCAAACAACAGTTCCATCTTGTTGGAATATGCTCAAGTCATAATAGATAATTATATGGCTAGATACACGTAGGCCTATAGGGTCACACACAATACACTGAGATACCATTTAATATAATGTAATTATTCTATTTACATTATATAAATAACCTAAGTAACGTGGGGTAATTAGATGGGCACAAATCATTAAGTTTGGCTTAATGGGTTTGTATTGGATTTAAGTTAATAGCAAGCCTATTACGTTTAATTAAATCTTAGGCCCATAAAGATTTAGAAGTGAGAACCTTTAAGAAGCCCAAGGAAGCTTTAGGGTTCATTAATATATAGAGATGTTAATGACCTAATTAAGTTTAACCTAATACTCCTTCTTCTCTCCCAAAATCGGCGCCCCTCCCCTAGGCCTCTATAGGGTTTTTCCGCTTTGATATTCTAGCTTGTTTCTTGTCTAATCGAAGCTATAAGATCCGTTACTAAGGAGGACTAGCATCCGGTGGTGATCAAGGAAGTGTAGTGTGGAGTACTCTAGAGGTATTCTCCATTGAATACTTGGTTTCAAAAGAGCACACAAGTGGATCCGGATTGGTGTACAAATCACGCTACAAAGGTATATCGTTATTTGTATTCTTTGTTTAACCATATCGGCAATACGTTGATCCTGTTTGGTGATTGTTCCGCTGCGTTCTTATATATGTTTATATTTGTGTTCCTTCCTTAATCACCAACACATATTTCTGTAACAATTTTTTGTTTTGCACCATTATGCTTTTTTGGAATGGTGTATTGTGGGATCATCGTGTGACATGTCCTGTCCATCATTTCGATCAGTTCACATATTATGTTGGTGGTGGCTTTCATCTTGTTACAACAGCAAATCATTTGCTTGACACCAAGACTGAAAGCATGGAGAGCATGCTCACGGGTCTGACCACCCTATGAAATACCAGCCTCAATATCACCTGTCGTTGTCGTTGAGTTGATAATAAGGACAACACAATCAGATAAACATTTGTTTACAACATTTGTCCAAACATGAATAGGAACATCAGTTGATCGAATTCTTTAAACTGATCAAACTCAGATTTCAACAAGATCAGATTTATGGATCTGCACATAAGATCTGTTGTGAACTGACAGCAACAAATACTTTGATCCAGATATGGCACTCTTCGTATATGCCATCTAAATGCAAACCAAATCTGGAGTCTATTTGTGATAATAATTCTCATCATGAACAGATTTATAGTCTTGTTGATCCAAAATCATATCAGCATAAACATTCTGTCAAAACAAAATATGGCAGATGTTCTTTCAAGAATTTTGCATTTAATCCTCCAAAATCCCCCAATTTAATTAAATTGGTCAGCAAACAACCCGGTGTGTGAACCCGGGTAGGCTAACTGTAGGAACCATACTCATCACTGATAATCAAGATTCAATATAGAATGAACATTCAAGATCGTATTCACAGCAACTGGTCGTATGATTTATTAACAATCTGTGAATTACAAGATGTTAGAATGAATTTCTCTAAATTCTCTCTCAATGAGTTTGTCTATCAAAGTCTATCAAAAGCAATCCATAAGTCTCCTAAAAGTTACTCTTTAAACAGAAGTAACAAACTTCTATTTATACACAAAAGCATAAGCTAAAGATACGATACAAATACATGAATGTCAAATGATACGCTGCCACGTGTTTTAGTATGCTGGAGAAAGACCATCGAACAAGACTTGAAATCTTCTAAGTGAATCACTGAACTCCCATTTCCATGCTCTGAATACATTATTCAGAACTCTAAACTTAACCATTTTTCATCTCTCAGCACCTTTTGTCTTCTGGACTTCAACTTTGATTTAATACATCTGACTTGAATATTTTAGGCTAAATTAGACCAATCTTTCAGTTCTAACAATCTCCCCCTTTGGTCAAATTTTCCTAAACAAATCAAAGTTGAGTTATCATTAATAATTGAACAATTCTGAGATCAATCTTCTTCTTTGAACACTTGTGCAGTTTCTTTGAAGTTTCTGGACAAGTAACACAGTAGCAACAACTTTGCATAGGTTTTGAGATCTGTTTTAAATAAAAGTAGCAGCAGGAGGTCTGAAGATTAGAAATAGCAACTGTTTGATTATCTTTGCTCCCCCTACAAACAGCAGGTTATGATCAGACTAGTTTTCAAATTTTCTTTTTCTTTGCTCCCCCTTGAAATGACAATTCTCATCTTCATCTGATCAAATCATATTTCTGTCTTTTTCTGACTTTCTTCTCCCCCTCAATTTTTGACTTTCTTTTCCTTTTTGAGTCAATCAATCAACTTTCATATTTTCTCCTCCTTGAATCAATAATCTGAACAACAGTAACAGTCTGAATCAACTTTACTCTGAAATAGGCTAAGTGTAACTTCTGAGTAGCCTTGATCAGAATTCTGGATAAACACAATCCGAATTCGGAACATAAAGAACTCTGAAAAAAAAACTCAACTTTGAATGGCCTTTGATGAATTGAAGTCAGAATTCTGATTAAGCTCACTTAACTCTGAAATCACTTGAACAAGCTATGATTAACCTTTGATAGCCCACGATCTGACTTCTGAATTCACTGAGTTAAACTTCTGAATACACAAGAAACCTCTGAATTGCCTTGTAACTCTGAATCAACATAAACGAAATCTGAATGCCTTTGATTAATCTCTGATCAAACATGAAACAAATCTGAAGTCGTACAAACTCTGAGCACACTTGACACAAATATGAATAAGCTCTGAACTGAATCTTTGATAAGCTCTGAATAGGTTGCATCAACTTCAACTTGAAATCTGGATCAACACAGATACCAACATCAATCAAACTCTGAACACTTTATGATTTGTGACCCCTCAGCCCTCAAATACTCATGGATGACCTCATGGGTAGATTCCACATGTTCTTATAGATCCATAGAGGTAGAAAAGAAAAAAAAAATCTCACCACTTAAATGTTGTCCATTGAAATATCCTGCACTTTTAATTTGAATGCACATATATCAGCCTGTTAGATCTAAGGTTGTTCAGAACTTCTGAACATTCTTTTGATAAAGCTTCTCAGAACTCTGACTCTTCTTCTCAGACTTCTATACTTGAACAATTCTTCAATGCAATCCTTCTGAGCCTTCTTAGTCAGAACTCTGACTCTTCTATTCAGAACATCTGAGCCTTCTCATCAGATCTTTAACACTTGGTTTATTGACAAAACTCATATCTAACAATCTCCCCCTTTTTGTCAAATAAACTTGAACTTTTCATCATCCAGTTCTTTCAAAGCAGGAATAATCTTCTGTAAGAGAACATTCCTCAGATTAAGCCTCTTGTCAATTTTGACAACGATTCCTTGGATAATTTCAACTTGCTGATTGATTGCTTCTTGAATCATATTTGCTTGCTTCACCTTCAGCATCTTTTTCTCCAAATTATGCTTAATAATTCTTAAAGTTCCAGAGCCGTATTTTGCAGTTTCCTTTGCTCTGAAGATGATCTTTCCACTCTTGTTTTTCAAAAATACTCCCAAATCTGGATATCTGTGAACACTTCCAGTCTTTAACTCCTTTTTCTGATCATGATCTGTGTTGGGATTTGCCAAATAAACACATGGCCTTTGTAAATACAGAGCTATTTGAAAATCTGTATAACAATGCCATCTCAGGATGTAAAATATAGCTTCAATCACCACACTTCTTGCCTTCCTTTCAGCTTTATCTTTGCTTGATTGTTTAAAGCACAACATACTATGTAGTCTGTAGAAATCCACTACTGATAACTTTCCAAATCTGCATCAGTAAAGTAGTACACTTTGCCATCTTCTCTCAAAACTTCAAAGGACAAGTACTCCAACTTTCTGAATTGTTTAACTTTTAATTCTCTGATCCCGGTGATTAAGAAGTCTGAATATACAGCCTGCTTTGATTTCCCAAGGAATCTTGATTTCTCTATCAACCAGATCTGAGTCTCTTTTGGTCTGTCATAGTATACATCCATAAATTGTATCTCTTTAGGCTTGAAAAACTCAGGTAGATCAAACTCAAGAAAGTATCCATTAAAATCAATTGACATCTCATCTTCTTTTGGTTCAGATTGTTCAACTTGCTCAACACTAGTTATCTGCACATTCTAAGGAGTTGTGTCCTGAACTTCTTCAACTTCTTCTGAAAGAATCTCATTCACCTCATATTCCGCAGGAAACACAAAGTCATTATGTAGTATCTTTTTAGGATTGATCTCTGATAATAACCATTCACCACAGCTTCTGATTTTTCTTCTGAGATTTAATCTTCTTTCCACAGAGTTCATACATTTTTTCTTTAGATTTTCTCTCTTAGTAGTAGCATTAACTTTCATTTCAATTAGTAACCAACTCAAAGTTGCATCACTATACTTCACCAATTCCTTCAGTTTGAATATTTCAAGTCTTCCTTGAACTGGATATGCAAACCCTTCAGTTTCCATTCCTTCATTTATAAACCCCTTCAAATATACACCAAACCCTGAAGTCATTGCTGGACAACTCAAATTGCATTTATCTTTTCTTCCTTCAATTGCCAATTGAAAATCATACATGTACATATTTCTGACATAAATCCCCAGAATTCTTCTGCACTCAATCTCTATCAAGGTTTCTTCAGTACTAGCAAAGAACTTAACTAGAAAGATCTGATCATCAAGAGTTAATCTGTGAAAATCAAAACTGGACATGGAAACCTTTGTATTTCTTTCTTTCAGCACTTCCAATCTGACAAACATTAGATCATTGAATTCTTCTGGTTGAAACATTAATACTTTCTCATTTTTCTTCTGAATATGTAATCTTGAATCAGGAATTCTGAATCTGTTTGAGGCTTCTGTATAAATCATCTGAGATCTGTCATCCATGAAGCCATCAACATTGCTCTCCAAAAGTTCATAATCTTCTTCTGTGTGATAAAGATTCTCATATATTTCCTCAGGAAAAATATCATCATGAAAATGTTTAGCCAGAGGTACATCACTCAACTCCAGGATAAAATCACATATAGGCTACTCCAAAATTTGCAAGTTAACCTTGCGAATCTCAATTGGTTTTCTGAATATATACTCAGAAGGCATAAAGTAATCTTCCACTTTCTCATATTCTTCTTCTGTGTTCATTTCATCAGCATAGTTATATCGAAACTCATGCATAAACTTCTGAGAATAATCAACAGTTCTATCTTCTTCTCCCAACAGATCAATAGGCCTTATCAGTTTTACACCTTGTTGAATATTCTGAACATTAAGTGCTCTGTCTACCTCACTATGCATCCTTCTGATCAATTCCTCATTCAACCTTCTTTCTTCTGATTCAGTACCCATTGCACTATCTCTGTCATAAAGAATAATATTTGTACACATGTTGACCACTGAACTTTCCTCTGTTTCCTCTGACCTCAAACATTGGTTCCTCAATAGCGCTTCAGTTTCATCAGAAATAACTTCCATCTCTGTGTCTAGATTCAATTCTTCTGTTTTATCTGAGTCACCACCATCTATGTTTCTCATTTCCATTTCCTCTGTATCTGAACTATCAATTTGAACTATCTTAGTATCCACTGTTTTTACAACTTCCTCTGTCTGAACTTCTGTATTCTTTGTACTGACTAAGTGCATATCTGCTATCTCAAAATCTTCTATGCCAATGTCATCATCAGAACTTAACCTCTGTCTTTTCTCCCCCTTTTGATGATCATGAGTTTCATTATCATCAAACTTTCTTTTCAAGTTCTGATTGGAAGTACCTTCAGGGTCAGCTTCTGCAACAGGAACAGGCTAAAGAGGCTTTGAAGTAGAAGCCATTGATACACTCAGTGCTTTCAGTATAGATCCCTGCATGCCTTGCATTTGTTTTAACATATCTTTTTGAAAATCAGACATTATATCCTTGATCTCCTTTTTATGAGAATCCAAGGATTTCTTTACATCATCTACTTTGGTTTCAACAGAATTCAACTTTCTCTTCAACACATCTTTCAAATCTATCACCTCATCATTCAAATCCTCCACCTTCTTCTCCAAATTTTCTACTTTTTCCCCCATCTCCTTGTTTTGTTTCTGAATCTTTTCAAATTCAGAAGTTTCTAACAGTGAACCTGAACCAACAGATGGTCCAGTTTTCATGTGCCCAGAGGGCTCATGGCCTGTAGATAACACAAAGTCATCTTGTACAACAGATGCACGTTTGAATGAGGATTTTGTAATGTTCACCTCACCAGGACTTCCATCCAATCCTCGACACCCAACATTAGGTATGTCTATGAATGTTGTTTCAGGAATACGAAACTCCTGATTTGTGCAAGTGTGAGAAGGAATTTCAGGCTCAATATGAATAGGACTGTGATATTCAGACTCAATGTGTTGAAAAATAGGTTAGGATTGATCACCTCCCTCCAAATGAGTTTGGGATGGTTCCCCTGAATTTTGTGAAACAGTAGCATGTTTAAATGCTTCTGAGTGGGTATGGATGGGTTGTTCAAGATCCACCACTAGGTCCATGGTGTTTGTTTCAATATTGGACACCAAGAAATGTGAACCAATAGCAGTTGTGGTTACCTGGTCAACATTAGCTGGTTCATAGGTATCTCTTTCTGTTTGAACCTATGTTAACAATCTCTCATCCTCACCACCCTCATTCTGTTTTTCCTCACCAAGTCTAACCAAGCTCTCAGACTTTTCCCCCTCAATTCTCTCAGAATGTTTACCCATTTGAACATCCTCCCCCTCTCTAATTCGACTAGACCCCTCACCTCTCTTCTCAGGTTGGTCCTCTTGGGTAGGGATTTGAGGTAATTCAATTCCCATAGAGGTGCAATAAGCTTTTAAAATCTCACACTCCCTTGGTATATAATTCCTAAGGGATTTTGGCAACGTTTTGTGATTTGGATAATTTTCAAGTCTAGGAACTGATGTCATCTTACCAAAGTAGAAAGTAGGACCATGCTCTTCATTTGATCTTCTTGATATGGTTCTATTTTCTTGCATTGCATACCAGATTACAATTTGCCAATACCTTATGTAAGGTATGTATGTTAGAGGATTATCCTTTGTCTTCTTCTGAATTGCTTTCTGATTCTTCTCAAAAGTATTTTTCATGTCTTCCCACAGTATGGAAGTGTAGTCGTAGTGCCTATTCTTCACTAAACCCTGAAAGATCTGAAGAATCTGTTTGGAACCCTGATCAACAGAACTATTCTTCTCTGACAGACACTTATTTACCACATGAAAGAAACAAGCCCAAATTGGTGGTAGTTTATTCCTTCTAAACAAACTGAGAGTCCTTAAACCTTCATTATATCCCAACTTCATAAACTCTGCTATTAATTCCTCTGTTAAGGGTGAGTCTTCAAAATCTGTTCTTCTTTGTACATCATCTTTTTCTGGTAGATTCAACATTTCTCTTAACGCAGAGATGGATAGGGCAAATGTCACTCCTCCAATTTCAGACACAAATTTATTATCTTATAACCTAAGATGTTTCCACCATTGTTGAATGTACTGAACAGGAACATTTTTGCTTCTTGTAAACCATTTTCTGTAAGGATGATGTTTGAATAACTCCATGATAATTCTGTGTTCAGGCTTAAATCGACTTTCCTCAAATACTATAACACAATTATTTTCAGATAATTTCAACCACTCACTCTCAGGAACAACCCTTTCCACTGAAATAGGTCTATTCGACATAATAGAACCTGCAGCACTCTGTTCATGTTCAACATTTATATTTACCTCATCTGCATTTCCTTCTGATTCAGCCATTTGTTCGTCTTCTTCATTAAATTCATCATTTCTTATTGCCTCTTCCTCAACAGCTCTATTTTGTACTTCATCATTATCCGAATCAGATGAATCCATTATAGATTTAGTAGAATGTAGAGAAATTTGACCACTCCTTCGGAATCCAGACATGATTTAAGAAGAAAACAAACTCAAAGACCTCTGGATTGATTCGTATCTCACTTTTCGCTCTGGAATTTGAAAGAATTTGAAATAAGGATTTTAAGTCCTATTTAAAATCCGCGAAGTTGAAAGGTTTGACGGAAAAGCGAAATCAATGTTATAACGGAGTCAAGACATTTGAAATTCCACAGAAGATTTAAATGAAATGCGTGGCATAATCAACCAAATATGAAGCTGACACGTGTTAGTGGATAGAATTTTGACTCAAGTCAAAGATCTGAATAACACGCTCAGTAGATTGACTTTCCTTTATCAGAGATCTGATTGTTCTACTCAGAGTTCTGATTCCATGATTCAGAAGAATTTTGCCTTGTAATCAAAATTTATTTAAAATCAACTTCTGACAAATGTAAAACTTTTAGTTATTCAGAAGAAGTTTGAACAGATAGAAACACATTTTATCATCAAAATTCTGTCCATGTAATGATGATTTAAAAAAATCATTTAAAATCTTATATCTGAATATGAATTTTTTTAATTCATATATAGTTTGAACAAAAAAAATTATCATTAAAAGCTTGTTCTTCTTTGAATGATCAGAGATAAGAAATGAAAACAAACCTTTTAAGCATCATGAAATAATTTTCAAAAAAATATTGATGCTCCCCCTTGACTTTAGCATGTATATGACCATATAAGATACATAAAGATGAAGTAAAAAGATAATAGAAAATAAATAATCCAAAGAAAATTGAAGTATTTGTGCTTCTCAAAAATAAATTCTTGAAAGTTAAATTTCTGAAGTATTGACTCAGAAGTTCTGAAATCAAGACTCGGAAGTTCTGATCTTGATTGGTTTCTTGATCAAAGTGATTATATTTGTTGCATGTTGATTAGTATTCAAATTTTTTGTTGAAAAGAAGATTTCATTAATTCATGTACTCTAACTGTTTGATGAAATGCATGTGACAGATTTAATTAATTCTTGCATATTCTAGATTTGTGTTGATTCTCATTTTTGATCATAATTCGTAGTTGATATTTGAATTTGTCATTTCATCATGCCTGAGATTGTTGAAGTTTTTGTGAGACCTGCAAGTTCTATAACCAGTTCAGACAATTTACAAAAATTAAGTCCTGTAAAAGCAAAAGATACAATTTCTAAACCAAAAACTATGATTGTTCATTTTGAAAGCAAGATTGCTAATCTTGAAGCCAAATTTGAGGAAAGTGCAAAAGTTGTTGTAAATTTGCAAAAAGATAAATTCGATCTTCTAAAAGATTTCGAAAAGGCTCAAGAGAACACAAAGGTGTTAGAAAAAAGAGAATGTTGATTTGAAAGAGAAAATCAATTTTGAAAGAAAGATGTTGACAGATTCTAAAAATAGAATCAAATCATGTGAAATGAAAAATTGTCAACTCTTGAAACAAATCTATGATTTTGAACAAGTTCTTATACTTGAAAGAGAGAAATTTGAGAAAGAGAGAAGAGACTTTCAAACTGAGAGGAAAGGTTTTGAAACAAAGTCTGTTGAATTATCTCTAAAAAATTCTGATTTGGAGAAAATTCTTGCAAAAGAAAGAAAAGAGTTTGAATGCAAGAAAAATGTTTTTCAAAAAGAAAAGAATGGTTTTGAGAAAAAGAAAACAGGAATGTTAAATGAGTTTTCTGTAAAAATCAATGAGTTGGAGAAAGAGTTAGAAGATGGAAGGAAAGAGACTGAAAAGAAGAAGGTAAATGGCTTTAAAGAAAAATGCTTAAAAGATGAGTTTGAGAAGGAAAAGAAAGTTTTTCATTTGGAGATAAGGAGACTTATTAAGAAATTATCTGATTTATCAACTAAAATCATGATAGAGAGGAAGTCCAAATCTGATTTGCAGTCAAGGTTTGATTTGTATGTTAAAAAGTTTAAAGAATTTGAAACGAAAGTTGTTGACAAATCAAATCATAGTTCAAAAGATCATATTCGTTCTTCTAATCTGTTTTATGATTCTCCTATTGATAAATCTTATAATTGTTCTTTTAAAAAGATAAAAATGGAATGGAGAGTTAAAGGAACTACTTCCAAGAAAGAAGTGCGAAAAATAAAGGTTCCTAATTCAAATGTCAAGAAGAACAATACATTTCAAATAAAATCTTTTGTTAAACCTGATGTGATTTATTCTGTAAATCAATTAGTCAGAATTGCACAAAAGAAACTTTGTTGTTCATATTGTGGGACTGATGACTTTGTAATAAAAAGGTACATTCAGCACTGGTTTGGTTCTTATAGAATATCTGCATATGCTACTGCACCTAACAAACCTGGACCCAAGTTCATATGGGTACCAAAGTCAACTTAATCTGTTTTGCAGGTTATTCATGTGTAGAGCTGAATGAATGATCCATACCGACACATGACTGAAAACAGATGTTGTGCTTAATTGAGAATTTTGACTTTTGGATACTTCAGTCCAAAACTCGGTATGAATGTGATTATGGATTTCTGATTCATACAGATCAATTTGTTGATTTTGAAACATTTTTTTAAAAAAAGTTTAGTTTACTGTGGTGTAATCGAACTCATAGTTGTGGGTGTTTTTAGTAGAAAACATTTCCAGAGAATGTGTTCAGAATCACATTTGGAGCAACCCTGCTCATTTTGGTTGAAAAATTCTGATTTTTGAGCAAGTTATGGTGATTTGAAGTTCAGAATGTTCAAAAATCACAAAATCCAAACATTTTTCTAAGGAATTTTCTCTGGATAGTTTTATCAGAATTCTGACTCTCTTACTCAGAAGTTCTGACTCTATTACTCAGAATTCTGTCTCAACTAATCAGAATTCTGACTCTGATACTTAGAATTTTGAACAAGTTACTCAGACTTCTGACTCTACTACTCAGAATTCTGACTCAACTAATCAGAATTCTGACTCTGATACTTAGAATTTTGAACAAGTTACTCAGACTTCTGACTATACTACTCAGAATTCTGACTCAACTAATTAGAATTCTGACTCTGATACTTAGAATTTTGAACAAGTTACTCAGAATTCTGACTTTTCTACTCAGAATTTGGATTTTTAATATCTAATGAGGAATCATCGTAGATGATTACCAAAATCTTTTGATTTTGCAGGATTATCTTGATTTGAGAGGGAATATTGTCTCAAAATTTGATCTGATTGTTTCAAGATAAAGTTCAAAACCCATGCTTCAACGTTTTAGGTTTTTGAACATATCAGTTCAAAACTCGTACTTAAATGACTATGGCTTCTGAATAATTCAGTTCAGGACCCGTACTTCAGAGACTAAGACTTCTAAACAAATCAGTTTAGAACTCATATTTCTCAGGTGATATCCTTAACTGTCATATTTTTATGTTTCAAGGAACAAGTGGGGAAAGGTAACATTGCATTATGTTTTATTTCTATTGCTTTGAAAGTTTAAATCTTAACAAATTTAATTCAATGAGATGAATTTTTTTAATGAATAAAATGTGAGTCAAGGGTGATTTTACAAGTATTTTTGTATTATCTGAGTTATATTTGTTTCAACTTTCACTTCTGAAATAAATCGAAAGGTTAGCAAAACATGAATGAAATTATGTTGAATGCTCAATGTTATGTAAATTTAGACTTATATAAAATATAATGCTAAAAAAAAGTCGAAATGTCAGAATGATGGATGGAAACAAAAATATGGGGGAAGTACTACGTTTTAGAACCAAGTGATTGAGATGAAATAAATATATATAAAATCATTTAGTTTGAAAGTTTGTACCTGTGGCCTTTCTGGTTTGGGAGAGTAAGTCCTAAGGGGTGCTAGTCACCTAGTCCCTAAGACCAACTGGTCTGGGATCGGCTGACCCAAATCCTGCTATAGAACCAGATAGAAAGCCATGTTCTACTGGTGCAAATGGGTTTAAAATATATCGATGTGACCTTTCTGGTTTGGGAAAGTAAGTTCTAAGGGGTGTTCGACACCTAGCACCTAAGACCAACTGGTCTGGGATCGGCTGACCCAAATCCTGCTATAGAACCAGATAGAAAGTCATGTTTAACGATGTATCTTATTCTTACTAAATTTTTTGATTAAAAGATGCCAATGTGCACAAAATTAAAAGATGCCAATGTGCACAAAATTAAAAGATGCCAATGAGCACACATCTCTTGAAACTATGGGAAAATACAAAGTCGCAATAAACCTGTAAATTTGTGAAAATCCTGATTTTGGACAAATAGTGTGAGTAGAGCAAAGTATTCTTATATGTTTTAGAATTGCATATGCTTGAAGCTAATCATATTTCGCATGCTAAGCACACCAAATAGATTTAATAAAGAGATTGAAACTGAACATTTTTAACTTGATATGCAATGATGACTTGTATTTGAATCCAAACACATACATTTGATTTCATTTGATTGAAAAATTTGTTAAATTTCATTAAGTTGGATTTCTTTAGTAAAGTTTTCAAATGATCAAATGTTAGTAGTTATCAAGTGTATGAATCTTATTTTGAAATGAATAATTTTAATGAAATATATGCATACTTTCAGGGGGAGAAAACAAATTGCTCCAGAATTCTTATTTTGAGGGGGAGCAAGGTTATTCGTTAAGGAGGAGATTGTTAGTGATACTCAGAAACGCGACTGAAATTGAAGAAGTTTTTCAATGATCATGATGATCTCAAATCATAAATGAGAGGGGGAGAATGTTCATTCAATGTACAATCATTGTCATTTTGATGATCATGGTTATGATAATCAAAAGGGGGAGTGTGAAATCCCAAATCTAGCAAGTAATCAAGAATGATGTAGAGAGAAAATCTAGAGTACACAAGTCATCCATATATTGATCTTCAGAGTACAAATGACTAATGCTATATGTTGTTACCAAGATTACAAAGGAGTCTTCTTTATATAGTAGGGCCATGACATGTCCATGCCTCTACTTAAGAAGAACAGCTTTGCGCACCTGTCGTATTTTGATCAGAACATCCTCCTCGAAGCTCCAAATTTGACGATTTCAAATGCGCTCGATTCCTAAGACACAGATGAACATTTTTCATATTTTGAGTTTGTTCTGAATCGATGTGCTTATTGGTCAGATTCTGTGTCAAAGTCAGTGTATTGCTGCTGGATCGAAGCAACGTTTTTCACGATATTTCTCCCAATTTTCAGAAAGGTGTTCTATCTTCTATTTTTTGTGGATCCAAGCTGAGTTAGTGAAGTTTGTTGTGACACTCCCTCCTATGATCTTAATGGATTAAGATCTTGAGCTTAATGATCATACAACTCGAATTTCAAGGACGAATTCTTTATTATAAAGTGAGGTTGTTTCAGTCAAGCTTATTGCACATTGGTTTTGATTTTAAAGTTGTAATTTGTGAAGAAGAAGAGTAAATTCTGTGGGGGAGCTTGGATAGATTTGCAAGGGGTGAAGATATGCAACACTAAAGTTTTCAAAGAAATCAAGGGGGAGATCATTTGAAGATGCTTTCTTTATAAAACTTTAGGGGGAGATTGTTGGGTCTAGAAAGCCCCAATTATATAGAAAGTTTTATAAAGTCCATGTAAAGTCAATGAAAGTCAAACGTATTGTAATTAGCTTTATTAGTCTTTTGGGCTTTGAGAGTTTAATGGGAGTTAAATGGACTTGGGCCCATGTCATGTAATTAGACACTATAAATAGGTGTCTTGGGCTTACATTGTCATAAGAGACTTTGAGAGTTATTTGATAGATCAGTATACTTTGAGAAAGTCGTATACTTTCAATTCTCCTCCATTGTATTGTAAAGCATATGAATAGAGATCATCAAACAAATTGTTCTTCTTGCCTATTTTCTATTCTACATTTATGGAGTTTCTTGATTGTTGCTTCAACTATGGGACTTACACAACCGTTTTTTTTTATTACTTCCACAAGATAAGAAAAAGAAATTGAATGAACCAAGAAGTATGAATGAATTTTAGAAAGATTAAATCTGACGAAAATTTGAAGATTTTAATGGATAAATTGATGTAAAGAATACAAGAGAAGTGTATTACCATCGAAAAAATGAATCTATTTGAGACATGGTAATAACAAAGTTTAAAGAAAAACTGAACTGGTGTGTAAGAATACTTGAAAAGATAGAAAAGATAATACACACGTATTTATCTTTAGAAACAACCAGTCAGATTGAGATAAAAAATTTAAAATCCAACTTCTATTTACGAAAAATCATTTAGAACAGTAGAAGTGGTTTGAACATTTGAAATTTTTTATCATTTTTAAAGTGTTCTTCTTTAAAAATGATTTGAGTATGAAGTTTAGAAATTTACCTTTATCTTGAAGCGATCAGATCAAATTTTGAGTCAATACTCCCTCTCAAATCAAGATAATCCTGCAAAATCAAGAGATTTTGGAAATCATCAATGATGATTCCTCATTAGATATCAAAAATGCTTTAGAAAAGTCAAAATATTAAAAAAAATCAACTGTTCAGAAAAGTCAAACTTAGAAAGTCAACTAAAAAAGTTAAACTCAAAAAGTCAACAAATCTAAAAACTCAAACGTGAAAAGTCAACACAAAGTCAGAGAAAATCCATTAGAAACTTTTCTGAAAATCCTTGCTCTGATAAGACTATCCAGAGAAAATGCATTAGAAAAATGTTTGGCATTTCTGTGGACTGGAAAGAAATTATGTGCAACTTGGATTTTGTGATTTTTGAACTTTCAGAACTTCAAATCACCATAACTCGCTCAAAAATCAGAAATTTTTTCAAAAATACTTTTTGCTAAATTTAACTTTTCAGAACTGTTTTTTCAAAAACAACAGTTCAAATGGCAAACCAAGAAGAACAGAGCAGAATTCAGCGATTTGGTGACCATGTGCCAATAATTCCCGAGGCAACACCCGAAATTCCATTACCTTCAACAAGATCTGTTCATCCATCTTATACCGGAGGCAATCCCGATAATGCCATTATCCATCTTTCCAACTACGTCGACATCAAATGCAACAATCATCATGTTGAATTTGATCATATCAACATTAATCCGGTGGTGAAGGAAGTACTGCGGAACCATCCTTTGGCATACGCATTGACTCACATAGTCAATGTGCCTATGCTGTATTTGCAACAAGCGTGGAAGACGATCACACCCACAATTGAGAACAGACGACCAATTTTCCAAATCTAGATTGACGAATTTGTGACAAAGCTAGACTATCATAGACTGGGGCTTGTACTGAGGCTACCTGAGCCTACATCCAGACCGGGAAAGACTGAATTTGATGCATACCCATCAGAATCTGAAGTGTTTAAAGGAATCAAGGCTATGGGATATACGGGTGAATTGAACCAGATTACAGATTTCTACAAGGGGAATCTACCGCAAATCTATTATACTATCGTCTCTGTGATCAACCGATGTTTAACATCAAAGCATTTCGGAACTGATAGGGCAAGTATTGGAATTCTGAAATTGTGTCATGCAGTGGTGTATGATCTACACGTAGATTATGCAGTCATCTTCTGGCATGAACTGCACGAAAAGGTGGAAGAGAGGCAGAAAAACAAGGGCAAGCCGTACATTCCATATATGAGGTTTATGCAAATCATTGAACACAGTATGAGAAATCAATGCGGTCTCTCCTACAGCCAACAAAGATATCCCGAGAAGAGTCCACAATTCTTCAGTGCCTGAGAAATCAATGCGGTATCTCCAACAGCCAAAGAAGCAATTCTTTTATGAGATGCCATTACCGGAAGGGTTCCTCGGATACGCGAATCAGTACGCTGAGTGCATAGTAAAGTATCAAGAGTCCATGGTCCGGCCAGAACCGGAGGGACCTACCCCAGACTCAACCCCTAGGAGAGAGGCGTCTGTAAGGGTTCAGGATGCATGGGCTACTGAACGGGGATCACAGAGGAAAAATTATGAGAGGGGAACTGGTGGGGGTCAGCCATCCGTATTTGAAGGTACACGGGAGTCGTCTCCGGACACACAATTAGACAACCGTGTAGTCCAATTCACCAAGGAGTTGATTCCCAGACATGTTGGGATAGCTGCTTCGGCTGGGGTTCTTGGACCATCTGATGATGATACATATTCTGACAACGCGTCTGATTCTGCGGAGGAACAAGAAGATCAAAGTGATAATGATGACAATGATGATGAGGATCAAGATGGTGCTGATGATGAGAATGTCTTTGGGAATGTAGCTGATATTCTTACTTTTCCGAATATGACTACTTCAGCTGATATTGCTTTGGAAGACATCAACTTTGCTGATATGCCGGAAATGACTCATCTTGATAATGAGACTGTGGAAGTTATAAGGAGAACCGAGGGAGTTTTAGTTGAAGATGTCAGTGAGCATGCGAGAGAAAATGTAGAAAAAAGTTATGCGAGAGTGAGTGAAATCATAACCTACTATTCCAGACGGGCAACCACATCCACCACCAGATCTCATGTGTTGGGATCAGGTGTTGAAAAAGACGTTAGTAGCCCACTAACGCATTTGCATACCCAAGCCAGCCATTCGGCTTCCTCTCAACAGGAAGTCGTCTCATCTTCTCATGGGGCTATAGCACATACTCTATCATTCTCTCACTCGGAGAGTTCAGATATTGAAACAGAGAGACTTCCTCCCCGATCCTCGACTTTCATTCATGCACAGTCATCGGGTCTAGATCCTATTGCTGAATTATTCTCTTTCTTGGCTAGGACACTACCGGTGATTGAAACATCTGATGGGAGTCTTAGTGCCCCATCCGGAACACTCGGAGTAATTCCTACTATAGGATTACGAGGACTGAGTGGAAGTCCTACCAGCGCTAATATCACGCCAACGCTGAACGTAGGCCACACAGTTGAATCAACTGTTGTGACAACGAGTAACCTAAGTGGTCCCGGTGGTGATCCTCTAGTCTTTGTGACAAGGAAAGAGCTCGACGGCGCCTTAAAGGTTGTTGAGGAAAGTTTGATCAAGGAGATACAAGGGGTCAAATACTTGTTGAAAGGGAAACGACCAATGATTGATGAGCCCGAATTGCCTCCACCCCCACCTCCTATTACACTAACTCCTGTACCTTAAGAAGATCAATCAATTGATGAGTTGAAAGATTTCATTTATTCCAAACTCTTATCCATTAACCCAGATGACCCACAAAACTAAACTCTCATGACTTTGCTTGAAAACATTCAGCCCCGACCTCAACCACCTCCACCTACTCCGAATGTGGTGACTACTTTAGAGTTTAATTCTTTCAAATCAGAGGTGATCACAGGTTTAAGTTATACAAAGAAAGTGATGGATGAATTGGCAAAGCAAGTGGCTATTCTGAATCAAAATTGTAAGACACAAGCTCAAGGTGTTAAAAGAAGACATGATAAGGATCCTGATGATCATGATCATGAGGGGGAGATGAGCAAGAAACAAAGAACTGATTCAGGGACTCCAAGTATGGGTAAAACTTTGTCTACAACTGAAGTAATTATTTTGTTTGAATCTGGAGCTATGGGCGAAGAAAGTGGAAAGCAGATTGTTTTGTATGTGGATCCTAATGTGGAACCGACAGTTGAAGAGCCCGAGGTAAATGAGGAGGAGATAAGGGAGGTTGTTGATAATTTTGTGGAAGTTGTGGAAATTGTTGATGTAAGTTCAGATGATGAGAATGATAAAGGAGGAAACGAATATGACAAGTTTTGGAAAGTCAAGGAAGAGACAGAAAATGTGCTGATGATTACTGATGGGCTAGATGATCAAGAAGTTGAGTTCAGTATAGATGACATAGACTTTCTAACACAGATCTTTGGGTCAAGTACACCTGAAGACATAGCTGTTAGCTCCATACACTCACCTGAACCTATATCCAGTACCTTGATTCCATCTCAACCTGAAACCACAACTCTAACTGTCAACCTTAGCCAACCAAGCACAACTCAAACCAAAATCCCATCTCCTGAATACATTCATATTCATCATGATTCTCCACCAACCTCTGAACCATTCTTTGAAGAAGCCAAACCTGAAATATCTGAACCACCTTTTGTACCACCTGTTAACCCTTTACCTGACCAATCTGGTCCTTCTAATCCTTCCACATTCAACCAACCAGGTCCTTCTACTTCCAGAAACAAAAGGCTATCTGAACTGGAGGAAAGGCAAAGAAACCCATTAAGCCCTGCTTGCGTTCGCATGTCTCAGGGCACCGAGTGTGATAGAGTGTAAAATAGATTATGATTTAGGTGCCCCCATGGTTTGTCTAGCACCGAAAGGACCTCCCTAGTGGACGCATCCCGAGCGATGTGAGGGTCCTAGGACTAGAGGAGGTAGGGTCCAGCGAGTTGGGGCTCCTGGACAGGGTGTGCCGAGAGTATCTTTTGGGAAGGGAACTGCAGCAAGCGGTGCCTCGGACGCGTAAGCAAGCACAAGCCGCCAACCCAATCCCATAACAACATCTACACCCGAAACATACACTTGACCTCCACCGCAACTCAACGACGACCTTCTTTCGTCGATTCCAATTCCTCATCCGAAGATGAGTTAGAAGATGTTCAACTTACATCTGATGTTGTGCTGGTCCGCGACGAATCCTTCGAAAGATCTTCTAGCTCGGATGCCTCTGACTCCGGATCGGACGAAAGATCAGGGGATGCCTCATCGGAAACCGAATCCGATACCGATCAGGCAATCCGCCTCCGAAAGATACCGGTCGGCATTGGACCGTACCCTTCAATGGTGGACTCCGATTCTCCACCTACAACATCTTCCACACCATCTAATGCCCCATCAGCCGAACTGGGAGATATAAGAAGAGCGGAGGGAGATGAAGTGTAAAATATTGAAACAGTGAGTGTGATAGAAAGGAGAAGCAAAAGAAGAAATAAGCGTGAGAGTATCCAGCCACATGTCACCCGGGTAGCCACATCTGCTATCCAGTCTCATCCGTTGGGACTGGGAATTGAAGAAGCCGTCATGGACCCATCGACGCAGTTGCACGCCCTCCTCAGCCACTCAGGTGTCTCTCAACAGACACCTGTTTCATTTAAACACGGGGACTTAGCACATAATCTATCAGGCCTTAACTCGGAAGGTGTTGATATTGAAACAAGAGATCAGCTGCCCCTTATCTCGACTTCTTTGAGTGCACAATTGAGTCTAGCGACTCTTGATAGTTTATCTTCTTTGGCTAGGAAACCAATCATACTGTTAGCTCCATATATTCATAATATTAGAAGTATTGAAAAATAGGCCAAGTAAAGAAGAATTCCACAGAAGCTCTGCGGAGTGCCACAGAAGCTCTGCCGAAGTAAACAAGATCATTCAAGAAATACCAAGACCCATGATAGACAGAAGACTACTCACAAAAGACTGAAGAAGGATCTACAGAAGGATGCTCACAAAGGACCAAGCCGCAGAACCTCTGTCACCCTTGACAGAGCCTCTGTGGTTCAGACTTAAGACTTGGAAGATATTTATAATATCTTGCCACTGTTCCAGGACTATCTTACCACTGTTACAGAAATATCTTGATACTGTTCCAGGGTCCGTTCATCAACTTGTACAAAGCATGGTCCGACAACAACACGTGTCAAACTCCGATTGGAATCCTTACAAGTTGATATTGGTGCATTTAATGCATGCAGGTTTCCAACTGTTCATGCCATCCCTTCCTTGCTGTAGCAATAGTCCTTTTGTCTAGAATAGATCTTTTGTAGTAGTATAAAAGGAAGACTCATGTTAAGTTCTTCCTTACCAACTAATACACACACAACACACGAAAACACTTGCACACAGTTAACGTCAAATATGTTCTTAGTGTTCTTAATCAAATACAGTATTCGTTGAGATATTCATCTGTTCTTCATATACTGTTTATTTGGTATTTTGTGTTGTTTCTATATCTGTTAGGTCTTCAAATACGATTCCGCAACACATCTTATTTGAACTAGTAGGTTAGATAATCTTTGTTAATCAAATACGGGAACCAACAATTGGTATCAGAGCAAAGCTTGGTTTTCAACATCAAGCGATCCTCGTTTTAACAAGATTATTGGTAGAAACGTGGTCTGATTTTAACCTGTTATTCATTCATTCAAACAGATTCTATTTTTCAGCCATTTTTTCGATTTATTCGATATTTGGAAAATCTAGACAAACTGTTTCTTTAGTTGAAACTCCATAAAAGTGCACTGTTAAGAGCTTCCAACCCCAGAAAATCTTTCCAGATGATTCTTTCGTACTTTTTTGTGTCATATCTTATTCTGAAACTTTCTACTCTTAAAATGACAAGCGCACAAAATTTCTTCACAGCTGGCTCATTAACCAAACCACCATCTCTTCTACGAAAGGAGTATCCTCAATGGAAAATAAGAATGATCAATTTCTTTGAGGGTACTGATAAATAGCTCGTACAATACCTTTATAATCCTCCTCATATCCCTATGTTAATAGTACCTCGTGTACCAGCTACAGGTGACACTCCTGAAATTCCTGAGCATCAAAAACTTAAAACCAGGGATGGTTGGTCAGATCAAGATAAAGAAAAAGATGAACTCGCGCAGAAAACAAAAAGAATTCTGATCATGGCAATCCCCAACGATCTCTTCCAGTCTTTAGATGCCTGCGAATCTGCGTATGATCTTTGGAAAGAACTGGAGAAACAACTTGAAGGGGGAGCTAAAACTCAGAAAACCCGAAGGGCTTAATACATAAACGGGTATTACACTTTTAAAGCCCTGACAATGTATGACAGGTTCAACTCTCTGATCAATAACTGCAAGAAGTTCGGCATCCACAGAACTTCTGAAGTGAATAACGTCATGTTTCTCAAAAGTATGAACGAAGAATGGCTCCAGTTATCTATGTCTTTACAAACCAATCAAGATTTAGATTCCTGGACTCTTTCAGACCTCTACGGAACATTATCTGGTCAAGAGCCTCAAGTAGTACAAGCAAAGACACTAACCATTGCACCTCTTGCATTGGTTAGCACATCTACAGAAGAAAAAGAGAGGCCGAGGAAAGAATGAGCGACAGAGGAAAAGAAGGAGAAAAAGAAAAAGGTAGTTGACAGCGAAGATGAAGAGATTATGGAAGAGGGAGAGATCACTCTGGCATCAATAGCAACATCCTTAGCTCTGTTGACAAGAGAATTCAGAGGAAACCAAAAGAGTTATGGTAATGAAAGATATGATAGAGATAATAGAGAAAGAAGAGAAGATCGGAGTAGAAGGGATCAAGGAAGAAGAGAAGAATCAGCTGACCGACAGAGGTCAGACGACAGAAGTAACGACCAGCAGAGGTCGAGTGAAAGATACAATAGAGGAAATGACCGACAGAGGTCAGATGACAAGGCAAGCTACACACCACAAGAATGCTACAAGTGTGGTAAGCCTGCTCATTATGCTAATGAATGCAGATCGGAAAAAGGTGGTGACCGACAGAAGTCCGACGATCGTGCTGGTAATACTTCCCAGAACCAAGGTTACTACAACTGTGGGAAGCCAGGCCACTTTGCCAATGAATGCAGAAGCAGGCCAAATCGCCCACAGAAGGACTCAGCTTTTTACAAAAAGAAAGCTGAGTATTATGCTCAAAAGTCACTCATGGCAAACAAAGTGGTGAACAAAGAAGACTGGGAGTCAGATTCAACCTCTGATGATGAATACACCAACAATGCCTTGTTATGTGGCATGGCAGAAATCATCTCAGACTCTGACACTGAGGTATCCACTTCAAACTCCACCTCTTATACTACAGAAGTTGATTTACTTACAATTAAAACTGAAAATATTGAACTGAAAAAGACTTGTGATGATATTCAGAAAAAACTCACTTTTTATGAAAGAGAAACTAGACTTCTCACTGAAGAAAAAGCTAAAATTTTCAAAGAAAAGGAAGAATTAGAAGCACATTGGAATAAGAATCTATTTCCTTTAAAAGAGAAAAAATTTCAATTAAATACATCTTTAAAATCCAAAACAAAATAACTTTCAGATTCTGAGAGCGACAGACTAAACATTCTAGCTCTTAAGGAATATTTTCAAAAGGAAAGAGAAGTCCTTTGGGAAGATCTACTTAGAAGAGATGTTTTAATTAATAATTATCGTGATGCACAAAAGGTGTACGAGAAAATAAATACTCAAATAGGAAGGCGAGGTATTGGGTACAGTGATATTAATCAAGGTACATAAAACAAAAAGAATAAACCTCTGTCATCACTATTTGCTGTAGGAAAAATCAACAAACCTAATTTTCCAAACTTAATCTCTGTAAGTAAGAGAGTAAAAGTCTCTGGGGATCCTCACTTAAGGAAACCCATGAAGATGATAAATGTGTGGTTTGAAAACACAGATTTATCACCTTCAACCTCTGTCAAAAGAGGATCCAAACCAAAGAGATATCTGAAAACTCAATATCATATAGGAATCTTCAAGTTTGGTAAACCAGAGACTCAAACTCAAGTTGCGTTTGTCTGCACTATAGATTCTGAAAAGAAATTATATGCAAAAGCACTTGAGTTCAAACCAATCTTTTCAGAAGAAAAACTAAGAAATATAATTGAAAAAGAAATAATGAAAATTGGGAAAATAGATATTTTGAAAAATCTTTGTACACCTTCCACAGATCAAAAACTCTCTGAAGAGATCTTATCAGACACCTCTGTTGACTTAGAAAATAATTTTTCAGATGTAGAAAGCAAGTATGACACATGCTCCGAAAGTCTAGCCTCTGTCGAAAGAAATACTGATGACTCAACGTCAGTATATGAGGACGATTCATCATCTGACGAATCAGAGACTGAATGAATAGAAAAGGTTCCTTGTGACTCGGAGGTTATTAAACAAACATTTGAAGTTCTTAACAGAACTATTCATCCAAAGGAGAAAATCAATGGATTTCCAATTTGTCCAGACCTTTTGGATATGTGCATACAAGCCAAAACCTCTATCGAGCTTGAAATTTTCAAAAAACAGAAGTTATTGTCCACTCAAAACCTAAAAGATTGAAAGTTTTTAAAACCCTTACAAATTAAAGAGAAACCAACATGGCAACAAAAGGGTAAGTGGCCAAAACCTAACAAATCTTTTTCTTCTATGGCAGTGAAATCAACAGAAGTTCACCACAGAAGGGACTCACAGAAGGCTGATACAAACAAAGATTTTTGCCGACAATCTAATCTACATAAATCTTCTTGTAATAGGAAGCCATATGCTAGAATAGAATGTAATGCCTCTTTGGCCTAGTTTAAAGCTTTCAATGAAAATTTAAAGCAAATCACTTCTAATGTTCTATACTGTCATTGCTTTGATCTTATGTTCAAATTGAATAATCATTTATGTGGTTCAAATTGTTTTCTCTCTGCACCTAAATCAAATATTCAAGAGAAACAAACTGATTCTTCGACAAAAGATAAAATGTATTTCAAGAATGCTAAGGCAAACTTGAAAAATTCTGACGAAACTGGACCCATATGGATATGTGTACCTAAAACTCTATGATTGTCTTGCAGAAGCAGTGTGTGCCAATATGGTATCTAGACTCCGGATGCTCAAGGCACATGACTGGCAACATAAGTCTTCTATCCATGTACCAAGAAAAACAAGATGGTGGATCAGTGACTTTTGGAGACAACAAAAAGGGGCATATTAAAGGCTATGGACTCATAAAGAAAGAAAATATCACCGTACACGAAGTTGCATATGTTGATGGCCTTAAACACAACCTACTCAGTATCAGCCAACTTTGTGACACGGGATTCGTTGTACTGTTCAAGAGAACATTTTGCTCTCTACTAAGTGAAGACACCGGAATAGAACTTTTGCGAACCAAAAGAAAAGGTGATATGTATCTAATGAACATCAATGCCAAAAACAAGGACAACATTTGTCTTGTAAGCCTGGCTATGGCACAACAGGTTCTGTCACTTAAACTTTCATACTCTAGATAAACTGGTAAAACTTGAACTGGTCAAAGGTTTACCTAATGTTAAATTTAACAAGGATCATTTATGCTCTGCCTGTGAAATGGGAAAACTCAAAAGAGCTTCCCACAGAGGCAAAACTGATGTGTCTTGTCTTAGGCCTCTGTACATGCTTCACGTTGACCTCTGCGGTCCAATCGCTATACAGAGCCTAGGTGGCAAGAAATATATACTTGTCTTAATTGATGAGTATTCACGTTTTACATGGTTTGAATTTGTCAAAAGGAAATCAGATGTTCCATGCATCCTGATTAATCTAATGAAAAGAATCCAAGTTCTTTATGAGTGCAGAATTCTGATGTTACGAAGTGACAATGGCACAGAATTCAAAAACTCTGTCATTGAATCCTATCTCACAGAAGAAGGAATATATCAGAACTTCTCTGCTGCTCGCACCCCACAACAGAATGGCGTGGTCGAACGAAAGAATCGCACGCTCGTGGAAGCTGCAAGAACCATGCTTTCTGCATGCGGATTACCAATGAGGTTTTGAGCAGAAGCAATTTCAACTGCTTGCTATACCCAAAATCGTTCAACAATCGTGAAAAGACACATCAAAACTCCTTATGAATTGATCAACAAACGGCGACCAAACATAAAGTTTCTCCATGTGTTTGGATGCAAATGCTTTGTCTTAAACGACAGAGACTCAAGAGGAAAGTTTGAAGAAAAGGCTGACCAAGGCAAGTTCATCGGATACTCTGCCGCTTCCAAAGCTTACAGAGTTTACCTTCTGAAGTCGCGCACGATAGTTGAAAGCATCAATGTGTCCTTTGATGACTCATTCAAAAAGACTTCTGAACAATTCAGTTCAGAACTCGGGCTAAACAAGGAATCCTCTAGCATCTCAAAAATAAATGAAGATTTAGGTCTTTTATTTCAAGAGATGGTCAACGACGATGTTGATCCCTCTGTGGGAAACAACAACACCTCTGCAGAATCACCTTCCGTAAACGAAGTAAGTATCTCTCTGTCTGATCCTTTTAATACCTCTTCTGCAACTACTACAGGTACTGAAAATCGAACAGAAGATACAACAAAAGATTCAACAACAGAGGTAATCCAGATTCTAACAAATCCAACAAAGGAAGCAACACCAGAAGGAACACCAGAGGAAAGTGAAGATGAAACCACAATAACTACATAGAAGGAAATTCCAACTCTAATACCCATTTCTACAGAAACTGAACTAAACACAAGGGCAGAACCATCAACCACTTCAACCACAGAAGTTCAACTTGATGACTCAAATGATCATCTTCCACGAACAACTCAATGGACAAAAAGCCATCCTCCAAGCCAAATCATCAGCAATCCTACGGATAAGGTAAAAACAAGATCAGCTTCTGCAAATTTTTGTTTCTTTACCAACTTTATTAGTGTGATCGAACCGAAAAAGATCTCTGAGGCCTTGGAAGACCCAAACTGGGTGGATGCTATGCAAGAAGAGCTTCTACAGTTTGAGCGAAACTAGGTCTGGACTCTAGTACCTCTGCCACGAGGGAAACAGGCCATAGGGACTAAGTGGGTCTTCAGAAACAAAAAGGATGAGGAGGGAGTGATCATTAGAAACAAAGCAAGACTGGTGGCCAAGGGATATCGCCAAGAAGAGGGCATAGATTACGATGAAACTTTTGCCCCTGTTGCACGGCTCAAAGCAATAAGAATTTTCTTAGCCTTCGCAGCCCACAGAGGTCTTAAAGTATATCAAATGGATGTAAAATCTGCTTTTCTAAATGGTGAAATTCAAGAAGAAGTATACGTCCAACAACCACCAGGGTTTGAAAGCTCAAAGTACCCAAGGTATGTCTATTACCTCGATAAAGCTCTATATGGACTGAAACAGGCACCAAGAGCATGGTACGAAAGACTTTCTACCTTTCTTCTCGATGACAACTACAAAAGAGGTACCACTGATACAACCCTGTTCTTTAAAGGAGAAGGAAATGAGCTTATTCTTGTACAAATATATGTAGATGACATCATTTTTGGGTCTACAAATGCACAAAAATGTAAAGATTTTGAAAAACTCTTGCAGAGTGAGTTTGAAATGAGTATGATGGGAGAATTAACCTTTTTCCTCGGACTTCAAGTCAAACAAACATCAGAAGGAATTTTCATAAACCAATCAAAATATGTCTCTGACATACTTGAAAAATATAGCCTCTCTGATGCCTCTGTCATGAAAACCCCAATGGCCACTGGAAATAAACTATTTTCAGATCCAAATGGCATCTCTGTCGAGTGCACGCTTTACAGAGGAATTGTGTCTCAACATCTACGGCATAAGCTGAATACGTTGCTGCTACTAGTTGTTGCTCTCAAGTTCTGTGGATGAAAACTCAGCTGAAAGAATTTGGTCACATCATCTGCAAAATTTCCATCCTCTGTGATTCCAAAAGTGCAATTGCCATCTCTGCAAATCCAGTACAGCATTCAAAAACTAAGCACATAGATATCAGGTATCACTTTCTGAAGTATCATGTTGAAAACCAAACCATCGAGATGCATTTTGTACCAATAGAATTTCAGCTTGCTGATTTATTCACCAAGGCACTCGATGAGAAAAAAATTTATTTACTTGGTGGGTAAATTAGGAATGATAGATATGTATTAACCTCTGTAAGTTTCTTATCTTCATTTTAAAAGCATGTATAATTTTTTTTGTAAATTATTAAAATAATAACTTTTTCTTACTTTATTTTTTATTTTATTTTAGAAAATAATTTGCTTTTGTATGTAAATTCTAAAAATCTCAATTTTGAAAACAACAGAGATTCTGTAGGACTCCTCAGAACCTCTGAAGATCCTTACAGAACCTCTGATACACTTGACCTATGTTATATACATTTACTTCTGATTATTTGAATCAAGCATAGGTCAAGGGGGAGCAGAAGGAGAACATACTTGATCTACAGAGGTTGAGTAGATCAAGGTGGAGCAGAAGGAAACCATGCTTAATCTACAGAGATTTATAAGTCAAGGGGGAGCAAAGGAAGAGATGACATCAACAGAAAAAAAGAACTTTGCCGAACAAAGAAGAACAAAAAGGTTTGTATCTCGAACAAATTATTTTTGAAAATAATTTTCTAGGACACAAATTTCTAAATATATTCTAGAAACATTATTAAAAACATTCCAAATAAACTTTGATCAAAAAGAATATTGAGTTTTTCATTATTAGAAATTTAAGGTCACAGAGCCTCTGTTGAGTCCAACAGAGGTTCTGCAGGCAAAAGCTCTAATCTTAAATCGATAATCTTGAAAACTTTGTCAATCACCTTGGGTATCAATTTCAAAAAGAATCATCGTGTACAAATGCACGGCAACAGAAGTCATTGGTTACAGAATTCTCTCCACAAGAAAGAACTTCTGTAGACCACACTTGTTTTTAAAGACTTTTTGCTGCACAAAACCTTTTTCAAAAACAATTTTCTAGGACACCAGCTTTCAAAGAGGTCCTAAAAACATTGTTAAAAACAATCAAAAACTTGGATGATCAAAAATGTTTATAAATTGTTAGATATGAGAAATTTGTTGTCTCAGAGCCTCTGCTGGCTCTGACAGAGGTCCAAAAACCTCTGTAAAGAACTTTCTATACTAATAATTTATCGATCCTCTCCATGGACTTTTCAACCATTTTTTATGAAGGTACAACCTACAGAGGCAAGAAAAACAAGGTTTTCAAATCACAGAGCCTCTGTCAGTTTTTACTATTGGGCATTTCTGTAACAGTAACGGTAACTTTTCTACAAGTGAGAATCATGTGGAGGTAAAGAAGCCCACGCGCCTAGCATTTAATAAGGCCGCCCACAACGTCTCGTCATAACTGACATAGAGGACGTGTCATCTTTTCATTCGACCAACATGGAGCACGTTTCTCTGGAAAGTTGAACCCGCCGTAACCACTCAAGTGCGGACCCCAAATATTATTTACCTCAAAATATTAACCCTTTCAGATTCTACGGTTACATACTCAGTATAAAACCCACGTTACCTTTCCTCACAAAAACTTTACTTACTTTCTTCTCCGACGAACCTGCAAATATTTTCAAATCCTCATTCTTCTTTTCAAAAATGGCTTCCAGTTCCCACGCTGCTCAGAACTCTCCGGCGAACTCTCCTCAACAATCCCCAGTACATTGATGTACTCCCTAGTGCAAATAAATGGACTAAAAATCATCCTATTCATCAAGTAATAGGTGATCCTTCAGCAAGAGTAAAAACCAGATCAGCTACAGCAAATGAAGCAATGTTTGCTGGTTTCTTGAGTGTGATTGAACCAAAGAAAGCTAATGAAGCCCTAGAGGATCCAGACTGGATTTCAGCAATGCAAGAGGAATTGCTTCAATTTGAAAGAAATAAAGTTTGGAGACTCATTCCAAAGCCTGAAGGTAAATCTATTATTGGAACTAAATGGGTGTTCAGAAACAAAAAGGATGAATCAGGTGTTGTCATCAGTAACAAGGCAAGATTGGTTGCTAAGGGATACTGTCAACAAGAGGGAATTGATTATGATGAGACATTTGCACCAGTGGCAAGAATAAAGGCAATCAGAATATTTTTGGCCTATGCTGCACATAAAAACTTCAAGGTGTATCAAATGGATGTCAAATCAGCCTTTCTAAATGGAAAACTTAATGAAGAGGTGTATGTCCATCAACCTGAAGGTTTTGTTGATCCAGAATTCCCTGATCATGTTTATATTTTAGACAAAGCTTTATATGGTCTAAAACAAGCACCACGAGCCTGGTATGACACTCTTACTAAACACTTGTTAGGTTCAGGATTCAAGAAAGGTAAGATTGACACAACTTTGTTTTTAAAGAAACAGGGTGATGATTTGATTCTGATTCAGATTTATGTTGATGACATAATATTTGGTTCTACCAGTCCAGAATTATGTGATAATTTTTCAAAAATCATGTCATCTGAATTTGAAATGAGCATGATGGGTGAGCTGAATTTTTTCCTTGGTCTTCAAGTCAAACAATTACCAAAAGGTATTTTTATAAATCAAGGAAAATATGTCAGAGATATTCTGAAAAAGTTCAAAATGTCTGATTGTGCTTCTATGAGAACACCTATGGCAACTAACATAAAGTTAGATGCTGATCTCAAAGGTGTTTCAGCAGATATCAAACTCTATAGAGGCATGATTGGGTCATTACTTTATTTGACTGCAAGTAGACTAGATATCATGTTTTCTACCTGTTTCTGTGCTAGATTTCAATCTAACCCGAAAGAATCACATATGTTGGCTGTCAAAAGAATTTTAAGATATCTCAAAGGAACACCTGATCTAGGTTTATGGTATCCAAAAGAAACTGACTTCAAATTGACTGCTTTCACTGATGCTGATCATGCAGGAAGTAGGTTGAACAGAAAGAGTACATCTGGTGCTTGTCACTTTTTGGTAGATAAAATAGTGAGTTGGGCATCAAAGAAGCAGAATTGTGTGATAAATCCCAGATCTCTAGCAATAAGATATGAATGTAGTGAGAGAGAATCTAGAGAGCAAATATGTCATCCATGTATTGAGCTCAAAGGATTACAAAAGGTTTCTAAAAGATTACAAAAGCTTTTTTTGTGTTACATACAAATGAACTAGACAAGCCTATTTATACCCATGACATACAAGGTATAGAGGCATTCACAATACTGTATAGACTCATACAGTACATTGACTTTACAGTAAATCTTGAATACAATAATACTCTAACAATCTCCCCCTTTGGATTCAAGATTAAAAAAAATATGACAGCAGTCTTCAGCTCTTTGTAAAGTCAATCTTCTCAAACAGACACTCTATCAAACCATCTTCAAATAGCTTTATCTCCACTAGTTCACGGCGAACTATATGCTTTGACACTCTTTAAGAACTCAGCTTTGAAGAATCTTCAGACAAACATGAAAAGTCATTGTCTTTTTCTTTGAAAAATCAACCTTCTTCAATACAATCTTCAACAGATTGTCTTCAAGTCTTGAACATGGATTTCATATCTTTATATAGAACCATCAATTCGGAACAAGATAAATCAGAAACGATTAGAGTTTGGATCAGAAAGATGTGAAACCATCCACATTGTTGAACTTTTAGGTGTAAGCGCATTCCGATAACCACTCAGAACTAAGATAACCAAATTCAGCAACATTTGGACTTCACATGATCCTTCTCCCCAATCTTCAGTCTTTGTTCACGAATCTTTGACTTGAAATATCTTTGATTTGAAAATTCTTTGACATGAAATTGAAATTAAACTTTTCTCCCCCTTTTTCGATGATGGTGAGCATCGAAAACCATTTTCAATTTCAGTCGTGTCTTTGAGTATTGCTAACAATCTCCTCCTTACAGAATAACCTTGCTCTCCCTCAAAATAAGAATTCTGGAGCAATTTATTTTCTCCCCCTGAAAGTATGCATATATTTCAATAACGTACAGTATTTGAAATTGTAGCACAAATTTTAAAACAAATTTACACAAGGAAAATAACATTCATTGAATTTTATTTTATAACTACAAACATTTGATCATTTGAAAACTTAACAAAAGAAATTCAACTTAATGAAATTTAACAGATTTTTCAATCAAATGAAATCAAATGCATGTGTTTGGATTCAAGAACAAGTCATCATTGTATATCAAGTTAAAAAATGTTCAGTTTCAACCCCTTTATTAAATCTATTTGGTGTGCTAGCATGGGAAATATGATTATCTTCAAGCATATGCAATTCTAAAACATATAAGAATATTTTGCTCTACTCACACTATTTGTCCAAAATCAGAATTTCACAAATTTACTGGTTTATCGCGACTTTGTATTTTCCCAAGTTTCAAGAGATGTGTGCTCATTGGCATCTTTGCTTTTGTGCTCATTGGCATCTTTTGATTTGTGCACATTGGCATCTTTTGATTTTGTGCTCATTGGCATCTTTTGATCAAAAAGTTTAGTAAGAATAAGATACACCGTTAAACATGACTTTCTATCTGGTTCTATAGCAGGATTTGGGTCAGCAGATCCCAGACCAGTTGGCCTTAGGTGCTAGGTGACGAGCACCCCTTAGAACTTAATTTCCCAAACCAGAATGGCCACATCGATATATCTTAAACCCATTTGTACCAGTAGAACATGACTTTCTATCTGGTTCTATTGCAGGATTTGGGTCAGCCGATCCCAGACCAGTTGATCTTAGGGACTAGGTGTCGAGCACCCCTTAGGACTTACTCTCCCAAACCAGAAAGGCCACACGCACAAACTTTCAAACTAAATGATATTCTATATAAGTTCGAATTTTCATCACAAAATATGAATGATATCTCAATCACTTGGTTCTTAATCATAGTGCTTCCCCCATATTTTCGTTTCCATTCATCATTCAGATAAATAGGCTTTTTGAGCATTATATTCTATATAAGTCCAGATTCACATATCTTTGAGCATTCAGCATAATTTCATTCATGTTTTGCTTACCTTTCGATTTATTTCAGAGGTGAAAATTGAAGCAAATCTAACTCAGATAGTACAAAGTTTCTTGTAAAATCATCTTTTAGCACACATTTAATTCATTGAATGAAAATTGAAAATTTCATCTTATTGAATTAAATTTGTAAAGTTTCAAGTTTTCAAATCAGTAGAAACAAATATAATCCAATGTTACCTTTTGCCACTTGTTCCTTGAAACAAAAATATATAGTAGTTAAGGATATTACCTGAGAAGTGTGAGTTCTAAACTGATTTGTTTAGAAGTCTTAGTCTTTAAAGTACGGGTCCTGAACTGAGTTGTTCAGAAGCCATAGTCTTTGAAGAACGGGTTTTGAACTGATATGTCCAAAAGCCATTGATATTTGTCTCCCCCTTAATGGTACAAATATTTTTTAAAAAATACGCCGCTTCTCTTCTGTTTTTAGTCATGTGTGTGGTATGTATCTACAATTCAGTACAACACATGAAGAACCTGCAAAACAGATTAAGCAGATTTTGGTACCCAATAGAATTTGGGTCCTAGTGGGTTAGGTGTAGATTTCTTACAAGGAATACTGTAAGAACCATACCAATAAGAAGAATAATCTTTATGCACAAAGTCATTTGATCCACAGTAAGAACAACAGATTTTCTTATGTGCCAACCTAATCAGATGATTTACATAATGAATAGGATTAGGTTTAGCATAAGATTTACCTTTTGGCGTATTGTTCTTCTTTGCATTTGATGTGGATACAGATGATTTTGGCACTTCTTTCTTTGGAACTGCTGTGCCTTTTACTCTCCATTCCATCTTCACCCTCTTGAAGACTGGAACTTCTTCAGATTTGGAAGTATTAATTTTAGGCACCTTAAGAATATCATCCGATTTATCAAACAGAGGATTATAGAAAAGATTAGAAGAACGAATCTGACCTTTCGAGAAATCTGTTGATCTATTAAATTGTTTAGAAGAAATGTTTTTAAAACTTGAACTTGAAGCAGTTTTAAAAGAACATTCAGAATCATTTGAATCAACAAATGGAGTCTGAAAGATAGAATTATGACCAGTCTGCTTTGAGACATCAAATTTAAAAATGACGTCTTCAAGTTCTTTGACTTTGTTTATTAAAACATTTTTCTCTTTAGAAATTAGATCAAATTTCTTTTGGAGATCAGATTTGATCAACTGATCCTTCATAATATCAGCTGATAAACCAGATAATCTTTTGGTAAGATTAAGAATCACATCTTCAAAATATTCACGTTCCGATTCAAAATCTTTTTCCAAAAACTTTCTTTTATCAGTAATCTCTTTGAAAATTTCCATATTTTTCTTTTTAAGAATTTTACTTTCCTTTTCAAAGAGATTTTTCTTTTCCGTGAAATCTTTTCTTTCCTTTTCCAAAAGATTTTCTAATTCAGAGATTTTCACGGAAAGTTCAGAACTTTTAATTTCAAAAGATTTGCGTTCAGTTTCAAATTTAGCTCTTTCTTTTTCGAGCTTGTCTTTTTCTAAAAATAAAACTTTCTCAAAGTCAGAAACTTGTTTTGAAAGTTTTATACAATTAAGTTCAATTATTTCCTTTTCTTTAAGAATCTTCTCTCTCCTGTCTTCAATGCTCTTCAGATCAGCATTTTCCTTTTTAAGAGTTGTTACTTTCTCTAGAAGTTTCTCGATTTGATCGTGCAGACTTGAGTTGTCTTTGTCTTTCTTTGTTTCAAGACCTGCAATATAAACTTCAAGATCAGTTATTCTTTTAGTAAGTTTAGCATTTGAAGAAGAAATGTCTAAAATTTGTCTTTTCAGATTAACATTTTCTTCTTCCAATGCTTTATTTAAAATAGGAGTTGAAGAATTTGAAGCATTATCTTTAACAGGAGTTTCTGATATAGGAGATGTTTCTGATAAAATAACTTGTTGCAAAATTCCATTATTTGCCTTAGCTTTTTCAAGTGGCTTTGGAGGTGTTTTTGTTATTATGACTTGTTGCAACACTTCATTATTTGGTTTAACAGATACATGTGAATTAACAGATGTTTCTGTTATAATGACTTGTTGCAACTTTACATTTGGTTTAACAAAAACTTTTGCAATTGGAGGATTCTCCTTTTTCAGAGTTTGCTTCAAATCTTCACCACTGCTTTTAACAATAACTTGTTGTAAAACCATTTTGAATATTGCTAGAAATTGATCGTTCAGAAGATCAAGCAGACAGTGTATGAAAATACACAAAAAAATATATAAATTTTTTTCTTGAAAAGCTCTTACAGTGTATGAAATACACTATAGAAAAAATTTTGGGATAAAAAATTTTCTCAAGAATTCGGATGAGTAAGGGTTCGAATTCAACGAATTCGGATGAAGAAGGATTCGAATTCAATGAATTCGGATGAATAAGGGTTCGAATTCAATGAATTCGGATGAAGAAGGGTTCGAATTCAATGAATTCGGATGCTGAAGGGTTCGAATTCACTCAATTCGGACTTAACTTGGTTCGAATTCAATGAATTCGGATGCTTAAGGGTTCGAATTCAATGAATTCGGATGCTTAAGGGTTCGAATTCAACACTTGGAAAATTTAATCAACTCAATTCGAATCTAACACAGTTCGAATTCTCCTCAATTCGAATCTAACACGGTTCGAATTCTCCTCAATTCGAATCTAGCTGGGTTCGAATTCAATCAATTCGAATCTAGCTGGGTTCGAATTCAATCAATTCGAATCCTTCTTGAGTCGAATTCTACACTTGTATTTCCAAGAACACTCCGAATTCTTCTTTGAATGATCCGAATTCACCAAGAATGATCCGAATTCACCAAGAATGATCCGAATTCTGCACTTCGAACACGAAAATCACTAAATCAGCCATAACTTTTTCAATTCTTGATCAATTGTTATGAAATTTGCACAGATTTGTTCGAAATTTGATTTCACACACTTTCTTAGTTAATCACAAATCCTAATTCGATCAATTTAATCGAATTTTGATCCAAAAATAGTAGAAAAAGTTTTCGAACAAAAATGATATAAAATGATCAGATCTGCAAATTCTGTGCAGATTTTGGGTGTTGATCCAAGAATTAAAGATGTTCAGGAATCAAATCCGAGTGCAATGATGTCAAGAATCAATCCAAAAGATCAAAAATTAAAGAAAAGATGAAATCTGGATGAATAGTAAATGAAGAAGGGTCAGAATTCTTGATGAACAGTGATGAATAGTGATGAACACCCAATCCGAATTCTTCAGCTTTAGTGTAAAAAATCTTCAATTTGGTCTTCGATCTGCTTGAATCTTCTGTTTAGCTCTGATACCAATTGATAAATCCCAGATCTCTAGCAATAAGATATGAATGTAGTGAGAGAGAATCTAGAGAGCAAATATGTCATCCATGTATTGAGCTCAAAGGATTACAAAAGGTTTCTAAAAGATTACAAAAGCTCTTTTTGTGTTACATACAAATGAACTAGACAAGCCTATTTATACCCATGACATACAAGGTATAGAGGCATTCACAATACTGTATAGACTCATACAGTACATTGACTTTACAGTAAATCTTGAATACAATAATGCTCTAACATTGTGTGTCCACTTCAACTGCTGAAGCAGAGTATGTTGCTGCTGCTGCTTCATGCTCTCAAACATTGTGGATGAGAACACAACTCATGGACTATGGATATCAGCTTAACAAGATTCCCATCTATTGTGACTCAGAAAGTGCAATTGCCATTACTCAGAACCCTGTTCAACATTCGAAGACTAAACATATAGATGTGAGGTATCATTTTATAAAGGACTATGTGGAAAAAGGAACTATAGAGATGCACTTTGTGCATACAAAGTATCAATTGGCTGACTTGTTCACAAAGCCTCTTGATCACAAAAGGTTTTCTTTTCTCATATGTAAAATAGGAATGCTTAATCTGCCTAATTGAAAATATTTTTTTCTTAAAAATGCTAAATGTTTCTAAGTAAAATTGTCTGAGTAGTGTACTCAGAACTCTGAGTCTTAAGAATCAGAATTTCTGAGTACTACGGTCAGAACTTCTGAGTCTTGAGGTCAGAGATTCTGAGTCAATACATTAGCAATCTAGCTTTCAAAAATTTATTTTTGAGAAATAAAAATACTTTAACTGTGTGGATTATGCTTCTTCTATTATCTTTTCATCTCATCTTTATGTATCATTAATAGTCAAATGCATGCTCAAGTCAAGGGGAGCATCAAAATTCTTTTGGAAATCATTTTGTGATGCTTAAAAGATTTGCTTTCATTTTCCATCTCTGATTATTCTAAGAAGAACAAGCTTTTCATGATAAATTTTGTTGTTATTCAAACTATATCTGAATTAATTTTTTTTTCATATTCAGATATAAGATTTTAAATGATTTTTTAATTCATCATAATATGAACAGATTTTTTAATTCATCATAATATGAACAGAATTCTGAGAAGAACAATCAGATATCTGGTAAAGAAAAGTCAAAACATCTGAGCGTGTTATTCAGATCTTTGACTTGAGTCAAAATTCTATCCACTAACACGTGTCAGCTTCATATTTGTTTGATTATGCCACGCATTTCATTTAAATCCTCTGTGGCATTTCAAATGTGTTGACTCCGTTATAACATTGATTTCGCTTTTCCGTTAAACCTTTCAACTTCGCGGATTTTAAATAGGTCTTAAAATCCCTATTTCAAATCTTTTCAAATTCCAGAGCGAAAAGTGAGATACGAATCAAATCCAGAGTTCTTTGAATTTGTTTTCTTCTTAAATCATGTCTAGAATACGAAGGAGTGGTCAAATTTCGCTACACTCTACAAAATCGATAATGGATTCATCTGATTCGGATAATGATGAAGTACAGAATAGAGCTGTAGAGGAAGAAGCAATAAGAAATGATGGAGAAGATGAACAAATGGATGAATCTGAAGGAAATGCGGATGAGGTAAACGTTAATATTGAACATGAACAGAGTGCTGCAGGTTCTATTATGTCAGATAGACCTATTTTAGTGGAAAGAATTGTTCCTGAGAGTGAATGGCTGAAATTATCTGAAAATAACTGTGTTATATTATTTGAGGAAAGCCGGTTTAAACCTGAACACAGAATTATCATGGAGTTATTCAAACACCATCCGTACAGAAAATGGTTTACACGAAGTAAAAATGTGCCTGTTCAGTACATACAACAATGGTGGAAACATCTTAGGTTAGAAGATAATAAGTTTGTGTCTGAAATTGGAGGAGTGACATTTGCCTTATCTATCTCTGCACTAAGAGAAATGCTGAATTTACCAGAGAAAGATGATGTACAAAGAAGGACATATTTTGAGGACTCACCCTTAACAGAGGAATTAATAGCAGAGTTTATGAAGTTGGGATACAATGAAGGATTGAGGACTCTCAGTTTGTTCAGAAGAAACAAATTACCACCTATTTGGGCTTGCTTCTTTCATGTGGTAAATAAATGTGTGTCAGGGAAGAATAGTTCTGCTGCTCAAGGTTCTAAACAAATTCTTCAGATCTTTCAGGGTTTAGTGAAGAATAGGCATTATGACTATACTTTAATACTTTGGGAAGACATGAAGAATACATTTGAGAAGAATCAGAAAGCAATTCAGAAGAAAACAAAGGATGCTCCACTGACATACATTCCTTATATAAGGTACTGGCAAATTGTTATTTGGTATGCCATGCAGGAAAACAGAACAATCTCAAGAAGAACAAATGAAGAGCATGGTCCTACATTTTATTTGGGTAAGATGACCTCGGTAACAAGACTTGAAAACTATCCCAATCATAAACTGTTGCCAAAATAACTTAGGAATTATATTCCAAGGGAGAGTGAGATTCTAAAAGCTTATTGCACCTCTATGGAAATTGAATTACCTCAAATCCCTACCCAAGAGGACCAACCTGAGAAGAGAGGTGAGGGGTCTAGTCGAATTAGAGAGGGGGAGGATGTTCAGATGGGTGAACATTCTGAGAGACTTGAGAGGGAAAATTCTGAGAGCTTGGTTAGATTTGGTGAGGAAAAACAGAATGAGAGTGATGAGGATGAGAGATTGTCAACAGAGGTTCAAACAGAAAGAGATGCCTCTGAACCAGCTAATCTTGACCAGGTAACCACAAATGCTATTGGTTCACATCTCTTGGTGTCCAATATTGAAACAAACACCATGGACCTAGTGGTGGATCTTGAACAACCCATCCATATCCACTCAGAAGCATTTCAACATGCTACTGTTTCACACAAATCCGGGGAACCATCCCAAACTCATTTGGAGGGAGGTGATAAATCCCAATCTATTTTTCAACACATTGAGTCTGAATATCACAGTCCTATTCATATTGAGCCTGAAATTCCTTCTGACACTTGCACAAATCAGGAATTTCGTATTCCTGAAACAACATTCATAGACATACCTAATGTTGGGTGTCGAGGATTGGATGGAAGTCCTGATGAGGTGAACATTACAAAAGCCTCATTCAAACGTACATCTGTTGTACAAGATGACTGTGTGTTATCTACAGGCCATGAGCCCTCTGGGCACATGAAAACTGGACCATCTGTTGGTTCAGGTTCACTGTTAGAAACTTCTGAATTTGAAAAGATTCAGAAACAAAACAAGGAGATGGGGGAAAAAGTAGAAAATTTGGAGAAGAAGGTGGAGGATTTGAATGATGAGATGTCAGATTTGAAAGTTGTGTTGGAGAAAAAGTTGATTTCTGTTGAAACCAAAGTAGATGATGTACAGAAATCCTTGGATTCTCACAAAAAGGAGATCATGGATATAATGTCTGGTTTTCAAAAAGATATGTTAAAACAAATGCAAGGTATGCAGGAATCTATACTGAAAGCACTGAGTGTATCATTGGCTTCTACTTCAAAGCCTCTTGATCCTGTTCCTATTGCAGAAGCTGAACCTGAAGTTACTTTTAATCAGAACTTGAAAAGAAAGTTTGATGATAATGAGCCTCATGATCATCAAAAGGGGGAGAAAAGACAAAGGTTAAGTTCTGATGATGATATTGGCATAGAAGATTTTGAGATGGCAGATATGCAATTAGCTAGTACAAAAAGTTCAGAAGATCAGACACAGGAAAATTTAAAGGCAATAACTCAGATAGTTCAGATTGATAGCTCAGATACAGAGGAAATGGAGTTGGAAAGTACAGATGGTGGTGATTCAGATAAAACAGAGGAATTGAACTTAGACATAGAAATGGAAGGAAACTCAGATGAAACTGAAGCTATTGAGGAATCTGTATTGAGATCAGAAAAGACAGTGGAAAGTGAAGTGGTCAACATGTGTACAGTTATTGTGGTGTATAACAAAGAAAATATGACGGATTCTGAATTAGAAGAAAGGAGGTTAAGTGAAGAGTTTATCAGAAGGATGCATAATAATTTAGTCAGAGCTTTGAATGTTCAAAAAGTTCAGCAAGGAATAAAAATGGTAAGACCTATTGATCTAATGGGAGAAGAAGACAGAACTGTGAATTATACTCAGGATTTTGAAGATGATTTTATATTTAACTTTTGTGATGAGTTAAATACAGAAGAAGAGTATGTGAAAGTGAAAGACTTCTTTATGCCTTCTGAGTATGTATTCAGAAAACCAATTGAGATCCCAAAGATTAACTTGCAAAGACTAGAAGAACCTGTATGTGATTTCATTCTAGAGTTAAGTGATGTGCCATTAGCCAGACAATTTCATGATGATATTTTTCCTGAGGAAATATATGATAATCTCTACTACACAGAAGGAGAGTATGAGCCTTTGGAAAGTAACATTGATGGTTTTATGGATGACAGAGCTCAGATGGTCTACTCAGAAGCTTCTAACAGGTTCAGAGTTCCTGACTCAAAACTGCATATTCAGAAAAGAATTGAGAAAGTTCTGATGTTTCAACAAGATGAATTCAATGGTTTAATGTTTGTTAGAATGGAAGTACTGAAAGAAAGAAATAAAGGTTTCCATGTCTACTTTTGATTTTCACAGATTGACTCTTAATGATCAGATCTTTTTGGTCAAGTTCTTTGCCAGCACTAAAGAAGCCTTGATGGAAATTGAATGCAGAAGACTTCTGGGTATCTATGTCAGAAATATATACTTGTATGACTTCCAATTAGCTATTGAAGAAAGAAAAGAAAAGTGTAATCTAAGTTCTCCCACAAAGAAAACAGAAGTTGGTTTGCATTTGAAGGGATTTGTGAATGAAGGAATGGAGACAGAAGGGTTCACATATATAGTTCACGAAAGGCTTGAATTGTTCAGATTAAAAGAGTTGGTGAAGTACAGTGATGCAACTCTGAATTGGTTATTGATTAAAATGGAAGTAAGTGTGGAAACTGAAAGAGAGAGTTTAAAGAAGAGATGTATAAACTGTGTGAAGAGGAGGTTGGATCTTAGAAGAAAAATCAGAAACAGTAGTGAATGGTTGCTATCTGAGGTGAATCCCAAAAAGATTCTACATAATGATTTTGTGTTTCCTGCTGAGTATGAAGTGAATGAAATTCTGTCAGATGAAGTTGAAAAAGTGCAGAACACAACATCTCAAAATGTGCAGATAACTAGTTTTGATCAAGCTGAACAGTCTGAACCCAAAAAAGATGAAATATCCATTGATCTAAATGGATACTTTCTTGAATTTGATTTGCCTGAGTTCTTCAAACCAAAAGAAGTACAATTCTTGGATGTGTATTATGATAGACCTAAGGAGACTCAGATCTGGTTGGCTGAAAAATCAAGATGTCTTGGCAAAACAAAGCAAGCCGTTTACTCAGATTTTTTAATTACTGGAATCAGAGAATTGAGGGTTAAGAAATTCAGAAAGATGGAGTACTTATCCTTTGAAGTTCTGAGAGAAGATGGCAAGGTTTATTACTTCACTGATGCAGATTTTGAGAAACTATCAGTGGTTGACTTCTACAGATTACACAACTTTCTATGCTTCAAAGAGTCAAGCAAAGACAGAAATGAAAGGAAGGCAAGAAGTGTGGTAATTGAGGCCATGTTCTACATCTTAAGGTGGCACTGTTATACAGATTTTCAAATAGCTTTGTACTTACAAAAGTCATGTGTTTATCTGGCAAATCCCAACACAGATCATGAACAGAAAAAGGAGTTAAAGACTGGAAGTGTTCACAAATATCCAGATTTGGGAGTATTTTTTAAAAACAAAAGTGGAAAGATCTTCTTCAGAGCAAAAGAAACTGCAAAATACTGTTCTGGAACTTTAAGAATCATAAAGCATAATTTGGAGAAAAGGATGCTGAAAGTGAAGGAAGCAAACATGACTCAAGAAGTAATCAATCAGCAAGTTGAAATTATTCAAGAAATCATTGACAAAATTGATAAGAGGCTTAATCTGAGAAATGTGCTACTTCAGAAAATTGTTCCTGCTCTGAAAGAACTGGATGATGCAAAGTTTAAGTTTATTTGACAAAAAGGGGGAGATTGTTAGATCTGAAGTTTTGTCAATAAACCAAGTGTTGAAGATCTGATAAGAAGACTCAGATGTTCTGAGTAGAGAAGTCAGAGGTCTGACTATGAAAGCTCAGAAGTATTGATAAGAGAAATCAGAAGTCTGGGAAGAGAAGTCAGATGTCTGAGTTAAGGAGTCAGAAGTTCTGAGAAAGCGTTATCAGAAGAATGTTCAGAAGTTCTGAACTACCTGTTCAGAACTTATGACGAGATACTTTACTTAGTATTTTATAAACTAATTAGGACACGTGTTATGTTCTTATTAGTCTTTCTTATTTGTACTGTAGCTTTAAGATGTCCGTTGCAGTATAAATAGTAGTTAGCTCTTCGTTGCTAACTGATTGATTTTTCCCGTATAACTTTGTATTCATTCTTTGTAATCTTTGAGATTCTCTCTCTCTTAGATCTGTAATTATGTTCATCATTGAATACAATTGGGCTTAATCATACAAATTCTCAATTACTGGTTTCTACATTGATTGTAAGATAAGATCCTGAACTTACAGTAAAGAACAAATGTAGAGAGAATTTAGAAAGCAAACTTGTCATCCATATATTGATCTCTAAAGTACAAATGACACAATGCTCAAGAAGTTCCTAAAGGGATCTAGATTCCTTTCTAACTAAGAACTAGACATGCCTATTTATACCCATAACATACAAGGTATAAAGGCATTAGCAACTAATACAGTACATTGACTTTACAGTAAATCTTGAATACAATAATGCTCTAACAATCTCCCCCTTTGGATTCAAGATTTAAAAAAATATGACAGCATTCTTCAGCTCTTTGTAAAGTCAATCTTCTCCAACATACACTTTGTCAAACCATCTTCAAGTCTTGTATATGAAAAACAGATCTTTATATAAAACCATCAATTCGGAACAAGAGGAATCAGAAACTATTAGAGTTTGGATCAGAAAGATGTGAAACCATCCACATTTTTGAACTTTTAGGTGTAAGCGCATTCCGAGAACCACTCAGAACTAAGATAACCAAATTCAACAACATTTTGACTTCACATGATCCTTCTTCCCCTGATCTTCAGTCTTTGTTCACGAATCTTTGACTTGAAATATATTTGACTTGAAAGCTCTTTGACATTATATTGAATTAAACATTTCTCCCCCTTTTTCGATGAAAGTGAGCATCATTATCATCGAAAACCTTCATCAATTTCAGTCGTGTCTCTTAGTATTACTAACAATCTCCTCCTTAGTGGATAACCTTGCTCCCCCTCAAAATAAGAATTCTGGAGCAATTTGTTTTCTCCCCCTGAAAGTATGCATATATTTCAATAACGTACAATATTTGAAATTGTAGCAAAAATTTTAAAACAAATTTACACAAGGAAAATAAAATTCATTGAACTTCATTTTATAACTACCAACATTTGATCATTTGAAAGCTTTACAAAAGAAATTCAACTTAATGAAATTTAACAGATTTTGCAATCAAATGAAATCAAATGCATGTGTTTAGATTCAAATACAAGTCATCATTGTATATCAAGTTAAAAAAAATGTTCAGTTTCAACCCCTTTATTAAATCTATTTGGTGTCCTAGCATGCGAAATATGATTAGTAACAAGCATATGCAATTCTAAAACATATAAGAACACTTTGCTCTACTCACACTATTTGTCCAAAATCAGGATTTTCACAAATTTACGGGTTTATCGCGACTTTGTATTTTACCCAAGTTTCAAGAGATGTGTGCTCATTGGCATCTTTTGATTTTGTGCACATTCACATCTTTTGATTTTGTGCTCATTGGCATCCTTTGATTTTGTGATCATTGGCATCTTTTGATCAAAAAGTTTAGTAAGAATAAGATACACCGTTAAACATGACTTTCTATCTGGTTCTATAGCAGGATTTGGGTTAGCAGATCCCAGACCAGTTGGCCTTAGGTGTTAGGTGACGAGCACCCCTTAGAACTTAATTTCCCAAACCAGAAAGGCCACATCGATATATCTTAAACCCATTTGTACCAGTAGAACATGGCTTTCTATCTGGTTCTATTGCAGGATTTGGGTCAGCCGATCCCAAACCAGTAGATCTTAGGGACTAGGTGTCGAGCACCCCTTAGGACTTACTCTCCCAAACTAGAAAGGCCACAGGCACAAACTTTCAAACTAAATGATAGTGCAACAATTTATCTCAATCACTTGGTTCTAAAACACAGTGCTTCTCCAATATTTTCATTTCCATCCATCACTCAGACATTTAGGCTTTTTTAGCATTATGTTCTATATAAGTCCGGATTCACATAATTTTGAGCATTCAGCATAATTTCATTCATGTTTTGCTGACCTTTCGATTAATTTCAGAGGTGAAAGTTGAAACAAATATAACTCGGATAAAACAAAAATACTTGTAAAATCATCTTTTAGCACACATTTAATTCATTGAATGAAAATTGAAAAATTTATCTCATTGAATTAAATTTGTAAAGATTCAAGTTTTCAAAGTGGTAGAAACAAAATATAATCCAATGCTACCTTTTACCACGTTCCTTGAAACAGAAAGATGTAACAGTTAAAGATATCACCTGAGAAGTGTGAGTTCTAAACTGATTTGTTTAGAAGTCTTAGTCTTTGAAGTACGGGTCCTGAACTGAATTGTTCAGAAGCCATAGTCGTTGAAGCACGGGTTTTGAACTGATATGTTCAAAAGCCAATGTCGTTGAAGCACGGGTTTTGAACTGATATGTTCAAAAGCCAGTGTCTCTTTACTCCCCCTTAATGGTACAAGTAATCTTCTTCCAAGAATTCAACGCTTTGCTTCTAAATCTGCAAAAACAGATTAAGTAGATTTTGGTACCCAACGTGTCTTGGGTCCTGGCTTGTTAAGCGGAGCTCTATAGGAAGGAAAATGATAAGTACCATACCAATATTGAACACTCTCATTTTTAATAAAATCATTAGTACCACAATAAGAACAACAAAAATTCTTTTGTGCTAACCTGATTAAATGAATCAGGATTAGCAAAAGATTTAGCTTTTAGATTAGTGTTCTTGTTGGGAACAGAGGATTTTGGCTCACCTTTTTCAGTAGACGTACCTTTTACTCTCCATTGCATGTTGACTTTCTTATATGAAGGAAGATCAGCATATTGATACTTGGAAGAATTATCCACCGAGTGATCATAGAATAGATTAGAAGGACGAATCAGACATTGTGAATAGCATTTGGATTTGTTAAATGACTTCACTTTGTAAGATAAGTCATTCCGTTCCTTGGTCACCAAATCAAGCTTCTTCTGAATATTAGACTTGACCCTCTTCTCTTTCATGATGTCAGTCGATAACGCAGCCAAATTCATTGTCAATTTATGAATTTCCTGCCGAAATATCTTCCTTTCTTTAGAAAAGTCGTCTTTAACGCACCTAGCCTGAAACTCAGCTTTCTTCATCTTTTCTAGCTCTTGACTTTCTTTATCTAGCTCTTGTCTTTCCTTTTCTAAGTCCTTTTGAAGATCAGAAATTTTCTTTGACAGTTTCGCATTCTTCGCTTCAAAGCTTTTCCTTTCTTTTTCATACTCGACCCTTTCCGTCTCCAACTTCTCCTTTTCAAGAAATAAAACTTTCTCAAAGTCAGAAACTTGTTTTGAAAGTTTTATGCATTTCAGTTCAAGTACTTTCTTTTCTTCAAAAACTTTCTTTTCTTCAAAAGAAAAATTAGACAGTTGTCTCTTTAGATCGACATTTTCACTGTCCAAACTCTTTTCTTTATCTTGAAATTCTTTTAATTGAGTATGTAACTTTAAGTTCCACTTCACTCTCTTTTCTTCTCTACTTTTCAAATCGGCATTTTCTTTTTGAAGAGTTGTTACTTTCTCTTGAAGATTCTCGATTTGATCGTGCAGACTTGAGTTGTCTTTCTTTGTTTCAAGATCTGCAATATAAACTTCAAGATCAGTTATTCTTTTAGTAAGTTTATCATTTGAAGAAGAAATGTCTAAAATTTGTCTTTTCAGATCAACATTTTCTTCCTCCAATGTTTTATTTAAAATAGGAACTGAAGGATTTGAAATAGGAGTTGAAGAATTTGAAGCATTGTCTTTAATAGGAGTTTGTGATATTGGAGATGTTTCTGTTAAAAGAACTTGTTGCAAAATTCCATTATTTGACTTAACAAAAACTTGTGGTTTAGGAGTTATTTCTTGTATAATAAATTGTTGCAAAATTGTTTGTTGCAAACTTTCATTTGATGATTTAACCAGAACTTTTGCAATTGGGGTTATCTCCTTTATAATAGTTTGCTTCAATCTTAAAACCCCATCTTCTGTATAAGTAGACATCTTGAAGAAAACCTGAAAAGAAACACAAAAAAATTAGATGAAAAATACAAAAAATATTAACAAAAATATACCTAATAGAGTGATCGTCAAGAGAAACTTCGCTTAGAAGTTAGAATTATGTGCACACTCTTAAAAAATTTTATATAAATTTTTTTCTTGAAAAGCCCTTACAGTGTATGAAATACACTATCGAAAAAATTTCGGAATAATTTTTTTTTTAATTCAACACTGATGAGTTGACACAAGTCGAATAAAAAAAATTCACAAGATTTCGGATGTATAAGGATTCGAATTCAATGAATTCGGATGAAGAAGGGTTCGAATTCAATGAATTCGGATGAAGAAGGGTTCGAATTCAATCAATTCGAATGCAGAAGGGTTCGAATTCAAGGAATTCGAATGCAGAAGGGTTCGAATTCAAGGAATTCGAATGCAGAAGAGTTCGAATTCAATACTTGTAACAATCAAGAACACTCCGAATTGACTGAAATCAAGTAGAAAATCCCTTGAGTGGTCCGAATTCCGATGATTTCGACTCAGTAGGATTCGAATTGTGGACAAGAAGGGTTCCAATTCTGAAGGATTCAAGAATGGTCCGAATTGATAAATTCATATGCTTTGTTTCTGTTTCGAATTGATGAATTCGGATGTTTGGTTCCTGTTCCGAATTAATGAATTCGGATGTTTGGTTCCTGTTCCGAATTGATGAATTCGGATGTTTGGTTCCTGTTCCGAATTAATGAATTCGGATGTTTGGTTCCTGTTCCGAATTGATGAATTTAAAGGTACACACCAAGTACACTCACACTGTACACATACTAATACACGCCATGCACACACTAACACACACTCTTTCTGCCACGTCACACATTCAAACACAGTAGGATTTCGTTGTGAATGCGAATAGTAGACTTTTAAAACTGATGTGAGAACTTCTCATGTGCAACACCTTTTTCTTCTTTGCATGATTTCTTTGTTGACCTGTACCAATAAAACTCAACACACAAATATTAAACCTGAATTTTAAGATCAAACAAAATCAAAAACACATTTTAAAACATCTCAATTAAAAATTCTGGATCAAAATTCAAGATCTAGAATTTTTTTATCAAGAACACTTTGAAGATTCTCAAGAACACCTCAAGAACACATTCAATCAAAAAATTTAAAAAGTGAAATTTATGCATTAAGACTTGAAATTTATGATTGAAACATGTCTAAAAACACTTTTTAGAAAGGATTTTGCACAAAAACGAATCAAAACATCAATATTTTGCAAAATCACAATATAAAAAACTTCACATCAAACCTTTTCAAGAACACAAAAAAAATTTCAAAATCTTCTAATTAATTAATACTGCTAGAGTGAAGTTAGTACTGCTTGTCAAGATTAATACTGCTGAAGCAAGGTTAGTACTGCTGAGTCAAGTTAATGCTGCTGGAATGAATTAATGCTGCTGGAGAATATTAGTACTGCTCATGCTGAATGAAGTTAATACTGCTCGTGCATAAAGATGTTAATGATGCTTGTGATCATAAGTTTGGAATGCGAGAATGTTGGAGATAAAGATGGAATGATTGAAGATAAGCGTGAAAGAATATTCTGAAGATCAATTTTGTTTTGATAGTTATCTTGTAATTATTTTGTATAAATAGATTGTGATAGATAGCTATTCGATACGAGAGTTTCAGAATACGTTTTGTTTTAGAGAGAATTAACCTCAAGGTTTAGAACCCTATTTCTAGAGAAGTAGAAGTCGTCTTGATTGAGCCTGTTCATCAAGATTGAGGTTTGGTTGTAAGCTTGTGAGTTGAATTAGTGAATACAAACAGCTGTGTGTTTTCTGATATATTGTTCTTTGATTGTGTGAATTAAAGTTCTATTCCGCAGATTCTTTAATTCTGAGTTCTAAGTATTATTAGTCTTGTTAAGATTCGATCCTGACAAGTGGTATCAGAGCTTGTGTTTCTTAGAATTCTACAATTATTATGGACAATTCTATTGAATCAAACAGTACTCTTGTTTCTAAGGTTCCCATGCTCAGACCCAATGAGTTTGACATGTGGAAAATTAGAATCAAGCATTATATTCTGCTTACTGATTATTCCATCTGGGATATCATAGAGAATGGTCCATGTGCTGAAGGAAGAATTGGACCAGATGGCAAAAGACCTCCTCCAAAGACTGATGCAGAGAGAAAAGTCAGACAAATAGAGATGAAGGCCTTAAGCACTCTGCTTTTGGCTATCCCCAATGAATATCAGCATCAATTTCATCACTGCACTGATGCTCAGACTCTGTGGAATGCATTGGAAAAGAGATTCACTGGCACCAAAAGCACCAAGAGGAATCAGAAGGCAATTCTCAAGCAGCAGTATGAAAACTTTACTTCTACTAAGAATGAGTCTATGACTCAAACTTTTGATAGATTTAATAAGCTGATTGGAGAATTGGCCACAGTAGGAGTCAAGATGGAGGCTGATGATGTTAACAGAAAGTTCTTAAGATCATTAGGTGAAGAGTGGACAATGTATAATGTTTCCTTCAGACAGAATGACCAATTGGAAGATAAAGAGCTTGATGATCTTTACAATGATGTTAGAGTCTTTGAAGCAGAGGTTGAAGCCAAAAAGAAGCCCTCTGGATATGTACATAATGCTGCACTCCTTTCAGCATCACCTGATTCTATTGCTAACCCTGAATCAGTTAGTGCTGCTGGAGGAGTCAATCAGGAAAAGACCAATGATTCAGTACTAGAAGCCTTCTTTTCTAGTCATTTTAATTCCTCATTGATTAATGATGACTTAGAACAGATTAATGCTGATGATCTTGGAGAGATGGATATCAAGTGGGAGATGGCTATGCTGTCTATGAGGGTGAAGAGATTCATAAAGAGGTCAGGGAGAAACAACTTTTCCCAAAGAGGAGAAGATGGTGCTGGATTTGACAAGTCCAAAGTTGAATGCTACAAGTGTCACAAGATGGGACACTTTGCTAGGGAATGCAGAGGTGGAACATCTCACAACAGCCATCAACAAACTCAGGCTGGAAGCTCTAATCAAAACAGAAACTCTATTCAAGCTCTTGTCTCTCAACAAGGAATGGGATTTGATTGGAGTGATCAAGCAGAAGAGGCCATCCAAAATCAAGCTCTTATGGCTGAAGTTTCAGATCTTCCCACTGAGGTAAAATCTAATCTCTGTACTCAAGCTTGTATAGACACTGTTAAAAGGTATAGAGATCACAATCAGGGAATGTGTGATGACTTTAAGAGATTAGAAAAGGACAGAAAAGACTATGTAGTAATTCTTGAGAAGTTTGAAGAACAGATTAGGGCTTTTCAAGCCAATGAACTTCAACACTCCTATGATACAAACTACTGAAAATGGGAAAAGGATGGTCTAGAGTTCCAGCTTAGAGAATCCAGGGAAGAGTGTGAGAAACTAAAAGGAGAGCTTGAGAAAGTTATACTTGATGTAGAAAAGTTTAATTGTGCCTCTAAAGTCATGGACAACATAATCAACTCTCAAATCCATAGTAAGTTGAAACCAGGCCTAGGGTACAATGCCACACCCCCACCCTACAACAACACCTACATCCCTCCTAAGTCAGACCTATTAGAAACCAAGGTTAGGAAGGACTTACCTGAAGGAGCCACTGAAGTAGATCCATTAGATGAAGTAGTTGTTGAGGATAAGACTGAAAAAGAAGGATCTGATGAGGAATGTGTAAGTCCATGTGTTAAGAACAATGAGATGAAAAGGACTGGAAAGGGAGTTCATTATACATAGACCACTGTTGTGGACTCTAATACTTGTGAACATTGTTCTTGCAAGAAATCTCAAGAGAATAAGCCCCAAAAACATGATAAAAAGAGGGGAAATCAAAGAAATTGGAATAACCAGTGGGCACAAAAGCAAGGAGTTGATCTGCAAAGGATTAACAGACCAAAACCTTGTTTTATTTGTGGCAAATTGAATCATCTTGCCAAACACTGTTATTTCAATCCTATTAACCAAAAGAAAAGTTTTCAAAGAAGTTTTAAAAAATCTTCTGGTTATAGGAAGCCTGCAAGGAATAATGTGGCTAAGAAACAAGCTGAATCCAAAAGCCACATGAGAAAACAGACTGAAAAGAAATGTGTCAATATGTGGGTCCCCAAAAGCACTAATGTTAGTACTGCTACCTCAGATAGTACTGCTAGAAGCAATACTACTGCCAATACTGCTGCTAGCAGTGTTAGTGCTTCTAACACTGTTAGTACTTCTTTTAAAGAGAATGCTGCTGCTAGCAGTGTTAGTGCTGCTAACTCTGTTAGTACCTCTTCTAAGAACAATACTGCTGCTAGCAGTGTTAGTGCTGCTAACACTGTTAGTACTTCTTCTAAGGTTAATACTGCTTCTAGTTTTTGTGCTGCTAGACCAATCATATTGAGAAAGTACTCCAGTACTGCGGTACCTAAGTTTGAAAATCTCATCAAAACCCAGTGCAAGTACTTTGATGAGCAAGGGAGACCCAAGACCACTTTTGCTTGGGTTCCCAATAAAAACTAACTGATTTATCTGATGTGCAGGGCAACCAACAGCTCAAGGGGAAGAGCATCTGGCATGTTGATAGTGGTTGCTCCAGGCACATGACAGGTAACATGGCCTGCCTCAAGAATTTCAAAAGAATTGATGGAGGACATGTTGCTTTTGGAAATAATCCTGCAGGAGGTAAGATAAGTGGTAAAGGTGATGTGTCAAAAGGTAAGATGACATTTGAGGATGTTTACTATGTTGAGCAATTGAGATACAACATGTTAAGTGTATCACAGGTCTGTGACAAGAAACATAGTATATTATTTACTGATTCTGAATGCATTATTCTTGCTCCTGGATTCAAAGTAGTTGATGAAAACATGATACTATTGAGAACTCCTAGAAAGGATAATGTGTATTGTTTAGATTTAGAAAGTGTTTCATCTGATTCATCTCTAAATTGTTTGGTATCAAAAGCTTCAATAGATGAATCATCACTTTGGCACAGAAGGATGTGTCACATGAATTTTAAAACAATGAATAAACTTGTTAAAAATAATCTTGTTAGGGGTTTACCATCAAAAGTCTATTCATGTGATGATCATTGTGTTGCATGTCTCAAAGGCAAACAACACAAAACTTCTCATAAGTCCAAAGAGATAAACACTATCTCAAATCCTCTTCAGTTGTTGCATATGGATCTGTTTGGCCCTACAAATGTCATGAGCATTGGCAAGAAGTCATATTGTTTAGTTATTGTTGATGATTACTCTAGATTTACTTGGGTATATTTTCTGAGAACTAAAGATGAGACAAGTGGACTGATCAAATCTTTTATTCTTAGAATTGAAAACCAATCAAATCAAAAAGTGAAAGTCATTAGATCAGATAATGGGACTGAATTTAAAAACTTTGATCTAAACACCTTTTGTGAGGAAAAAGGAATTGAGAGACAATACAGTGCTCCTAGGACTCCACAACAGAATGGTGTTGCTGAGAGAAGGAATAGGACACTGATTGAGGCTGCTAGATCTCTGTTAGCTGATTCAAAATTACCCACTACTTTTTGGGCAGAAGCAGTTAATACTGCTTGTTATGTACAAAACAGAGTTTTGGTCATAAAGCCTAAAAACAAGACACCTTATGTGCTTTTTCTGAAAAAAGAAACCATTTATTGGATTTTTCAAACCATTTGGGTGTCCTTGTACAATTCTCAATAACAAATCTCACTTAGGTAAGTTTGATAGCAAAGCAGATGATGGCTTTCTTGTTGGTTACTCATCTCAGAGTAAGGCTTACAGAGTGTTTAATACCTCTTCTAGAATAATTGAAGAAATTGACAATGTCAAATGCAATGAGAACACACCAAATCCTATTGGTTCAGGTCCTGATTGGCTATTTGACATTGATTCACTCACTAATTCTTTTGGTTTCAGTAGTGATGTAAATGCAGGACAAAGGGATGCACCACCATCAGATAACAGTATTTAGTCTGTGATATTTCCACTCCCTACCATTGATCCTGTTGACTTCTGTGAACCAGAAAAGGAAGCTGAACCCATTTAGAATGAAGAAGAGAGAAGAATAGAGGAAAATCAGACTTCAAGAGAGTTTGAAGTGACTGAAGAAGCTGAAGAAAATCCAGACTTAAATGAGTCAAATCTGGATGTGAACTTACAAGAGGAATCTGGTCATCCATCAAGAACTCAGAAAATCATCCTCCCGAGTTGGTTATAGGAGACATTGCTTCTCCCATGATGACTAGGAATCAAAGCAGACTTCAAGAGCTACAAGATCAGCAGAATACAGTTAATACTGTACTTACTTGCTTTCTATCCCAAATTGAGCCCAAAAAGGCTTATGATGCTATGAAAGATCCAAGTTGGATAGAAGCAATGCAAGAGGAGCTGCTACAGTTTAAATTACAGGATGTTTGGGACTTGGTGGACCTTCCAAAAGGTCATAGAACAACTGGCACCAAGTGGATTTTCAGAAACAAGAAGGATGACAGAGGAATTGTGATCAGAAACAAAGCAAGGCTGGTTGCACAAGGGTATACTCAGGAAGAGGGCATAGACTATGAGGAAGTCTTTGCTCCAGTGGCAAGGATTGAAGCAATTAGGCTATTTCTAGCCTATGCCTCATACATGAAGTTCAAGGTCTACCAAATGGATGTAAAAAGTGCTTTTCTGTATGGAAGTATTGATGAAGAAGTATATGTCTGTCAACCCCCTGGATTTGAGAATCCATTGCACCCTGACAGAGTGTACAAGTTGAAGAAGGCACTTTATGGTTTACATCAAGCCCCAAGAGCATGGTATGACACCCTGTCTACCTATCTCTTGGAAAATGACTTTGCAAGAGGAGTCATTGACAAGACCTTGTTCATTAAGAGGAGAAAGAAAGACACACTACTTGTTCAGATCTATGTGGATGACATCATCTTTGGATCCACAAATGATCACATATGTAAAGAGTTTGAAGAGTTAATGCACAAGAGCTTCAAGATGAGTTCCATGGGAGAACTTACTTTCTTCCTTGGGCTTCAGGTGAAACAGAGGAAAGATGGTATTTTCATAAGCCAATCCAAATATGTGAAAGACATCCTGGACAAGTATTGTTTAACAGACTCAAAGCCATCAAGCACACCAATGGAGACACACAAACAGATCACTGCAGATCTTGAGGGGGAGGATGTGGATGTCCATCATTACAGATCTATGATTGGATCACTCATGTATCTCACAGCCTCTAGACCAGACATTATGTTTCCAGTATGTGTTTGTGCCAGATTTCAGGTTACACCTAAGCAATCACACCTTCATGCAGTCAAAAGAATTTTTAGATACCTAAGAGGGCAACCTAGATTAGGTCTTTGGTATCCTTATGAATCTTCATTTGACTTGCTTGCATACTCAGACAGTGACTTAGGTGGAGCTAACATGGATAGGAAGTCTACTTCAGGTGGATGTCAGTTTTTGGGTGCAAGACTTGTATCATGGCAGTGTAAGAAACAAACCACAGCGTCCTTATCTACAACAGAAGCTGAGTATATAGCTGCTGCAAGTTGCTGTTCTCAGGTGTTATGTATTCAGAATCAGATGTTGGACTATGGGGTAACATTTCTTCACACTCTAATCTTCATTGACAACAACAGTTCCATTAGCATTGTTAACAATCCTGTCAAGCACTCAAAAACAAAGCACATAGAGATCAGGTATCACTTTATTAGAGACTGTAATGAAAAGAAATTGATTCAAGTTGCTAAAGTTCATACCAATGACCAGTTTGCAGATCTATTCACAAAAGCTTTTGATGTGGGTAGATTCACTTTCTTGGTAGCAAGTGTGGGCTTGCTCAACCTTGAATAAATTCATGATTTTTAATTTTTTATACCTGTATTTCTTTGTATATTTGGTGTTACTAACTAGTTTTCTCAGAACCTCAGTATGACTCAGATTGACAAGTGCTGGAAAGTGTAAGTATAGTTACTACTGCCAGTGCAGAGTTACTACTGCTAGTACATATTTTCTACTGCCAATGTGTAGTTAATACTGCTTTGTAGTTAATACTTCTTAGTGGTTAATACTGCTTTGTAGTTAATACTGCTTAGTTGTTAATACTGCTTTGTAGTTAATACTGCTTAGTACTTAATACTGCATGTGTAATTAATACTGCTTTGTAGTTCATACTGCTTAGTAGTTAATACTGCTTGTGTAGTTAATACTGCTGTGTAGTTAATACTGCCTTGCAGTTAATACTGCTCAGTCGTTAATACTGCTAAGTCGTTAATACTACTTTTAAAGAAAATCAGGGCTAGTACTGCTATAAATACTCTTTCAACCCGCCAAAGTTCATAACGTCTCTTTGCATTCAATTTATCTCTCTCTCGTTCTAACCTTTTCTCCCTAGAATCTCTGTGTTTTCTATCCAAATCCTCAGGAAGAATGATGACAATGGAGTTTGTCGATGAGCACAATGAGATTGCGATGCTTCAGAAGCCAAAGCAGGCCGCAAGATTTCATGATATTGTGGATTTTCTCAAGTCCACACACATCTCTCATGCCCTAACAGTGTGCCCAACCATATATATCGAGCATCAAAAGCAATTTTGGGAGAATGCCACTGTTATATTCGAAGATGGGCAGAAAATCATTCGAACAAGGGTTTGTGACAAACCCTTGAAGGTCACAGAGGAGGTTATTCGCATCACTCTTCACTTAGATGATGCCTCAGGTATAACCTATCTCTCTAATGATGAACTTTTCTCGACCTTACCAAGAATGGGGTATGAAGGTCCCAATGGAATTTTTAAATTCTACAACTGGATGGAGTGAGTTTAGCAGTACCATTGCTTATGCCTTGGTCTGCTTAGCCACTGCCAGAAAGTTCAAATTTTCAGCAATGATTTTTAATGATCTTGTGGCAAACCTAGAATCTAAAAAGAGCTTTTACATGTATCCCAGGTTTGTCCAAGAAGTAATTAACCATGAATTGACGGATTTACCTCAGTCTGCTGAGGTATATGTGCCAAAACCCCCTAAAGGGAAGGTTTTCTCAAATATGAGAAGAATTCCTAGGGACTCGGAAGGAGTTGACACACCATTGTTCTCTACAATGATGGTTGTGTCCCACACCACTGAAGGTATGGCATCAGGGTCAAGGCCCCCATTAGACACACCCACTGATGGCCAATCCCAACCTTCCATCACCAAAAAAATCCCACAGTCCATTCTTTTAAGACCCACTCCCAAAATCACCCAGAAGTTTGAAAGAAGAAAGGTACACAAGGTTCCTTCCCTTGGTGTATCTCCTAATAACCCAAAGCCTACAAGCCCTCTATTGGAGCATTCTCCAATAGAGAATATCAAAAGGGTAACCACAGGGGTGTCTCCCAACCCTAAGAAGGTGCTCTCTAAGGAGAAGGATGAGCATGTGGGCTGCAAGGCTGCCACTACTTCTGCTAGAAAAGAGAAGGACAGTGGTAACATCACTAAGACCTTCCCCACGGCAACTCAGAATGTGAAAACATTCATAGGACCCAGGCGCCAAGAAACCATGGGAGTAGGTTGTGCTTTTGCTAGGCAAGAGACACCTACTAAAACTTCCAATGATCCTGTAAGGAAGGTAAACACTTCTAAACCAGGTGAGGATAGATATACTTATGAGGAATTGATGGAAACCATTGCCAACATCAACATTGATGTCATGAATCAGCAGAAGGAGATTGATGAGCTTAAGAAGGTGGTTCTTTATCAACACACCAAGATAGAGAAGAATAAGAAGATGATCACCAAGCTGCTGCAAAGAAGGAAGAAAGCTCAGTATGTTCTGAAAAGGAGAAGATCAACCACTGATGCTTCCAAAAAGGGGGAGTTAGAAACTGAACTAAACATGGAGGATGCAAAGGTTGATGGGGAGAATGAGCATAAGGTTGAGGGGGAGGCTGAGCAGGTTGCAGAAATTGCAAAGGAAGCAGAAAGTGAGAAAGCAGCAGTAACTGAAACTTCAGAAAATGAGAAGGAAGTAGTATCTGAGTTTCAAGCAACAGAAACCACAGAAAAAGCAGTAGAAATAGTTAATGCTGCAGTATCTGAGATTGAAGCAGCAGTAGCTGAAATTATGAAGAGTCTTGTTGATGCAGCAGTATCTGAAAGTGAGAAGGAAGCAGTATTTGTATCTACAGTAACTAAAGTTGAGGTTGAAGCAGAGGTATTTGAGATTGTGAAGAATAGTGTTGAAGCAGCAGTATCAAAGATAGTAAAAGAAGCAGTAACAGATAGAGCAGCAGAAATGGTTAATGCTGCTAGTCAAAAGCAGCAGAAACCATTCAAGCAGCAGAAATGGTTAATGTTGCTGAAAAACATAAGGCAGCAGAAACCATCCCTGAAGCAGCAGAAACAAAGGAAACAGCTGAAACCATTCCCGAGGCTGTTAAATCACTCAAAAGAACCAAGATGGTGTCAAACAAAAGACCAAGAACAAAGTCTATAGCTTCAAAGAAGAAAGTTGTAAAGAAGCCTAGGGTGGAACCCATTGTAGAAGAAGCTAAGGAGGAAGTTGTGAAAGAGAAATCTGATCAAAAAGTTGCTGAAGAAGAAGTGGCAACTCCATCAGGTCAACCAAGCAATGTACAATCACAAACAAATGATCAATGTGATATGTATATTACTGTGGTTGATACTAGTCCAATCAAAGTTAAACCATTAGCTTCTATGGCTCCTGAGATCATCTTCTGGGACACATTGATAGAGCAGAGAAAGGAGTACATTAGAATCAAAAGAGCAGATGGGAAGTTTGAAGTCTGTTCTACATGGGGAAGACTTATCAGAATATGCTCTAGATCTGACATAGAGGAGATGTACAAGGTTGGAATGAAGCTGTATGGAAATATGCTGACTGAGAATGGAATGTCCATCACCAAAATGGTACTTGAATACTTGTGTCTAATGTTCAATACAGAAGCAGTTAAGTATTTGACAGAAAGGCAATTTCAAGCTGTTACCAACTGGATGCTTATTGAAAACTGTGGTGTGTATGTCATAACACTTGACTATGCATATCATGAGTATTATTTGGTGGATAAAATATACAAGCACAGCATGACAAGGTTGGATGGAATGCTAAAAGCTAAGTTGGTGTGTGACAAAGATTCTAAGATGGCAAGATACCTGGTAAGAAGGATCATCAATCAAAGTTTGGGATTGAATCATGACTTGTGTGTTCAAGATTATATTTTGGAAGCATCATCATCTGAAGAATTTGACTTCTCTTTCTAAAAGTCAAGTTAGGGGGAGATTGTTGGGAACTGAAGATTTGCTTAGTATGGATAGTACTGCCAGAACAACTTTAATACTGCCAGGGCATAATTAATACTGCTAGAGTGAAGTTAGTACTGCTTGTCAAGATTAATACTGCTGAAGCAAGGTTAGTACTGCTGAGTCAAGTTAATGTTGCTGGAATGAATTAATGCTGCTGGAGAATATTAGTACTGCTCATGCTGAATGAAGTTAATACTGCTCGTGCATAAAGATGTTAATGCTGCTTGTGATCATAAGTTTGGAATGCGAGAATGTTGGAGATAAAGATGGAATGATTGAAGATAAGCGTGAAAGAATATTCTGAAGATCAATTTTGTTTTGATAGTTATCTTGTAATTATTTTGTATAAATAGATTGTGATAGATAGCTATTCGATACGAGAGTTTTAGAATACGTTTTGTTTTAGAGAGAATTAACCTCAAGGTTTAGAACCCTATTTCTAGAGAAGTAGAAGTCGTCTTGATTGAGCCTGTTCATCAAGATTGAGGTTTGGTTGTAAGCTTGTGAGTTGAATTAGTGAATACAAACAGCTGTGTGTTTTCTGATATATTGTTCTTTGATTGTGTGAATTAAAGTTCTATTCCGCAGATTCTTTAATTCTGAGTTCTAAGTATTATTAGTCTTGTTAAGATTCGATCCTGACAGTTTTTGTAAATCTTTTGATGCAAAACTGGTTTATATCAATGGAGAAACACTTTGCAATCAAAATCAAAACAAAAAACAAGCAAGAAATGCATAACCCATTTGTGTTCTTCAAGTTCTTCAACAATGGAGATTTTCTTTAAAAATCTTCAAAAAATCTTCAAATCTTCAAGAAATTGGACGAATTTGCACACAATTCAATCTCCCAATGCTCTGATACCAATTGATAAATCCCAAATCTAGCAATATGTAAAGAACAAATGTAGAGAGAATTTAGAAAGCAAACTTGTCATCCATATATTGATCTCTAAAGTACAAATGACAAAATGCTCAAGAAGTTCCTAAAGGTATCTAGATTCCTTTCTAACTAAGAACTAGACATGCCTATTTATACCCATAACATACAAGTATAAAGGCATTAGCAACTAATACAGTACATTGACTTTACAGTAAATCTTGAATACAATAATGCTCTAACAGACGTATAGTAAATTTTGTACTATACTGAATGATTTAAGAAGAAATGGGCTGAAAAAGACAAAGTCAGAAATAAACTACAAATTTCTGAACAGTCTAAACTCAGAATGGTCATCATTTTCTATCAGTCTACAAATGAATAAGGATATGTGTGAAGAAGATCTCAATGATCTATTTTGTGTACTAAATCAGCATGAGGATTCTGTTAAAATTGTGGTTGAAGAAAAGTAAAATGTTGCAGAACAGTTAGCTTTTCTGTCAAAGTCCAAAATTGTTAAAGCACCCAAGAAGACTGCGTATCTATCTGAGATACCAAAGCTGGAGGAATCTGATAAGGAAGAGGGATCAGAAGAAGATGAAGATATCAAAATGATTGCTGAAAAGTTGGCCTTGTTGACTAACACTTTCAACAAGAGGTATGGAAAAGGAAAATTTCAGGGTAAGTACAAGAAAGAGCAGGGAAATTCATATTTCAAGAAAAGAGAAGAGAGAGGAGAGAGTAAGTATGAAAAGAAGGAAGAAAGAAGGGAAGAAAATAGAGAAGAAAAGGAAGAAAGAAAAGAAAAGAATCTGTGCTTCAAGTGTGGAAAGTCTGGTCACTATGCAAAGGATTGCAAAGTGAAAATTCTGAAGGATTATGAGTACTACACCAAAAAGGCTCAACTAGCAAAGAAAAGAGATGATGAAATAGCAATGTCAGCTGAACAAGAAAATTGGTTGTACTACACGTCAGATGAAGATGACTGCATTCACTTTTCACAGATGCAGAGTTATATGGCAAAGATGAAGAATGAGGATGATTCTGACTTTGAAGATGCTGATTCTGAGTCATCCGCTGAGGTACATTCTACACTTGAAATAGACTTAATGACACAGATTGGTGAAATGAAAACTGAATTTGTTAAACTAAGAAAACAAATAAAAGGAGAAAGAAATTTAGTTAACAAATTCAGAATTGAAAAAGAGGTAATAAGAGAACAGTATGAGGAATCTGAGGTTGAGAAACAGAAAGTTAAAATTGAAAATTCTGAATTGGTGAAAAATATTTCTGAATTAAAAATTGAACTTTCAAAAGTCAAGGATGAAAAGGGTGATTTACAAATAAAGTTTGATATGCTATTTGAGGAAAGAAAGAATTTGTACATCAAAATCAAAGAATTAGAAGATCTTAACTTTAAAAGAGGTCAGACTCAGCAAACATTAAATCTTCTAACAAGCAATGTAAAAGATACAAGATTTTATAATCCAAAGAAGGGATTGGGATTGGAAGAAAATGTTGTTTTAAAAAGAGCTCCAGTAAACTTGTATGATTTTGATAAGCTTCATGTTCCTAAACCAAAAATTCCAGAAGTTGTTGAAGTTTTTATAAGACCTGCAAGTTCTATCACAAGTTCTGATAGTTTACAGAAATCAAGTTCTAAAAAGACAAAGGAAACAGTTTCTGAATCAAAAACAGAAAAGTCAAATATTTCAGAAGATAAAGTTAAGGAAGAAATTTTTAAACCAAAAGAAGAGAAACCAAAATACAATGATACTAAATTCAAATATGACTCTCTAAATGTCAGTTACAAAAATAAACAACAAAGTTTTTCATATTCTGACATAGAAAGTATATTTGATACTAGTAAGGTTTCTGAAACAATTAGTCAGAAATCTGAATCTTCTAATCAGAATTCTGACTGTTCTTATCAATTTTCTGATTCTAAGGGTCAGAAATTTGAGTCTATTAATCAGAATTCTGATTCAAAGAGTCAGAATTCTGAGTTAACTGAAAATTCTGAAACAAAGTCAGAAGAATTTCAAGAATTTGAAAAGAGATTTATTCTTGTAAGTCAAGAACTTGAGGACCTAAGGAAAGATTATGATGAACTTGAAAATGACTTCTGTGATGTAGATTTTAATCTTGAAAATGCTTTAAAAGAAAAGAGTGTTTTTATTCAGAAAATAAAAGAGCTTGAGAAACTGAAAGCTGAATATGATCTGTTCAAGATTAATGCTCTAAAAGAAAATGATAAATTCTTTAATGAATCAAGTACATATGAAAAAGGTGAATCATCTACTTCATTTTCTAACAAAAATAGGTGGAATATTTCAGAAAAAGAGGAAAGCAAAAGGAAAGATGATCTGAAAAGAGTTCCTGAGAATATTGAATTGAATTCAGATTCTGTACCAAAAACACATAGTTTTTGTAATAAATGTACATGTACTTTGAAAAATAGCAATAACAGTGAAAAGACTTATGGTACAGATTTGTTGTTACTTGCAAAGAAAAATCTGGCTTGTATTCAATGTGGAAGTGATTCTTTTCAATATTCTCAGAAATGTCCAATCACAATAACATCTGTTTCATTCATAAGAAAAGATATTCAGAATACATAAAAGAAGAATGTTTCTATTCCTCAAACTCAGAGAAAAGAAAAGATAAAAGAAGTGAATCCTCAAATTAAAATCAAAAGAAAGAATGAGAAAGAGCTTAATATGAAAGAAAAGAAAGTTGAAAATACTGCAACATCCAAATTTACAACTTTCAAGAAGAAATTGAACAAATTTGTGAACATAAAATGTTCTGACTTCATAAAAGTTCAAGGCAAATGGTGTTTAAAGAAAGATTTTGAATGGAAAGTAAAAGGTACTTTTGTTAAATCAAATGACAAAGCTAACGGAGAAGGACCCATTCCAAAATGGGTACCTAAAACTAACTGATTGTTTTTGCAGGGCTGTCATGTGTGGTTTTTAGATTCAGGAGCTTCAAGACACATGACAGGTCATAAGTCTTTTCTATCAAATTTCATAGAAAAGGCTGGAGGAGCAGTAAACTTTGGAAATAACAGCAAAGGTCAAGTTAAAGGTTATGGAGATTTAACAAAAGGAGATCTGACAATTCAAAAAGTTTTCTATGTTGAAGGATTACAACATAATCTTTTCAGCATAAGTCAGTTTTTAGACAGTCTTTGTCAAATCAAGTTCAAAATAACAGGTTGCATGATTTTAACTGAAAATTATCTTAAAGTCTTCTGGGCCAAAAGACACATGGATTTATTTGTGGTTAACTTTTCAAAATTACAAACATTAAATCCTGTTTGTCTTTTATCAAACTCAACTGCAAATGAATGCTGGCTGTGGCACAGAAGATGTTCTCATTTAAACTTCAAAGATCTTAATAATCTTGTTGCAAAACATCTGGTTAAAGGTTTACCAAAGATCAAATTTGAAAAAGAATCGTTATGCTCAGCTTGTGAAATGGGCAAGATGAAAAAGAGTTCTCACAAATTAAAAATGGACTCATCTTGCAAAGCACCATTAGAAATGATTCATACTGATCTCTGTGGTCCTATTTCAGTTCAGTCTATGGGAGGAAAGAAATATATGCTTGTAATTGTTGATGAATATTCCAGATACACATGGGTAGAGTTCTTAAGAGCTAAGTCAGAAGCTGCTACTACATTGATAAACTTTATCAAAAGGATTCAAGTTTTCTTACAACTTCCAGTTCAGAAAATCAGAAGTGATAATGGAACAGAGTTCAGAAATGAGACTCTTCAGAAATTTTGAGAAAGTTCTGGGATTTCTCACAATTTCTCTGCTGTCAGAACTCCTCAACAAAATGGTGTTGTTGAAAGGAAAAACAGAACTCTAGTGGAAGCTGCAAGAACCATGTTGGCTTATTCAAATCTTCCAACTTTCTTACGGGCTGAAGCAATTGCAACTGCTTGCTTTACACAGAACAGAACTTTAATCAATAAAAGATAAAATAAGACTGCTTATAAATGATAAATAAAAGAAAACCTTTAATCAAATTCTTTCATGTTTTTGGTTGCAGATGCTATGTTCTTAAAGACAGAGAAAATCTTGCCAAATTTGATAAAAAGGCATATGAAGGATACTTTGTTGGTTATTCATTAACTTCCAAAGCATTCAGAATCTACAATAGAAGAACCAAGAGGATGATGGAAAGCATTCATGTAACATTTGATGAAGCCAGAATGAAGACTTATGAACAATACAGTTCAGAACTCATGAAAAACAAGACAAAAATGACTTCTGATACAAATTCTAATCCTATTTGTTCAGAACTCAATTTACTGTTTAAGGATGCTTTTCTAGAACTAATTTCTGATTCTTATGCAGAATATGAAAACCCAAAGATGGTAAAAGAGATGAAAGATAGGACTCCAGAAATAGTTCAATCAACTGTAATTTCTGATAAAGGTCCATCTGAGGAATGTCCAAATTTGATAAATACAAGTAGTCAAAATTCTGAACCTTGTACTCAGAATTCTGATCCTTGTATTCAGAACTCTGACCAAGTCACTCAGAATTCTGACTTCACTGCTCAGAATCCAAACTTGGATACAACTTCTACACATATATCAGAACAAGAGGACAGCTCAGAATTAAAAGCAATCATTGATGAGAATGATACAAACAAAATTTTTTCAGAGATTGATGTGCTTCCTAGTGCAAATAAATGGACTAAAAATCATCCTATTCATCAAGTAATAGGTGATCCGTCAGCAAGAGTAAAAACCAGATCAGCTACAGCAAATGAAGCAATGTTTGCTGGTTTCTTAAGTGTGATTGAACCTAAGAAAGCTAATGAAGCCCTAGAGGATCCAGATTGGATTTCAGCAATGCAAGAGGAATTGCTCCAATTTGAAAGAAACAAAGTTTGGAGACTCGTTCCAAAGCCTGAAGGTAAATCTATCATTGGAACTAAATGGGTGTTCAGAAACAAAAAGGATGAGTCAGGTGTTGTTATCAGAAACAAGGCAAGATTGGCTGCTAAGGGATACTGTCAACAAGAAGGAATTGATTATGATGAAACATTTGCACCAGTGGCAAGAATAGAGGCAATCAGAATATTCTTGGCCTATGCTGCACACAAGAATTTCAAAGTGTATCAAATGGATGTCAAATCAGCCTTCCTAAATGGTAAACTAAATGAAGAGGTCTATGTTCATCAACCTGAAGGTTTTGTTGATACATAATTTCCTGATCATGTTTATATTTTAGACAAAGCTTTATATGGTCTAAAACAAGCACCAAGAGCCTGGTATGACACTCTTACTCAACACTTGTTAGTTTCAGGGTTCAAGAAAGGTAAGATTGACACAACTTTGTTTTTAAAGAAACAGGGTGAGGATTTAATTCTTATTCAAATTTATGTTGATGACATAATATTTGGCTCTACTAGTACAGAACTATGTGATAACTTTTCTAAAATCATGTCATCTGAATTTGAAATGAGCATGATGGGTGAACTGAATTTTTTCCATGGTCTTCAAGTCAAACAATTACCAAGTGGTATTTTTATAAATCAAGGAAAATATGTCAGAGACATTATGAAAAAGTTCAAAATGTCTGATTGTGCTTCTATGAGAACACCTGTGGCAACAAACATAAAGTTAGATGCTGATCTCAAAGGAATTTCAGTAGACAACAAACTCTATAGAGGCATGATTGGATCTTTACTTTATCTGACTGCAAGTAGGCCAGATATCATGTTTTCTACTTGTTTCTGTGCTAGATTTCATTCTAACCCAAAAGAATCACATATGTTGGCTGTCAAAAGGATTTTAAGATATCTCAAAGGATCACCTGATCTAGGTTTATGGTATCCAAAAGAAACTGACTTCAAATTGACTGCTTTCACTGATGCTGATCATGCAGGAAGTAGGTTGGACAGAAAAAGTACTTATGGTGCTTGTCATTTTTTGGGGGATAAAATAGTGAGTTGGGCATCAAAGAAACAGAATTGTGTGTCCACTTCAACTGTTGAGGCAGAGTATGTTGCTGCTGCTGCATCATGCTCTCAAACTTTGTGGATGAGAACACAACTCATGGATTATGGATATCAGCTCAACAAAGTTCCCATCTATTGTGATTCAGAAAGTGCAATTGCCATTACTCAGAATCCTGTTCAACATTCAAAGACTAAACACATAGATGTGAGGTATCATTTTATAAAGGACTATGTGGAAAAAGGAACTATAGAGATGCACTTTGTGCATACAAAGTATCAATTGCCTGACTTGTTCACAAAGCCTCTTGATCACAAAAGGTTTTATTTTCTCATATGTAAAATAGGAATGCTTAATCTGACTAATTGAAAATATTTGTGTTTCTTAAAAATAAAATGTTAAATTTTTCCAAGTAAAATTGTCTGAGTAGTGTACCCAGAACTCTGATTCTTAAGTTCAGAACTTCTGAGTTTTATGTTCAGAACTTCTGAGTCTTGAGTTCAGAACTTCTGAGTCTTAAGGTTAGAGATTCTGAGTCAATACTTCAGAAATCTATCTTTCAAAATTTTATTTCTGAGAAATACAAATACTTCAATCTTGTGGATTATTTTTTTTCTATTATTTTCTACCTCATCTTTATGTATCATATATGGTCAAGTATATGCTAAAGTCAAGGGGGAGCATCAAAATCTTTTGGAAATCATATCATGATGCTAAAAAGGTTTGTGTTCATTTCTTATCTCTGATCATTCTAAGAAGAACAAGCTTTTAATGATAATTTTTTTTTCTTCTTGTTCAAACTATATATGAATTTCAAACATTTTCATATTCAGATATAAGATTTTAAATGATTTTCTTTAAATCATCATTTTGTGAACAGTATTCTGAAGATAAATTGTTTTTCTATCTGTTCAAACCTCTTATGATTAATTAAAGTTTTTACATTTGTCAGAAGTTGATTTTAAATAAATCTTGGTTACAAGGCAAATTCCTCTGAATCATGGACTCAGAAATCTGAGTATAATACTCAGATCTCTGATAAAGGAAAGACAATCTTCTGAGCGTGTTATTCAGAAATTTGACTTGTGTCAATATTCTATCATATAACACGTGTCAGCTTCATATTTGGTTGATAATGCCACGCATTTCATTTAAATCTTCTGTGGCATTTCAAACGTGTTGACTCAGTTATAACTTTGACCTCGCTTTTCCGTCAAACCTTTCAACTTTGCGGACTTTAAATAGGTCTTAAAATCCCTATTTCAAATTCTTTCAAATTTCAGAGTGAAAAGTGAGATACGAATCAATCTATAGTTCTTTGAGTTTGTTTTCTTCTTAAATCATGTCTGGATTTCGAAGAAGTTGTCAAATATCTCTGCATTCTACTAAGTCTTTGATGGATTCATCCGATTCAGATAATGATGAAGTGCAAAATAGAGCTGTTGAGGAAGAAGAAATAGGAAATGATGAAATAAATGAAGATGATGAACAAATGGCTGAATCAGAAGGAAATGCAGATGAGGTAAACATAAATGTTGAACATGAACAGAGTGCTGCAGTGTTGATTATGTCAAATAGACCAATTTTAATGGAAAGGGTTGTACCTGAAGGTGAATGGTTAAAGTTATCAGAAAATAATTGTGTTTTACTATTTGAGGAGAGTAGATTTAAGCCTGAACACAGAATCATCATGGAATTATTCAAGTATCATCCTTACAGGAAATGGTTTACAAGAAGCAAAACAGTTCCTATTCAGTATATTCAACAATGGTGGAGACATCTCAGGTTAGAAGACAACAAGTTTGTATCTGAAATTGGTGGAGTAACATTTGCTTTATCAATCTCTGCACTAAGAGAAATGTTAAATCTTCCAGAGAAAGATGATGTACAAAGAAGGTCAGATTTTGAAGACTCATCTTTAATAGAGGAACTAATTGCAGAGTTTATGAAGTTAGGATATAATGATGGATTGAGGACCCTTAGTTTGTTCAGAAGGAACAAATTGCCACCTATTTGGGCATGTTTCTTTCATGTGGTGAATAAATGCTTGTCAGGAAAGAATAGCTCTGCAGATCAAGGTTCAAAACAGATTCTTCAAATCTTTCAGGGTTTAGTGAAAAATAGGGATTATGATTACACTGCTATACTTTGGGAAGACATGAAGAACACTTTTGAGAAAAATCAGAAAGCTATTCAAAAGAAGACAAAGGATACTCCTCTGGCATACATACCTTACATAAGGTATTGGCAAATTTTGATATGGTATGCAATGCAAGAAAACAGAACCATTTCAAGAATATCAAATGAACAGCATGGTCCTACTTTCTATTTGGGTAAGATGTCTTCAGTTACTAATATTGAGAATTATCCTAATCATAATGTTTTGCCAAAATCACTTAGGAATTACATACCAAGGGAGACTGAGATTTTAAAAGCATATTGCACCTCTATGGGAATTGAAATACCTCAAATCCCTGCCTATGAGGACCAACCTGAGAAGAGAGGTGAGGGGTCTAGTCATGTTAGAGAGGGGGAGGATGTTCAAATGGGTGAACATTCTGAGAGAAATGAGGGGCAAAATTCTGAGAGCTCGGTTAGAATATGTGAGGAAAAACAGAATGAGGGTGGTGAGGGTGAGAGAATGTCACCAGAGGTTCAAACAGAAAGAGATGCCTCTGTACTAGCTAATCTTAACCAGGTAACCACATCTGCTATTGGTTCACAATTCTTGGTGTCCAATATTGAAACAAACACCATGGCCCTAGTGGTGGAACTTGAACAACCCATCCATACCCACTCAGAAGCATTTCAACATGCTACTGTTTCACACAAATCAGGGGAACCATCCCAAACTTATTTGGAGGGAGGTGATAAATCCCAACCCGTTTTTCATCACATTGGGTCTGGATATCACAGTCCTATCCACATTGAGCATGAAATTCCTTCTAACACTTGCACAAATCAGGAATTTCGTATTCCTGACACAACATTCATAGACATACCTACTATTGGGTGTCGAGGATTGGATGGAAGTCCTGGTGAGGTGAACATTTCAAAAGCCTCATTCAAACGTGCATCTGTTGTACAAGATGACTTCGTGTTATCTACAGGCCATGAGCCTTCTGGGCACATGAAAACTGGACCATCTGTTGGTTCAGGTTCACAGTTAGACTATTCTGAATTTGAAAAGATTCAGAATCAACACAAGGAGATGGGGGAAAAAGTTGAAAAATTGGAGAAAAAAGTGGATGGACTAAATGATGAGGTGAAAGGATTGAAAGATATGTTGGAGGGAAAATTGATATCTGTTGAAACTAAAATAGATAATGTGAATATATCCTTGGAATTTCATAAAAAGGAGATCAAGGATATAATGTCTGAATTTCAAAAAGATCTGTTGAAACAAATGCAGAGTATGCAAGATTCTGTATTTAAAGCACTGAGTGTATCTATGGCTTCAACTTCAAAGCCTCTTGATCATATTCCACTAGCAGAAGCTGAACCTGAAAGTGTCACTGGTCAGAACTCAAAGAGGAAGTTTGATGATAATATTGGCATAGAAGATTTTGAAATAGAAGATATGCACTTAGTCAGTACAAAGAACACAGAAGTTCAGACAGAAGAAATTGTAAAGACAGTGGATACTCAGATAGTTCAGATTGACAGTTCAGATACAGAGGAAATGGAGGTGGAAAGCATAGATGGTGGTGATTCTGATAAAATAGAAGAATTGAATTTAGACACAGAGATGGAACCTGTTTTGGGGTCAGAGGAAATAGATGAAAGCTTAGAGGTTGTGAACACTTGTACAAATATTGTCCCATATGTTAGAGTTGGCTTGTTGAACTCTGAACTGGAAGAAAGGAGATTGAATGAGATTTTGATCAGAAGGATGCACAGTGAGTTAGTCAGAGCACTTAATGTTCAGAATATTCAAAAAGCTGTGAAGGTGGTAAGACCTATTGATCTGATGGGAAAAGAAGATAGTTCAGTTGGATATTCTCAGAAATTTCAAGAGGATTTCTATTTTAACTATGTTGATGATATTGCTGACAATATAGGAGAATATGAAAGAGTCAAAGAATACTTCATTCCTTCAGAATATCTATTCAGAAAGCCAATTGAGATTCCTAAGATTAACTTGCCAATCTTAGAGGAGCCTTTGTGTGATTTTATTCTAGATATGAGTGATGTACCACTTGCAAGACAATTTCATAGTGATATTTTTCCAGAGGAAACATATGAGCATCTATACCACACAGAAGGAGACTATGTTGTTTTAGAAAATAACATTGATGGTTTCATGGATGGAAAACTTCAGATGATCTATGTAGAAGCCTCAAACAGATTCAGAATTCCTAATTCAAGGCTACACATTCAGAAAAGGATTGAGAAAGTATTAATGTTTCAAACAGAAGAATTTGATGGTCTGAAGTATGTAAAATTGGAAGTATTGAAAGAAAAAGATGTAAAGGTTTTCTTATCAAGTTTTGATTTTCACAGATTAACTCTTGAAGATCAGATCTTTCTTGTTAAGTTCTTTGCCAATACTGAAGAAGCCTGGATAGAGATTGAATGTAGAAGACTTATGGGCATCTATGTCAGAAATATGTATATGTATGACTTCCAGTTGGCAATTGAAGGAAGAAAAGAGAAGTGCAATTTGAATTGTCCAATGAAGATTCCAGGAAGTGGTGTGATTGTGAAGGGTTTTATAAATGAAGGAATGGAGTCTGAAGGGTATGCATATAGTAATCAAGGAAATCTTGAGCTGTTCAGATTAAAGGAGTTGGTAAAGTATAGTAATGCAACTTTGAGTTAGTTACTAATTGAAATGAGAGTTTCCAAAACTGAAAGGGAAAATCTAAAGAAAAGATGTGTGAAAGCTGTGAAAAGAAGGATAGATCTTTGAAGTAAGGTTAGAAGCTGTGGTGAATGGTTATTATCAAAAGAAAATCCTAAAAAGATGTTGCATAGTGATTTTGTGTTTCCAGAAGAATATGAGGTGAATGAGGTCTTTTCAGAAGAAATTGAAGAAGAAATTCAAAAGACAACTCTTCAGAATGATCAAATGATGAGTACTGATCAACCTGAACAGTTAGAACCAAAAGAAGATGAAAGATCTATAGATGTAAATGAGTATTTTCTGGAGTTTGATCTGCCAAACTTCTTTAATCCAAGTGAAGTAAACTTTCAAAGTGTATATCATGACAAACCAAAAGAGACTCAGATCTGGTTGGCTGAGAAGTCAAGATGTCTTGGAAAACCAAAGAAAGATGTGTATTCTGATTTTCTAACCATTGGGATCAGAGAATTAAAGATCAAGCAGTTCAGAAAGCAAGATTACTTATCCTTTGAAGTATTGAGAGAAGATGGAAAGGTGTACTATTTTACTGATGCAGACTTTGAAAAGCTATCAGTAATGGATTTCTACAGACTTCACAGTATGTTATGCTTCAAAGAATCAAGCAAAGATAAGAATGAAAGGAAGGCAAGGAGTGTAGTGATTGAAGCTATGTTTTACATCCTAAGATGGCATTGTTATACAGATTTTCAAATAGCTCTGTATTTACAAAGGCCAGGTGTCTATCTTTCAAGACCCATTACAGATCATAATCAGAAGCAAGTATTAAGAACTAGAAGTGTGTGCAAACATCCAGAATTGGGAGTCTTTTTGATAAACAAGAGTGAAAAGATCTTTTTCAGAGCAAAGGAGACTGCAAAATATAGCTCTGGAACTTTGAGATTCATCAAGCATAATTTGGAGAAAAAGGTGCTGAAGGTGAAGCAAGCTAATATGACTCAAGAAATGATCACTCAGCAAGTTGAAACTATTCAGGAAATTATTGATAGAATTGACAAGAGACTTACTCAGAGAAATGTTCTGTTACAGAAAATTGTTCCTGCATTGAAAGAGCTTGGTGATACAAAGTATAAGTTTATTTGACAAAAAGGGGGAGATTGTTAGATCTGAGTTTTGTCAATAAACCAAGTATTGAATTCTGATAAGAAGGCTCCGAAGTTCTGAAGAAAAGAGTCAGAGTTCTGACCACGAAAGCTCAGAAGGATTGCTTTGAAAGATTACCAAGTACAGAAGTCTGAGAAGAAGAGTCAGAAGTCTGAGAAGAAGAGCCAGAAGTTCTGAGATGCTTAATCAGAATTATGTTCAGAAGTTCTGAACAACATGTTCAGAACTTATAACTAGATACTTTACTTTGTATTTTGGTTAACTAATTAGGACACGCGTATTGTTCTTATTAGTCTTTCATATATGTACTGTAGCTTTAATATTTCCGTTACAGTATATATAGTGGTTAGCAGTACATTGCTAACTGATTCTCCCGCATATATTTGTATTCATCTTTTGTAATCTTTGAGATACTCTCTCTCTAAGATCTGTAAATCTGTTCTTCATTGAATACAATTGGTTTGATCATATTACTTCTCAATTATTGTTTCATACATTGATATATTGATTGTAAGAGTGAATCCTGAACTTACAGTACAATTCTCCATTTTGAATTTCTTCAAATTACCGAATATGTATTTGGATTGATTGATGAAGATTCCCTTTGAGAATTGCTTCACTTGCAATCCGAGAAAGAAGTTGATCTCTCCTATCATGGTCTTCTGGAACCTAGTCACCATAACGTCAAAAAATGATGTACACAAACCAGGGTTAGTCGAACCAAATATAATGTCATCTACATAAATTTGTACGACAATGATTTCACCTTCTTCGCGCTTAATGAATAATTTTGTATTGATTTTACCTTTATCGAATCCTGACTCAAGTAGAAAGGTTGAAAGAACTTCATACCATGCACGAAGGGCATGTTTCAGTCCATACAAGGTTTTATCCAGAATATAGACATGATTTGGATGTTCCTTGTCGATGAAACCTTCTAGTTGAGATACATATACCTCCTCCTTTAGAATTCTATTCAGAAAAGCTGTTTTCACATCCACCTGATAGATAGTGAAATTCTTGTAAGACACAAAAGCTAGAAAAATCCTTATAGCTTCAATTCTTGTGACCGAAGCATATGTCTCATCATAGTTATTGATCCAAACCCTCAGTGATTTGATAATGACCCTCTCTTTAAACACTTAGTGAAATTTGTAAGTAAACAATATGTATTAGAGTTTCACCATCGCTGATAAGTACTAAGACTTTACAGTACCGCTAATAGGAACTCTCGTTCTTTAGATTAGACATTCAGCGAACACTGTTCATCCAGTAGCTATGAGCCTGTTCAGTCTCTGTGATGATCGCTGATAGTTTAGTTGTTTACTTATGATTCCTGAAGATTAAGCCCAAGAACCAGCGACAAGTCTACTAATGAACTGATGCGAATATCAGCGAAGTCACATAAATTGTCCATTCAACGTGAAGTATCAAGTAGAAGACTTCAGCAATCGTTGAGCTTTATCAATCGCTGATAAAGTACTGATTCAACGAAAGCTGATCATGAAGTATCCTTACAAAGTACTATTGTCTTACCTCCCTTGCACGTCTCCGTACGAAATGTCAGAACGGACCTCCCTTCTATCTAGAATCATACAACAAACTCTGAATCTACACTGTGCACCATGCGGCTACTAAGGTTGTCTACAAAGGTCAAAACATCCAACCACTCAGCTGCTGCCATGTGTGAAGTAACACTGCTATGCATTAAATGCATGCAGTATATAAGAAGAACCCTACTTCAGAAATGAAGTGCTCGGGCCATCTTCTTCTTCCTTACTACTGTGTGTTAGGTTATTATTCGTAATTTCCTTATCTCCTTTCTATCTTTATTCTAGTGCAAGAAACTTAGTGTTCTTAACTTGTTTAGATTAGGTTAATCCTTAATCTTGTTCCGCAACAAGTTGTAAATTGTTTTGATTTATCAATAAACAATTTAGAAAGTAAAAATCGTGTGTTTGTATTCAACCCCCCCCCCCCCCCCCCCCTTTCTACAAACTTGTATAACCCTTCGGGACCAACAAGTGGTATTAGAGCGGATTTATTTAATCTCATAAACAAGATCTTATCTATACTAATCTCTTCTTCCTTGCTATTTCTTAAAATGGCTACCAACTCAAACACAAACTATATTGACAACGGTTCTCTTGCAAAACCCCCTAGATTCTCCAGAGATAACTTTAATCTGTGGAAAAATAGGATGATTGTTTTCTTAGAAGGTGTAGACCCAACTATACCTTATTACATCGAAAATGGTCCATATATTCCTATAAGAATTGATCCTGAAGTTCCAGCCGCTGAGAATAGAGCTGCTATTCCAGAAAGGTTGGTTCCCAAGGAAATTCATATATGGACTGATGAAGATAAGAAGAAAGTGGCTCTCGACACTAAAGCCAGATCCAGTCTTTCCATGGCTCTTCCTGACGAAGTCTACCATTCCATCATGAACCTGAAGACCTCCAAAGCCATGTGGGACACAATCTGTGTTCAGTATGAAGGTACTTTTGAAGTCCAGGACTCACGTAAGATCAACCTGGTAAGACAGTACGAAAGCTTCCATTGTGGTAAGATTGAATCTCTCTCTGAATTACACCAACGTTTTAACTGCTTAATAATAGATCTAAAAACCGTTGGTAAGGAATATTCTAACTTTGAAGTACTGACAAAGTTCTTAGAATGTTTACCTGAAAGCTGGGATAGTTATTCAATGTGTCTCAAGCTATCAAAGGATCTAAAATCCATGACTCTTTATACCGTATATGGCACGATGCTTAATCATGAGCAATCGAGTCATCTTAAGAAGAATCTCGTAAATGATTCCAAAAGCACCCCTGTTGCTTTACTCTCAGAGTTACCTTCCACTCAGCGATCTACTATCACTGTCACTGAGTTGGAAACTAACTCTGAACGTCTCTAGATCATCAACCCCTGTTGATAAGGCTACTGCTACTTGCTATAACTGTGAAAAGATAAGACATTTTGCTAGCGAGTGCAGGTCAAAGAAAGTCTCTAGATCCTCAGCTTTTACCAAGAAAAACTTTACTCCCAGGACTAGAGATGAAAAATACAAAAAGCTGAAAGAAAGGTATTCAAAGCTGAAAACCTTTAAGAAGAAAGGAAAAGGCCTAATGGCTGACTATGATTGGGCTGCTTCTGACGAAGAAGAATCATCTGACTCTGAAGATGATAATGAAGCCAATCTATGTCTCATTGCCAAACTTGAAGATGAGGAAGAAAATTCTGACATTCCCTTGATAGGCGGGTATCACCCCCCTAAATCTAACCGCAAGTGTACGGTGTCGAAATCAAGTAATACGTACGGAAGTACGAGTATCGAATCCACATGAACTAGGAACTGAGTATCACAATTACTATAAAAACTATTAACTGAACCTCGCAACTTTGAGAGGTGGTTTATAAACTACTTAATTGCAACCAAAACTAGATCAACACACAAACAGTAAACAGCTTGAGAAACTTTTATAGAGAAAACAGTTGAGGGTTGGAAATCCTTTGGTTCTTCACATATAAACATTTAACTCAAACAATTACCAGCCTTTCTCTTTAATGAATACCCAATCTGTATAAAAACCACCGTTGTTCTCTTTCGAGCAACTACGAGTTTTATCTTGAGAAACATAGGTTTTATCTTTCGATCTTAACCTATGGATTCAAAACCCATTAAGCACAAGATAATCGTGGGACTAATGTATACTCGGAATATCTCTATCCCCTTTCTCACCTTAGGCATGCAATTTCTAGTCTAAATAACAATCAATTCTCTCGAACTTAATTGCTAACAACAAATCAATTGTAAATTGGCCAAACTTACAAAAGCATTAAAAACAAAAGCACAAGCTTAATTAATTGGAAGAAAAACTGATAAAAGTCACAAGTTACATGTTCACATGCTAAAAACCAAAATCATTCCATCCCCCAACATATAGAATTTAGTTCATGTTGGTGGTGGATTCAAATACAAGAGAAAGAAAAGCGGAAGTGTATGTCAACATGATAATTGTAAACGTGATAGCTAAGATGATGAACTCCCCTCTCTCGTGATCGTATCTACTTTCCATAGTGAACGTGCCTCCAATCGATCCTCTATCGTCGCTCCCAAAGCTGCGAAAAGTCTCCAGAAATTGCCCCAAGCCGTCTGCCGTTCGTCGTGTGCGAGTCATATCGAGAATGACCTAAAATCAGAAAATTCACCAAAGTATAATGCTGAAATGGAGGGTTACGCGGCTTGCTGCGTGACTTGCAAGTCGCGTGGCAAGTCACACATGTTATTTTTGGCCTCCGGGTCAGCTTTGGGTCATGGTTCGGGCGCGGGTCTTGGGCTTGGATCTCGGGCTTCCGTTTTGGCTCTTTTTAGGCTCTTTTAGCTTCTTTTCTCGATGAACGCTGTCTTTTAGATAACCTGCATAAATCACTCGATAAACCATGAAATCCACGCCTTTTTGCTAGAATACAAGACAATCTCATTGGTTTGAGAACTGGAAATAACGCCAAAAGGTTGCGTTATCAACAACCCCAAACCGAGTGTTGTTTGTCCCCAAGCAAATTAGCGATAAAATAGAGTAAAAGCACATATCAGTGAAATAAAAATAACTGCACATCTCCCAATCGGTACCATGTGATACACTGGTGATTTCCCATACCCGTGAATGCTTACCTCACTCTCGCCTCGTCCTTATTTTGTTTGATCTATGACCTTCCATTGTGAGTTGAACGCGTGACTGCTTCGATTACACTAACGTTGTACTAAGTCCAGACATACTAGGGAAAACATTTCGCCTCGACCCTACCTCACGGGATATTCCCGTTTCACTCGAACCTAGGTTGTCGCACATGTTGTCATGTATAGGAATTTATGTACAAGAATACTCGAATATTACATGACAACTATTTTGAAAGACGCACAAATGTCCAAAAATTGATCTCAGAAGGGAATCAAGTAGCAAGACAGGGATTATCAGTATAGGTGGTCGTATACCCTAATCACGTTTTTCAGAAGATCATCCAAGTCTTTATACGGGTTGTAACGGGGCGGTATCGGCTAAGGAACGAAGGGTAAAACGGTTCAAAGATCCTTGGTGTGTCAAACTTTAGCAATTCTGAACTTTATAACTTTATTTCCTATCACTTGGCCCTCTTGTCACTATCGGAGTCTCTTTGACTCTCTTATTTTCTACTGCTGTAAAACTATCTAGAAAACTGGATATATATATAATTTTTTTTGAGACTTCACTGGTCCTCTTTATTTGGTTGGGGCTGCATTGGCCCTCTTTTTTTTATCTATTTTCATGACTGGCCTGATTTCCTTCTTTTCCGCTATATCTTTTCTATTCATTACCGCCTCTGTTTGACACACTTTCGGATAGGGTTGGCTAAGGATTTCGGCTCGGGTTTAAAGGTGGGTCTGAAATGAAAAAGGTGAGTGTTTGGCTACAAAAAGGGTTATGGTTACACACAAATGGGTAAAAAGATACGATAGCTAAAAACAGGTTAAAACAAAACACACATTGCCTGGAATCACATCTTAAGGTCCACACGATTTGGTCTACTATACCCTTACCCAATATCCCGATGGTTGTCTTTGCTACTCAATGCAATAATATAGCGAGATCACTCTATATTCACGACGAGGAGCTCGAAAAAGTGTATATGAATCAAGTGTATGAATCCCTCGAAATGAATAACATCTTTTAGGCTCAAATCTCACTAATGGGTGGTCTCCACTAATGTCCCTAGTCATGTCTTTTCCCAGTCCTTCCCTAATGGTCACGTCACTATCACAAGATTCTTCCCCAATAGTCGGTCTCAATCATTCAAAACAAAATTTTTAGCTAATGCGATCTAAACATGCAGAGGTGCGGGAAATCTACGTGCATAAACGTGGGCCCGATTGGGCAACCCCAAACCTTACCCACACATTGTCCCCAATGTGCAGGTGTCGGCGTAGACGATACTAAGAACAAGTATCGTTGTGCGGTTATTACAGGTATTAGACAGGCAAGACATAACATTAAAGCACAAACTCAAAGAGCTAGTCTAAATATTTTCAAAAACATGGCCACCCCAAACCTAGGTCGTGGCCTAGGTTTGTGAAACAAAGCCAACCCCAAACCTCGGTGAAACCGAGGTTTGCACAGGATTAAAAATAAGTGTGTAGATGTTGAAAAGATGAGGCACCCCAAACCTAAGTGAAACTTAGGTTTATTGCATCTTGTTAACTAATAAGAAACCAAACATCTTACACACCCGTTACATACAAAGTTTAGAGCGTACCTGTTTGCCCGGACGGAGGAGATTCTCTTGAAAGATTCGAGCGCCAATCAGAGACATCGCGGAAAAGGGAGAGAGAGAAGGGAGACACAAGGAAAACAAAACAAAAACGACAGAAAGCAAAGCAACGAAACACACAAAGCAGGGAAAGAAAACACAGCACAAAAACAAAAATAGGGGAGCCGCGCGGTTTGGAAACCGCGGCACAAGCCGCGTAACCCACTGTTCCAGGAAACGAACAGAACACCCCGCGACTTGGCGCGTGGTTTGTTGGCCGCGACATAAGCCGCATAAGTCCCTGTTTCAGCTGTTTTTTTGATTTTTCGTTTTTTCATTTTTATTGTTTTTCGTAACTAGGAACACACTCAAAAACTGGAAATTAAACGAAAACTAACCTCGGTGGGTTGCCTCCCACCCAGCGCCGTAGTTAAATTCGTGGCACGACTATTTGGATCTCAACTTGGCTCGGTATCCGCGGAATTGCTTCGCCCACACTTGCGATTCTTGGCTGATTTTTTCACATCTGGTTTTCCTTGACCGGCTCCGTCTCTAAGCTTTACATGCTCGAACATCCTGAACACCTCCTTCTCATCACCAACTCTTAAGGTCATCTCTCCTTCCTCCACATCTATCAACGCTCTACTGGTGGCCAGGAATGATCTCCCCAAAATGAGCTGGACCTCTACATCTTCATCAACGTCCAGCACCACGAAGTCCACCGGGAAATAGAAATTTCCAACCTTGATGAGCACATCTTCTATCACTCCATACGGGTATACGATCGATCTATCCGCGAGCTTGAGCGTCATGTACGTCGGCTGCACTTCTCCCAATCCCAGTTTCCTGAAAACAGATGAAGGCATTAAATTAATACTAGCTTCTAAATCACATAATACCTTATAAAAAGAAAACTTCCCAATTTGAATAGGGATTGAAAAACTACCTGGATCTTTGAGCTTCAGGGGAAGCTTGTTTTGGATGATAGCGCTACACTCTTCAGTAAGTGCAACGGTGGACTGGTGATCGATCGCCTTCTTCTTGGATAAGATCTCCTTCATGAACTTCATGTATGAGGGCATTTGTGCCAACGCTTCTGCAAAAGGGAGGTTAATATGCAATTTCTTAAAAACTTCAAGAAATTTAGAAAAGTTAAGATCCTCCCTTTGGGCTTTAAGCCTATTCGGATATGGTAGCGGTGGTACAAACGGTTTGACTACCGGCTTCGGTGGCGGTGTCACCTCTTTTTCCTTCGGTTCATCCTCCGAGTTCTCTACAATCTCGACCTCTTTCTCTTTAGGATCGGTCTCCCTTGATGACGGTTCGCGTGTAGGCTCTCCATTCAGCTCCTTGCCACTTCTCAGATAAATGGCATTACATTCTTCCTTCGGTTTCCTTTCCGTTTGACTCGGAAAGGTTCCGAGAGGTCGGTTTTGTAGGGCTTCAGATATTTGCCACACTTGCCTTTCGAGGATCTTAATGGAGGCGGTGTTTTGATTGGTAGCCGCTTTGATTGTGCTCACCGTGCTTGCTAATTCTCCAACCATGCCGTCCATCTTGGTCACGAACTTCATCATCATCTCTTCAAGCCCCAGCTTCTTCTCCCCGGATTCTCCTTCGTTCCTTTAGTTGAAACCTGGAGGACGGTACACATTGTTAGCATTAGAAGAATTAGTAAAGTTAGAAGAATTACCTTGCGGCTGTTGACCGGGTTGACTCCAACAGAAGTTTGGGTGCTTCTTCCACCCCTCGTTGTAGGTATTTGAAAATAGGTCGTTCCTCGGATGATTGTTGCGATTTTGTAAGAGCTGGAGTTGCTCGGGCTCTTGAGGGCTGCCTCCCTTCAGATGGTTCGTGATAAAAGCTAGTTGCGCTTTTAGTTCTTTCAGCTCATCCGATTCTTGAATTCTCACGACTCTTCTTACGGCTGATCTTGGAGTAGAAAAACTGTGCTCGGCCAGATTGTCGATCAGCTCGCATGCTTCTTCATAAGATTTATCCATTAGTGCTCCACCCGATGCGGCAGTGATATCGTTTTTGAACTGCGGGTGGAGGCCTCCAAAGAAAGTCTGGATGATGACCCAACCTTGCAATCCATGGTGAGGGCACTTCTTGATCATATCCTTGTATCTCTCCCATGCTTCATATAAGGTCTCTTGATCCCATTGCACGAAGTGAGTGATGTCAGCCATTAATTGAGCGGTTCTTCCCGGTGGAAAGAATTTCTGAAGGAAGGCCGCTTTCAGTTGTGCCCATGTAGTGATCGAGTCCGGTCGGATACTCTCGGTCCATGTTTCGGCTCTACCTTTCAGTGAAAAGCCGAACAGCCTCAGCTTGATGGCGTCCTCTTCCATCCCATTAATCTGGAATGTATTGCAAATCCTCTCAAACGCCCGGACGTGTGCATGCGGATCTCCATACTAATTTTGTTGTACCATCATGATGGTACTCGGTTTAAGCTCGAACGAGTTTGCTGCAGTGGCAGGTGCTTGAATGCCTATGCGTGCCGCTGCCACATTCGGAGGTGGGTTGTGGAAAGGTGGTCTATTGACGGGTATTTCCTCACCCATCTTCAACTGTCTTTGTGCTTTAGATGCTTTTCGTAGTCGGCGGACGGTTCTTTCGATCTCCGGATCAAGTTGTTCGATTTCCTTCCCTCGGGTCGTCCTTGGCATACACCAATTAGTACTCGAAAAGAAAGTAAGCAAGATTAGTGATCCAGAAACTGAAAGTGGTGGAACAAAGTAAAAAAAATTGTTCAATCTAATAGCGTTTATAGCTGGTAGTGCTATCAGTTGCAACTAGTTCCCCGACAACGGCGCCAAAAAATTGATAGGCGGGTATCACCCCCTAGATCTAACCGCAAGTGTATGGTGTCGAAATCAAGTAATACGTACGGAAGTACGAGTATTGAATCCACATGAACTAGGAACTGAGTATCACAATTACTATAAAAACTATTAACTGAACGTCGCAACTTTGAGAGGTGGTTTATAAACTACTTAATTGCAACCAAACCTAGATCAACACACAAACAGTAAACAACTTGAGAAATTTGATAGAGAAAACAGTTGAGGGTTGGAAATCCTATGGTTCTTCATATATAAACATCTAACTCAAACAATTACCAGTCTTTCTCTTTAATGAATACCCAATCTTTATAAAAACCACCGTTGTTCTCTTTCGAGCAACTACGGGTTTTATCTTGAGAAACATAGGTTTTAACTTTCGATCTTAACCTATGGATTCAAAACCCATTAAGCACAAGATTATCGTGGGACTAAGGTTTACTCGGAATATCTATATCCCCTTTCTCACCTTAGGCATGCAATTTCTAGTTCTAAATAACAATCAATTCTCTCGAACTTAATTGCTAACAACAAATCAATTGAAAATTCGCCAAACTTACAAAAGCATGAAAAACAAAAGCACATGCTTCATTAATTGGAAGAAAAACTGATAAAAGTCACAAGTTACATGTTCACATGCTAAAAACCAAAATCATTCCAACCCCTAACATATAGAATTTAGTTCATGTTGGTGGTGGATTCAAACACAAGAGAAAGAAAAGCGGAAGTGTATGTAAACATGAAAATTGTAAACGTGATAGCTAAGATGATGAACTCCCCTCTCTCGTGATCCTATCTACTTTCCATAGTGAACGTGCCTCCAATCGATCCTCCATCATCGCTCCCAAAACTCCAAAAAGTCTCCAGAAATTGCCCCAAGTCGTCTGCCGTTCGTCGTGTGCGAGTCGTATCGAGAATGACCTAAAATCTGAAAATTCGCCAAAGTATAATGCTGAAATGGAGGGTTACGCGGCTTGCTGCACGACTTGCAAGTCGCGTGGCAAGTCGCGCGTGTTATTTTTGGCCTCCGGGTCAGCTTTGGGTCATGGTTCGGGCGCGGGTCTTGGGCTTGGATCTCGGGCTTCCGTTTTAGCTCTTTTTAGGCTCTTTTAGCTTCTTTTCTCGATGAACGTTGTCTTTTAGGTAACCTGCATAAATCACTCGATAAACCATGAAATCCACGCCTTTTTGCTAGAATACAAGCCAATCTCATTGGTTTGAGAACTGGAAATAACGCCAAAAAGTGGCGTTATCATCCCTCTACTTCAACCTCTGCTAATAAGGTATCACCTTCCTTCTTTACCAATATTTTAAATATTGATGAAGCTGATAGTCTTCGAAAGATCGATCTCTTGATTAGAAGTTTATATGAAGCCATGAATGGCAAAACTATTATTGAAAATCAAAATCTTGATCTCGCTGAACAGCTTAAAAACTGTCACCTTCAAATAGAAAAGCTTTCTTAAATTGAAGAAGATTTTAAAGATCAAGTTCATTTAAATCAGCTAGTCAAAATCGAACGCGAAAATGTTATCGCTGCATTAAAAGCTGAACAAGCTACTATTGATGGATGGTATAACTCCTCAACAAAGATCACTGAGATAATTAAGTCTCAGATTCCCCTGAGTGATAAACGTGGTCTTAGTTACAAAGCTGATACTCTAGAACAAACCACTGACCGTTCCATGCTTAAGTTTGGAATGTTCGTATCCTCAATCCCTGACACTTTCTCATCTCTGTATTCCTCTTCAAAACCTCCCAACCCGGAGGAAATCTCTACCTTAACTTCGAAAGGTAAAGAGAAAATTATTTATCCAAAACATACCCCAGTCTCTAAAGACAAAGGTAAAGGAATTGCTTTTAACCAAAAACCTCAGAAGGGTACTTGCGTACCTAATCTGAATGCTTCTAAAGCGTCAGTGACTTATCCCTCTACTTCTAAGAACAAGATCCCTGGATTTATTCAGCGATCTACTCCTAGACTTAAACTGGATATAACTGGTAGGAAATCTGAAGAACTGAAAGTTCCTCTCATTTCTAATACCAGAGGTATACTTTATGCTAGCCCTGCTCATTTCAAACTAACGGCTAACCATGCAAATGGTCCTAGCACTACTTTTAGTTCTAGGAAATGTTATCACTATGGACTTACAAATCATATTGCTAGTAAGTGCCCTACAGCCACCAAAGCCGAAAAATAGCTAAGGTGAAGACTATTGCTCCCAAGACAAAGAAGACCACCGAGGTTAAGAAATTAACCAAAGTGAAGACGGATAAAGCTGAATCTTCAAATGCTGCGAAGAATGTTGAACCTTCCATTCCATCTACCTCCACTGACAACTGTGAACACTTGATGAAATGGGTGCACAAGTCAAACTAATCTTCTTTTGTTTGCAGGTTAAGAAGGGTATCTGGTATCTCGATAGCAGATGCTCTAGACACATGACTGGTAAGAAGAAACCTGCTCACTGAGTATAAGGAAGAGAAAGGTCCCTCTGTAACTTTCGGTGGAAACGGAAAAGGACATACCCGAGGGTTTGGTGTACTCTCTAATGGTACAACAACCTTCAGAAGAGTCGCATATGTGGAAGGGCTGAAGCATAATCTTCTAAGCATCAGTCAGCTTTGCGACATGGATAACAAAGTAATCTTTACTAAGGAATCCTGCTTTGTCGTTGACAAAAAGGAGAAGATGGCTCTCAGCGGTTATCGTTTGGAAAATGTTTACGTTATAAACATGGACTCAACAACCACTGAGAACTCCTGTTTCTTCTCAAAAGCCTCATCTGATGCCAATTGGTTATGGCATAAGAGGCTCTCCCATCTCAACTTCAAGACACTGAACACTCTTTCTTCTAAAGAGTTAGCCACTGGTCTACCTCAACACTCATACGCCAAAGAATCCTTATGTTCCGCGTGTGAGAAAGGGAAGCAGACCAAAGCAAGCTTTAAATCAAAGAAAGTCTCCTCAATGTCATCTCCTCTATAACTTCTCCATATGGATTTGTTTGGCCCTGTTAACAAACAATCCATCGCTGGAAAGAAATATACACTGGTCATAGTTGATGAATTCTCTCGCTATACCTGGGTAATGTTTCTCCGTTCTAAGAGTGACACCCCTGAAGAACTCATCACCTTTGTCAGGAAAATGGAAGTCCTGAACAACTTGACCTTTCGCTCAATAAGGAGTGATCATGGGTCTGAATTTAAAAACAGTTCTATTGATTCCTTCTTTGAGAGTAAGGGTATTTCTCACAACTTTTCTTCAGTGAGAACACCGCAACAAAACGGAGTCGCTGAAAGACGAAATAGAACTATCATTGAAGTTGCACGTTCAATGCTCAACGATTCTCACCTGCCTACTCAGTTTTGGGCAGAAGCTGTCAACACTGCTTGTTTTACGCAAAATAGGTCGCTGATAGTCAAAAGATTCAACAAGACAGCCTATGAACTTTTCCATGGGAGAAAGCCTTCAATTAGCTTTATTCACATCTTTGGATGTCAGTGTTTCATACTGAACAACAGATATGCCCTTGGAAAGTTTGATCCTAAGGCCGATGACAGAATCTTTCTTGGATACTCCTCAGTCTCCAAAGCCTTCAGAGTCTTCAATCGAAGAAGACAGACTGTTGAAGAAACTATTCACGTCACTGTTGATCCAAACCCTCAGTGATTTGATAATGACCCTCTCTTAAATACTTAGTGAAAATTATAAGTAAACAATATATTAGAGTTTCACTATCGCTGATAAGTACTAAGACCTTACAGTACCGCTGATAGAAACTCTAGTTCTTTAGATTAAACATTCAGCGAACACTGTTCATCATAATGCTCTGAGCCTGTTCAGTCCTTATGGTGATCGCTGATAAGTTAGTTGTTTACTTATGATCCCTAAAGACAAGTTTCACGTCAACATAGGTTCTACGCTGAAGTCGAAGATAAAGATCAAGAACCAGCGACAAGTCTCCTAATGAACTGATGCGGATCAGCGAAGACTCAGATTTGTCCACTCAACGTGAAGTATCAAGTACAAGACTTCAGCTATCGCTGAACTTTGTTATTCACTGATAAAGAATGATAAAGCGCTGAATCAACATAAGCTGATCATGAAGTCCTCCGTACAAAGTACTTTTGTCTTAACCACCCTTGTACGACTCTGTACGATATGTCAGAAAATAACCTCCTTATTGTCTGAAATCGGACAACCACTCTGATACTACAATGTTCAAACATGCGGCTACTAAGGTTGTCTACAAAGGTCAATGACATACAACCAATGAGCTTCTGCCACGTGTAAAGTATAAACTGCCATGCATTAAATGCATGCCGTATATAAGAAGGACCCCAACTTCATTTTTTGAAGCACTCGAAAACTCTGGACGAGTCACTTGCTATCTCTGGTCAAGTCATCTTTCTTATCTTGAGATAGGTTATTATTAGTAATTTCCTTCTCTTTCTTAGTGCTAGAAAACTTAGTGTTCCAACTTGTTTAGATTTAGGTTTATCCTTAATCTTGTTCCGCAACAAGCTGTAAATTGTTAATGATTTATCAATAAACAATTTAGAAAAGTAAAATCTGTGTGTTTGTATTAAACCCCCCCTTCTACAAACTTGTATAGCCCTTTAGGACCAACAAGTGGTATCAGAGCAGATTTGTTTAATCTCATAAACAAGATCTGATCTACACTAAGATTTCTGATCCTTGCTATTTCTTAAAATGGCTACCAACATAAACACAAACTATATTGACAACGGTTCTCTTGCAAAACCCCCTAGATTCTCCAGAGATAATTTTAATCTATGGAAAAATAAGATGATTTTCTTCTTAGAAGGTGTAGACCCTACTATGCCTTATTATCTTGAAAATGACCCATATATTCCTTTAAGAATTGATGCTGCAGTTCCAGCCGCTGAGAATAGACCTACTATTCCAGAAAGGCTGATTCCTAAGGAAATTCATATGTGGACTAATGAAGATAAGAAGAAAGTGGCTATCTACACCAATGCCAGATCCATACTCTCCATGGCTCTTCCTGACGAAGTCTACCATTCCGTCATGAACCTGAAACCTCAAAAGCTACGTGGGACACAATATGTGATCGGTATGAAGGTACTTCTGAAGTCTAGGACTCTCGAAAGATCAATCTGGTAAGACAATATGAAAGCTTCATTTGTGGTATGAATGAAAGTCTCTCTGAAGTACACCAACGTTTTAACTGTTTAATAATAGATCTAAAAACTGTTGGTAAGGAATGTTCAAACTTTGAAGTGCTGACAAAGTTCTTAGAATGTTTACCTGAAAGCTGGGACAGTTATTCTATGTCTCTCAAGCTGTCAAAGGATCTAAAATCAATGACCCTTTCTACCTTATATGGCACGATGCTGAATCATTAGCAATCGAGTCATCTTAAGAAGTATCTTGTAAAAGATTCCAAAAGCACCCCTGTTACTTTAATCTCAGAGGAACCTTCCACTCAGCGACCCTCGGTCACTATCACTGAGTTGGAGAGTAACTCTGAAAGGTCATCAGATTCTGACTCTTCAGATCTTGATGAATCTTTAGCTCTCCTCACTAAAAAGGTCAGGAGATTCGCCAAAAAGAAAATGTTCAGAAAGAATAAACCTATTTCCATTACTGACAAGCCAAGATGATCAGCTCCTGTTGATAAGGCTACTGCTACTTGTTTTAACTGTGAAAAGATAGGACATTTCGCTAACGAGTGCAGGTCAAAGAAAGTTTCGAGAAACTCAGCGTTTCCCAATAAATCTTCTAACCTCAGGTCTAGAGATGACAAATACGCCATGCTGAAAGAAAGGTATGCGAAGCTGAAAAGCTTTAAGAAGAAAGGCAAAGGCCAGATGGCTGACTATGATTGGGCTAACTATGATGAGGAAGAAACCTCTGACTCTAAAGATGATGAAGCGAATCTCTGTCTTATGGCCAAGATTGAAGATGAGGAAGAAAGTTCAGACATTCCCTCCACTTCAACGTCTGCTACTCAGGTATCACCTTCCTTCTTTACCAATATTGCAAATATTGATGAAGCTGATAGTCTTCGCAAAATCGATCTCTTGACTAGAAGTTTATATGAAGCCATGAATGGCAAAACTGTAGTTGAAAATCAAAACCTTGATCTCGCTGAACAGCTTAAAAACTGTCACCTTCAAATAGAAAATCTTTCTAAAATTGAAGAAGATTTTAAAGATCTAGTTCACCTAAATCATCTAGTCAAAATCGAGCGTGAAGAAGCTATCACTGCATTAAAAGCTAAAAAAGCTATTGTTGATGGATGGTATAATTCCTCATCAAAGATCACTGAGATAATTAAGTGTAAGATTCCCCTGAGTGATAAACGTGGTCTTGGTTACAAAGCTGATGCTGTAGAACCAACCCCTGATCGTTCCATGCTCTTATTTGGAACTTTCGTATCCTCAGTCGCTGATACTTCATCCTCTCAGTGTTCCTTTTCTCAACTTCCTAACCCTGAGGAAATTTCAACCTCTTCTAAAGGTAAAGAGAAAATGGTTTATCCAAAACCTACCTGTGTCTCTAAAGATAAAGGTAAAGGAATTGCTTTTAACCAAAATCCTCATAAGGGTACCTTAGTACCTAAGCTAAATGCTTCTAAAGCTTCAGTGACCTATCCCTCTGGATCAAGGAATCAGATCTCTGGATCTACTCTGCGTGGATCTATTCAGCGATCTACTCCTAGAATCAGAGTGGATGTCTTTGGTAAGAAATCCGAAGAACTAAATGTTCCTCCCATTTCAAAAGCCAATAGCTTACTTGGTGCTGGTACTTCTAATTCAAAATCAAAAGTTCAACATTCAAATAGTCCTAGAACTATTTTTAGTTATAGGAAATGTTATCACTGTAGACTTACTGATCATATTGATAGTAAGTGCCCCACAGCCACCAAAGCTGAAAAGATAGCTAAGGTGAAGATAATTGCCCCAAGGCAAAGAAGACCACTGAGGTTAAGAAATTAACCAAAGTGAAGACTGAGAAAGCTGAATCCTCAAATGCTGACTGTTGAACCTTCCATTCCAACTACTTCCACTGACAAGTGTGTACATATGGTTAAGTGGGTACCCAAGAAAAACTAATCTTCCTTTGTAATGCAGGTTAAGAAGGGTATCTGGTATCTCGATAGCGGATGCTCTAGACACATGACTGGAAAGAAAAGCCTGCTAGCTGAATACAATGAAGAGAATGGTCCCTCTGTGACTTTCGGTGGAAATGGAAAAGGACATACCCGAGGGTTTGGTGTACTCTCAAATGGTACAACAACCTTCAGAAGAGTCGCATGTGTTGAAGGGCTGAAGCATAATCTTCTAAGCATCAGTCAGCTTTGCGACATGGATAACAAGGTAATCTTTACCAAGGAATCCTGCTTTGTCGCTGAGAAAAAGGAGAAGATAGCTCTCAGCGGTTATCGTTTGGAAAATATTTATGTAATAAACATGGACTCAACAACCACTGAGAACTCCTGTTTCTTCTCAAAAGCCTCATCTGATGTCAACTGGCTATGGCATAAGAGGCTCTCTCATCTAAACTTCAAGACACTGAACACTCTTTCTTCAAAAGAGTTAGTCACTGGTCTACCTCAACACTCATACGCCAAAGAGTCCCTATGTTCAGCGTGTGAGAAAGGCAAGCAGACCAAAGCAAGCTTTAAATCAAAGCAAGTCTCCTCAGTGTCATCTCCTCTGCAACTTCTCCATATGGATTTGTTTGGCCCTGTTAACAAACAATCCATCGCTGGAAATAAATATATGCTGGTCATAGTTGATGAATTCTTTCGCTATACATAGGTTATGTTTCTCCGTTCTAAGAGCGACACCCCTGAAGAACTCATCACCTTTGTTCGGAAGATGGAAACCCTGAACAACTTGACCGTTCGCTAAATAAGGAGTGATCATGGGACTGAATTCAAAAACAGTTCTCTTGATTCCTTCTTTGAGAGTAAGGGTATTTCTCACAACTTTTCTTCACTGAGAACACCGCAACAAAACGGAGTCGCTGAAAAAAGAAATAGAACAATTATTGAAGCTGCACGTTCAATGCTCAGCGATTCTCACCTGCCTACTCAGTTTTGGGCAGAAGCTGTCAACACTGCTTGTTTTACGCAAAACAGGCCGCTGATAGTCAAAAGATTCAATAAAACAGCCTATGAACTTTTTCATGGGAGAAAGCCTTCAATTAGCTTTCTTCACATCTTTGGATGTCAGTGTTTCATACTGAATAACAAAGATGCCCTTAGAAAGTTTGATCCTAAGGATGATTGTAATAACCAGGTATATTAATGGTTTATTTAAAGGTGTTATTTTAATTTAATATTATGGAGTTAGAAGTTTAGGGGTATGTTTTGCCAAATAGGATAAGTTTGGGGTTTGTTTGGTTTTTCTTATCAAACTCCACACCACCGCCACAAACACATCAATTGGAGGATGATGTCTTCAAGTTAGCAAAATCAAAAATATCCTAAGTGAGTGTGTGTGTGTTTCGGTTGAGAGAAAGAAGAGAGAGAGCCGTAGAAAGGAAAAGAAGAGAAGGAAAAGATTGTTGCTGAAATTGGGAGGTTCATCTTGTGAAGATTAAAGGTATGTAACCTCTTAATCTATCCTTTTGTTTAGATAAAGTTTTTTTGTGAGTTTATAAGTGAGTTTTGATGATTTAGAGATGTTTTGGAAAATCTGAGCATGTGGTTAGGTTATGTTAATAGTCTTAAACATATATGCATAATTACAGTAACATGCATAGCTCAAAAGATTAGAAATCTGGGTTTAGATGAACACAGTGGACCGAGACATTCAAGCAAGTCGCAACAGTGGGTTGCGACATGGTTGAATGTTATGATCTTCATGAATGTCCCAACCTTGAGTTGCGACTTGCTCATGACGTCGCAATAGTGGGTTGCGATTTGGTACTATGTCACAACTGTTGGTTGCGACTTGAGAGGGTTGTCGCAATAGTTGGTTGCGACATGGGGGAGAAGTCGCAGTAGTTGGTTGCGACTTGGTACTGTGTCGCAGTAGTCGGTTGCGACTTAGTGTAGTGCATTGCGACATGGAGTATTTCAGTAGTTGATTGCGACTTGAGTCGAGGATTTCAGGATTTTAGAGATGTTAGTCTTTAAAAGAAATATTTGTATTTATGTGGTACAGATTCCGTGAAACGGGACTGAAGAATTTGGAGTACTTGTTAATAGCGTGAGGAGATCTTGGAAATTAGACGAATCAAGTGAGTTTTTACTTAAAATGTTTTCAAATGGAATACATATATGTGTTGTAAAGCCCGTGTCCCGGTATGGTTTTAAAAATTCTTAAGGTATTCATTTTATTATCGTTTAAAGTGTGATTAATTAACGGAAGTTGTCAAGGGAGGGACCTCGAATGTTACATGTGGCAACCTTGCTTATCTTTTTGTTTATGACGAAAAACCAGGGACCGGAAATGCCAAGGGCGGGAACAAGGAGGGGTTAATGGGAAAATGAGGGGTGTTTAGTGGGTTGAACGGCTAAGGAAAGGGGGACCGACCCCCCCTCTTCCTCTTCTCGTCGGTTTCCAAACGGCGTCGACAAACAGCCCCTTTTGGTTTTTGGTTTGTTTCCTTTTCTTCATTGGTTCATTTGGCCGAGATAGTGTGATCGTGAGTGTGAGAAGCCGAGAGAGGAAGAAAACGTGAGAGAGAGAAGTCTCCGGAGAAACGCCGCCACGGTCGCCGGAGAACCACCGGTGTCAACGTCCTTCGTTGGAGAGGTCGAGAAGAAGGGATTTCAGGCACGGTTGCGGGTCGTCGTTGTAAGGTATGGTTCTCGTTACATTCTGTTTTCGTTTTTGGTTTCGGGCGAAAGGGCAGCGGCAGCGCCGCCGCCGCGCGACGCCACTGTGGTGGCTGGGTGTCGGGTGGTGGTGGTGTGAGTCATATATGTGCATGCGGTGAGGTGATCGAGAGGGTAGGGATTTCACGGTGGTTAGCGGCTCGTTTTATGTGTTTCGTCGAAGGACCGCCGCCGGCCGCCGCCGGCCGCCACCGGCGACCACCACTGCCGGAGGTGGCAGTGGGTGGTGCGTGGCTGTGACCTGTTAATAACCGTCGTTTTCTTTATAATCATCATTTCATGTGAATAATTGTTCAGTCAATGTTTTTGCGACGGCCATAACTTTTCCGTCATAACTCCGATTGAGCCGAAACTGGCACCCACGGTTCAAGTTCGGGGTCGGTCACGTTTTCCGTGTTCTAGCGGAAAACTGGTTCAGCCTCTAGCTAGGTGAAAAAGTGGTCGCAAGTTTGGTGAGTTGTCATTTTATGTGAATGACGATTTTCTGCCACTGTTTTGTCGTGGCCGTAACTCTTTACCCGTAGCTCGGATGGAAATGAAATCGGTGGCCGAAGTTCACTAATCGAGTCAGGAAAGTTTTTCGTGTTTTGCCGAAAATCTGTTTAAGCCTGTAGCTGGGTCGTATGGGGCTGTTTATACAGCCTGGTCCGAAAAACTTCCAGCTTTCTGTCCCTGTTTTGTTTTATGCATAACGTTTGCTTGGAATGTCGGTTTGGGATGGGACTGGTGCCAAAAGTTTCGTTTCGGAGTCTATTAAGTTTCCTCTGTTTTGCGGAAAGACCATTTCGGACCATAGCTAGGGAGAAGTTGCCATGTTGTACTGAATGGTCCGGTTGTTCGCTGTTCTGTGAATCATTCTTGTAAAGTCCATAGTAAATTATAGAAAAATCGTTAGGACGCGTGCAATACGTCCCTGAAATCGTAAGACTTAGAACTTCGTAATTATTGATTTTGATTTCTGTATTTATCAGTTTTAAGGGGGTAAAACAGGTCCCGAACAGACCCGTATTTTTAAATAAAAAGCTGGAATATTTAGTCTTTTGAAAGCTAGTAAAAGTGTTATGGGTCGGGACTTTCCTTTGACTTTTTATACGTATTTAGGTGGGAAAAAGTGAAGAAGATTGCCGTGTTGGTGTTGCGATTCGTGAGCACATTGCTTAGCCTTGAGGTGAGTTCTCTCACCACGTAGTTAGGAATTTCATGCATGTTGTTTTTGGGTGTTACGTGTTATTACGTGTATTTATGTGCTTACATGAATTAATTGGGATGTGATAATTGGTTACGATTTGTTGAATTCTTATGTGGAATATTTATGCCTGTGTACACCTCGGTGGGACTGAGGGGCTCGGTGGGACCGAGGGCTCGGTGGGACTGAGCTAGTACAATTACCTTTACTCGGTGGGACCGAGGGCTCGGTGGGACTGAGCTTGTATTAATATAATTGTTGTACTCGGTGGGACCGAGGTCAGTATTTATGTAATAATTAATTGGTGGCTTGTATCTATGGTGTTAGCGATGTGCGTGGGTTGCTACCTACGTGTGTGGTTGGATTCACTAAGCGTTATAGCTTACCCCTTCCCAATATGTTGTGATTTCAGGTGCGGGCGGCAGTCGGGCGTGACCGTACACACATCAAGCGCAGAGTATCAAAGATTGTTAAATTTTCACTTTCGAACCCTTTGAATTTAATTATATAATTTTCCGCTGCATAAACTTTGTTGACGATTTGAGTCAACGACGTTAATTTCATTTAAGACACGAGTTACTAGATTATGGTTGTTTTATAACGAAATGGATGTTTTAAAATTTTTAAATTTCATTGTAATTTTTGGGACGTTACAACTTGGTATCAGAGCACGGTTTGAGTGAATCAAGCACATCTCGGTGTGTTTGGTCTCAAGTTGCGGCTAAGAGATCTTTAAATTCTTTTATCAAAATTTTTGTTTTTAAATAAAAAGAGAAAACCCGTTTGGAAACGGTGATCGTGGGCGCAGTGTGTACAGTCAGCCGACGCCAACTGGGAAGGTAAGGAACTTAGTGTATTTATCGCTTTTCAGGTATAGTGTATGCATGCTAGATTGCTTATGTGAACTGTATGGTACCGTATGCTGGTTTTATCGCTTATAGGAACTCATGCTAGCTTTGATAGGTTGTTAAGCGAATGCACTCTAGGTTGTATGAAGTAGGAACTGAATAGCCTTAGAATATTAGATTTAGTTCTATTGCGCAGCTCTTGTTTGAGTCCAACCGTTCTAGGATAGAATCTCTTATTCGAACGTCTATCTGGTTTTACACTGTATACGACCGTGCATTCACGAGGCGACTCGTCAGGGTTAGTGGGGTTTCCGTGTTAGCAAGGGATAGTGGGTGATATTACCTTTCTAGGGAGTTAGGAAAGGTGTTTGTATGGGCTAGAATGGCTATATGTGTTTATGTGTGGTAATCAACTACTTGAATGTCCCGGGACAGGACTCGAAACGAGTAAGGATAGGTGTGAAGGGTAGTAGTAGAGCTCCTACTATCTGAAGCACAGGATCCATGCTTGAGACGGGGAGAGTCACGAGGAAGCCAAGGAGTGGAGTATGAGCGTGGTAGGGTGAGTTATATGTGCTTATAGATCTCTGAAATTTCTCTTTCTAGAATGGTCAATACTAGAAGGAACAACGCGGCGGAGTCGCGAGCCGAGACGGGGATTACGGAGGAGCGTATTAGGGAACTGATTGCTACTGAGGTTTCCCACGCGATCGGGGAGGCGATCCCCGAGATCATCACCGCTATTCGAGAGGAGGTGGTGATCCTACTGGAGGAGCGTATTGCAGCTATTCCACTGCCTGCGGAGGGTCATCTCCGTAACCGAGAGTTCCAGTACCGGGATCTCTCCGCCTGTTCCCCGCCAGAGTTTAAGGGAGACCCGGATCCGATTACCAGCATGCGATGGGTATCTGACATGGAGTTCGCCTTTTTGACCAGTGGCTGCCCGGACAACCTAAAGGTCCGTTTTGCAGTAAATCTACTTCGTGACGGCGCGAAGGATTGGTGCGCCACGGCATTGACGCTTGCCGAGCGCACTACTTTGACTTGGGACGAGTTTGTCACTCGTTTCCGTGCGGAGTATGTACCGCCGGTAGAGATGGAACGAATCGCTAAAGAATTCCTAGAGCTCACACAGACAACAGAGACGATAAAAGAGATGAACAGGAAATTTACCGAGATGGCATTATTCTGTCCCCAGTATGCCGCCTCGGAAGAGATGAAGATGTCAAGGTATAAAGATATGTTACGCACGGAGATCCGAGAATTTGTTAGCACGGCACAGTATACTTCATTATCCGCCATGATGGACGCCGCTCGAAGGAGGGAGCTTGAGCTGGAGACCCAAGCTAAAAGGCGAAGGCGGCACCGCCAGTGACGCCCATCTCGGCAGTGCTGAAGCGTTCGAGGTTCACAGGTACGCACACGGGTTCTGGGAGTTATCCTCTAGTTGTTGAGGTGGCTGATGATAGAACCTTGACGGTCACAGACGTGTTTCGCGGGTGCACCTTATAGATCTCAGGGGTGAGGTTTTCCCATTGACCTGATCCCGATTGCTATGCGGGAGCTTTGTGTGATTGTGGGCATGGATTGGATGGATAAGTTCGACGCGGAGATCGTTTGCCGTCACAAGCAAGTGCGAGTTCGAACCCCAAGCGGGGGAGAACTGTTAGTGCAGGGAGATTCGTCTAGACGGTCTACGGCCATATGTTCGGCTGCGAGAGCTCGGAGGTACCTTCAGCATAGTGGGCAAGGATTTTTAGCATACGTGATTGACACGAGGGTTGGGGAAGCGAAGAAGTCTGCGGAAGACGTACCTGTGGTACGGGAGTTCACCGACGTGTTCCCCGAGGAATTGCCGGGGATACCTCCCGAACGACAGGTAGAGTTTCGGATCGATCTGATCCCGGGTGCGGCTCCGGTGGCCAAGGCACCCTACCGTCTGGCTCCACCGGAAATGAAAGAGCTGTACGCCCAACTGCAAGAACTACTCGAAAAGGAGTTCATTAGACCGAGCTGTTCGCCGTGGGGAGCGCCTATCTTATTCGTGAAGAAGAAGGATGGATCACAACGGATGTGCATAGACTACCGAGAGCTGAATAAGCTTACGGTAAAGAATCGTTATCCTTTGCCAAGGATTGACGATTTGTTCGACCAGCTTCAGGGGGCCTCATGGTTCTCCAAGATTGATCTACGGTCGGGGTACCACCAGATGCGGGTCAGGAGTGAGGACACGGAAAAGACGGCTTTCCGTATGCGATACGGTCATTACGAGTTTGTGGTGATGCCTTTTGGACTCACCAATGCACCTGCAGCGTTCATGGACCTCATGAACCGAGTGTGTAGTCCGATGTTGGACCGTTCGGTGATTGTGTTCATCGATGACATTCTGGTGTATTCGAAGACCAAGGAGGAGCACGAGATGCATCTTCGAGAAGTGTTGGAAGTATTGAGGCGAGAGAAGTTATACGCTAAGTTTTCCAAGTGCGAATTCTGGTTACGAGAGGTCTAGTTCCTAGGACATGTCGTGAATCAGGATGGTATTATGGTTGACCCAGCTAAGATTGCAGCTGTGATGCGATGGGAGGTGCCGAAGACTCCTACTGAGGTGCGAAGCTTTCTGGGATTAGCGGGGTATTATCGAAGGTTTATTCAGTATTTCTCTAAGATCGCGTTACCCATGCCGCGATTGACAAAGAAATCTACAGCTTTCAGTTGGGGTGAGGAACAACAGAAGGCATTCGAGGAGCTACGCAGGCGGTTGTGTGAGGCTCCTGTGTTAACCTTGCCCGAGGGCATGGAGGATTTGGTAGTATATTGTGACGCCTCACATCAGGGTTTGGGTGTCGTGCTTATGCAGCGCGGCAAGGTCATAGCCTACGCCTCTAGACAGCTGAAGCCTCACGAAGCAAATTACTCGACTCATGACCTGGAGTTGGGAGCGGTAGTGTTTGCCCTTAAAATTTGGAGGCACTATCTCTATGGTGTCAAGTGTACGATCTACACTGACCATAAGAGCCTCAAGTACTTGATGGATCAGCAGAACCTTAATATGCGTCATCGAAGGTGGCTCGATGTGGTTAAGGATTATGACTGCGAGATACTTTACCACCCGGGTAAGGCGAACGTGGTCGCGGACGCACTCAGCCGACATCCGGTCGGTGAGCCACTGAGGGGTTATTGTCAGCGATTGACAGTGGTTACACCTATCCTGGAGTCGATAGGAAGCGCTCAATAGGTGGTTGTCTTGGAGGAAAATGCAAAGCGGGAAAGAGTGTCGGGGGAAATCTCGAATTTTGATAGTGATAGTCGGGGATTGTTAACTCGACATGGTAGGGTTTGGGTTTCATTCATCGGTGGGAACCGGCAGGTACTAATGGATGAGGCGCATAAGTCCAAGTTCTCGATTCACCCGGGGGCTACAAAGATGTACAGGGACTTGCGCGAAGGTTACTGGTGGCCCGACATGAAGCGGGATGTTGCTAGATGTGTTGAGGTATGTATGACCTGTCGGAAGGTCAAAGCGGAACATCAACGACCTCATGGGAAATTGCAACCGTTGGAGGTCCCGGTTTGGAAATGGGAAGAGATTACCATGGACTTCATAACGAAACTCCCAAGGACTCCCCGTGGGAACGATGCCATTTGGATGATCGTTGACCGTCTGACCAAGAGTGCACACTTCTTGGCCATCAGGGAGAGCTCCTCGGCGGAGAAGCTTGCGGAGGTATTTGTGCGTGAGATCGTGGCCAGGGACGGGGTGCCAGTTTCGATTGTCTCCGACAGGGATACTCGTTTTACCTCTCGGTTTTGGGAGAAGTTCCCGTCGGAGATGGGTACACGGTTACACTTTAGCACGGCCTTTCATCCACAGACGGACGGACAGAGCGAGCGAACCATTCAGACCCTTGAGGATATGCTTCGAGCTTGTGTCATCGATTTTGGAGGTAGTTGGGATCAGTACCTACCTTTGGCGGAATTTTCCTACAACAACAGCTACCACTCTAGTATTGGCATGCCGCCATACGAGTTGTTGTACGGTAGAAAATGCAGGACGCCCGTTTGTTGGGGCGAGGTTGGGCATCGGGTGTTAGGGAGTACTGACATCGTGTTGAAGACGACCGAGACAATTCAAATGGTACGGGACCGTTTGGTTACTGCACAGAGTCGGCAAAAGAGCTACGCCGACAAAAGGCGATCCGACTTGGAGTTTCAGGTGGGTGATTATGTATTGTTGAAGGTTTCACCCTGGAAAGGGGTGATCCGGTTTCGTAAGCGGGGGAAGCTAGGGCCTCGTTATATTGGGCCTTACCGGATCATCGCCCGCGTGGGGAAAGTGGCTTACCGGTTGGAGCTACCGGAGGAACTGAACTTGATTCACAACACCTTCCACGTTTCGCAATTGCGGAAGTGTGTGATGGATGAGTCTGCAGTAGTACCGCTCGAAGATATTCAGATCGACGAGCGGCTTAATTACGTGGAAAAGCCAGTTGCTATTCTTGACAGGAAGACGAGAACCTCGCGGAACAAGGTCGTTGGTTTGGTGAAGGTTCAATGGAGACACCGAAAGGGTTCCGAGTGGACTTGGGAACCTGAAGCGGAGATGCGAGAGAATTATCCGGAGCTGTTTGCGGGTGTAGACTTCGGGGACGAAGTCTAATTCAAGCGGGGGAGAGTTGTAAAGCCCGTGTCCCGGTATGGTTTTAAAAATTCTTAAGGTATTCATTTTATTATCGTTTAAAGTGTGATTAATTAACGGAAGTTGTCAAGGGAGGGACCTCGAATGTTACACGTGGCAACCTTGCTTATCTTTTTGTTTATGACGAAAAACCAGGGACCGGAAATGCCAAGGGCGGGAACAAGGAGGGGTTAATGGGAAAATGAGGGGTGTTTAGTGGGTTGAACGGCTAAGGAAAGGGGGACCGACCCCCCCCCCCCCCTCTTCCTCTTCTCGTCGGTTTCCAAACGGCGTCGACAAACAGCCCCTTTTGGTTTTTGGTTTGTTTCCTTTTCTTCATTGGTTCATTTGGCCGAGAGAGTGTGATCGTGAGTGTGAGAAGCCGAGAGAGGAAGAAAACGTGAGAGAGAGAAGTCGCCGGATAAACGCCGCCACGGTCGCCGGAGAACCACCGGTGTCAACGTCCTTCGTTGGAGAGGTTGAGAAGAAGGGATTTCAGGCACGGTTGCGGGTCGTCGTTGTAAGGTATGGTTCTCGTTACATTCTGTTTTCGTTTTTGGTTTCCGGCGAAAGGGTAGCGGCAGCGCCGCCGCCGCGCGCCGCCACTGTGGTGGCTGGGTGTCGGGTGGTGGTGGTGTGAGTCATATATGTGCATGCGGTGAGGTGATCGAGAGGGTACGGATTTCGCGGTGGTTTGCGGCTCGTTTTATGTGTTTCGTCGAAGGACCGCCGCCGGCCGCCACCGGCGACCACCACTGCCGGAGGTGGCAGTGGGTGGTGCGTGGCTGTGACCTGTTAATAATCATAGAGCCCTTTAAGTCGTGACTTAATCGATTAAGCCGATTCGATAAAACCGTCGTTTTCTTTATAATCATCATTTCATGTGAATAATTGTTCAGTCACTGTTTTTGCGACGGCCATAACATTTCCGTCATAACTCCGATTGAGCCGAAACTGGCACCCACGGTTCAAGTTCGGGGTCGGTCACGTTTTCCGTGTTCTAGCGGAAAACTGGTTCAGCCTCTAGCTAGGTGAAAAAGTGGTCACACGTTTGGTGAGTTGTCATTTTATGTGAATGACGATTTTCTGCCACTGTTTTGTCGTGGCCGTAACTCTTTTCCCGTAGCTCGGATTGAAATGAAATCGGTGGCCAAAGTTCACTAATCGACTCAGGAAAGTTTTTCGTGTTTTGCCGAAAATCTGTTTAAGCCTGTAGCTGGGTCGTATGGGGCTGTTTATACAGCCTGGTCCGAAAAACTTCCAGCTCTCTGTCCCTGTTTTGTTTTATGCATAACTTTTGCTTGGAATGTCGGTTTGGGATGGGACTGGTGCCAAAAGTTTCGTTTCGGAGTCTATTAAGTTTCCTCTGTTTTGCGGAAAGACCAGTTCGGACCATAGCTAGGGCGAAGTTGCCATGTTGTACTGAAAGGTCCGGTTGTTCGCTGTTCTGCGAATCATTCTTGTAAAGTCCATAGTAAATTATAGAAAAATCGTTAGGACGCGTGCAATACGTCCCTGAAATCGTAAGACTTAGAACTTCGTAATTATGGATTTTGATTTCTGTATTTATCAGTTTTAAGGGGGTAAAACAGGTCCCGAACAGACCCGTATTTTTAAATAAAAAGCTGGAATATTTAGTCTTTTGAAAGCTAGTAAAAGTGTTATGGGTCGGGACTTTCCTCTTACTTTTTATACGTATTTAGGTGGGAAAAAGTGAAGAAGATTGCCGTGTTGGTGTTGCGATTCGTGAGCACATTGCTTAGCCTTGAGGTGAGTTCTCTCACCACGTAGTTAGGAATTTCATGCATGTTGTTTTTGGGTGTTACGTGTTATTACGTGTATTTATGTGCTTACATGAATTAATTGGGATGTGATAATTGGTTACGATTTGTTGAATTCTTATGTGGAATATTTATGCCTGTGTACACCTCGGTGGGACTGAGGGGCTCGGTGGAACCGAGGGCTCGGTGGGACTGAGCTAGTACAATTTCCTTTACTCGGTGGGACTGAGGGCTCGGTGGGACTGAGCTTGTATTAATATAATTGGTGTACTCGGTGGGACCGAGGTCAGTATTTATGTAATAATTAATTGGTGGCTTGTATCTATGGTGTTAGCGATGTGCGTGGGGTTGCTACCTACGTGTGTGGTTGGATTCACTAAGCGTTATAGCTTACCCCTTCCCAATATGTTGTGATTTCAGGTGCGGGCGACAGTCGGGCGTGACCGTACACACATCAAGCGCAGAGTATCAAAGATTGTTAAATTTTCACTTTCGAACCCTTTGAATTTAATTATATAATTTTCCGCTGCATAAACTTTGTTGACGATTTGATTCAACGACGTTAATTTCATTTAAGACATGAGTTACTAGATTATGGTTGTTTTATAATGAAATGGATGTTTTAAAAAATTTAAATTTCCTTGTAATTTTTGGGACTTTACATGTGTGGAATGGATATATGATTAAGGTGTGAATATTATGTGTTTATAATATAGTAAGATATTATATTCATATGTGTATTACACTATACAAGTGTACGTTAGTCGGGTTCCGGTGTGCGGACCGTTGGGTAGCCGGGTTCCGGTGTGCGGACCGGTGAGTAGCCGGGTTCCGGTATGCGGACCGGTAATGTTGATTATTTATCAGTTGGCTTGCTACCAATTAATATGGCCAGTGGTGGAGGAATAAGGCGGGACGAGATGTACGCGTCTTGAATGGTATTGATATACGTGTAGTATATGGATGTATATGAAATGTTTTATATAAATAGTTTTGATACAAAGGGTTTACTAAACTGACAGCGATTTTCTCACTAGACCTTTAGGTCTAGCCCTCATTGTTGTTTTAAAAATATGTATTCCAGGTGGAGGATCGGGTAAGAGCCAATGAATAGGATAATTGATGGATAGCTTTGGTGAAGACTTTTGTATAATGATGTAGATGCATTTTTGTACTTATGACTTTGTTGTTAGTCATAACGTAAATTACTTTGCAAAAAGTTTGTACTAAATCACTTATTATGTTTAGCAAGACTATGGGACCGAATATGAAACATGATATATCTTTTGATAAAACTATGTTATGAAATGTATGTTATTTGTATATATGGAAACGAGTTGTTACAGGTGGTATCAGAGCCCTAGTTTAAGAGATTTAGGTATTGGTACTTGTACCTAGACTTAAACTGCATGTGAAGTAGGATGTCCCTTTTATTTTAGAACATGGGGATGCTAAGTATAAAAGGTAGAAGGAACGTCATGTAAGGTAATTTCAGATTACACCTGGCCAGTGCAATTATGATCTTACAGGTGCATGTTTGAACTGGAATACCTTGTTATATGGGGTATGTGCTTATGTGTATATTAACCTTGTTTGAATCTACAGAATGGCAAATGGCACTAGACAAAATAATCGAAGGGGAGGAAGGAATTCGGGTGGAGAGAACCCACCAGTAGGAATAGGATGAAGAGGAGGAGATCGTGGTGGAGGCAGAACCAGAGGTAGAAATGGGGGCCGAACTGGGGGTAGAACACAACCACAAGGTACAGAGTTTGTTACACGGGATGACCTGACTACGGAAATGGGAAGACTACAGGCTAGCATACAAGCCATGTTTGAACGAAGTCATCATAACGAAGCTGATACACCAGATCCGGAACCTGAAGTCGAAATGCCAATCACCTCTGCTGTCTTACCGGTAATGAAAAAGTGTGATTACAAAATGTTTCTTAGTTGCAAGCCCCCTACGTACTCAGGAGATCGGGATCCAGTAAAAGCGATGAGATGGCTGAAAGAAATAGAAGCTATCTTCAAGACGAGTAAATGTGCTGAAGAGGATAGAGTACTTTATGGAACTGCAATGTTAAAAGGCGATGCGTTATACTGGTGGGAGGCTCATATTGAATCGGGAGGATCAGACATATATTCTACTTTTTCTTGGGAAGAATTCGTTTTAGCTTTCACAAAACAATTCTGTTCACAAGCAGCCGTCAGAAAATTGGAGGAAGAATTTATGAGTCTACAACAAGGGAATTTGTCAGTTAGAGACTATACTGCTCGTTTCTTAGAAAAATCTCGTTTTGCGGGATATTACGTTGCTACGAATAAACTGAAGATGGATAGATTTATCTATGGGCTAAATTTAGAAGTCCAAAGGTTAGTGATTGCAACAAGGCCAGATACCTTTACAGCAGCAGTGGACGCTGCTAAAAATGTAGAACGAGACAACAGAAGGGATGTTGGTGATAAGAGTACGGGGAAAAGGAAATGGGAAGGGCCACCACATGATCTGAAGAAGTCCCGGTTTTAGAGGTTCGATAATCGTCCACCTTTCCGGCCAATGGAAAGACCTTGTCCGAAGTGCCACCGTATCCATCAAAGAAATTGTCAGATTGAATCGCGGGTTTGTTATAGGTGTGGGAAGACCGGGCATGTTATTAAAGATTGTCGATTAACGCGGTTTTGTTTCTTGTGTAATTCCCCGGACCACCTTCAGTCAGATTGTCCGCGAGGTAGAATACAACAGGGGGGCACATCAGGGAAACCAGCAATTGCTAGACCAGTAGTTCCAAGAATAGAACCGCCGAGAACAAGAGGTCGTAAATTTCAAATGACAGCTAAAGAGGCGGAGGAAACTCCGGTTGTGGTTACAGGTACATTTTTCATAAACTCTACCCGTGCTAAAGTGTTGTTTGACTCGGGTGCAAACCGATCTTTTGTGTCTCCTTCATTTGCTGCTCACATGCATTTAGAGCCTAAAATGTTAGAACATGCCTTACTGGTAGATACTGCAGATGATAATCAAGTGTCGGTTAAAGAAGTATTTGGTAGCTGTGTGATAGATATAGAAGGGTGCGGAGTACCGATTCAGTTATTTCCAATAGCCCTGGTCGAGTTTGATGTGGTAGTGGGAATGGATTGGTTAGCCGAGAATCAAGCTAACATAATTAGTAATAAGAAGTTAATAAATGTTGTGTTACCTGAGAAGGGGCCAGTAGTGATTTATGGTGATCGTAGAAATCATCTGTCTAGTCTTATATCTATGATAAAAGCCCGTAAGTGTGTTAATAAAGGTTGCCCGAGTTACTTAGCTTATGTGATAGATACTAAACTAGATAAGAGCAAGTTGGAAGATATTCCGATTGTTAGTGAATTTCCGGAAGTGTTCCCTGAAGACTTGAATAGTCTTCCGCCCTTTAGACAATTAGAGTTTGGTATAGATCTGATTCCTGGAGCCGCTCCTGTTGCCCGTGCACCATATCGTTTGGCATCTCCAGAGATGAAAGAGATGATGACTCAACTGCAGGATCTTTCAGATAAAGGCTTCATCAGACCGAGTTCTTCGCCATAGGGAGCACCAGTTTTGTTTGTGAAAAAGAAGGATGGTTCGATGAGAATGTGGATCGACTACAGAGAATTGAATAAGCGTACGATCAAGAACAAGTATCCGTTACCCATAATTGATGACCTATTCGATCAGTTAGTTGGAGCTTGTTATTTCTCCAAGATTGATCTAAGATCCGGTTATCATCAGTTAAAGGTTAAAGAAGAAGACGTTCTAAAAACTGCTTTTCGCACAAGGTATGGTCGTTATGAATTCTTAGTGATGCCGTTTGGTTTGACGAATGCTCCAGCTGCCTTTATGGATTTAATGGATCGGGTGTGTAAGCCATATCTTGATAAATTCGTAATAGTATTTATCGATGATATACTTATCTATTCCCGATCCAAGGAAGAGCATGGTCAACATCTTCGTTTGGTTCTGGAATTATTGAAGAAAGAAAAGTTGTATGCTAAATTTTCGAAATGTGAATTCTGGCTACGGGAAGTTCAATTTCTGGGGCATGTAATTTCCGAAAAATGTATACAAGTTAATCCGATGAAAGTGGAAGCAGTTGAAAAGTGGGAACCGCCAAAGACAGCAACAGAAGTACGAAGTTTTCTAGGTTTAGCCGGCTACTATCAAAAGTTTATAAAAAGATTTCTCTCGTATCGCAACGCCTTTGACCAAGCTGACTCGGAAGAATCTAAAGTTTGAATGGAAAGCAGAACTGGATGAAGCATTTCGAATATTGAAAGAGAAGACTTTGTTGTTTACAGTGATGCTTCCAAACTGGGATTTGGTTGCGTGCTAATGCAGCGTGGAAAAGTTATAGCTTATGCTTCTCGTCAGTTGAAAGGTCATGAAAAAAACAGTATCCTACGCATGACATGGAGCTTGCAGCAGTTGTATTCGCGTTGAAGATTTGGAGACATTATCTTTATGGTTCCAAATGTCAAACTTATACAGATCATAAGAGTCTCCAACATCTGTTCGATCAGAAGGAATTAAATATCAGGCAAAGAAGATGGCTAGAACTGGTGAATGATTACGACTGTGAAATTCTTTATCATCCGGGAAAGGCGAATGTCGTAGCCGATGCATTGAGTCGTCAAGAAAGAAATGGAACAATAAAGGTTATTGCACTACGAGCTGAGTTGCTACCTAACATTTTCGATGAATTGCTGAAGTGTCAAATAGAAGCCTATCAGGAAGAACATTTGAAATCAGAACGGTTAGTGGGGTTATCAACATTGCTAGTAAAGGATGATCGTGGGTTGTTGTGTTTGGGAGACAGAATTTGGGTGCCTTGTTTGGGTGGTTTACGTGATCGAGTACTTCAAGAAGCTCATCAGTCTCGATTCTCTATACATCCAGGTACGAATAAGATGTATAAAGATCTGAAACAATTTTATTGGTGGCCGGGAATCAAAAGAAGCATTGCGCAGTATGTGGAAGATTGTACTACTTGCAAGAAGGTAAAGATTGAACATCAAAAGCCGTTTGGTCAGTTACAACGATTGGAAATACCGATGTGGAAATGGGATCAGATTACTACAGATTTCATTACAAAGTTACCAAGGACTTTGAAGGGATTTGATTCGATTTGGGTGATTGTAGATAGATTAACGAAGTCTGCTCATTTCTTGCCGATAAAGGAAACTGATTCGATGGAACGCTTAGCCAAATTGTACATTGACGAAATAGTAACTCGACATGGAGTTCCAATCTCGATTATTTCAGATCGGGATAGTCGTTTTACTTCAAGGTTCTGGAGAAGTTTTCAAAAGGAGATGGGAAGGCAGATAAAGTTAAGGACAACTTATCATCCTCAAACTGACGGTCAGAGTGAACGAACGATTCAGACATTAGAAGATATGCTCCGGGCTTGCATTGTTGATTTTGGGGGATCGTGGGATAAGCATTTACCGTTGATCGAATTTGCCTACAACAACAGTTATCATTCCAGCATACAAGCGGCACCGTTTGAAGTTTTGTATGGTAGAAAATGTCGAACGCCTCTGTGTTGGAATGAAGTGGGAGAGAAACAGTTAGCAGGACCAGATATAGTACAGCTAACAGCGGATAAGGTTACTCAGATTCGGGATGGATTGAAGGTGGCGCAAGACAGACAGAAAAGCTACGCCGACCGACGCCGGAAACCATTGGAATTCCAAGTTGGAGATTTCGTAATGTTAAAAGTCTCACCTTGGAAAGGAGTCATTCGATTTGGAAAGCAAGGTAAACTTAGTCCGAGATATATTGGACCATTCGCAATTACTAAAAGAATTGGGGAAGTAGCTTACCGACTAGATTTACCAGCAGAATTAAGCAGGATTCACAACGCCTTTTATGTGTCAAATTTTCGAAAGTGTTTGGTTACACCAGAGCAGGCAGTGTCTCTATCAGATATTCAAGTTGATGAAAAGCTGAATTATCTGGAAGAACCTGAGGCTATTGTCGATCGAAAAGTCAAAGTTATGCGGAATAAGGAGATAAGACAGGTGAAAGTTCAGTGGCGACATCATAGGGGTCAGGATGCTACGTGGGAATCAGAGTTAGAAATAAGAACCAAATACCCTCATTTGTTCTCTTAACTGAATTCCGAGACGGAATTCTTTTAAGGGGGAGATCTTGTAATAACCAGGTATATTAATGGTTTATTTAAAGGTGTTATTTTAATTTAATATTATAGAGTTAGAAGTTTAGGGGTAAGTTTTGCCAAATAGGATAAGTTTGGGGTTTGTTTGGTTTTTCTTACCAAACTCCACACCACCGCCACTAACACATCAATTGGAGGATTGTTGGTTCCCGTATTTGATTTACAAAGATTATCTTATCTATTAGTTCAAATAAGATGTGTTGCGGAAGCGTATTTGAAGAACTAACAGATATGATTGATAGATTTGAACACACAATATAAAGAAACAGTGATCAGAATATGATATCTCAAAGTTTACTGAGTTTCAATATATAGCAAGAACAGATTTAAGAACAATGAGTATGTAAAGCTTTTAACAGATATGACTCTAAATGTGCATAAGTTATGTGTTCTTGTGTGTTGATTTTTTAACTGTTAGGAAGAACTAAATATTAGTCTTCCTTTTATATTACTATAAGGGGACCATAATGTATAAGCTACTATTGATCGGACGACGTGAACAGTTGTACGTATTGTATTGCATTAAATGCCGCAGACGTCTATGTTGTACTAAGCCCTATTGAGTCCACTCAGAGTTTGACACGTGTTGAAGTTGGACAGGGCATGCTACCATGCAAGTTGATGAACAGGTCCAGGAACAGTAGCAAGATATTTCTGTAACAGTGGTAAGATATTTCTTCAACAGTGGCAAGATATTATAAATATCTTCCAAGTCTTCAGTCTGAGCCGCATAGGCGCTGTCAAGGGTGACAGAGGTTCTGCGGCTCGTTCCTTGGTGAGCATTCTTCTGTAGATCCTTCTTTGGTCCTTTGTGAGTAGTCTTCACTGGGTTCCTTGTCTTCTGATGTTGTCCGCAGAGGCTCTGTTATTGGTAACAGAGGTTCTGCGGTCTTGGTCTTCTGAAAGCGTCCTTCTGTAGTTTCTTCGGTCTTTGATCACTCTTGATCAAACTTCCTTTGATTTTTCTGAGATGCCCGACAGAGCTTCTGTTGCACTCAGCAGAGCTTCTGTGGAAGTTCTTTTGTACTTAGCCATTTTTCAATACTTCTAATATTTCAGAATATTGGAGCTAACAATCTCCCCTTAAGTATTGAAAAATAAAAGGTTGAATTTATGCATTTTAACCTAAGTAATAAAAAGAGGTTAAACAATACCTCAGAAGATTATTTCTTTCATTTGGAATTTATGCCTGAGGCATTTACATTTGAGTACATTAAATGAACATAAATAAACGTTGACAGAGGTTGGGTTTTGGATTTGTATGGGTGGAACCTCTGTAGATTTACCAGTGAGAGGTTCTTTGGGTTTTGGGGTTGGATGTTCTGATGTTTTGGTTGTTGCCTCTGAAGGTTTTGATACTTCGGGTTGTGAGGACTCTGTTGGTGAGGACTCTTCGGGTCTTGGAGGTGGGATGTCAAAATGTAAAGCCCGTACCCCGGTATGTAATTTCTTTTATTAATTCTTTTCTTTTAAGTTGGATTTAATGTGGTTTCCATTAGCGGGGTTAGTCGAACCGGACCAAAAAGTTAAATGAGTCAACCTTTTTGGGTTTTTGCAAGGAAAGGAAAGTTGAGGGGCTAATTGGGGCATTTCACCAAAGTTTGGCAAGGGATCAGCCAAGAGACCCTCCCTTCCTCTTCCCCTTCGGTTTCATGCTAGTAACTCCCCAAGAACCCTTTAGTCATTCCCCCTCCCCCTTTTGGTGGTGTTCGGCCGAGAGAGAGGGAAACCGGAGAGAGAGAGAGAGGGAAATCGAGAGGGAAAGGGAGTGTGGTCGCCGGCGAGAGGAGAGAGAGGGAGAGTGTTCGCCGGAGAGTGAGAGACGCCGGGAAGAAGAGGAACGCCGCTGCTTGCTACCGGAATCGAGAAGAAGGAGGAGTTGCAGCGAGGTAATCGTTCGTTTTCCTTTCCGTGTCTTTTCGTTTTGTTCGTCGCGAGAATACCGCCAGCCACCACCACCGCCGGAGGCGGCAGTGGGTGGTGCATGGTTTTGTTCAGCCCATGTTAACCCTAATTCAGTAAGTCATGTTTCTTCGTGGGTCTGTTTGGATTAAGATAACTTATTGGGTTCAAGTTCAAAAGTTATCATTTTATGTAAATCGTGCAGTTTCTGCCCTGTTTTGTATAAACTATATCTTCTGTTAGGAATGTCGGATTGGGATGGAACTGGTGCCAAAAGTTCCCATTCTGAGTCTAGTAACTTTTATATGTTTTGTGGAAAAACCTGTTCGGGCCATAGCTAGTGTCAAATTGCCATTTTATACGGACAGGTCCTTTTTTAGCTGCTCTGAGAGGTGTTTTTGTAAAATTCATATAGAGTGCTAGGAATATCGTTAGGACGCGTGCGATACGTCCCTGGAACCGTAAGACATTTAACTTCCTGAATGTGGAATTAGATTTTTGGTTTGATCAGTTTAGCAGGGGTAAAATGGGTCCCGAACAGACCTGCGTTTTTAGTATAAAAGCTGGATTTTTAGTTTTGTTAAACTAGTAAAAGTGTCGTGAGTTGGGACCTTCCGTTGACGTTCTTAGTGCGTATTTAGGTGGGAAAAAGTGAGGAAGGTTGACGTACTGGTGTTGCGGCTCGGGAGCGCGTCACGTTGTTTTGAGGTGAGTTCTCTCACCGCGTAGTTAGGAATTTCATGCATATCGTCATTTTGTGTTACGTGTATTATGTGTTATTACGTGTTTACGTGAATTAGTTGGGATGTGATATCTAGTTGTGATATGTTGAATGTGTATGTGAATTATGTATGCTTGTGTACACCTCAGTGGGACTGGGGGGCTCGGTGGGACCGAGGGCTCGGTGGGACTGAGCTTGTATCAATGTCTTTACTCGGTGGGACCGAGGGCTCGGTGGGACTGAGCTTGTATCGATATATTTTTGGTGTGCTCGGTGGGACCGAGGTTCGTATTTATACGCTAATTGTTATGTGGATTTATATCCGTGGTGATGGTGATGTTGCCTACTGGCGAGTAGGGGCGATATACGTGGGGTTCTACCTGCGTGTGTGATAGGATTCACTAAGCGTTTAGCTTACCCTTTTCCCAATATGTTGTGATTTCAGGTGCGAGCGGCAGTCGGGCTTGACGGTACACACACTAGGCGCGGAGTGTCAAGAGTTGTTTAAGTTTCATTTCCAAACCTTTGGATTTTATTTTATGAAATTTCCGCTGCATAAACTTTATTGACTGTTCAAGTTAACGACGTTAACTTCATTTGAGTTACGAATTATTAAATTGTGATTGTTTTATAATGAAATTCATGTTTTTAAAATTTAAAATTCCTTGTAATTTTTGGGACGTTACAACTTGGTATCAGAGCACAGCTTGAGTGAATCAAACACATCTCGGTGTGTTTGGTCTCAAGTTGCGGCTATGAAGTTTTTTTAAACTCTCTTTGAAAATAAATGAACGGAGAAAGCCCGTTTGGGAAACGGTGATCGTGGGCGCAGTGTGTACAGTCAGCCGACGCCAATTGGGAAGGTACAACACTTAGTGTATTTATTGCTTTCTAGGCATAGGGTATGCATGCTAGATTGCCGAGGTTTTTTACACTGTACTGTACGATGACTGCTTGCTAGTAGGAATCAATGCTAGTTATAGTAGGTTGTCAAGTGAAGGCCCTATAGGTTGCATGCAGTAAGAATCATATAGCCTTAGAATATTTGATTTAGTTCTATTGCGCAGCTCTTGTTTGAGTCCAACCGTTCTAGGATAGAATCTTGTATTCGAATGTCTATTTGATTCACGCTGCGTGCGACTGGGTATTCGCGAGGCAACTCGTTATGGCTAACAGGGATTCCGTTGTAGCAAGAGTAGTGGGATGAGATGAAATTCCTAGTGAGCTGGGAATAGCGTTTACATATGAGTACGTATGCTAGATTGCTTTCTAAGAACATAGGAGTATGTATGCTAGATTGCTTACGTGGATTTTGTGGTACTGTATACTTGTTGCTTGCTATTAGGAACTTATGCTAACTTTGATAGGTCGTTAAGCGAATGCACTATAGGTTGTATGCAGTAGGAACTGAATAGCCTTAGAATGTTGGATTTAGTTCTATTGCGCAGCTCTTGTTTGAGTCCAACCGTTGTATGATAGAATCTTATATTCGAATGTCTATCTGGTTTCCACTGTATACAACTGTGCGTTTACGAGGCGACTCGTCAGGGCTAGTGGGGGTTCCGTTCTAGCAAGGGTGGTGGGGTATTACGACTTTTCTAGGGAGCTAGGAAAAGTGTTTACATATGCCGGAATGGGCATATGTGTTTGTTTGTGGTAAGCAACTACTTGGACGTCCCGGGACAGGACTCGAAACGAGTAAGGATAGGTGTGAAGGGTAGTAGCAGAGCTCCTACTATCTGAAGCACATGATCCGTGCTCGAGTCGGTGAAAGTCACGGAGAATCCGAAGAGTTGAGTGTGAGCGTAGTTAGCAGGTTTTAAAGTGTGCTAGTAGCTCGTTAAGGAGGAACAACAATGTTGATCCAGATGCTGATGCTGGAATTATTGCTGATCAGATTCGTGAGATGTTTGCGGTCGAGGTGACGCATATTTTGAGGAGGCGATCCCCGAAATTATTACCGCCATTCGTGATGAGGTAATAGTGTCGATGGAGGAGCGCATCGCGGCGATTCCACCCCCTGCGGGTGGGCAGCCCCGAACAAGAGGGTCGGGATCGGTTATAGAGTGCACATTCCTTACCGGTGGTTGTCCTGCGAACTAGAAGGTTCGCTTCACGGTGAATCTGTTACGAGACGGAGCGAAGGATTGGTGTGCTATTGCTTTGACGCTTAACGGGCGCACTACTTGACCTGGGAGGAGTTCGTCGTATGTTTCGTGTAGAGCATATGCCTCTAGTGGAGATGGAGAGGAGTGCCAAAGAGTTCTTGGAGCTCTATCAGACTGCGGAGGCCATAATGGAGGAGAACCGAAAGTTTACGGAAATGACATTATTCTATCCTTAGCATGCTGCTTTTGAGGACATGAAGAGGACACGGTGCAAGGATATGTTACATACCAAGATCAGGGAGTTCGTGAGTACCGCGTAGTATGCTTCACTTGCTGTAGTGATGGAGGCGGCCTGAGGTAGAGTTCGTCAACTGGGAGTGGAGGAGGCACAAGCTACGTATAAAGTGGTGACAGGTACGTTCTTGGTTAACTCGGTGCTTGCTGTGGTGACGATTGATAGCGGGGCTACTCATCCTTCCGTGTCTCACATAGTCAGTGAGTGGTTGGGGCCGAGTTGTAGGACGGTTAGGCTGTCCACTTGTGGTTGCAGTTGCTGAAGACAGGACCTTGACGGTTACTGACGTGTACCGGGGGTGCACTTTGGAGATCTCTGGTGTGAGATTCCCGATTGATTTGATTCTGATCGCTATGCGGGAGTTGTGCGTGACTGTGGGCATGGATTGGATGGATGCGTATGATGCGGAGATTGTTTGTCGTCGCAAACAAGTACGAGTTCGAACCCCAAGCGGGGGAGAAATGCTAGTTCAGGGCGGCTTGCCCAGGCGGACCTCAGCGATATGTTCGGCTGTGAGGGCTCGGAGGTACTTGCAGCACAGTGGTCAGGGATTTTTGGCGTATGTGATTGACACGCGCGTCGACGGAGAGAAGAAGTCTGTAGAGGATGTGCCAGTTGTACGGGAGTTTGCTGACGTATTTTCCCGAGGAGTTACCGGGGATACCTCCCGAGCGACAGGTAGAGTTCCACGTTGATGTGTTTCCAGGTGCTGCTCCGGTGGCCAAGGCACCTTACCGCCTGACTCCACCGGAAATGAAGGGGTTGTACACTTCGTTGCAGGAACTTATCGAAAAGGAGTTTATCAAGCCGAGTTGTCCACCGTGGGGAGCCCAGATTCTGTTTGTGAAAAAGAAAGACGGGTCCCAACGGATGTGTATAGACTACCGTGAGTTGAATAAGCTTACGGTGAAGAATCGTTATTCTCCGCCAAGGATCGATGACTTGTTCGATCAGCTTCAGGGAGCCTCGTGGTTCTCTAAGGTTGATTTGAGATCGGGGTATCATCGGATGCGGGTGAGGAGAGAGGATACGGAGTATACGGCCTTTCGTTCACGTTATGGCCATTTACAAGTTGGTGGTGATGCCTCTCGGGCTCACCAATGCACCCGCAGCGTTCATGGACCTCATGAACCGGGTATGTAGCCCTATGTGGGATCGATCGGTGATCGTGTTCATCGACGATATTCTTGTGTAATCGAAGTCGAAGGAAGAGCATGAGATGCATTTGCGAGATGTTTTGGAAGTTTGAGGCGGGAGAAGCCGTATGCTAAGCTCTCCAAGTGTGAGTTCTGGTTACGAGATGTCCACTTTCGAGGGCATGTCGTGAACCATAATGGTATTATGGTGGATCCGGCCAAGATTACGACTGTGATGCGGTGGGAAGTGCCAAAGACTCTCACTGAAGTACGGAGTTTTCTTGGGTTAGCAGGGTACTTTCGGAGATCCATTCAGGATTTCTCCAAGATTGCTTTACCGATGACCCGATTGACGAAGAAATCTGCGGCTTTTAGTTGGGGTGAAGAGCAGCAGAGGGCTTTGAGGAGCTACGCAGGCGTTATGCGAGGCTCCGATGTTGACATTGCCGGAGGGTATGTAAGATTTGGTGGTGTTTGCTCTCAAGATTTGGAGGCACTATTTGTATGGCGTCAGGTGTATACACTAACCATAAAAGCCTCCAGTACTTGATGACCGGTAAAACCTCAACATGCGTCAGAGGAGGTGGCTTGACGTGGTCAAGGATTAGGATGGTGAGATACTTTACCACCCCGGTAAAGCGGATGTTGTTACGGACGCACTTAGTCGACATCTGGATGGTGAGCCACTGTGGGGCTTGTGTCAACGGTTAACAGTGGTTGCACCTCTTCTCGAGTCGATAGGTAGTGCTCAGGAGGTGGCAGTTTTGGAGGAAAATGCCAAACGCGAGAGATTTTCGGGGGAAATTCCGAATTTTGTCCGTGATAGTCATGGGTCAATTGCTCGGTCTTAATGGTCGGTTGGGTATCTCGGGGTGGGACTCCGGTATTCATGTGTTATGACCTTGAATTTCTAGTAGGCACTAAGAGGATACAGTCTTGGGCACTTACCTGAGAGGTAGCTCCGATGTGCCGGGACTTGAGACGTACCTGAGAGGTAGGCGTTGGGGTGTAACTAGGCTTCGTAGAGGGAGTGTGAAAGATACGTCGATGGTGGAAGGTTGGGTATCCCACGCGTGTGGGTACTGTAGGCCGAATAGTATCGGTTAGGGAATGATGCCCTTTGTAATAAAGAGGATAAATGCGTAGAATTTTTGATGTAAATAGTATACTTAGGTGTCGACTTTTGGGCTTGAGGCCAAATGCCTTAGTGTAATTGGGGAATTGTAGCCGATTTTAAGGAAATTATGTTGATGGTAGTAGTAATCCTGAGATGTTTGCTTGTGGTGAATAGTTATGGTGGAATGACCTTCTTGGATGATTATAAGTTTACTGGTTTGATGACCCGTGTGAAATAAATTTTGGGAGTCTATTAGAACTCGTGGAAGTTAATCGGCAGTAATGGTAGGAATGATCGGATTCGAGTATCCGGTAGGGTATATTGGTGAGCACCTTCAGAATGGTTAGAGCTTGAAAGTTGAATCGGGATGTGCGGAACATCTAAGGATGGGAGTCAACCGAAGTCGTTTGACTAGGAATGAATCCAGTTGTTGGAGTGTTCTTCCGATCATAATTTCGGTGTCCTTGAAGGAGTTTTGTTAGTAAGAAAAGTATTCGAGAACTATTCCGAGTTATTCGCCGGTCTAGACTTCGAGGACGAAGTCTAATCCAAGTGGGGGAGAGTTGTAAAGCCCGTACCCCGGTATGTAATTTCTTTTATTAATTCTTTTCTTTTAAGTTGGATTTAATGTGGTTTCCATTAGCGGGGTTAGTCGAACCGGACCAAAAAGTTAAATGAGTCAACCTTTTTGGGTTTTTGCAAGGAAAGGAAAGTTGAGGGGCTAATTGGGGCATTTCACCAAAGTTTGGCAAGGGATCAGCCAAGAGACCCTCCCTTCCTATTCCCCTTCGGTTTCATGCTAGTAACTCCCCAAGAACCCTTTAGTCATTCCCCCCTCCCCCTTTTGGTGGTGTTCGGCCGAGAGAGAGGGAAACCGGAGAGAGAGAGGGAAATCGAGAGGGAAAGGGAGTGTGGTCGCCGGCGAGAGGAGAGAGAGGGAGAGTGTTCGCCGGAGAGTGAGAGACGCCGGGAAGAAGAGGAACGCCGCTACTTGCTACCGGAATCGAGAAGAAGGAGGAGTTGCAGCGAGGTAATCGTTCGTTTTCCTTTCCGTGTCTTTTCGTTTTGTTTGTCGCGAGAATACCGCCAGCCACCACCACCGCCGGAGGCGGCAGTGGGTGGTGCATGGTTTTGTTCAGCCCATGTTAACCCTAATTCAGTAAGTCATGTTTCTTCGTGGGTCTGTTTGGATTAAGATAACTTATTGGGTTCAAGTTCAAAAGTTATCATTTTATGTAAATCGTGCAGTTTCTGCCCTGTTTTGTATAAGCTATATCTTATGTTAGGAATGTCGGATTGGGATGGACCTGGTGCCAAAAGTTCCCATTCTGAGTCTAGTAACTTTTATATGTTTTGTGGAAAAACCAGTTCGGGCCATAGCTAGTGTCAAATTGCCATTTTATACGGACAGGTCCTGTTTTAGCTGCTATGAGAGGTGTTTTTGTAAAATTCATATAGAGTGCTAGGAATATCGTTAGGACGCGTGCGATATGTCCCTGGAACCGTAAGACATTGAACTTCCTGAATGTGGAATTAGATTTTTGGTTTGATCAGTTTAGCAGGGGTAAAATGGGTACCGAACAGACCTGCGTTTTTAGTATAAAAGCTGGATTTTTAGTTTTGTTAAACTAGTAAAAGTGTCGTGAGTTGGGACCTTCCGTTGACGTTCTTAGTGCGTATTTAGGTGGGAAAAAGTGAGGAAGGTTGACGTACTGGTGTTGCGGCTCGGGAGCGCGTCGCGTTGTTTTGAGGTGAGTTCTCTCACCGCGTAGTTAGGAATTTCATGCATATCGTCATTTTGTGTTACGTGTATTATGTGTTATTACGTGTTTACGTGAATTAGTTGGGATGTGATAACTTGTTGTGATATGTTGAATGTGTATGTGAATTATGTATGCTTGTGTACACCTCAGTGGGACTGGGGGGCTCGGTGGGACCGAGGGCTCGGTGGGACCGAGGGCTCGGTGGGACTGAGCTAGTACAATTGTATTATCTTTACTCGGTGGGACCGAGGGCTCGGTGGGACTGAGCTTGTATCAATGTCTTTACTCGGTGGGACCGAGGGCTCGGTGGGACTGAGCTTGTATCGATATATTTTTGGTGTGCTCGGTGGGACCGAGGTTCGTATTTATACGCTAATTGTTATGTGGATTTATATCCGTGGTGATGGTGATGTTGCCTACTGGCGAGTAGGGGCGATATACGTGGGGTTGCTACCTGCGTGTGTGATAGGATTCACTAAGCGTTTAGCTTACCCTTTTCCCAATATGTTGTGATTTCAGGTGCGAGCGGCAGTCGGGCTTGACGGTACACACACTAGGCGCGAAGTGTCAAGAATTGTTTAAGTTTCATTTCCAAACCTTTGGATTTTATTTTATGAAATTTCCGCTGCATAAACTTTATTGACTGTTCAAGTTAACGACGTTAACTTCATTTGAGTTACGAATTATTAAATTGTGATTGTTTTATAATGAAATTCATGTTTTTAAAATTTAAAATTCCTTGTAATTTTTGGGACGTTACACAAAATGCTTTGCTGATTGAAAAGCAGATACAAATTCCATTCTGCGAAGAATGTACTCTGCAGTGCATTTTGGTCTTTGGGGTTTTCGAGCTATGGATTTTACTCTAGTTTTGCGCGGGATTATTGGTTGTGAGGTTGGTGTTGGTTCTTTGGGTGAGAGCGAGGTTTGTTCTGAGGATGGGGATGCAAAAGTGATTACCCGAGGTTTTGTGGTTGGTGCATCCTCTCCAACGATATTTTGCCTCTTTTGAGTTCCTTGTTGTGGGGTTTCCTTCAGAGTTTCTGTAGTAGAGGGTTCTGCGGTTTTCTCTGTTGTTTTTGCAGCAGCAGCCTCTGTTGTTTCCTTTGTTCTCTCCCCCTCAGGATGACCAGATGCACCATCATCAGGATCATCCTGCCTTCTCTTAGCAACAGCTTCTGTTCTGCAGGTGTCTTGTGCTACTTGCCTTGCTGCTTGTTTCTTCATTGTTTCAAGGTAGATTGCGATCGAAGTCTTGAAGGCTTTGGTCGCACTTTTCTCAAACTCTGCAGCGGTTGTTTTGGCAATGGCAGTGGCAGAGGCGATGGCAGCAGCACCATACGTTTTTGTAGTTGACTTTATTTCTACAAGGGCTGCTTTTACCTCTGTGGATAAGGTATCCACTTTGGTATTTAATCCTGTAAGCGCGCCTGAAATTGAATCTGTAAAAGTCTTGAATGAGCTTTGCAACTTATTCAATGTTTAAGTTACAGAGGTTACAAAGACTTGGAACTCATCCTTCGTAACATGTTCCTCTTGGGTAACCTCTGGAGGAACAACCCCTTCTCCAGAGTGAGTCCCTGTTCCTGGGATACCTTCTTTCATTCCTGTTTGAACGTTGAGAATGGAAGGATTTCTATCTGATCTTTGAGAAGAAACATGAGTTTCAATCTCTACAGACGTTCTGCGAAGAACAGTGTCTAAATCTACTTCAGAGGTGGGCATCGAAATGTTCTTCTGTTGACTCGGAGACTTGTCTAGAGTCTCTTCGTCTTTGTGCTCACTACTTCTCTCTGAAAGAAGTTTTGGCCCTATATTGTGCGTGGCAGAGGAAACGAATTCCTCTGTAAGGTGTTCTAGTGTGCTCTGGGGCGATGGATCACGAACTATAGGTGAGTCTCTTTGAGGATACTCCATAGGAATGGATTCCCCGGTTTCTGTGGGCGCAAAAGTCGAAAGAGTGACCTCTGGCTGTTTGGTTTGGGTAGGGATCGAGTTGTGCGACTCTTTTTCAATAACTCCTTCTGCAGCTAGACCTGCGGAGTTAGATATGTGGGTTGCACTGGGAGGGGGTGTGGGATGTGTGCCTTCTACAACCTCGGCATCTTTTTCTTTTTCTTTTCCTCCAGAAGTTTCTACCCTATCCTCTAACCTTGTTTCTATATTCTTACCTATTTGGACCTCTTCTTCTGCAGTCCCTTGTCTTGACAGAAGTGTTTCATGAACCTCTGTGATTACTGGGTTTCGTCTTTTACTTGCAGAGGATGAGTCATGAGATAATGATTATGCAGTCCATCCAGAAGGATCAAGGGTTTGTGCAAACCCTGGTTGATTTAGAAAGAGGCTGAATTTTCTTTGTTTGAATTGTTCTTGCCGTAGTTCAGTGTTTCTATCAACTTCTGTGAAGATTGGGGTTTGCAGAGGTGGAGGTTGATCTTTTTCAATTCCCTCTGTAATTGATTGCAGAGGAGAAGATGGTTTCTTCTTCTTTGATTTCCTCTTCTTGGGTTTTGGTGCCTCCTCCTCTGTAGATTTTGACTTCCTCTTCCTTTTGGGAGAGGGATGGGCAGAGGGATGTGCAGTGGGTGGAGAAGATGGTTCTGCAGGGGGTTGTTGGATAGCAGAAGCAGAGGCAAGTGGTTCCTCTGTAGGGGTCTTGGTTTTCTTTCCCTTTTTCTTCTTCTTCTCTTTAGATCCCTCAGAAGACTTCCTCTTTGAAGGATAGAGGTATTTCCTTATATTCCTGAAGTTCTTCTGGTTGGCCTTGTGTTTAGCCAACTTTATCTTCCGTTCTTCCTCGGTAAGCCTCTCTAAAACACTACCTCCTAAGGGCACTCCTATACGCGGGGGGTGTTACAGGACTGGGTTCAGGAGTCCTGTAAACGCGTGGGTACTCACTAACTAGTTCTATATCACTAGCATAACCTAACATTACATTTGAGAGTGGCCTGCTGTGAGGGTAGTCGTCCTCATTTTCTATAGGGTTGTTCTTGGACATAGGAAATTTGCTTAGGTTTGGGACCGTCCATTGGCCATTTTTGGATAAGGAGGAGGGGCTCGAAAAGTACACTGAAGATTCGCTGGAACTGCAGAGGGGGCAAGCAGTTGGGATCAGATATTTTGGCTTTCTGGGAGGCGAGTTTACGATCGATGGTGTTGATGATGTCTTGAATCATTATGGTGGCATAATCTAGGGTTAGATCATAGTACACACCATACATGATTGAGAGAATTTGAGGTGAGCTTTGATCGATGCTCCCGATTTTGCCCGTGAGGCAACGATTTAGGATGGAGAATAAGGTATTCCACAGAGGGGGTAGTCTAGCCCTGCAGAAATCGTTCCTCTTTTTCAACTGTTGGTTGTACCCTAACATGTGTAGAAAGTCGATAACTTCTTCGTTTGTTTGTTGGGGGCATATTTTTTGATTCCCATGAGACCTCTTGTTGGAAGGCCAAATTATAATGAGAACATGGTGCGGTTGAACATCTGTTCAAGGCTCTTACTTTGGTCAGGCTTAGAAATATAGCCTCTTATCAAATCGGTGTCAGCGTCATAACGGCAAGATTCCCAAAACTGATGTAGATAACGGACGGGTATTTGTTCAACAGTTTTGCTCAGAAGAGGGTAAAGAAAGTGGTTCTCAAGGATGTTTAGCAAGATTGCATGTTCTTTGCCAAAAGCCGTAGGAGAAGGAACAAGATAACAGTTGTTTGATTTAATGGGAAGGGTTTGCTCGAAATGGTCATTTGAGAATAATTGTTGCAGGTGGGTAGTGGGTACAAAGGATACCTCGTCGCCGGAGTCATGTCTGTCGGCATCGGCGGCGATGTGTGGGTTGTGGGAGTGCTCAGAATGCACCGGAGAGGGTGGCGGAGAGTTCGTCGGTGAAACGTGAGTAGCTTCGGAACTGGAAGCGATTTGTAGGTTTGAAAGTTCTTGGTTTTCAGAAAGAAATAAGCAAGTTCGCCGGAGAAGATGAGAGAATAGTAAAGTTTTGAAAGTGATTTTAAGTTAGGTTTTATACTGTGGTAACGGATACAATTTGGAACGGTGAAAATGTGAGAAAGTTAATAAAATTTGAGGTCCGCACTCGAGTTCATTTGGCGTGGTGCAAGTTTCTAGGACGACGTGATATGTACGTTAATGAAAACTCGACACGTCATCAGTGTCAGTGACGACGAGACGTCGTGGGCGGCCACATTAAATGAAAAGCGCGTGGGTTTAAATTTTCACCACAGAAAAGTTACCGTTACAGATACAGAAATTCCCAAGTGGGAATCTTTACAGAGGCTCTGTGGGTACAGAAGCTCTGTGATTTTGGAAAACTTTTATCTCTGTAGATTGTATCTTTAATGAAAATCGTTTGAAAAACACGGAGAGGATCAATAAATCTTTAGTACAGAGAAATTATCCTACAGAGGTTTTTAGACCTCTGCCAGAGCCAGCAGAGGCTCTGTGACAGGAAATTTCTAATAACTAATAATTTATAAACATTTTTAATCATCCAAGTTTTTGATCAGATTTAACAATGTATTTAGGACCTATTTGAAAGTTGGTGTCCTAGAAAATTGTAAATCTCAAAGATTTTGTGCAGCAGAAGTCATTTGAATGATTTGAGTGATCTACAGAGGTTCTTTGGTTGAAAGAACTCAGCGGCTTATGACTTCTGTAGCATTGTGTGAGTACGAGATACCAACCTATTTTTCTTCTTGATCGGCGAATGTGATCTCTTCTTTCGCATTCTTAGCTCCCCTTGACTTATGAATCTCTGTAGATTCAGCAAGGTCTCCTTTTTCGATCCCCCTTGATCTAACAACCTCTGTAGATCAAGTATCTTCTTATGCTCCCTCTTGACCTTTGCTTGGTTCAAAATAAGATAAGTTGAGCATAAACCATAGGTCAAGTCCATCAGAGGTTCTGTGAAGGTCGTTAGAGGTTCTGAGCAGACCTTACAGAAGCTCTGTGATTTCAAGAACTATTGAAGATTTAAGAATTTACAAACAAAAATAATAGAAATAAAAAATATTTACAAAGTTTACAGCATATCTAGGTTATACTTACAGAGGTTTTGGGTACCCATATTCGTATGGGTCCTATTGTATGAAACGCCTTTATGCACTTGTCATACATACCAGAAATGAAAGGCTTTTTGTCATTTTGAACATTTTGAACAGGTATAGAGCTTTTCACTATCCAAACCTTTTCACCTTTTTAAAAGCTTTATTAACTAATTTGTCCAACCTATGATCATGAAAATTTTTCGATGTTGAGGTCTGAATGTTTGAAAACATATTTGGCTTAAAGGATCCTTTTAACAAATTATTCCTTGAATTTGAAGTTGTTTTAAGTGAATGATTTGAGTTTGCAATATCAAATTCTTTGATCCTTTTAGCAAAAATATTATTTTTCCTTAAATTTACCTCAAGCATCTTTTGGAGATTAAATTTGCATCTTTTCTCCAACATGATCTCAGTTGATAAATTAGAGAGACTTTTTGTTAGTCTGGATAAATATGTTTTAAAAATCCTTCTCTCTCTTTCAAAGTCATCCTTTTGACTTAAATCTTGAAATCTTTGAACCTTCAACTGTTCAGATTTTTTTCTTTCAAAATCAGATTCTTTCCTTTCTTTTCAAGGATTTTCTGTAATTCTGAGATTTTACAAGTAAGCTCCATAGACTTTGTTTCAAGAACAGTTTTCTTCTCTTCATAATTTCCTTTTTCATTGACCACAATCTTTTCAAAACTGGAAATCAGTTTAGAGAAATTTAAAAATTTTAGTTCAAGTCTTTTCTTTTCTTCATCTGACATAGATAAGTTCCTTTTTAGTTCAAGATTTTCATAGTTTAAGATATTAACAGATTCTTCAAGTTTAGCAATTTTATCAGAAATAATAAAAATGCTTTTGTTCTTCTCATCTAGTTCTTTTTCAAGAGAATGACATATTTTGCGAAAATTTGTGCTGAGTTTTGAATAAAAATCTGAATCAGCATCACCACAAAATTTCATTCTATACATTTTAAATGAGGTTTTTATCGAAAGAAACAGTTTATATGATGTTACTAGATCGAATAAATCGAAAATGGCAGTAAAACAGAATCTGTTTGAAGGAATGAAGAACAGGTTAAAAACAGACAGTTTCTATCACAAATCTTGTAAAAACGAGGATCACTTGATATTAAAAATCAAGCTTTGCTCTGATACCAATTGTTGGTTCCCGTATTTGATTTACAAAGATTATCTTATCTATTAGTTCAAATAAGATGTGTTGCGGAAGCATATTTGAAGAACTAACAGATATGTTTGATAGATTTGAACACACAATATAAAGAAACAGTGATCAGAATATGATATCTCAAAGTTTACTGAGTTTCAATATATAGCAAGAACAGATTTAAGAACAGTGAGTATGTAAAGCTTTAAACAGATATGACTCTAAATGTGCATAAGCTATGTGTTCTTGTGTGTTGATTTTTTAACTGTTAGGAAGAACTAAACACTAGTCTTCCTTTTATATTACTCTAAGGGGACCATAAAGTATAAGCTACTGTTGATCGGATGGCATGAATAATTGTATGTATTGTATTGCATTAAATGCCGCAGACGTCTATGTTGTACTAAGCCCTATTGAGTCCACTCAGAGTTTGACACGTGTTGAAGTTGGACAGGGCATGCTACCATGCAAGTTGATGAACAGGTCCAGGAACAGTAGCAAGATATTTCTATAACAGTGGTAAGATATTTCTTCAACAGTGGCAAGATATTATAAATATCTTCCAAGTCTTCAGTCTGAACCGCAGAGGCTCTGTCATGGGTGACAGAGGTTCTGCGGCTCGTTCCTTGGTGAGCATTCTTCTGTAGATCCTTCTTTGGTCCTTTGTGAGTAGTCTTTACTGGGTTCCTTGTCTTCTGATGTTGTCCGCAGAGGCTCTGTTATTGGTAACAGAGGTTCTGCGGTCTTGGTCTTCTGAAAGCGTCCTTCTGTAGTTTCTTCGGTCTTTGATCGCTCTTGATCAAACTTCATTTGATTCTTCTGAGATGCCCGACAGAGCTTCTGTTGCACTCCGCAGAGCTTCTGTGGAAGTTCTTATGTACTTAGCCATTTTTCAATACTTCTAATATTTCAGAATATTGGAGCTAACAAGGATGATGTCTTCAAGTTAGCAAAATCAAAAATATCCTAAGTGAGTGTGTGTGTGTTTCGGTTGAGAGAAAGAAGAGAGAGAGCCGTAGAAAGGAAAAGAAGAGAATGAAAAGATTGTTGCTGAAATTGGGAGGTTCATCTTGTGAAGATTAAAGGTATGTAACCTCTTAATCTGACAGAGGATCTGAAATGAATGCCCAGTCTTCTTCAGGCTTAGGAGTGACAAAGGCATCGAATGAGCTCTTCATCAACTTCTCTGTCGTCCGAGGCATTTGCTTTTTCTTCTTTGGTTCTTCTGTCATGATACCCTTTCCTTTATCTTTAGCTTAGGAAGGCTCAGAACCTGTTATCTGCTTTGGACTATGTGGGATTGCTTCTGTTGGTTTGGGTGTTGAGGTCTCTGTTGGTATGATGAGGATTGCCTCTGTAGTTTTTGACACTTCAGTTTCCGAGGACTTTGGTGGGGATGGTTCTGTTGGTTTGATTGGGGATTTGGGTTCTGTAGATGTTTCTTCTGGGAGCTTGGTTGTGGTTTGTGGAGGGATATCAAAATGTTTTGCAGCCCTGAAAGCAGATATGAACTCCATTCTCTTTAGAACATAAGTAGCAGAACATTTTGAGCTTTTTGGTTTGTGGGCAATGGATTTTCTTTTTGGGTGAGTTTTGGGTTGTGATTTTGGTGGAGAATGGGGAAGTTCTTCTGAGGATGAAGAAGTCAGGATTTGAACTTCAGGGACATCTTTTTCAAGGACAGAGGTGGTTTCCACAGAGGCTGGTGTTTCCTCTGGGGGTCTCTGTTGTGTTTCCTGAGTTTGGGTTTGGGTTGGTGGTGTAGAGGAAATTGGCACTGCTGATATTGGAGGATTGCTTGCAGCTTTTTCCCTTTGTTTCTCCCCTTGTTTCTCCCCCTCGGGATGATCTGATAGACCATGATGGTCATCATCAGAGTCATCCTGATTTATCTCTGTCGTACCCTCTGCCCTGCATGTTGTACCTGATTTCTTTGGAGGTACAGCCCCTGCAGCTATCATTTTCGCGCACAAGTCATCACAGAGGCCTAGCAGAGTTTCAACTTCTGCTTCTGTGTTGAAGCGCATTTTGCCGACGCTAGCTTGAAATTCTCTGACGTAGTTCGCGTTGGCAGCTGTGAAGGCTCTGATGAACTCTGTGATTTGATCAAGGATTCCTTGCCCAAGTTTTGTGAGCTGCACTCTTGTCATGTAGTCAGAAGGCTTCATGGCTAGAGTGTTCTGTAGGGTTTGCTCTTGAACTTCTTCCAAGGCCTTCTTTAGGTCTTCTGGTGTAAGGCCCTTAGAAGTAGAAGATTTATCTTTGAATTTTTGTAGGAAGGACTTGACAGAGTCATTGAATGCAGATGTTGCGGCTTTTTCAAGGTCAATTGCGGCAGAGGTGGCAGTGTTTGTTGCAGTGGACTTCATCTCTGCTATGGCATTTTGTACCTCTGTGGACAGATTGTCCATTTTGGTATTCAGTTTGGAGATGGCCGTCGATGTTGTTTCTGCAAAAGATTTGAAAGAGCTTTTCAACTCTTTCGATGTTTGATTCACAGAGGTGACAAGGGTTTGGAACTCACCCCTTGATACGTGTGAACTCGTGGTAACCTCTGGAGGAACACATTCCTCTCCAGAGTTTGTCCTTGTTCCTTGGACACCATCGTTCACCCCTGTTTGTACGTTGAGGGTGGAAGGATTTCCTTCTGATCCTCGAGGAGAAACTTGAGTTTCAACCTCTACAGAAGTTATGTGAAGGTCAGAGTCCAAATCCACTCTAGAGGAGGGTATTGGAATGTCCTTCTGTTGACTTGGAGACTTGTGTAGAGTCTCTTCGTCATTGTGCTCTCTACTCCCCTCTGAAAGGAGGTTTTGTCCTATCGTTGTGTGCGTGGCAGAGGAAACAAATTCCTCTGCTAGTATGTCAGGTGTGATTTGGGGCAATAAATCACGAACTATGGGTGAGTCCTTTCGAGAGGACTCCCCAGGAATGGTTTCCCCGGTTATATTAGGCACAGAGGTTGAAAGAGTAACCTCTGGCTGGCTGGGTGGGGTTGGGATTGAGTCGTGCTGCTATTTTTCAATGATACCTTCTGCTGCTAGACCGGCGGTATCAGAAATGTGGGTTGCACTGGGAGGGGGTTGGGGATGTATGCCTTCTACTTCTGCGGCATCTTTTGCTGTAGAACCCTCTGTGGTTTCTACCCTAACCTCTTCCTCTCTTGCAATTTCTATGTTTACCTCTTCTTCTTCACTTTCCTCTATAGTCACTTCTGCTTCTTCTCTTACGGAATCATATAGAGAATGAGATCCTATGAGTTGTCGAATGTGAGGGTGCATAGGTTGAGTACCTTAAGCTGCCGAAATGACTTATGTTGTTCGCAGAGCCTCTGTAGATTGATCCAATGGTTCTGCGACCCATCCTGATGGATCCAAGGTGTGAGCAATGTCGGGATTGTTGAGGAAGGTATTAAAATCTCCCTGTTGATCTGCATAGATTATTGGGGAGTGAGGTTGCAGAGGCATAGTCTGATCTTCCTCTTCTTGTTCGACTTCCTCTGTTATGACCTGCAGAGGTGATCTTGGTTTCTTCTTCTTTGACTTTTTATTCTTTGGCTTAGGAGCTCCCTCTTCTGTGGATTTGGTTTTCCTTTTCTTTTGTTTTGGAGGGGAGGGAGGTGCAGAAGATCTTGTTTCTGCAGCTTGTGGTGGAGAAGAGTGTTGAGCTGCAGAGGTTGTAGTTTCCTCTGTGGTTTTCCTTTTCTTGCTCTTCTTTTTCGGTGTTGCTGCAGAGGTTTTTCTTTTGGGAGAAGAGGGGTAAATGCTCTCTCTTTGGTCTTTGAAACGGTCTTGTACTGAATAATCTTTCTCTAAAGCTCTAGCCCATTCTTCTTCTGTCATCCTCTCTACTACATCTACACCTAAGGGGGCTCCTAGACGCGGGGGTGTAACAGGACTTGGTTCTGGAGTCCTGTGGACGCGTATATAGTCTAATTTTCTATCTTCATATGTTGCATATGACAGAAGGTTCTTCGGCAGAGGTCTGCAGTGGGGGTAGTTGTCTTCATGCTCTGTAGGGACGTTTTTGTTCATGGGATAGAGTTTTACTTTTGGCCCTTCCATTGGCCATTTCTGCAGAAGAAGCAGAGGCTCGAGTAAAACTCCCATTATCCTTTGGTATTGCAGAGGTGGCAGATATCCTGGTATATGTTGTTTGGCTTTCTGGGTTGCAATCTTTCTGTCGATCGTATTTATCATCTCTTGCATAACAGAGCACTCCCAATAGATCCCATATATGATGGTCAGGATCTGATGTGAGCTTTGGTCAGGGCTACCGGTTTTCCCTGTGAGGCAACGATTTAAGATGGAGAAGAGGGTATTCCACAGAGGTGGTAGTCTGCCTCTGCGGAAATCATTTCGTTTCCTTAGGGTTGTGTTATACCCTAACATTTCTACAAATCGACAGAGCTCCTCGTCCGTAGGAACCTCAGCATATTTGTTTATTCCAAGAAGACCTCTGGTTGGTAGGTTGAACTCCAGTGAGAACATGGTTCTGTTGAACATGAGTTCTAGGTACTCAGACTTGCCTGACTTTGAAATATAGCCCTTTATCAGAGAATCATCTGAATCAAATCAGCAACTTTGCCAAAATTGATTCAGATATCGTGCAGGGATTTTGGTTGGGGTTTTGGAAAGGAGGGGGTATAGGATATGATTTGTCATAATGTTTAGGAGTAGAGCATGGGCTTCGCCGAAGGCTGTTGGTGAGGGCACAAGGTAGCAGTTGTTGGACTTTAATGGAAGAACATCCTCAAAATGTTATTTGTTCAGAAAATGTTGAAGGTTGGTGGTTGGTGCAAAGTTTGCAGAGTCGCCGGAGTTTTCTGTTTCAGCATTTATGACGATGTTAGGGTTTTGGGAGTGCTCTGAATGCACTGGGGAGTGTTGAGGAGAGTTCGCCGGAGAGTTTTGAGCAGCGTGGGAACTGGAAGCCATTTTGGCAAAGTAAAGTGAAGATTTTAGAATAGTTGCAGGTTCGCCGGAGAAGAAAGTAAGTAAAGTTTTTGTGAGGAAAGGTAACTTGGGTTTTATACTGAGTATGTAGCTGTAGAATCTGAAAGGGTTAATATTTTGAGGTAAATAATATTTTGGGGTCCGCACTTGAGTAGTTACGACAGGTTCAACTTTCCATAGGAACGTGTTGCATGTAGGTCCAATGAAAAGATGACACGTCCTCTGTGTCAGTTATGACGAGACGTCGTGGGAGGCCTTATTAAATGCTAGGCGCGTGGGCCTCTTTACCTCCACATGATTCTCACTCGCAGAAAAGTTACCGTTACTGTTACAGAAATGCCCAAAGTAAAAACTGACAGATGCTCTGTGATTTGAAAACTTTGTTTTTCTTGCCTCTGTAGGTTGTACTTTCACAAAAAATGTTGAAAAGTCCATGGAGAGGATCGACAAATTATTAGCATAGAATTTCCTTTATAGAGGTTTTTGGACCTCTGTCAGAGCCAGCATAGGCTCTGAGACAAGAAATTTCTCATATTTAATAATTTATAAACATTTTTGATCATCCAAGTTTGTGATTGTTTTTAACAATGTTTTTAGGACATGTTTGAAAGCTGGTGACCTAGAAAATTGTTTTTGAAAAAGGTTTTGTGCATCAAAAAGTCTTTTAAAACATGTGTTGGTCTACAGAAGTTCTTTCTTTTGGGAAGAATTCTGTAACCGATGACTTCTGTTGCAGTGCATTTGTATGCGATGATTTACAGAGTTTCCAAGAATTATTGATTTAAGATCAGAGCTTCTGCCTGCAGAACCTCTGTTGGACCCAACTGAGGCTCTGTGACCTTAAATTTCTAATAATGGAAAACTTAATATTCTTTTTGATCAAATTTTATTTGGAATGTGTTTAATAATGTTTCTAGAACATATTTACAAATTTGTGTCCTAGAAAATTATTTTCAAAAAGAATTTGTTCGAGATACTAACCTTTTTGTTCTTCTTTGTCCGGCAATGTTCTTTTCTTCTGTTGTTGTCATCTCTTCCTCTGCTCCCCCTTGACTTATAAATCTCTGTAGATTAAGCAAGGTCTCCTTTTGCTCCCCCTTGATCTAATCAACCTCTGTAGATCAAGATTGTTCTCCTCTGCTCCCCCTTGACCTATGCTTGGTTCAAATAATCAGAAGTAAATGTATATAGCATAGGTCGTGTATCTGAGGTTCTGTAAGGATCGTCAGAGGTTCAAAGAATCTCTTGTTGCTTTCAGAATTGAGATTTTAGAATTTACATAAAAATAAAAATAAAATTTATTTACTAAAAAATAAAAAATAAAATTACAAAGTAATTTGTACAACAATTTAAAATTGAAGATAAGATACTTACAGAGATTAAGTCATATTTATCATTCCTAATTTACCCACCAAATAAAGGAATCTTTTCTCATCAAGTGCCTTGGTGAATAAATCAGCAAGCTGAAATTATGTTGGTACAAAATGCATTTCGATGGTTTGATTTTCAACATGATACTTCAGAAAGTGATACCTGATGTCTATGTGCTTTGTCTTTGAATGCTGTACTGGATTTGCAGAGATGGCAATTGCACTTTTGGAATCATAGAAGAGGGGGATTTTGCAGATGATGTGACCAAAGTCTTTCACCTGAGTTTTCATCCACAGAACTTGAGAGCAACAGCTTGCAGCAGCAACGTATTCAGCTTATGCCGTAGATGTTGAGACACAATTCTGTTTCTTTGAAGTCCAGATTACTAATTTCCCACCTAGGAATTGACAACTCCCAGAGGTACTCTTTCTGTCGAGTTTACATCCTCCATAATCTGAATCTGTGTATGCCTTTAGTCCAAAACCAAAGTTCTGTGGATACCAGAGGCCAAGATTTTTGGTCCCTCTGAGGTATCTAAAGATTCTCTTTACAGCAATATAATGTGACTTTTTAGGATTAGCTTGATATCTTGCACAGAGACATGTGACATGCATTATGTCAGGTCTACTGGCCGTTAAGTATAATAAAGACCCAATCATTCCTCTTCAAAGCGTGCACTCGACAAAGATGCCATTTGGATCTGAAAAAAGTTTATTTCCAGTGGCCATTGGGGTTTTCATGACAGTGGCATCAGAGAGGCTATATTTTTCAAGTATGTGAGAGACATATTTTGATTGGTTTATGAAAATTCCTTCTGATGTTTGTTTGACTTGAAGTCCGAGGAAAAAGGTTAATTCTCCCATCATACTCATTTCAAACTCACTCTGCATGAGTTTTTCAAAGTCTTTGCATTTTTGTGCATTAGTAGACCCAAAAATAATGTCATCTACATATATTTGTACAAGAATAAGCTAATTTCCTTTTCCTTTAAAGAACAGAGTTGTATCAGTGGTACCTCTTTCGTAGTCGTTATTGAGAAGAAAAGTGGAAAGTCTTTCGTACCATGCTCTTGGAGCCTGTTTCAGTCCATATAGAGCCTTGTCGAGGTAATAGGCATACCTTGGGTACTTTGAGCTTTCAAATCCTGGTGGTTGTTGGACGTATACTTCTTCTTGAATTTCACCATTGAGAAAGGCAGATTTTACATCCATTTGATATTCTTTAAAACCTCTGTGGGCTGCGAAGGCTAAGAAAATTCTTATTGCTTCGAGCCGTGCAACAGGGGCAAAAGTTTCATCGTAATAGATGCCCTCTTCTTGGCGATATCCCTTGGCCACCAGTCTTGCTTTATTTCGAATGATCACTCCATCTTCAACCTTTTTGTTTCTGAAGACCCCATTTAGTCCCTATGGCCTGTTTCCCTCGTGGCAGAGGTACTAGAGTCCAGACTTTGTTTCGCTCAAACTGCAGAAGCTCTTCTTGCATAGCATCCACCCAGTTTGGGTCGTCTAGGGCCTCATAAATCTTTTTCGGTTCGATCACACTAATAAAATTGGTAAAGAAACAAAAATTTGTAGAAGCTGATCTTGTTTTTACCATATCAGTGGGATTACCGATGATTTGTGTTTGAGGATGGCTTTTTGTCCATTGAGTTGTTCGTGGAAGATGATCATTTGAGTCATCAAGTTGAAGTGGTTGATGGTTCAGCTTCTGTAGGAATGGGTATTAAAGTTGGGATTTCCTTCTCTGTAGGTATTGTGGTTTCATCCTCACTTCCCTCTGGTGTTTCTTCTGGTGTTGCTTCCTCTGTTGGATTTGTTGATATTTGGATAACCTCTGTTGTAGAATCTTTTGTCGTTGTATCTTCTGTTAGATTTTCAGTACCTGTAGTATTTGTAGAAGAGGATGAGGGATTAAATGGATCAGACCTAGAGATACTTAATTCATTTACAGAAGGTGATTCTTAGAGGTTCTGTTGGTTCTAGCAGAGGAATCGACATCGTCGTTGAATATCGCTTGAAATAGAAGATCTAAATCTTTATTTGTATTTGAGATGCCAGAGGATTCCTTGTTTAGCCCAAGTTCTGAACTGAGTTGTTCAGAAGTATTTTGGAATGAGTCATCAAAGGACACATTGATGCTTTCTACTATCGTGCGCGACTTCAGAAGGTAGACTCTGTAGGCTTTGGAAGCGGCAGAGTACCCGATGAACTTGCCTTGGTCAGCCTTTTATTCCAACTTTCCTCTTGAGTCTCTGTCGTATAAGAAAAAGCATTTGCATCCAAACACATGGAGAAACTTGATGTTTGGTTGCCGTTTGTTGATCAATTCATAAGGAGTTTTGATTTGTCTTTTCACGATTGTTGAACGATTTTGGGTATAGCAAGCAGTTGAAATTTCTTCTGCCCAAAAGGTCATTGGTAATCCACATGCAGAAAGCATGGTTCTTGCAGCCTCCACTAGCGTACGGTTCTTTCGTTCGACCACGCCATTCTGTTGTGGGGTGCGAGCGGCATAGAAGTTCTGGGATATTCCTTCTTCTGTGAGATAGGCTTCAATGACTGAGTTTTTGAATTTTGTGCCATTGTCACTTCGTAACTTCAGAATTCTGCACTCATAAAGAACTTGGATTCTTTTCATTAGATTAATCAGGATGCATGGAACATCTGATTTCTTTCTGATAAATTCAACCCATGTAAATCGAGAATACTCATCAATTAAGACAAGTATATATTTCTTGCCACCTAGGCTCTGTATAGCGATTGGACCGCAGAGGTCAACGTGAAGCATGTACAGAGGCCTAGGACAAGACACAACAGTTTTGCCTCTGTGGGAAGCTCTTTTGAGTTTTCCCATTTCACAGGCAGAGCATAAATGATCCTTATTAAATTTAACATTTGGTAAACCTTTGACCAGTTCAAGTTTTACCAGTTTATCTAGAGTATGAAAGTTTAAGTGACAGAACCTGTTGTGCCATAGCCAGGGTTCTTCACTTTTGCTTGCAACAAGGCAAATGTTGTCCTTGTTTTTGGCATTGAAGTTCATTAGATACAGATCACCATTTCTTTTGGCTCGCAGAAGTTCAATTCCGGTGTCTTCACTTAGTAGAGAGCAGAATGTTCTTTTGAACAGTACATCGAATCCTGTGTCACAAAGTTGGCTTACACTGAGTAGGTTGTGTTGTAGGCCATCCACATATGCAACTCTGTGTACGGTAATATTCTCTTTCTTTATGACTCCATAGCCTTTAATATGCCCCTTTTTGTGGTCTCCAAAAGTTACTGATCCACCATCTTGTTTTTCTTGGTACGTGGATAGAAGACTTCTGTTGCCTGTCATGTGCCTCGAGCATCCGGAGTCTAGATACCATATTGGCACATACTGCTTCTGCAAGACAATCATAGAGTTTTAGGTACCCATATCCATATGGGTCAAGTTTCGTCAGAATTTTTCAAGTTTGCCTTAGCATTCTTGAAATACATTTTATCTTTTGTCGAAGAATCAGTTTGTTTCTCTTTAATATTTGATTTAGGTGCAGAGAGAAAACAATTTGAACTACATAAATGATTATTCAACTTGAACATTAGATCAAAGCAATGACAGTATGGAATATCAGAAGTGATTTGCTTGAAATTTTCATTGAAAGCTTTAAACTGGGCCACAGAGGCATTACATTCTATTCTAGCATATGGATTCCTATTACAAGATGAAGGTGACAAACATTTGAGTATAAAGACGCCCACACGCTCAGCATTAATAGGCCGCGCACGACGTCTAATCGTGCTCTGACACCTCTGACGTGGCACGTTTTCATTGGACGTACATGCCACGCGTTCTTCTGATACGTTGCACCCAACTGTTGTACTCGATTGCGGACCCCAAAGGTTTATCAAATTGTTACTATTAACCTCTTCATATTCTACCACCGTTAAAACCCTACAAAACCCCATTTATCATCTTCTTCATTCCTTTACGATTCTCTATCAAATACCTCCGGCGAACAGTGAATTACCTATAACTTTCTTCCTTCCACTTCATTTCTTCAAGATTTTCGCAATGGCTTCCACCAGAAACTCACCGACCACATCCCCTACTCACTCAGAGCATTCACAACAACAACCAGGGCCATAAATCATGAACATGAACAAGGTGAATCTGTTGATTTCACTCCGACCACTCACCTGCAATTCTTTATCGAAAATGAGCATTTTGAGAACTCATTACCCCTCAAACCCACCAACCACTTCCTTGTGCCATCAAGAACAGCTTTTGGAGCTGAAGATGCCATTTTACTGAATATCCTTGAAAACCACCAATTGAACAGCTTACTCACCAAAAACGTCACTTGCATCCCTGCTAGAGTTCTTATTTGATCTTTTTATCATTATCCTGTTCTATAATTGATTCTCACTATTACAATATCATTAACACAATCACTCACTTTAATGGCTTTATATTTGAATGCTTCCGCTGTCTATGTTACTACCATTAATGTGATACAACGTGAATCTGGGAACCTACAATTGGTATCAGAGCTTGCTTGATTTTCTTAAATCAAACAATCCAATCTACCAAGGTTGATTCATTGTTGTTGATTGTGTGTGTATTTAAAAGCTTCCTAGTATACTCTGTTTACAGTTTAAAGTTTAAAAGTTAATATACCACTGTTTTAAGCTTTCCAGTCTAGATTAAAGATATTATCTATTGTTCATTACTGTTCCATTGGTTACTGTTCACTTACTTTCAGTTTATAATCTTTCAAAACCATTTGAAACTGTTATACCCTGTTTTTCTGAAAAATGCCAAATAACCATATCAACGCTATTTATACTGCTGGTTCTCTGACTAAGCCTCCTACTCTTCTGAGAGATGAATATCCTCAATGGATGGACCATTCAAACCCATGGTTTTGGTTCCACGTGTACCCGCAACACAAACTACTGCTGAGATTCATGCTCACCTTGAACCCAAAACCACCGGGTTCACTGATGAAGAGACATTAAAAATGGAAAATGATCTAAATGCAGTTAGACTTCTGATTATGGCCATTCCTAATGAAATATTTCAAGAACTAGATTCATGTGTTACTGCCAAAGAAATATGGGATCAACTTCTTAATCAGCTTGAGGGTGGCATCAAAACCCAAAAGAACAGAATGACCCAATGTATAAATGAGTACAACGATTTCAAGGCACTTCCTGAGGAAACCTTACAACAAACCTACAACAGATTCAATGTTTTGATAAACAAATGTAAAAAGTGTGTGGTTGTTAGGTCGAAGGAAGATAACAATGTTTTGTTCCTGAAAAGTCTGAATGATGAATGGTTAAATCTGTCCATGTCATTACAAGCTAACCAAGATCTAGATGCATGGTCTCTTACCGTTATGTATGGCACTCTGGTCGCACAAGAAAAGGATGTTGTCAAACAAAAAGGCAAATCCACCATTGCAGGACCTATTGCGTTAGTCTCTGAATCAAAGAAATCCACAGAAGGAAAGACAAACAGAGAAAGTTCGAGTAGAGGGAAGAAGAAGAAGAGTAAGAGTTTGGTAGCTGAAAGTGATACTGAATAAAACTCGTCAGATGAGGATGACGATATAAATGCGTTTGCTAAATATCTTGCATTAATCACTCAACAATTCAACAAGAGATTTGGCAACAGAGCATTCGACAGAAGAGGTAGATATGAGAAAGATGAGAACAGAGCTTATGCTGCACCCCCACAACAGAACCATCACAACAGAACCATCATAACAGATCAGAGACATCAACCACAACAGAAGTTCAATACTTCTGCTCCACAGAAGGCTGATGCTGCCCAACCCATCAATCAGAATGATGGACATTGCTTTAGATGTGGCAAACCTAGTCATTTCTCTGCTAAATGTAAAGGAAAACTTGTGAAAGATCAAGATTATTAAATGAATAAATACAAGTATAACTATAGAGAAATAAGCTATGTTGCTGAGATAGAGAATTGGATCTCTGATTCATCCTCTGACGATGAACCACAGCAAGCCATTGTTGCTGTGGACGATGGAAGTTGATTGGATGACCGGAGGAAGAATAGAAAAGTACGAAGAAGAAGATGTGGCTCATGCATTTACCATGACCGTAACAGAGCCAGACAACAGAGCGCTGGAGACAACCAGACCGAGTGCCAAGGTACATTTATCTGAATCCAAGTCTGACTCAGAACTTGAGATGCATGTGTCATTACTTACTGAAGAGTTTCAACTCTTAAAACAAAAGCTTTCTGAGGAAAAAGAGTTAAGAAAGCTGGCTCAGAAGGATCTGTCCTTCTACAAGAGAGAGAAAACTCTCTTGGAACAGGAAAAGGAAGAAATATTCAAAGAAAAATCTGAGCTAGAAGTCTTACAACAAAAGAAAGAAAGCACGTTTTCAAAAAGGGTTAAAGAGTTTTGTTAGGTCTAGAGTTTTGTCAAAAACACAAGTGTTGAGTTCTGAGTAAGAAGACTAAAGAAGACTCAGAAGACTCAGAAGTTCTGAGTAGAAGACTCAGAAGTTCTGAGTGAGAAATCTCAAAAAGATTCTAAGTGTTGGATTCTGACTAGAAGGTTCAGAGTTCTGAGTAGGAGACTCAGAACTTCTGACTATGAAGACAAATGTTCTGAAGCGCTTATTCAGAAGTATGTTCAGAATTCATATCTTGGGATATTATCTGTTATATTCAGTTACTAATTAGGACACGTGTAATTGTTCTATTAGTCTGTTTCTCATATGTACTGTAGCTTTAGCTATTATCTACAGTATATATAGGAGTTAGCAACTGTAGCTAACTGAATCTTTGGCTAACCTTTTGGATAACTCTTTACGCATAAATTGTTAGATCTATTGAGAGAGAAATTCATTGTAATATCTTTAATAGATCATATGACCAGTTGCTATTAATACGATCTTAATTGTTCATATTTGATTGTAAGAGTGTAACCTGGACTTTCAAGTTTGAAGAAATTTTGAAACAAAAAGCTGAAGAAGTTGCCAAATCTGAAAATGAACGTTTAAACTATGTTGCTCTAAAAGACTATTTTCAGAGAGAGAGGGAAATTTTACATCAATCCCTACAGAAAAAGGAGATTTTAATCAAAAAGTACCATGATGCACAGAATGTGTATACCAAAATCAATTCTCAAGAAGACAAGCAAGGTCTAGGTATTAATGACATTGTTCCTTACAAAAGAAGGTTAAAGGCATCTTATCCCTTTGCCTTCTCTATTGGAAAAATGCAAGAGGATGTGATCTCTGGAAATGATGTTTTCAAAATAGCCAAAATATCAGATTTTACAAAAGCAAAAGACTAAGCTTAAGGAATGTCAGCTATGACACCTTGAATCAAGAAAAGGTTACAAAACCATCTGAAAAGTTTATTCTTGATCAGGAAAGAGCTAAAATAAAGCTTACTGATTCTATCAAAAGTCTTGATCCGAAAGAAATCTTTAACTTCAATTCTTTCAAGGAACAGAAGTCTGTTGCCTCTGTTATAGAACCCTCTTGTGCTTCAATACAGAGAGAACTAAATCCTGGAGTCCCAGTCTTCTCTCCATCCTCTGAAACCTTACGAACAACTTTTGAAGAGGATATTTTGAAAGTTATTGAAGAAAATGCTGCTTGTGATGCTTTAAAACCAAAGATAAGAAAGTTTAAATCCACCAGAGCTGATAACTCTAAGATACCCAATGAGTCTAACACCTCTACCAGAGCCACCAGAGACTTTCTGTGCTCTGACAGTGACTCTGACTCTGAGGTAGATGAGCAAATATTCTGTGCTCCTAAGACTTCTTTGCACAAACCTAAACAAGCAATTGTTGAATCTGGTTCTCTGAAAAACGTCTCATTCTTTAAGAAACATAACAGATTTATACCTTTGCCAAATTTGAAAGATAAGGGTATCAGAATTCTTTCCTCTAATGAGATAGAAGAGAAGAAAAGAGGAAAAGCTAAATTTATTCATGAAGACTATACCCCTGTTCCTTACGCTTATGATCAAGTCAAATTTACAACAGAGCAGAAAGGAAAATGGAAAGTAAATGACCAACCAACTTCTACACCTATTGTAAATCAAAAGAGAAATATTTTCGTGTCAAGAGAGTTTGCTCCAAGAAACAACAACTTTAAATCACTGGACAGAATGTACGTAAAGACATCTGGTCCTAAAGTTTTTCAAAATCAAGATCCCAATAAACAACAGTTTTTTAATAAAAACGACAATTTGCATCAATCTTCTTGTTCTATCAAATGCAATTGTATTCAACTTCTGTTACAGTTAAAGAACCATATGAATGGTCCTCACTGTGTTCTGAATCAGTCATCTCAAAGAAAAAATCCCAACACTATTCAGAATGCACAGAAGAAACCCTCTGGGATACCATCCCAAAATGGAAAGCCAGCAGATAAACCCTTGAACACCCCCAAACCTAACAAGAAAAGACCCAAAACGCAATGGGTACCTAAAAGAAACTAACCTGTCTTGCAGAAACCCCATGTGCAGATCTGGTATTTAGATTCAGGATGCTCAAGGCACATGACGGGGAATAAGGAGCTGCTTACTTCTTTCAAGAACAAAAATGGAAGCGCAGTAACCTTTGGAGGAGATAATGGCGGACAGATTAGAGGCTACGGTACTTTAATCAATGGTGGTGTTTCAGTTTCTGAGGTTGCTTATGTTGAAGGATTAAACCATAATCTGCTTAGCATAAGTCAACTCTATGATCATGGGTTCGATGTCAATTTTAGGAAGAAGTACTGTTCTCTATTACTTTCCGAGTCTGGTCAAGAACTCTTAAGAGACGACAGAAAAGGCAATCTTTATAAAATGAATTTCAATCCTAACCAAAACTCTACAATAGAAAAGCTATGTTTAGTGTCTTTAAAAAATGAAGATGCCTGGCTCTGGCATAAAAGATTTGCCCATTTGAATTTTTCAAATCTTGACAAGCTCGTGAAATTAAATCTAGTAAAAGGACTTCCTCCACTGAAAATTGACAAAGACCATCTTTGTTCTGCCTGTGAACTGGGAAAGATGAAAAGATCTTCACACAGAACTAAGAGTGATCATAGCTGTCCCAGACCTTTGCATATGCTTCATGTGGATCTCTGTGGTCCTATCTCTGTGCAAAGTCTGTCGGGCAAGAAGAATATTCTAGTACTTATTGATGAATTTTCTAGATATACTTGGATTGAGTTCATCATAGTAAAATCTAATGTCCCAGAAATGCTAATAAGTCTGTTGAGAAGGATACATGTTCTGTTAGGATTAAAAGTGCAAAAGTTGAGAAGTGTTAACGGGACAGAATTCAAGAATGCCAGAATAGATGCCTATATTTCAGAAGAAGGAATCTCCCAGAACTTCTCAGCTACCAGAACTTCTCAACGGCGTGTTTTACCCAAAACAGAGTTGTCATAGTAAAAAGATTTAAAAAGACTCCCTATGAACTCATCAACAACAGAAGGCCAAACGTGAAATTCTTTCATGTTTTTGGCTGCAAGTGCTACATCTTGAATGACAGAGAACAGCCGGGAAAATTCGACAAAAAGGCGGACGAAGGAATCTTTATTGGTTATTCCTTAACCTCTAAGGCCTACAGAGTCTACAACATCAGAACTCGTGACATTCAAGAGAGCGTTAACGTGTCCTTTGATGAAAGTACATCAAGTGCCTCCGATAGCAAATCAACAGAGGGGACACATACAGAATAGAAGAAGCCGAGTTCTTCAAATACAAGGGAAGAAGACATCAATCATGTGTTCAATGATTTATTCGATTATGATATCTCCTCTGTCAACATCAACAGAGGAGACCAAGCTCAGAATTCAACAGAACAGAATCTGACAGGTACAACTCTTACTGGTCCCTCCAATACTTCACCATCTACTTCTCTGTCTACAGGTGTCACTCAGAGAAACGAGGAACCACAAAGAGAACCTGTGCAAGAGACATCGTCACCTCTGCTAACCAATATTGGCAGAGACTCCCTATTTGAAAGATCACCCTCACAAAGCAATGAAGCCACTCTCCAGAGTTGTGTGCCACAGAGCTCTGATTCTGAGGATCGTCTTTTCCCATCAGAATCACAAACCCCTCCTGTTGTCCATGCTCCCATGACAAGATGGACAAAGGATCATCCTCATCATCAAATTATCGGTCCTGCTGAAGATGGTGTGAAGACGAGATCGGCCACAATCAATGAAGCTTTCTTTGTAAACTTTTTAAGCATGATTGAGCCAAAGAAAATTTATGAAGCCCTTAAAGACCCAAACTGGATCGAAGTTATGCAATAAGAGCTTATGGAATTCGAAAGAAACAAAGTTTGGTCCTTGGTTCCACTTCCTGAAGGCAAAGCGGCCACTGGAACCAAGTGGGTGTTTAGGAATAAAAAGGATGAAGATGGGATAATCATCAGAAACAAAGCCCGTCTGGTTGCCAAAGGATACTGCCAAGAAGAAGGTATCGACTATGATGAAACCTTTGCCCCTGTAGCTAGACTAGAAGCCATAAGAATCTTCTTAGCCTATGCTGCTCACAAAGGTTTTAAGGTCTATCAGATGGATGTAAAGTCTGCCTTTCTGAATGGCAAACTACAAGAGGAAGTTTATGTTCAGCAACCGCCTGGTTTTGAATGTTCGGAGTTTCCATATCACGTTTACAAGTTAGACAAAGCTCTATACGGCCTTAAACAAGCTCATAGAGCCTGGTATGAAACTCTGTCCAATTTTTTGTTGACAAATCACTTCGAGAAAGGTAATGTCGATAAAACTCTATTCTTTAGAAGGTATAGGAATGATATACTTCTGGTACAAATATATGTTGATGACATTATTTTTGGGTCTACACAACAAGAGTACTGTGATAGGTTTGAGGATTTGATGAAAAGTGAATTCAAAATGAGCATGATGGGAGAACTTGCATTCTTCCTTGGTTTACAAGTAAAACTATCCATCAGAGGGACTTTTATAAGTCAGTCAAAATACATCTCTGATATTTTGAAAAAATTCAAGCTCAACAATTCAAATCCAATGAAAACTCCTATTGGCACTGTAGTTAAACTTTACTCTGACCTTAAGGGTGAACCAACAGATGTCAAGAACTACAGAGGCATGATAGGATCACTTATGTACTTAACTGCTAGCAGACCTGACATAATGTTTGCAACCTGTCTCTGTGCCAAATTTCAAGCAAATCCTAAAGAATCTCATTTGTCTGCTGTCAAGCACATATTTAAATATCTTAAAGGGACTCAATTTTTGGGTCTCTGGTATCCTCTTAATTATGGTTTCGAGCTTGTAGCATATACAGACTCAGATTACGGAGGATGCAAGAATGACAGAAAGAGTACGTCTGGTAGCTGCCAATTACTTGGTGAAAAATTGGTGAGTTGGACATCCAAGAAACAGAATTGCGTATCAACCTCTACAGCAGAAGCAGAGTATGTTGCTGCTGCCAGTTGTTGCTCTCAAGTGATATGGATGAAAACCCAGCTCAAAGACTATGGCCTAGAGTATGGAAAAATTCCAATTTTGTGTGACTCCAAGAGTTCCATAGCAATCACAGCTAATCCAATTCAACACTCCAAGACAAAGCATATCGATATAAGGTACCACTTCATAAAGGATCACGTTGAAAAAGGGACGATTGAAATGTACTTTGTTTCAACCGACTTCCAGCTTGCTGACTTATTTACAAAAGCCCTTGATGAAAGGAGATTTAACTTCTTAATCGGCAAACTGGGTATGCTGAACATGTCCTCCTAACTCTGTTCAAACTCAACAGAGCCTCTGATGTTCCAACAGATCTATGTCAAAAAGTTAGGAAGGATAGTTCAACAGAGTCTCTACTATTAACCAGAACTCTGTCATGCATACCTTTTCAACAAGCTTAGTGAATCTGTTTGTATATATCTTTTTTTTATTAAATTATTTTTGCAAAAAGTTTTTTTTGCTCATATTTCAAGGGGGGTTTATAAAATTTTGCGCATGGTTTTAGGGGGAGCGAGTCAAATCTGATTTTCAAATCAAAATGACTTCGCTTTCTGTTCTGAAAAGAAAAATCTTTTTGAAGAAAGAGGGAAAGCCTGTTCTGATGAAAATCCTTTGATAATGTCAAGAACATACCAGAACTCTGATATTTCACCAGGGCCTCTGTTGATTCTCACCAGAACTCTGTGAAATTTCTAAAGTCAGTTATGTTCTCGTTCTTTGGCCATTTCTGCATCAGATACAAAATTTTAAATAATTTTGGGTAAAGGTGAAACACCAAAGGAGTACTTGAAAATAATGAAAAAGGGTTACTCATCAGAGGAATAACTTGCAATGCTCCAACAGAGCTCTGTCGGTTTTATGCCACGTCTTCATAAGTAACGTCATCAGAGGTGCGGGTTATTTCTAAGCGTCAACCACTTGTCACCCACACATCTCTAACCACGACGGTTTACTTGCACAAAAGTGGTCGGAACAAATCCACGTGGCACTCTCTAATTGAAAGCTAAACCACTAGATGTTCCCACGATACACTATTCAGGCCACTCCACCTTCTGACACTCGAGTGCCTACAGTACCTACGACGATTACCCAGCCACAAGTTTTGACTATAAATATCCATAACATTGACCTATTTCATTTCTAAACCTCCTAAACCTTTCACCTTTCCCCCTTTTATTCAAATCCTCTGTGTTCTTCAAGAAAACCCCAAACCTGCAACAATGGCAGAACCCAAAAACTCTGATGATTCTAGCCGAATAGAACCCACTGATGATATCATTGTTCTTCCATACGAGTTTGCTGACAACAACTACAGATTCGATCCCACTCCAGGACTCTATCTACCCCTATATCATATATTCATTGAGTTCTTTAGAAACTCCGATATCTTTAGAGCCCTAACAGAGTTCGATGACCATCTACCTGCAATCTATGTCCAACAATGGTGGACCACATGCCAATACATCGAAGAACAAGACAGGATAGTTGGGAGCGTCAACTCAAGTCGTGGAGGAGCGGGAACAATCCGCATTAGAGCAAGTACCTTGAGAATAATCTTCAGAATGAAAACCAAAACACAGCTAGGAATAGACGCCTATGAGAAACCACCAAAAGTAGCTGTCCTTCTGGATTTCATGAAATTTTTGGGTTACAACAAGGATCTGGATAGGATAGGAGAATTCAAGCGACAGAATCTACCCACTATGTGGAATTTCATGTTCTCCACCTTAAACAAAACCCTTACCAGCAAATCTGGTAGTCAAGACCAAGCCACAACGGAAATCCTACAAATCATGTATGGATAGTTCTTCAATCGGAACTTTGACTACGGCATCATTCTCTACAACGATCTTCTTACCGCCGTTAACATAAAAACCTCATCCATCGCAAGAGGAGGAGTCTGGTAATCAGAAGAGCCTTCGACAGACTGGAACTAACTCATCAGGGTCGTTCCACACCTGTTTGGACAATGTCCAAATTCCTCCCCACTACATCAGGGGAATACCCCTTCATAAGAAGAATTCCAGGTACAATGCTTGCCCTTATCGCCCCAGACCATATCTCTATCCAAAACTATCAGAGTGCTGCTCAACCTCAAGAACCTGAGGTGAGAAACCCAACATACTTAGGACCTGAGCCTTCTTTCGAGAGCTTGAGTGAGGAGATAGGAGAGGAAATTAACAGACCAGAGGGAAGAGCACCTGAAGTGGGGCCTTCCTCTAGAATGGAGGAAGTAGATGACAGAGCATCTCCTAGAGAGGCTGTCCATGAGGAAGTACAGGAAACACCAGAGGTGGAAAATATCTCCTCTGATAGTGGTGAGCAAGAGGGAAATATCAGAGAGAATCCAGAGAGTTCTACAGCCGTAGGAGCCGAGGAGAATGTGAGGATAGAGAAAGATGCTCAACAGAGCACATCTGAGGGTATGCTTAACCAAAATCCCAGTTATTCCACACAATCTAATCCTGGTGATCAAGACCAAAGGATTATTGAAACACAGGTGCACACCTCGAACCCTAACCAGCAAGAACCACCATAAGCAACTCTTCATGCTTCTGGTATGCACTAACATGGGGAAGCTATCTTTGGTAGTGATGTTCATTCGCCCCAGAACATCGATAGGTCACCTTCACACGATGATGCCTCTGTGGCGCATGTAGACATGACACAAAATAGACCAGAGATCTTTGTAATCTCACGTAGCATCTGTCCGACTCAGGGACAATGGGAGACCATAGTAGAACAAGGGAAGACTTTGCTTGATCCAAATTCTTCTCATCACATCAGATTTCCTTCTTCAGAACCTGAGCTGGAAGAGGAACTCTGGTCAGAACACCTGTAGTTGTTTCCCCTCAAAGGGAACATCAAGGATCAGGTGGAAGTCCTCCAAGAGCCAACATCAAAACAACTCTTGACGGAGGCGCCTCTGAACTCGAGTCAGAATTGGATCCATGTGTTGGAACCAAGGTTACCCACGTTGACACTGTCACAAGAGCAGAGTTCGAAAGCTTCTGTGATAGTATCAACAACTCTTTGAATGAGTATAAACTTATCGATGAACAGAAGGAGGAGCTGATCCGCAAGGAAAATGCTTCACTTAAGGAAGAACTGCTGAACATCTCTAACAAACATGCAGAGATAACTCAGCAATATGCCGAGGCGGAAGCACTCAGAACAGAGTCTGAACGAGTCAGAAGAGAAGAGATTGCAAAGCTGACAATAGAGATAGTAGAGCAGAAAACAGTCAGAGTAGAGGAAGCTAAAAATACTTCGACAGATCTTACAGAGCTAAAGCGACTTATAACAGAGAACCACACAGCGCAGATGAACAGAACCCTTCTCATCCCTACAATTATTCTTTCAGAATCTAATGTCAGAACCTTGACAGAGATAATTACCAACTCTGTTAAGGAATCCATAAAAGAAGCAACCACCTCATCTGCTACTCCACTCAACATCTCCAGCCGTAACCCAAATGACCTACCCATGACTGTTGGCCAAATGGGAGACTTCAGAAAATCAATTCTTAGCCGAATGATGATGATTTCATCAAAATTTGTAATGAAAGCTAAGGCGACAGAACAACATGTGCACACATCTCTTGATAAACACAAGGTCAACTTTGTGGCTCAAGTAGAAGAGATCAGAGGTGCCGCAACAGAGGTAGAGGATGTAATGACGAAGGCAGCCTCAAATTTTACTAACATTATTTTACAGGCTACCTCTACATCGAAAAGACCTGCAGAATAAGCACCTATAGGAGAACCTTCAAGCAAGAGACACAAAGTTGATCTAGGATTTGTTGTTCCGCCCTCACCAGAAGTTCGAATTGACTTTTCTGGCGATGATGATGATTTTAAGGATGCTCAAGAAGGTCAATCAGACAATCAATCGGGTGAGTCCTTAGAACAAAAAAAGGGGGAGAAGGAGAAAGAGAAAGAGAAGGAGAAGGAGAAGGAGAAGGAGAAAGAGAAGGAGAAGGAGAAGGAGAAGGAGAAGGAGAAAGAGGCAGAGAAAGAGAAAGAGAAAGAGGTTGAAAAAGAGAGGTAAAGGGAAAGTCACAGAAGCAACTGAGGCAGAGGCTACAGGAGAAAAGGGGATAACAGAGGAACACACGCCAGAAATGACTGTGGTGGATTTTGACTACCTGTTCAAGGACAGAGTCATCAAAGCAACAGACGCGTCAATACAAGAACCACCAGAGATCATCTGCCTAGATACCCCTCCTACATCTCCAAGAAAAGAACTAGAGATGACAGACCCATACTATGCTGAAGCACGAAAAAGTCAAGCCCAACCTCAAGCTACTCAAAAATCTGATCACATCGACATTCTTATGGCAGAAACCCACGATGACCCAAACCCAATAGTACCAGAACAGATGCCAGAAACCTCTACCCATCATACCGAAAAACCTGCCTTAGAAATGGTATTTGCATTTCTATATGCTGACAGAGACATCATCCCTGTAAATGTCGTACCCATTAACCCATACCTTAACCCAATCAGAATAAACACCATTTCTGATGCAAGGCTAAAGTTCATCCAAACCAAGTCAAATCTGAACAGAGCCATCAAGATAAACTGCGGTATCTGCAGAATCCTGGACATCAAGCACAAGAAGTTTCAACATGACAGAGTCACATACCATGAGTATAATGTGGAATCAACAGAAGGCAGAAATGAAATCTTCAATGACAATGGTCTCGTCCTTCTAAACCCATACGACCTGATCACACTTCACGCATATTGCTTGAAATTCTCAGAAAGATACACGCCGGCCAGAACTGCGCTACCAGAAGTCAGATTCGCTATGCAAGAGCACACCAATCTCAGAATACAGACTGATTATCAGCTAGGCATAGAGTTTGAAGTAGAGAAACTAGCGATTGCACCAGCAAATGAAAACCTTGAGGGTTATGGCCATCACAGAACTGGAATCGTAGTAGAAGATCCTCTGGTCTTTGTCTGCCGACAAAAGGGCACAAAGAAGGCCATCAGAGCAGCTGAAGCCCACAAGTACTCGAGTGAGTCGCTAGTATACCTCAAGAGCATAATGCAAGATCTCCCAAGAAGCAAGTGTCCAGAAGAACAACATAAACTCTTCGTCGACCAGATTGATCTGACACTGGACTTCAGTATACTAATCAGAAGATTCGACAGAATTCTTAGCAGAGATAACTCTGCATAAATGTACTATTTCATACCATGCACTGTAATATCTTTGAAGAATAGTACAAAGGCTAACAAAGGTAAATATTCTATGTTCTTTTTGTTTACATCTCTGTTTCAAAATTTTATTTTCAATACTTAGGGGGAGATTGTTAGCCCCAAGTATCTGTAATGTAAAAGTATTGAAAATATTATCAAGTCAGAAGACCATCAGAGATGCAGTAGAAGACTTAGACGAAAAAGCTTCAAGAAGATCAACAGAACTCAACAGAGTTCTGGTGGAACTAACAGAGCTCAACAGAGCTCTATCAGAAGATCAACAGAAGAACTGTTCACAACCCGAAGACCAACAAAGCTCTGGTCTATGAGCTCTGTTGAAGCGAAGACCTCTATGATGCCTAAGTCTCGTAAGAAATCCCAAGTGTTAGACAAGTGTCCATACTTTCCACGTATGCCCTAAAATTAGGAGACACACTTTCCACGTGTCATTCTAGGGTACGATAGTACACTGTCTACACTTTATCATGGCTATAAATAGAGAGGTAGTGGAACAAACAATTGTAAGCTTTGGGAAGAATAGTTTTCCACAATTGTTTAAGCACACACTGCAGTAATCCCGAGCACTACCTCCGTACGATATTGTTCCCTGTGAGATTTCAGGACACACCATTGATCTTGTTCTTGGTGTTATCCATTATCAATATACGAGAAGCGTTTCTTATTTGATCTTGTTGGTTCCCGGTTTGTTTAAACAAGATTATCAGATCTATTAGTTCAAGTTTAAGTTTGATGCGGAAGCGTATTTGAAGAACTAACAGATATGTTTGATAGATTTAGAACACAGTATAAATAAACAGTGAACAGGAAATAATATCTCAAAGTTTACTGAATAAATATATATCAAGAACAGATTTAAGAACAGTGAGTAAGCAAAGCTTTAAAACAGATATGACTCTCAAAGTATATAAGCTATATGTTCTTGTTATATATATATTCAGTAAACTTTGAGATATTATTTCCTGTTCACTGTTTATTTATACTGTGTTCTAAATCTATCAAACATATCTGTTAGTTCTTCAAATACGCTTCCGCATCAAACTTAAACTTGAACTAATAGATCTGATAATCTTGTTTAAACAAACCGGGAACCAACAATTGGTATCAGAGCATACCTTGATTTTCAATATCAAGTGATCCTATTTGTTACAAGATTGGTGATAGACATCATTCCTTTTTAACCTATTCCTCATTTCTAGGTTAAAACTCCATTAAAGTGTACTCTGGGAACTGTTTAAACCCATAAAACTTTCCAGATCATCAGACTCATACTCTTTAATCATACTATCTTTTCAGAACCTTTACAATGACAAATACAAATAACTTCTTTACTGTTGGTTCACTCACCAAGCCTCCTACTCTCCTTCGAGATAAGTATCCTCAATGGAAAATAAGAATGGTCCATTTCTTTGAGGGTACTGAAAAAAATATAGTACAATATCTTTACAACCTTCCTCTTGTTCCCATGATAATAGTACCCCGAGTACCAGCTACTGCTGAATCTCCTGAAATCCATGAACATCAAAAAACCGAAGCCAAAAGAAGAATGGTCAAATGAAGATAAGGCAGAAGATGAAGTTGCACAGAAAACAAAAAGAATATTGATAATGGCTATCCCCAACAAACTTTTTCAATCCTTAGATGCATGCGAAACTGCGCACGATCTTTGGAAAGAATTAGAAAGACAGTTGGAAGGGGGTGCTAAAACGCAGAAGAACCGAAGGGCACAGTACATAAATTAATATCATGCATTCAGAGCCTCTGCAACAGAATCTCTGCAAAAGATGTACGACAGGTTCAACTCTCTCATAAACAAATGTAGAAAGTTTGGCATTCACAGAACCTCAGAAGAAAATAATGTCATGTTTCTAAAAAGCCTGAATGATGAATGGCTTCAGCTGTATATGTCCTTACAAACAAACCAAGATCTAGACTCCTGGACTCTCTCTGATCTCTATGGAACACTAGCCGCACAAGAACCTCAAATAGCACAGGCTAAAACACTAACCATTGCACCATATGCATTGGTTAGTAAATCTACAGAGGCTACAGAGAGACCAAGAAATGAGAAAGCAACAGAGGAGAAGAAAAAGGAAAAGAAAAAGATAGTGATGATTGATAGCGAAGAAGACGAGCTGATAGAAGAAGAGATAACTCTTGCATCATTAGCTAAATCCTTAGCTCTGTTGACAAGAGAGTTCAGAGGAAACCAAAGAGGTTCAAGAAATGATCGATATGGCAGAGACAACCAAGGTGACAGTAGAGATAACGGAAGAAGAGAAGAATCAAGTGACCGACAGAGGTCAGATGATAGAAGTGACCGACAGAGGTCAAGTGACAGAAACTACAGAAGTAGTGACCGACAGAGGACAGATGACAAGATGAGCCACATACAACAAGAATGCTACAAATGTGGCAAGCCTGGTCATTACGCAAACGAATGCCGATCGGAGAAAGGTGTAGACCGACAAAAATCCGACGATCATGCTGGAAACACTTCCCAAGGCTGTTTCAACTGCGGGAAGCCAGGTCATTTCGCTAATGAATGCAGAAGCAGATCAAATCGCCCACAGAAGAACTCAACTTTTTACAAAAAGAAGGCTGAGTATTATGCACAAAAATCCCTAATGGCGAACAAAGGGCATTCTGAGGCGAACAAAGAGGACTTCGAGTCAGACTCTACCTCTGACGAAGAATACACAACCAATGCCCTATTCTGTGGCATGGCAGAAGTCGACTCCGGCACTAACACTAGGTATCCACTTCAAACTCTACCTCTTGTACTAATTCTGTAGATGATGATTCACTTAAACTTATTGAACTGATTGAACTAAAAGAACTAAATATAGGCATTCAGAAAAGACTCGCCTTTAATGAGAGAGAAGTACGGCTTCTCACTCAAGAAAAAGCCAAAATTTTTGAAGAAAAGTGAGAATAGAAAAGAATTGGAACAAAAATCTCGATCCTTTAAAAAAACAAATTTCTGAATTATCCTCGGAGTTAAAAATCAAAACAAAAGAACTTTCAGTTTCCAGGAGTGAAACTACTGACATAAGAGCTCTCAAGGAATACTATCAAAGAGAGAGAGAGGTACTTTGGCAAGATCTACTCAGAAGAGAAGTTTTACTAAAAAACTATAAAGATGCACGGAAGGTTTATGAAAAAATAAACTCACAAATAGGAAGACGAGGTATAGGGTACGATGATATTACCCTAGGTGTTGAAGGCAAAAGAATTAAACCTCTGTCTTCTCTATTTGTTTTGTGAAAAACAAACAAACCAGATTTTCCAAACTTACTCTCTGTAAGTAAAAGGGCTAAAATCTCTGTGGAACCTCACTTAAGGAAACATACGAAGATGATCAATGTGTGGTTTGAAAACACAGATTCATCATCTTCAACCTCTATCAATAGAGGAATCAAACCAAAGAAATGTCTGAAAACGAAAGATCAGATTGGTATCTTTAAGTTTGGTAAACCAGAAACTCAAACGCAGGTTGGTTTTGTCTGTATGATAAATGTTGAAAAGAAAATTATTAGCAAAAGCTCCTGAGTTTACACCCACTTTTTCAGAAGAAAAACTTACAGAAACAATTGAAAAGGAAATTTTGGAAGTATGGAAAATAAACGTTTTAGAAAACTTCTGTACATCTTTTGTAGATAAAATTCTCGCTGAAGAGATCTTATCAGAAACCTCTGCCATCTATGAAAATTATTTTACAGAGGAAGAAAGCTCGTATGATACATGCTCGGAAACTCCAGCCTCGGTCGAAAGAGATGAATCAACCTCTGTATATGAGGATGATTCATCTTCTGACGACTCAGAGACTGATGTTACATCAGGGATAGTTCACTATGACACAGAGGATGTTAATTTCTCCTCTGAAGTTCTTAACAGAACTATTTCTCCAAAAGAGAAAATCACAGAGATACCTATCTGCCCAGATTTTCTGAACATGTATTTAGAAGTCAAAACCTCTGCTGAGCTTGATATGTTAAAGAAGACCTCTGTAGATCCTAAAAGTTCAAAATTTTCAAAACCTTTAAGGCAAATTAACGAAAATCCCACTTGGCAACAAAAGGGAAAATGGCCTAAAGTTAACAAATCTTTTTCCTCTGTGAGAGTGAAGAAAGATGTTCACCACAGAAGAGACTCACAGAAGGCAAGAACTAAACAAAGCTTTTGCAATCAACATTCAAGTACTCATAGATCTTCCTGTAATAGGAAATCTAGTGTTAAGAAATATTGTAATGCCTCTGTGGCTCAGTTCAATAAATTCAATGAAAAGTTCAAGCAAATCACGTCTCATATTCAATACTGTTTGCTTTGATCTTATGTTCAGATTAAATAATCACTTATCTAGTCAAGATTGTTTACTTTCTACCCAAAGTCAAAAGTCAGAACCTAGAAAGAAACAATCTGATTCTTCTACAAAAGATAAAATGTATTTCAAGAATGCTAAGGCAAACTTGAAAAATTCTAACAATATTGGACCCATGTGGATATGGGTACCTAAGTCTCTGTGATTATTTTACAGAAGCAGTTTGTGCCAATTTGGTATCTTGACTCCGGATGCTCAAGGCACATGACTGGCGATAGAAGTTTACTATCCACGTACAAAGAAACACACGATGGTGGATCTGTAACTTTTAGAGATAACAAGAAGGGACACATCAAAGTCTATGGAGTCAAAAAGAAGGAAAACGTCTCTGTAGACAAAGTTGCATATGTGAATGGCCTTAAACACAACCTACTCAGTGTAAGTCAACTCTGTGATACAGGATTTGATGTCTTATTCAAAAGAACTTTCGGCTCTCTGCAAAGTGAAGACACAGGAATGGAACTTCTGCGAGCCGAAAGAAGAGGTGATCTGTATCTAATGAATTTCAGTTCCAAGAACAAGGACAAAGTTTGCCTTGTAGCCTGCAAAAGTAAGGAAGCCTGGTAATGGCATAACAGGTTCTGTCACTTGAACTTTCACACCTTGGATAAACAGGTCAAACTTGATCTAGTTAAAGGGTTGCCTAATATTAAATTTAATAAAGATCACTTGTGTTCTGTATGTGAAATGGGAAAACTCAAAAGAGCTTCCCACAGAGGAAAAACAGATGTGTCTTGCACTAGACCTCTGTACATGCTTCATGTTGACCTCTGCGATCCCATTGCCATACAGAGCCTAGGTGGCAAGAAATACATACTTGTCTTAATTGATGAGTATTCGTGTTTCACATGGGTTGAATTTGTTCGAAAGAAATCAGATGTTCCAATCATCTTGATAAATCTAATGAAAAGAATCTAAGTTCCTTATGAATGCAGAATACAGAAGTTAAGAAGTGACAATGGCACAGAATTTAAAAACTCTGTCATTGAAGCCTATCTTTCTACAGAAGGAATATCACAGAACTTCTCTGCCGCACGCACTCCACAGCAGAACGGCGTAGTCGAAAGAAAGAATCGAACGCTTGTGGAGGCCGCAAGAGCTATGCTACCAGCATGCGGATTACCGATGAACTTTTGGGCAGAAGCGATTTCTACTGCTTGTTATACACAGAATCGTTCAACCATTGTGAAAAGACACCACAAGACTCCTTACGAATTAATCAACAAAAGGCGGCCAAACATTAAATTTTTCCATGTGTTCGGATGTAAATGCTTTGTTTTAAACGACAGAGATTCCAGAGGAAAGTTTGAGGTAAAAGCTGACAAAGGCAAATTCATTGGATACGCTGCTACTTCCAAAGCCTACAGAGCATTCCTTACAAGATCTCGCAAAATTGTAGAAAGCATCAATGTTTCTTTTGATGATTCATTCCAGAAGACTTCTGAACAAATCAGTTCAGAACTCGGACTTAAAGGGGAATCCTCTGGCATCTCACAAGCAAAAGAAGACTTAAATCTTCTATTTTTAGAGATGTTCAACGATGACATTGATCCCTCTGTTGGAACCATCAGAGCTTCTGAAGAACCATCTTCCATCGGTCAAAATCCAACATGTGTGACTCTAACTGGACCAAATAATGCTTCATCTTCTTCTGTAAATACTACAGATGCAAATGACGAGGTAGAGATCGCAGAAGATGAAACAACAAGGAAAACAACCACAGAAGTTGCTGAAAACCAAACTTCACAATCCACAGAGGAACCAATTACAGAGGATATAGAGGACCAAGTCTATACGTCCTCAGAGGAACAAACTCCACCACCTCTCATACCAATCAGTCCACAAGCTGTAAGATCAACTACAAAGGCACGCACTACTACAGGGGTTATACAAGAAGAAGAGGAACAACAAGAAGCCTCTGAAGAAAGATTCGATGACATTGGTGACCACCTTCCACGCACAACTAAGTGAACAAAAAGCCATCCTCCAAGCCAAATAATCGGAGAACCTTCTGACACGATAAAAACCAGGTCTGCCACTGCTAACTTTTGTTTCTTTACAAATTTTATTAGTGTGATAGAACCAAAGAAGATTTCTGAAGCCCTAGATGACCCAAACTGGGTAGACGCCATGCAGGAAGGGCTTCTGCAGTTTGAGCGTAACAAAGTATGGACTTTAGTACCTCTGCCACGAGGGAAACAGGCCATTGGGACTAAATGGGTCTACAGAAATAAGAAGGATGAAGATGGAGTGGTCATCAGAAACAAAGCACGATTAGTGGCCAAGGGATATAGACAAGAAGAAGGCATAGACTACGATGAGACTTTTGCCCCTGTCGCACGGCTCGAAGCAATAAGAATATTCTTAGCCTTCGCAGCCCACAGAGGATTTAAAGTTTATCAGATGGACGTAAAATCAGCCTTTCTCAACGGTGAAATCCAAGAAGAGGTTTACGTAAATCAGCCACCTGGGTTTGAAAGCTCAAAGTTCCCAAGGCATGTATACTACCTTGAAAAGGCTCTGTACGGACTGAAACAGGCTCCAAGAGCATGGTACGAGCGACTTTCTACTTTTCTTCTAGTAAATGGCTACGACAGAGGTACAACAGATACTACCTTATTCTATAAACGTAAAAACAGTGAAATAATGCTTGTTCAAATCTATGTGGACGACATAATTTTTGGGTCTACTAATACAGAGGAGTGCAAAAGTTTTGAAAAACTCATGCAGAGTGAGTTTGAAATGAGTATGATGGGAGAACTAACATTCTTCCTCGGACTCCAAGTCAAACAATCATCAGAAGGAATTTTTATAAATCAGGCCAAATATGTATCTGACATTCTTTGCAAATATAGCCTTTCTGATACCTCTGCAATAAAAACTCCAATGGCCACTGGAAATAAGTTATCCTTAGATCCAGATGGCATCTCTGTAGAATGCACTCTCTACAGAGGCTTGATTGGATCTCTGTTATACTTAACTGCAAGCAGACCTGACATTATGCATAACACGTGTCTTTGTGCACGTTATCAAGTTAATCCTAAAAAATCACATTATGATGTTGTTAAGAGAATCTTTAGATACTTAAAGGGGACCAAAAATCTTGGTCTCTGGTATCCACAGAACTCTGGCTTTTGTCTTAAAGCTTATACAGATTCAGACTATGGAGGATGCATGGTCGACAGAAAGAGTACCTCTGGGAGTTGTCAATTCCTAGGTGGTAAGCTAGTCAGTTGGACCTCCAAAAAGCAGAACTGTGTATCAACATCTACGGCAGAAGCTGAATACGTTGCTGCTGCTAGATGTTGTTCTCAGGTTCTGTGGATGAAGACTCATCTAAAAGACTACGGCCACATTCTATTCCAAATACCCATCTTCTGTGATTCCAAAAGTGCCATTGCCATCTCTGCCAATCCTGTGCAACATTCCAAAACCAAGCATATCGATATAAGGTACCACTTCTTGAAACATCATGTTGAACACGGTACAATCGAGATGCATTTCGTACCCACAGAATATCAACTCGCGGACTTATTCACCAAAGCATTAGACAAGAAAAGATTCAATTTCTTGGTGGGTAAGTTAGGAATGATTAATATGACGTGAAAATCCTCTGTATGTATAGCTTATCCTGAGACTTATGCAACTTTTCAGTGATTTCAGATAATTGAGCTTCTAAGGACGTAGTCTTTTTTTGAAATAGTTGCACATTCTTCTTCATAATTAACAATTATGAATTTATGGCCAGCATTTTCGACAGCTGGATTACCTATAGTGTCATATTTCTGTTTTACGTTTGCTTCTAGGTCAGTGATTTGGGATTCTTTAGATTTAACCTTTTTTCTTATAGGAGTCTAACATACACACCATGACATGCATCTGTTTGATCAGTTTCTCATGAGTAGGAGCACATACCTGACATGTCGTCTTAGCAGTAGACTCATTCTGAGCTTCACCTTCGGAGTCTGTTTGTTCTGGTTGTGTTCCCGTATAGCACATGTGTGCCTCCGCATCTCCTTATTCATCATCAATATGACTAAGACAATGACCATCTTCTACCATGAGAGCCTTTCCTACTTCTTTCTGCCTGGCCAGGAACATATTGTTCTTGTAGTATTCTACATTTCGTACGATTGATTGTCAACAATCTCTAGCGAAGTGGCCTAGCCTTCCACAGTTACAACACTTGACTGGTTCATCTTCATCTTTCTCTTCTGACTTTCCCTCAGTCTTGTTTCCATCATCAACTCTCTTCCTTCCTTCATCGCTATTCTTCTTGCCCTCATACTTATCTCTATAGTCGCGTCACTTGGTATTCGTGGAGTACCTCTGGCTGTTGGATGGTTTCTTGAAGAACTTCTTCTTTCCGTACTCTCTGGACAGTAGTGCGACTACTTTCTTGATGTCGTCGATTTAGGATCGGAGTCGCTTTCAGCTTCGTCTTACTCAGGCTCAGACTCACTCTGTACTTCTTCACGGTAAGAATTGCGGTGGACATGTTTTTCACGCTTGTGTGAGATGAGAGCAAGAGGGTCTTCTTTAGGTTTCTCGGTTGGCCTATGATCTCCCATTAATTCAAGCACCTCATCCCCATCTTGATGAAACATCTCATATAGTTCATGCAGTGGAACATTCTTTAGTATATGTTGAATCCAGATCCGTGCAACGATTATGTTTGTGAATAAGCAAATAAGAACAGTTGATATGATTCACAAAGGCTGCCCACTTAGCTATTGATTTAGAGAGAATTACAGTGTAAAGCAGAAAAGCTAAATGAGACAACTAGCTAATTTTCTAAGCTAATTGCACTTTAAATACGCTGGGCCCATGGTAACAAGCCCACGGCCCGTTCACTATGGACTAAGTTTAAACAAATACAAAATAAACCCTTGAACTTAAAATCAACATAAATTCTACCCTAAAAATCTCCCCCTTTGATTTGAAGTTCGAGTTCGCGCTCTATCTCTTGCCAGTTGAATACGTATCGTTTGCGCAACGCGAAGTGAACCTCGAAGAATCTGATGGCGCGGCGGTAGTCGAGACGTTCTTCAACCATATCCAAAGCAGTCTGAGCAGTTCTTTCATTCAGATTAGGTACATAGTATACCTTTGGATTTTCGGATTCGTGCTTGATGATCTTCCGAAGAGCGTCTTGAACTTTGAGCAGTGTGCCGTCGCAAAATCGATCTACCTGAATGAACCTCATAAACTTCTTTTCTTTCTGAGCGTTGAGGAAGACGATCCCAAATTCCGGTTGAAGCAGCATTGCATTCTCGGGATACATTGACAGTTCAGGAGCTTTCAGATTCGGTTTGAGCAGATTTACCTTCTTTGCTCGGTTCTCGATTGCCATTTGAAAGTCCGTAAGATAAGAGATCATAATAGAACGGACGAGGAATCGACGAACCGCTTCGAGCGCCTTTGTTACAGCAAGCGGTCGGATGGTTCTGGTGCGAAGGTCTCTCAGAATAACCAGGAGGTCGAACGGATGGAGATGCTTAAAGTCAGCTTCAGAAAAAATCCATTCTTTTCCGTCTTCACGTCGAACAGTGAACACGGGAAAGACGATCTTCATAATTCGGTTTGACTGAATCTTTAGCACCTCTGAAATTTTATGTTTGGTTCGAACCTGGTCTATCGGGAGACACCACTTCATTGCTTCTACGTATCGGAGTTGGCGTGCTGGATCAGGACTGTAGATGCCAAGACAGAAGGTCGGCTCGATCGGGCGAATTCGGTGAACAAACAGCTTCTTCAGAGATTCCTCCAGATGAGGAATGAGGACCTTGATCTTCTCCCAACGGTTTTGTTGCTGAGGAGGGGGAGGAAGATCAGGAGCTGTCGTTTGCTGAGGAGATGTCGGGATTTCTGTATTTGAGCTTTCGGGTTGATCTGAAGTCGTAGCGGGTTGAGTCGAGTGAACGGGAGGCGTACCATAGAGATTCTGAAGCAGAAACTGGTCGTAATTAACGTTGTCGTCTTCATCAGTGGGAAACACCAAGTTTACCTCGAAGTTTACGGCTCTGGCAGCTTTTTCGTACCATCCGTCTTCGGTTTCCGGATTGGTTTCACATGCAGTATCAATCATGGTGAGCATTGGCATGTCTGATGGTTCTTGTGCGACCAATTCCTGTGTTGTACCCTCGGGCTTTTCAACCGTTGGGGCTTCGTCATCTGAAATATCCATGTCGATGACCATCTGTGCTAATGGCAACTCGGCTTCGGGTGTTGCTGTTGAAGTTGCCACAGTTGGGGGTTCCTGTTGAACCACTGTTATAGTTTCGGCAGTCACGATCTGGACGGTCTTGGTTTGGCGTAGACGCTTCTCCCCCTCATGGTGATTAGGATCATCCTGGTCATCGTGCTTGCGTTTGAGACCGCCGGCTTGACTCTTACAAGTGTCTTCTAGTGAGCGGACCCTCTCAGACAGCGTGGCAAGCGCTTTGTTGTAGTCGTTGAGGGTCGAGTCAATGGCGTCAAGGCGTGACGTGATGGACGAAGATGGAGCAGTGACCTGTGATCGGAGAACGGAGATCAGGTCTGCTTCGGCAGATGCGGTTGTGTCAGATTCCTGGAGAAGTTGGGCTAAGAGCATCGTCTTCAGGGTGTCCACCGAGTAAGTAGGTTGCGGTTGAGTCGGTGGAGGCACAGAGGCGGTGTCGGTGTCGACGATGGGGCCCTTTCCTCTGATAGCACGCATCGCTTTGGCAAGTTGAGCGGCTACATGTTCCTGCATTTTGTGCTCCATAACCTGTTGGACAGCCTCAAGGGTGCTGTCCAGAGACCCTTTTGACACAAAGTCGGGTAAATTAACGCCGGGCTCACTTAAAGTACCGTTGAGGCATCTACCTTAGAGGCAGAGCCACCTACGTTCACAGCTGGCGTGATATTGACTGTGGTAGGATTTCCGTCCAATCCTCGTGTTCCGTCAGTCGGAGACACTATAGACGTTCCGGTCGGGTCCCTAAGAGCCTCGACTTGGTGTTGTACCTCTTCAAGTGTCCTAGCCAAAGAATGATCTATTTCAAGTGGCTCTAGACTCGATGGTGCATGAAATGAAGGCGAGACCGGGGGCTGCTGGTCTCTTATTTCAACACCAACACTCTCCGAATGAGATGCCGGTGGAAGTTGTGCTTGTTCCCCGTGTGATATTGAAACATCCGTCTGTCGAGAGACGAATGAGTGGATGAGGGGGTCGTGCAATTGCTCCGCTGGGTCCACGGAGGCTTCTTCAATACCCCGTCCCAACAAATGAGACGGGATAGCAGATATGGCTACCCAGATTTCACTCGGCTGGGGTTGCTCATGAGCCTCTTTATATTTACGGCTCGTTCTTTCCTGGTTCAACTTTGAACGCAGTTCTCTCCGTCTCGCATGATCTAACTCCTCTACGTTTTCTCCCTCAGATGTCCTAGTGATAGGTCCGGTTCCAGTATGTGGAGGTGATCCAAGTGGGATGCCAACGGTAAAATCAGGGTTGGGTCCGATACCGTGAGGTATTTGTCTCAGGCGTATGGTTCGGTCGGTATCGGAGTCCGTCGAGTCAGATTCCACGTCTTCAACATCATGAGATGGTGACGGGGGTTCGGTGATGTAAGGCTCGGTCGAGTGATGTAGAATTGGTCTGGAGGATTGAACGGCTTGGGCTGAGCTGGAACTGGGTCGCGATTCCACTGCGCCACCTACTCTCGTCCTAGGACCCTCACGTCCCTCAGGCCTATTTCCCTGGGCAGGTCCCTCCGGCTCTGGCTGGACCATGGGAATTCCTAACTCTCCCCTATAAGCGACTACCCCTGGTGCAGCGGGATCGGCGATGGCTAGTAGGGCGGCAGGAATGGGCGAGGCGACCGCATCGGATGGGTTGCGGATCACCATGAATTGGAGGTGTCGGATGGGGCATACCGGATGTGTAATACGTCTCGGAATGGCTGGATTCGCATCCATGTGCTGACGAACGGCAAGCAATAGGAAACGCGGGTATGGGAGGAACTTCTTCTGTTTGGTTCCGCCGATGTGTCGGGCGTCAGAGTAAATGGGTGGTTGTCAATCTGCGCCGTGATGGTCTGTGTGTTACCAATCGTACGGACTTGTGCCGTCAGCCAGACTTGTAGAACGTAGATCAAAGGAACGTCGGTGTTGCGAGTGAGTGCCTCGCGGATGGGATGGCGCATCAGAATGTCTAGAATGACCTGATGTTGCGGGTTAGGTCTGAACAGCGTCGGGTCCAAGTAATGATTGTTGGCCTCCAACTCGATGCCATGGTCAGGATCAACCAAGGCAGCATCTGCGACTTCGTCGATGATTTCTTCCTCCTGAGGAATTTGGTCTTCCGGATGTTGTTGTTCCGCCATGAAAAAATCTGTCAAAATGGTACACAGTTAGGAACTTAAACAGAAGAACAAGTGTCGGTGCGTACCTTTGCGTTGAATGGATCAATCTGAGACAGATCGAGGATGGGTAGTAAGAAAACGGGTATCGAATGAACACAACAGCAGGGGAATCCGGATAAAAAGACAGGGAGTCCGGACAACTCAAAGAGTCCGGATAACAGGGGAGTCCGGATAGGCATATGCAAGTGTCCGGATACAAAGGGATTATCCGGACAAAGGTTCCCGGATACCTGAGTTTACCGGATAAGATGGGAGTCCGGACATCACACTATCCGGTAGTTGAACTTACCGGAAACCCTAAGGTTTCCGGACAACTAGGTTTCCCGGAGTTTGATGTTGTCCGGATGGATATGCATGACAATTGAAGGTGTCCGGTTAAAACTGCATGGTGTTTGAACGTGTCCGGACACGATGAATGTGTCCGAACGCAAACGGATTTCTCCACATGGATCACCAGGGGATCCCAAGCCAGTGTGAAGGTGCGGAATGGATGCCCAGAAGTGACTAGGGGCTTATTGGAGTGGGGACAACTCGTGAATCCCAGTTGTGTACGCGAATCCGTCGAACAGACCCATTGGGGTTCGGGACTGAGAAATCGATCCCCTCAGGGTTCGATTTGTGGTGCGATGTGTGAGAAATGTGCGTATATGTAACTAATAGTTAAGTGCGAGCAACATACCTGAAGGAAGAGGCTGATAACACTGTGAATCGAGAGATAGATGAGACGTCGAGCGAGAGAGAGAGAGAGCGTGGGTTTAGGGTTTTAGATGAAGAAATTCGGATGGGCAGAGGACAAGGGGCCTGAACGACTTATATAGCCCGGGTGTTGTCCGGGTTCATGACCGACCCGGATATACCCGGTCCGGATACGGTCCGGATAATTAAGAGAATCCGGATACTGTCCGGATAACAAGGGAATCCGGATACTGTCCGGATAACTCTGGTATGTCCTTTTCCGGGAATTTTCAGAAAACGGAATCCTTTAAGAGATCTTTCTCTCGCTCCCCCTCAAACTGAGCATGGGAATGCCATTGCTCCCCCTCGAATCGGGTAGTAGGGTGCAATGGAGGGGTCCGACACACAAAGCTTTAGGCTTTTGAGAGAATACCGGTGTCGCTCCCCCTCAAGTGATGACCAAATTAGGAGTGCCCACGCACACAAAAACTTTTGATACGTAAGGAAAAAATGTGTGTGACGCTCCCCCTCAAAGTATGAGTAAACTTACCTGATGTCGCAGTGTGCTCCCCCTGAACACAATGGCAAATGATGAAAGCACAGAGATAATGAAGTAATCAAAACAAACGATGGTATGAAGTAAAAGAAACACACGAAGAAAGAGTTAACCAGAGAAACAGACGAAATCTACCTAAAAATACAGGGACTAAATCTAACTAAGTTACCGAGGCAAGAAGAATACCAGTGCGAGGAACTGTATGCTCAATCATCAAGAGTGTTAACTCCGGATGATGAGTGGACAGTTACTCGTAGAGGTATGGAACTTGTAAAGGTACACAAGAGTTTTAAAGCGTTTTTCGTCCAAGGCTTTGGTAAAGAGGTCTGCTAACTGATGTTTTGTATTGATGAAGTAGAGCTCGACGGTACCTCTTTCGACGTGATCTTTAATGAAATGATACCGAACGTCGATGTGCTTCGTCTTTGTGTGTTGGACCGGGTTACTTGAAATTGCAATGGCGCTCTTGGAGTCACAGTATATTGGGACTTTGACATACGTGAACCCGTAGTCCTTGAGTTGTGGCCTCATCCAGATGACTTGAGAGCAACAGCTCGCGGCGGCCACGTACTCGGCTTCCACAGTGGACGTAGACACGCATTGTTGTTTCTTCGATGCCCAACTTACCAGGCTATCTCCCAAGAATTAAATGTGTCCCGAAGTGCTCTTGCGGTCCAACATGCATCTCGCGTGATCCGCATCCGATTAAGCGGAAAGTCCAAAACCTGTCTCTTTCGGGTACCAGAGGCCAAGATCAGCAGTACCACGTAAATAACGAAAAATACGTTTAACAACATTGTAATGAGACTCTTTAGGGTTGGACTGATAACGGGCGCAAAGAAATGTCGAGAACATTATGTCAGGTCTACTGGCAGTAAGGTACATTAAAGAACCGATCATTCCCCGATACAATTTGGCATTGATAGCCTTTCCGTTAGGATCGGTGTCTAGCTTTGTATTGGTTGCCATGGGAGTTTTCATTGGTGAGGACTGGTCCAATTGGAATTTCCGAAGAATATCCCTAATGTATTTGGACTAGTTTATGAAGATTCCGGTCGACAGTTGTTTAACTTGAAGACCAAGGAAAAAGTTCATCTCACACAGCATACTCATTTTAAAAACTTATCCCATGAGTTTGGCAAAGTTCTTTTCATATAAAGGATTAGTAGAAGCAAAAATGATGTCATAGACATATACTTGAACTAAGATGATGTGACCCTTTTCATTCTTGATAAATAGAGTAGAATCAATAGTACCTCGTGTGAAGTCGGATTCTAACAAGAACTTTGACAGGGTGTTGTACCATGCTCGCGGAGCCTGCTTTAAACCGTATAGTGCTTTTTCCAAAATGTATACATGGTAAGGCTTCGAGTCATCCACAAATCCGTCGGGTTGCGACACGTAAACTTCTTCTTGGAGGTCACCGTAAAGAAAAGCTGTCTTCACATCCATCTGGAAGACTGTGAAGTTCTTGTGCGCTGCATAAGCGAAAAACATACGGATTGCTTAAATGCGAGCGACCGGAGCATAGGTCTCATCATAGTCGATCCCCTCTTGTTGTCGGTATCATTTGGCCACAAGACGCGCCTTGTTGCGAACAACGATGCCGTCTTCGTCCTTCTTATTCTTAAAAATCCATTTGGTGCCGATTACCGTCTTGTGCGTAGGACGTGGAACCAGTCGCTATACCTTTGGAGCTTCGAATTGATTCAGCTCCTCTTGCATGGCTATGATCCAGTCTGGATCCTCGAGTGCTTCGCGAACGTTCGTCGGCTCAATCTTGCTTAAGAATCCAGAAAATATGCAGAAGTTGGCAGAAGCGCCTCGTGTACGTACAGGAGTGGAGGGATCACCGATGATCTGATGCAGGGGGTGTGCCTTTGTCCATTTGGTGGTGTGTGGAAGCGGCTGTTGGGTAGAGTGAGATGCGTCCGGATCCACATAAGCACCAGATGGAAGGTCTTGAACTTTTTCAAGTGTAGCAGTCGTGTTCCTTGGAGGAAGTGGGGGAGGATTCGTCGAAGGTTGAACAACCTCTGGTTCCGAGGAGTTCAGAGGTTGAACATCGGTTGTAGCAGAAGACGAATCATTAGGAGTGATCTTTGAGAGTATAGGTTCCTTCGGGGGGGGGGGGTGACATTACCAGGTGTACTCGTATCAGATGAGGATGGTTGAGCTGTCTCCACAGATGTTGACGGCGTACTCATAGACGGCGGCGGACCAGTTAAGTCGTCTGAATCCGCATTGCGAGCAGCTTCAAGTCACGGGTGCGCTGAGACAGGTGTGGAAGTGTGAGCAGTGTCATCATAAAAGAATTCAAATAATAAATCTAAATCAGAGAGATTATCATTCGATGAAGATGCATGATTCGGATTTACTAATGCTTGTGTAGATCCCGAATTTGGAGGTCCGGAAGCTAACACGCCAGTTAAACCGGGTTCTGAACTAAGGTTTCAGAAGCCAAATCTGCGGCTTCGTCGAATGTCACGTTTATGCTTTCAACAACGGTTTTGGTCCGTTTGTTGTAAACGCGATACGCCTTAGCTTGCATGGAGTATCCAATAAAGACTCCTTCATCCGCCTTGGGGCTGAATTTCCCGAGATCATCCTTGTCGTTTAGTACATAGCAAGTGCATCCAAATGCATGAAAGTAGCCGACGGTTGGAACATGATTATTCATGATCTCGTACGGTGTCTTGTTGAATCGCTTGAGAAGGGTAGAGCGGTTTTGCGTGTAGCAAGCTGTAGTTACCGCCTCAGCCCATAGATATAGCGGTAGATTTACCTGGGATAGCATTGTTCGAGCAGCTTCAACCAGGGTACGGTCCCGTCTTTCCACCACTCCGTTTTGTTGAGGAGTGCGTGCTGCAGAGAAAGTGTGTGTGATTCCCATGGATCTCAGATAGTTATCCACCTTCTGATTCTTGAACTCCGTCCCGTTGTCAGTTCTGATGGACTGAACGTGTTGAAGCTTGTTCTGCTGGAAAGTCTTCAGGTGATCAATGATGAGCTCCAGAGTTTCGTCCTTCGAGCGTAAGAACATCACCCATGTGTAGCGTGAGTAGTCGTCCACCATCACGAGCACGTATTTGCGTTTGTTGATGCTTGGAACACGCATTGGACCACACAAATCCATATGAATGAGTTCGAGGGTCCGGGTCGTGCTCGGAGTTGTCTTAGGCGGATGTGATGCATGAGTCATCTTTCCCTTTTCGCAGGCTCCACAGAGACGGTCCTTTACAAACGGAAGTTGGGGCACGCCTCTAACATGTTTGCCTAGCACCAGTTGATTGATACTTCTGAAGTTGAGGTGCGAAAGACGTCTATGCCAGAGCCAAACTTGGTCAGAATCGGCTTTAGACAAGAGGCAGGCATGTTTGTCGGTTTTGATTGCCGCGAGGTCGATGGTGTATAGATTGGTCTTTCGAGTCCCCACCAGTAGCTCTTCTCCGTTGTTGTTGAGGATTCGACACCGTGTGGCTTTAAAGCTGACCTCGAGATCTTTATCGCAGAATTGACCGATGCTGAAGAGGTTGTGTCCTAATCCTGCAACGTGGGATACCTTCTTGATTGTTATCTTGTCTTGTACGATGTCGCCGTAGCCCACGATCGGCGACTTCTCGTTATTTCCAAATCTCACGTCTCCGCAATATTCTTCCTTGTAATTCGTGAGAAGCTCCCTTCGTCCGGTCATGTGCTTGGAGCATCCAGAGTCTAAGTACCACACATGACCGTTCTGCAAAACAAGATTAGTGACGTTTAGGTACCCAAATTTGTTTGGGTCCTTGGGGGTTAGGGTTGGCACTGCCTGGGGAAATTCGCTTTGACACAACCTTCCCTTTAGGTGCAGATTTTACACCGTTGGAGGGAACTGGGTTTGGCACTTGTTCCCTCTTGGGTGCAGAATGTACACCTTTTGGAGGAACGGATTTTGGGGCAGATTTCCACCTGGGTGCCGGTTTAACTTCAGTAGGAGCAACCCGTGTAGGAATGGGTCGGGTCTCCCGCTGTGGTTTAACCGTGTGATTGAAACCCCGTTGGAAATGATGTGGTTGCCTTTTATTTTGGGGATTGCGCTTATGGAATAGGTTGGCGACAAAGTAAGGCGCATTCCAAGAATTGTTATGAATGTCATCAAAATCATTCCAACCACAATTAGAACAACATAAACAATCATGCGATAACTGAATCAATTGATGAAGAGAGTTAATTTTAACAGGAAAAGAAACATCAAAATGGTTCCAATTATTCCAAGCATTATTGTCTTTGTCTATTCTAGAAATGAAATTAGCCACTTTGGTTTTTCTTTATTAGCTCGACCATGTTTATCTGAAACAGCAGGGACAGAATGATCAGTGACTTTTGAGGAAACAGGAGTCTTAGTGGTCGGTCGTTCGGTCTTTTGCTTCGGTTGTGACTGTTTTTGAGAAATAGAAACATTTTGAAGTATCTTGGTCACAACCGGAGTCTTAGGTTGAGAACAGTCGCCCTTTAGAAAATAGACCGGACGATTAACCACTGGAGACAAAAAATCAGGTTGACTTGGAGAAATAGTAGTGTTGGCAGTCAATGGTCCGGTAGCTTGCCTTGGATGTGATTGGCTTTTGGGAACAGGTTTCGAGGTTGGTTTTGACAGGGAAATCTTGATCACAGCTGAGGACTTTGTTTTAGAACAACTTTCTTTTAAAGAACTAACCGGGGAATTGACCACGGGAGAAAAATCAGTGTGACTTGGAAGAGGTTTGTCGAATGGAAACGAATCAAACTCTTCATCACAGTTACCTTCGGAGTTCATGTATGCTGAGAAATCTAACATGTGAGTATCAGGAACGAAAGCAGGTGAGGAAGGCGAGGAGCACTTTGTGTTTGTGTGTTTAGGAGAACTTGGTGCGAAAGATTTTGAAAAATCAGAGTCTAAATTCCTTTTAACACAGTCGTCTTGAGAAACGTTACTTTCTTGAGAAAAGGTATTTCCAATGAAAGCTTTACACGATGATGTGTCAGATAAGTTGGAAGAGAGATCAGGGGAATTCTGTTTTTGAGCTTGGAGGAGGTCAATCTGTTTTTGGAGTTGAACACTTCTCTGGTGCTATTTCATCGTTTCTCTTGTCATTTCAGACAATTTGGATAAGAGTGTATTGATTTCCCACTGAAATTTTTCCTTTTCCTCACTTGACATACCATCGGTTTTCTCAGATTTGAGTTTCTCAAGATCCTTAATGAACTCATTCTTCTCATTTTTAAAAACCAACTTTTCCTTTTCAAGTGACTCCTCCAACTCGACTATCTTTGCTTCCAAGATGAGAGGTGGAACATAGAGTTTAAACTCATCAGTCTCGGTCTTGGTTACTGGTGCTACATACTCATCCTTCTTGGAGGAATCCTTGGGTGTTGCTACATTGTAGGGGTCGAAGTAGTCATTTGAAAGGTACTTTTTGTTCTTTTGGTATGAATAGTTTAAAGGTTCATAGCAAAATGGAAGTTGAATTCCTCGTTTGTGTGTGCGCTTGTATTCCTCGGTTTCCTCCTCCTTTTCTGGTTCAGGAGGACCAGTCCATTTAATTGCATATTCCGGATACTTTTTATTTAACCCAAAACAAGCAAAATCATACAAGGTGGGTGTATGCCATCTTCCTTTTTTCAAATAATGTGGGTTATCATATCCGATTCCCCATTCTTTGTTAAAATACGTGAACTCTTTGGGTTTGTTTAAAAAAATGGTTTGATCAGCTTGACCCCGTTTGTGGAGTTTGGTTTCTAGACCTAGAATTTTAGCCACGTACTCCTTGTGTTGAATTTGAAGAGAAGAGCATTGATAAGTAATGTTTTCTTTCTCATTCAAGCACTGATCAAACTGACGTTGAAGATCAGATAATCTGGCCCTTAAGTCTTTAGGTGCTAATAAAAGATTTTTGCATTTGTCTTTTAAATCAGCATTTTCAGACTTATACTTCTCAGTTAATTTCATTTGAACATTAAGCTTTTCAGTTATTGAGGTAATTTCAAGCTTTTGTTCTGCATTTGTGGCATTGAGGGAGTTTTCCTTTTCAGTGATGGTTTGCAATTGAAATACGAAGGTTTATAGGCAATATTCACATACCTGATTTGCTTTTGCCTTGTCTTCATCTGTAGACGATAGATATCCCATGAAAGCATCAACACCTTCATACTCTTCCTCATCATCAGATCTGCCTAGCCAGTACTCGTTTTCAGCGAACATTGCCTCTCTAGCCTCCTTCTGTCTGGCCAGTGCAATTTGGCCTCATAATAACGAGAGTTCTTCACAGTGGGCTGACGGCAGTCTTTAGCGAAGTGACCGAGTTTCCCGCAGTTGTAGCATTTCACAGGTTCATCTCTCTTCTTGCGGTCACTTTTCTCTGTCTTTTCCTTCTTCTCAGATCTCTCTTGCTCTTCTACCTTCTTCTTTCCTTCATACTGATCCTTATAGTCGTGACGCTTATTGGAGGCGGTGGAGAAGCGTTGACTATTGGAGGACGGCTTCTTGTAGAACTTTTGTCGTTGAAAGGATTTAGTCAGAAGGGCAATAGCTTTCATTAAATCCGATGCTTCATCATCATCATCGTCACCGTCTTTCTCGTCCTCAGATTTTGACTCGGAAGAACTATGCTGTGGACCGCGTCTGGATTGGCTTCTTGAAGATTTCCCCATTTTGGAAGTCATAAGGGCAATAGGATCCGCAGATTGTTTTGGCTCATTCTTCTTCTCTCCCAAAAGCTCATTTACTTCATCTTCATCTTGGAGAAGTGCCTCATATAGTTCATTGATGCTGATGTTCTCTATCAAGTTGTTGTGTTTGACATGAGAAGCATACACTTTCCATTCAGGTAGCAAGTTGTTGAGGAACTTTAGTGCGTTCTCAGTATTGGAACGAACAATTTTATTCTTGTTCAGTTCATTGAGAAGTAGACAAAAACGCTCATAGGTCTGGGTAAGGGATTCACCGTTACGCTGCTTGAACCCATCGAACTTGGTTATCGCACTATTTATCTTCAGCTGATTTCCTACAACACTCCCTCGCATCATTTTGGCTACTTGGTCCCACATGCCTTTAGCCGTGTCTTTGTAACTGTCTATGGCAGTGTAGATAGAATTAGGAAGGGCTTGTATAAGATATCTCTTTGCATGTTTTTCTCCTTCAGTCATGCGTCTTTCAAATTCTGTCATCTCAGCAAGAGTCTTCGCCTCACGTCGTGCATCTGCAGTTGCAGTTGCAGGTATGTCCTTCATTGGCTTGTCAATTGGTCCATGTTCCAGGGCTCTCTTGATATACTCATAGTCGTCCTTGGACTCTATGAAGATCATGAACCTGTCTCGCCATTGGCTGTACTCGTTCGGGTAGAGACATGGTGGCTTGGTGTCCATGCCAATTGCAAGAGCATCACGAGAAGTAGACATCTTCGGTTGCAACGGAGTGATCGTCAGACGTGTAGATTGATTCAAAGTGTAAAACCTAACGCAAGACACTAAGAGTGGAGTCCTAACGCAGGTTCTATGAGTGGTCAGACACTAACTTAGCTTACTGGAAAGAAATCCATCTAAGTGATCTGATCTGGAAGTGTCCGGACCAGAATTATGAAAATAGTTCAAAATTGCAGAGTTGTCCGGATAGGTAAGAGAGTCCGGATAACTTGAGTTGTCCGGATAACCAAGGTTACCGGATGGACTAAAGATACCGGATAGAATCAACAGGATAAACAAAGTTTACCGGATGCAATAGAGTCCGGAAAGTATGAGATTTCCGGGTACTTTGAAGTTTCCGGAAACTGTGATGTGTCCGGATACTACGAAGATTCCGGGTAAAACGAGGGTTTCCGGATAAAATGAATCCCGGATACATTGAATTATCCGAACCAAAATTACCCGGAAAGTTGAGATTAAAGAGAACTTACCCGGATGACTGACTTACCCGGATAATTGACTTGTCCGGAAGAATCGAACTAGTCCGGATGGAACCACAAACGTCCGGACACGTTGATCTGTCCGGAAAACGCGACTGTTTTATCCGGACACCGCGCGGCTGTTTTGCTAAAATCGATCGAAAACTCAACTGGGGTTACTCTAATGTGTTCCTGAAGGGTTAGAAACAATACCAAGCACAAAACAACACTAATCCAATCGATTTTGGAGCAACAAGAACACGTTTTGATGATGAAAATTCGATTTTTGATTAAGAACACTATCAAAAACTTTTGAACTTATTTTGCTAAATTGACCAACCAAACGAACGAATTAGGGTGTGAAAATTTGCAGAATTACTTATAATTATGATGCTAACACAACCCAACAAGCAAAATTGAACAATTTACGCAGAATCACATATTTGAAAAATCAAGAAAAGTCAGACGTGGAAAAGTCAAACTAACCAGAAATCAATGAATGATACTTTGAATCGAATCTGTCCGTCTGCTCTGATACCAATTGTTGAATCCAGATCCGTGCAACGATTATGTTTGTGAATAAGCAAATAAGAACAGTTGATATGATTCACAAAGGCTGCCCACTTAGCTATTGATTTAGAGAGAATTACAGTGTAAAGAAGAAAAGCTAAATGAGACAACTAGCTAATTTTCTAAGCTAATTGCACTTTAAATACGTTGGGCCCGTGGTAACAAGCCCACGGCCCGTTCACTATGGACTAAGTTTAAACAAATACAAAATAAACCCTTGAACTTAAAATCAACATAAATTCTACCCTAACAGTATATGGTTGTGACGAAAACATGGGACACAAACCACTTCCATTCAGGCTGAATATTGTTCATGTATTTATATTGTTCTCAGTGTTCGTCTTGGTGATATTGTTTTTCTGGAGATCATTAATGAGAGTGCAGAACCTTTCGTAGGTTTCTGTTTGGGTAAAATTTTACTAGTCTCGACCACGACCAAAATAGGGAGAACATTTATTACACTTTTTTCATAATAAGGTAAAATCATAATACTTTATTCCCTGGTCAAAATTGAAATCGAAAGTTATCCACCTCACGACACTCGACCATGACGTCGTCTAGCTCACACGACCGTCGTATGGAACCTTGCGACCTCGACCGACTAACATGCGATATTTCTGTTATATTTTCGCTGTTTAAATGCAGGAATCAATGTCATTAATGATCAATGGACATAACCGACAAGAACAATGATGAGCATTAAAACCAGTAGTCGTTACGACCGTTATCAGCAGTTTTTATGGAGTTATTCAAAGCACTCGAAGACTATAAATACAAAGGCTCAATCACCATTTGCGCATCTCTCTGATATCTGAAAACATCCGAACTCAGCGAAAGCACTTGCAACAAAGAAATCTCTCTTGAAAGATCGCTCTCGACGCACGACTCCTACGCACGACGCCTAGTTTTTACACATGACACACTCGTTTTTACATTCGATACAATTGTTTATTTTACATTCAAAGTCTTTTCTTTCCTTTGTATTGTAACCATTGTACTCTCGACATCTGAAACATAAGGACATCGCCTCTGTTTGGCGACCATAGTGCAACGACGACGTCCACAGTTGTCTGCGGATTTTTTCCTCGTTGAGGTTTTTCCCGCGTCACCAAAATCTTTCGCCTCTTTTACAGTTTTTGTCTTTGTCGTACGGTTTGTCGAAAGATTCCTATTCTTTAGTTGTTAAGCTCCACAATCAACCTTAAGTTATCTTTCTGGACGATTTTTGGCATTAACAGTTTCAGTCAGCGTTTCTCTTCTCCGAGCCTTGAATGCATCATATCGAGTGAGGCAACTTGTGACCTTCAACTGGCTATCGACTCTACTGCCTAGCATTATCTTAGCAAGTTGATCCCACATTCCCTTTGTCGTATTCTTGTGGCTATCAATTGTTGATCCCAGTTTAAAGCAAACAATATAAGTAATTCCATATATAAGATGTAAAGATAAGATGAACATGAAGAACAATGATAAAATATCTCATCTCATATTCATTGATTCACAATATGGAAAGGAAAATATGATGAACACCATACTTTACAATAAGATGACTCTCATTAGTCTGAGTGTGTTTTTGTGTGTTTCTTCAAAATGACCTAATGAAAAAATGAAACCCTAGGCACCTTTATAAATGGTCCATTTACAAGATAAAAAGGGCTAAGCCCATACAATTAGCTAAAAGCCCGTAAGCTAACTAAAAAGCCTGTTCAATAATTCTTTATAAATCATTCTATTAAATTAGGGGCTAATTTAATCTAACAATCTCCCCCTAATGGTTTATAAAGAAAGCATCATCTTATAGTCTCCTGTTGATCCAAACCCTCAGTGATTTGATAATGACCCTGAGAAACACTTAATGAAAATTGGAAGTAAACAATATGTATTAATGTTTTGCCATCCAAGAAAAAATATACTAAGGCTGTTTAGTATCGCTGATGGAAAACACGCCTTAATTTATACTTCAACGAACATTGTACATCAGTGAGCCCTGAAGACAAGATTCGCGTCAACCTTAAGTTATCCTTTTGGACGTTTTTTGGCATTAACAGTTTGGCGCCATCCGTGGGACCCCATCTAGAGAAAATCTTCGACAAACGTCCGTCTTACTAACGGTTCCTTGGAGTTTCAACTTTTTTCTGTTTAAGGAAAATGGAAGCCAACAGAAATAATGAGCAGCTCATTGCTCAGATGTATCAGGAGTTGGAAGATGCTCGGAATCAAATCAACGTCCATGCTGATCAAAGTCGAAGGGCAGCTCAGGAAATCGCACGACTGAGGAATCAAAATCTGAATGGATCGTTCGGACCACAGAACGGTCCTAGACCATTCATCCAGAATACCGGTCCAGGGTCGTTCGGTCAGAATCCAGGATCCGCTCCCTTCGTCCATAATCCAGGTCCAGGTTCATTTGTTCATAACCCTGGACTAGGACCGTTCGGTCAGAATCAGCAGCAAGGTCCGTTCGGTCAGAATCAGCAGCCAGGTCCATTCATTCAGAACCAGCAGCAAGGATCGTTAAACCCAAATCCTCAGTTCGGACCAGTCCCTCCTCATCGTATAAGGCCACCAACCATGAACAATGGGTCCCAGCCGTATTTTTGTTCCTTTCATCGGGGATGCCAATGGCTCGTCGTACGGCAATGGCACCAGTTCGGGAGTTACCCCTCAAGCCAGAGTAAATCCTGATCCTAATGACCCCGTCGCCCAGCGGTTGAAAATGCTAGAAGATCAGAACGAGTGCATCATGTCTTTGCTCGCTAAGCTGCCAGGGGCAGCCGTACCTGTCGATGTCGAGCCTCGTTCAGGATTTTAGGCGTCGCCCTTCATCGACACGATCTCGACAGTCGATGTCCCAAAGAAATATAACATCCCTGCCTTCACTCCTAAGTATTCACGGGTAACCGATCTGACGGAGCACATCGTGCAGTATAAGCAGTTAATGTGGACGATCTCGATCCCTTACATGTATCAAGAAGTCTGCATGTGCAAAAGTTTTGGGGCGACCCTTACAGCTCCAGCCCTACAATGGTTGATTAACCTCAAACCCAAATCCATCGGGTCGTTCGCTGAGTTAGTCAGCCAGTTCTCCCAGCAATTCGCCAGTAGTCGCAAGATGGAGAAGCAGACCAGCGACTTGTATTATGTCGTGCAGAAGGCCGGTGAATCTATCTGGAGCTATTTCAATAGATTCAATGCAGAGATGATCAGTGTTCGCAACTGCGACGTCAAGACCGCGATCGAAGCCTACAAGCGTGGCCTGGATGACAGATCGAGTTTATACACCGATCTGACCAAGTATCCTCCAGAGAATTTCGAAGACGTACGAGCCAGAACCCTTGCTTATATGAGGGTAGAAGATGATGCTGCCTTTCGTCGTAAGCACACAGACGACAAGACATCGCTTGGTGTTAAGAAGCCAGAGTTCAAAACAAAAGTAATATCCAAGACAGAATCTGCACGACAAATCTCGAACGTCCGGTTCAAAACTAAAGCGGAGTTCAAGACCGTGACCGCGACCAAATTCCCTCAGTACCCTAAGATATCCTCTTACGGATTCAAAGGGACTACTAAGGATTTCGTCGAGGCCCTGAAGACCGTCCAGGAGACCATTCGGTAGCCAAAGAAGTCCGACAAAGATAACGATAAGAAAGATAAATCAAAATGGTGCGACTTTCATGTCGACATTGGTCATGCGACAGATGATTGCATAACTCTCAAAAAAGAGCTAGCATATCACGTTCCGAAGGGCAATCTAAAGGATCTCATCGATGACGTCGTTACCCCAGCTAACGACGTTCGACCGCCAACCCCCGAGCCTGCAAAGGTCGTCAACTGCATCATTGGTGGCTCCGACGTATGCGGTCTGACGTATTCCGCAACCAAACGTCACCCCAGCCAGGCACCTGACGATCGGCCTATCCCGCGCTCATCGAGACCCAAAGGAGATCTTGAGTTAGAAGCCATGAAATCACATTCGACCAAGACGACCTCGGTGACTCATATCATAAGCATCATGACGGGTTGATAATTCAACTCACGATTGGTAATTGTTTAACTCGGCGAGTCTTGGTCGATGGAGGCAGCTCAGCAGGGGGAATCAATAAGCAGACGAAGTTCAATGGGTATCGATCGATCGGAAATCACCCGACGCTCGACAACCCTGGTCGGTTTCAATGGAGACGCGACGAGTACCTTTGGAGAGATTACCTTGCCTGTCTATGCAGGGGGGATCAATAAACAGACGAAGTTCAGCGTCATTGATTGCTCGTCGGCCTATAACATCATCTTAGGCCGACCGTGGATCCATGAAATGAAAGCCATTCCCTCGACGTACCATCAGACCATGAAATTCCTTACGTCGTGGGGAATCCAAGAGATCAAAAGTGAGCCGAAAGTCACCCGTGACTGCTATAAGACCACCCTGAAGTCACAGAACTAGGCCATTTAACAGATCCAGGTCCAGGGTGCTCCTGGGGCAGCCGACGATTAACACCTGGAGGAAGTCATCCTGGACCAGAACGAGCCTAATCAAAAAGTCTGTGTAAGTTCGTCTCTCGATCCCTGCCTTAAAAACAAGCTATTATCTCTCTTACAGGAACACGTCGATTGTTTTGCCTGGTCGCACGAAGACATACTCGGCATAGACCCCAGCGCCATTTCCCATAAATTCATTATCGACCCGTCATTTAAACCTATTTGCTCCTGAATAGAATAAGGTGATAGATGACGAGGTCGACAACCTCCTCAAGACAGGGAAGATTCGAGAAGTAAAGTACCCCGATTGTCTTGCTGTTTGGGTAAAATTCACCAGTATCGACCACGACCAAAATAGGGAGAACATTTATTACACTTTTTTCATAATAAGGTAAAATCATAATACTTTATTCCCTGATCAAAATTGAAATCGAAAGTTATCCACCTCACGACACTCGACCATGACGTCGTCTAGGTCACACGACCGTCGTATGAAACCTTGCGACCTCGACCGACTAACATGCCATATTTCTGTTATATTTTCACTGCTTAAGTGCATGAATCAATGTCATTAATGATCAATGGACATAACCGACAAGAACATTGATGAGCATTAAAACCAGTAGCCGTTACGACCGTTATCAGCAGTTTTTATGGAGTTATTCAAAGCACTCGAAGACTATAAATACAAAGGCTCAATCACCATTTGCGCACCTTTCGGATATCTGAAAACATCCGAACTCAGCGAAAACACTTGAAACAAAGAAATCTCTCTCGAAAGATCGCTCTCGACGCACGACTCCTGCGCACGACGCCTAGTTTTTACACACGACACACTCGATTTTACATTCGATACACTTGTTTATTTTACATTCAAAGTCTTTTCTTTCCTTTGTATTGTAACCATTGTACTCTCGACATCTGAAACATAAGGACATTACCCCTGTTTGGCGACCATAGTGCAGCGGCGACGTCCACAGTTGTCCGCCGGTTTTTTCCTCGTTAAGGTTTTTCACACGTCACCAAAATCTTTCATCTCGTTTACAGTTTTTGTCTTTGTCGTACGGTTTGTCGAAAGATTCCTATTCTTTAGTTGTTAAGCTCCACAATCAACCTTAAGTTATCCATCTGGACGATTTTTGGCATTAACAGTTTCAGTCAGCGTTTCTCTTCTCCGAGCCTTGAATGCATCATATCGAATGAGGCAACTTGTGACCTTGAACTGGCTACCGACACTACTGCCTAGCATTATCTTAGCGAGTTGATCCCACATTCCCTTTGTCGTATTCTTGTGGCTATCAATTGTTGACCCCAGTTTAAAGCAAACAATAGAAGTAATTCCATATATAAGATGTAAGGATAAGATGAACATGAAGAACAATGATAAAATATCTCATCTCATATTCATTGATTCACAATATGGAAAGGAAAATATGAAGAACACCACACTTTACAATAAGATGACTCTCATTAGTCTGAGGGTGTTTTTGTGTGTTTCTTCAAAATGACCTAATGAAAAAATGAAACCCTAGGCACCTTTATAAAGGGTCCATTTACAAGATAAAAAGGGCTAAGCCCATACAATTAGCTAAAAGCCCATAAGCTAACTAAAAAGCTTGTTCAATAATTCTTTATAAATCATTCTATTAAATTAGGGGCTAATTTAATCTAGCAATCTCCCCCTAATGGTTTATAAAGAAAGCATCATCTTATAGTCTCCTGTTGATCCAAACCCTCAGTGATTTGATAATGACCCTGAGAAACACTTAATGAAAATTGGAAGTAAACAATATGTATTAATGTTTTGCCATCAAAGAAAAAATATACTCAGTCTGTTTAGTATCGATGATGGAAAACACGCCTTAATTTATACTTCAACGAACATTGTACATCAGTGAGCCCTGAAGACAAGATTCGCGTCAACCAAGTTTGTTAGCTCCAATCTTTCTGTTTGTGAAAGTAGTGAAAATAGTCTAAGTATAGAAGTCACCCACAGAGGCTCTGTAGAAGAACCCAAGAATACCGAAGGCAAGAATTAGCAGAAGACTGCTCGCAGAGGACCGAGCCGCAGAAGCTCTGTCACCCTTGACAGAGCCTCCGCTGTTTATACTGAAGACTTAGAAGATTTACAAATATCTTTCTACTCTTCCAGGATCCGTTCATTCACTTGTTCTAGGCATGCCCTGACATCAACTACACGTGTCAAACTCTGATAGGGCTCTGTCAGAATTGAAACATGCGCATTAAATGAACATCGTACCTGCTACTGTTCATACGATCTTGTCTACTGTAGATCAGTCCTTATTGTCTAAAGTATGTCCCCTTTGTAGTAGTATAAATAGAAGACTCGTGTTGAGTTCTTCTATTAACAAGAACAAGAATTAGAATTAAGCTACGCACAAACACACACACCAGCAGAATTCTTGTTATGTTCTTGGTGTTCTTGATAAATATCAAACAGTAATGTGACAACTGTCAAATTCACATCTCAGGTTAGAACTGTTTTGGAAACCTTATTTTTTTGACATAGTTTACACAGTGCAATTTTAGCAGTAAACCCGGTACAATAGGAAAAATTGAGAAATTTTGCCTAAGAAATCCTTGAATTAGGAAATTATCCATAAATCTCATAAAATGCCAACCTAAAATATTTATATACTACAAGTATTTATGTAATTGATAAATTATATATTCCAATTATATTTTATATATATAAATACTTTACTTTATGCATATATACATGTATTTTACTTTAAAAAGAAAATACTTGTATTTAGACTTTTATTTTTGTACAAGAAGTGACAAAATACTTAAATGTCACACCACCACCCCCCTCATGTGAGGGCCGGCAATCCCCTCCCCTCTCTCTCATTTTGCATTAATAAACATCTATACTTCACTTGTTAAACCATTCTATCATTTCACTCTTTCTCTAGTTATCATCCCTCTCTCTCTCCACCTTCAAATCTTCATATCTTCATCTTCAAACCTTCAAACCTTCATCACAACTCCAGCCCCAAAAATCAAAGTCTTCAAGAGTTCAAGATAACCTAAGGTAAACATAAGTGTGTTGGGTAAAAACCACACACATTCTTTCAAGTCTCTTTCATATTTTTGCATTTTTAAAAGTATGATCTTCATCTTTTTGTTACACTTTCTTCACATCTTTTAAAATCATCTTTATGGGTCTTAATGTTTGTAGATTTACCATCATAACATCTTTTGTTAGTAAAAGATGGCGAATCCAAAATCAAACCAAGGTTAAGATCAAAGATGAACATTTTAAACACATGCATGTAGTAATCTTGAAAGATCCATCATTTTTGTTCAAGAGTCTTACGAATGTATCTTTGAAAACCACTAAAAACACATTTAAACCCACATGCATGAGCTCAAAATACTGAATTTTTAGTTGCATGTTGATGTTCTTGGCAAGAACATCAACAATCTTCAAATTGGGTCTTTTGCAAAAGTGTTCAAGGTTTGAGTTGATGGTTGTTTTGCATGCATTTTAAATGGATCATAAATATGTTTGGAACTGAAAATATTTGTATGGATGAGAGTCAAATCGGATTTTGCATGCAAAGGAATAAGAATTTTGGTTTAAAAGTCAAGTTGGATGCACATGCACAAGGTGTTGGTTGGACAGCTTGCTGCCAGATGGAGTGATTTTTTTTCTGGATTTCATTTTAGTGTATTAAGATTCAAACACAAGTGGTTTCATTTAAAAACTCAAAGATTTTATTTATCAAACAGTCCTCACAAAATCCGGATGCAAACAACAAAGTATTCTGTCGGGTTTTACGTCGTGTATTATTTCATGTACTAAACTCTTCCAAAAATTATGAAACTAATGCCAAAAGTTTCCTAACTCATTGAACCAACTGGACATAAAATTTCATGATCAAATAATACCTGGAAGTTACCCAAAGTTGGACTCAAAGTGACATCAAATTCTGGACAGTAAAGGACAATTTATTATTTATCATAAGGACTATTTCTAATCCCATTTCATCATTTCATGATGAAATAGTGGAGTATATAAGTATATCTTTTATTTATGCAATTTATTTATGTCTTTTATTTATGCATTTTATTTATTCTTTATCCATTTTCATCTTTTATGATGAAATTGTGGAATGTTTATATATATAATATATTTATATATATTTATGCATTTTATTCTTGATCCCATTTCATCATTTTATGATGAAATAGTGGAGTATAAATATATATTATGTCTACATGTTTATACATTTAAATATTTGTCATTTCGTTTACGACCCCTAATTTTATCGTCCTTACGATAAAATTTCGGTTTATACATATATATGTACTAAATATGTTTATGTTCTTTAAAACCCTTTTCGTTACTTATTGGGACGAAATTGTGGAAACTTTAATCTAAGAAGAACAATGTATACGTTTATTACGTTATAATATTAAAACACAACAAGGCATTTTATGATGATTTGGATAATTAGTACCGAACCTTCGAGATTGAGAACTCACTAGTGACCTTACGTTCATAGGTTTGAAGTAGGATCATCTCGGAGTATTAGTGGGAGATTCCTGGATTCTATCACGTATCATGTGAGTATTCACAGCCCCTTTTTCAATGTTTCACATATTTTGGGGTGAAAAACATGTGGTTACTACAAATATTTTATGCATCGATTATATCGTTTTCTTGGAAATACGAAACTTGTTTATTTATGCTCTATGGTATCTATGTTTTGCAAATGTTGTAAGTTTGAGTTTAGATTGCTATCATGTATAAAGTCCCCGTTCACGTATACGTTACCCGTTTAACTCACGAGTGTGAGCCGTTGGTAATTATGAATAACGTTATTTGGGTTGACACCCCCACTCACAAGTAGCGCTTGTTTGAGTGCATAATTATTGTTGTATTGCGTATTGTTGGTGATAGAACATGCGCGTATGTGGAATGATTCCACCGTTGTGGTAGGGGCAAATTATGTCGATATAGGTCGGGTAACGGGCTCAATAACTTAGCATTTTACATATGATCACCTCGAGCAAGTGGTTCTGATAACCGTTTTATTTATCCCTTGTGTGGATCTAAACTATTTTGCAATGGCAAACAAGTGGTTTTTATAACCGTATTATTTATCCCTTGTGTGGATTTGCAACATATTTTGCAATGGAAACAATGTTATACATTATTAAACCTGTGATCTCACCAACTATTCATTAGTTGACACTCTCATTTACATGCTTTTCAGGAGAACGTCTTTAAGGTTGGAACTTAGGAAGGTTACACGTGATGAAGCTTTTCTTTACTATCTTTAAATTTCATGTTCATTTCCCTTCCGTAAAAACAATTGTAAAAGACAAGGTTTAACCTCTGAATGTATTTTGATGGTTGTGATCTTGTAACTTTTGCTATGAAAATTGAGCTGCACATCCCGTGTTTCCGCTTTAGCGGGGTGTGACAAGTAATCTTGGAGATACTCTTATGTTCTTTACATACTGTTTATCTGATATTGTGTGTTCTTCTACCATTACATTATCTTTCAGTTCTTAAATACGCTTCCGCATCATATCTAAATCTGAACTAACTGAAAGTTAAGATCATTGTTAAGAAAACAGGAACCAACGATTGGTATCAGAGCAAACCTTGATTTTTAATATCAAGGGATCCACTCTAAAACTATGATCTTTGGTAGAAACTTGGATTTTTAACCTAGTCTTCATATTAAACAAACAATTTCTGTTTTTCTGCCATTTTTCGATTCATTCGAACTCTGGTAAAAGTATAGAATCTGTTATTCTGGTTGAAAACTCCATTTTAGTGCTCAGCTTAAAGCTTTTAAGCTTAAAAACTTCATACGAAGCATCCACTTCATACTCAGAAAAGTTTGCTGTTCAAACCCTTTTCTGGATAATTTATCTCTCTCTAAAATGACGAGTACAAACAACTTCCTCTCTACGGGTTCCTTAACCAAACCTCCCACTCTTCTTAGAGAAGAATAACCTCAATGGAAAATTCGAATGATTCACTTCTTTGAGGGTACTGACAAAAAATTGTACCTCGTGTTCCTAGCACAGATGACACACCAAAAATCCCAGAACACACGAAACCAAAGACCCAGGATAATTGGTCTGATCCTGATTGAGCTAAATACGAAGTTGCTCAGAAAACTAAGAGAATTCTGATTATGGCCATTCCAAATGACCTTTTCCAGTCCATGGATGCATGTGAATCTGCATAGGATCTGTGGAAAAAAATGGAAAAACAACTAGAAGGAGGAGTCAAAACCCAGAAGAACCGCAGAGCTTAATACATAAATGAATACAATGCCTTTAAAGCTCTGCAGACTACATATACTAGGTTCAACTCTCTAATAAATAAGTGCAAGAAGTTCGGCATCCACATAACCTCTGAAGAAAACAACGTTATGTTCCTTAAATCTCTGAATGAAGAATGGCTTCAGTTATCTATGTATCTACAAACAAATCAAGACTTAGATTCCTAGACCCTATCAGACCTCTATGGAACATTGGCAGCACAAGAGCCTCAGGTACACTAGCAAAAGCCCAGATCATTGCACCTCTTGCATTAGTTGGTAAGACTACAAAGGCTAGAGAGAAACCAAATAAAGAGAAAGCAGTAGAGGAAAGAAAGGAGAAGAAGAAGAAAAACATGATGGTAGAAAGTGAAGAAGGCGAGGAAATAGCAGAAGAAGAAGAAACGACCCTGGCCTCGATAGCTAAATCATTAGCTCTCTTGACTAGGGAATTTAGCAGAGGATACCAGAAGAAATCTGGTAATGAACGATATGAAAGAGATAATCGAGAAAGAGAAGGGTCAAACAACAGAAGTGGTGACCGACAGAGGTCAAGTGACAGAAATGACAGAGGAAATGACCGACAGAGCTCGGAAGACAAAGCTGGCAACACTCCACAGATTCAAGAGTGTTACAAATGTGGTAAGCCAGGCCACTACGCAAATGAACGCCGAACCGAAAGAAGTGTTGACCGACAGAGGTCAGACGACAGAGCTAGAAACTCCACACAGAACCAAGGATGCTACAACTGTGGAAAGTCAGGTCACTTTGCCAACGAATGCAGGAGCAAGTCAAATCGCCCTCAGAGGGATGCAACTTTATACAAAAAGAAAGCTAAATACTATGCTCAGAAGTAACTAATGGTGAACAAAGAAATCTGGGAGTCAGACACATCCTATGACGATGGCGAAACAAAGAATGCTCTATTCTGTGGCATGGCAGAAGTCAGCTCCGACTCCGACAGTGAGGTATCCACTTCTACCTCTAACTCTAAAATGGCAGAAGATGATTTTATTAAACTTAACATTGAATACACTGAAATGAAAAAGACATGTGAAAATATTCAGAAAAAGCTCACCTTCTATGAGAGAGAAGCTAGACTTCTCACTCAAGAAAAAGCTAAAATCTTTAAAGAAATTTGTTAACTTTGGTAGAACCAAATATAATGTCATCAACATATATTTGAACTAGAATGATATGACCTTTCACTTTTCAAAAAAATAGAGTTTTGTCAATCTTACCTCGCTCAAATTTTTCAATATGGAGATAAGTGGAAAGAGTGTCATACCATGCACGTGGAGCTTGCTTTAAGCCATAAAGTGCCTTGTCCAGTTTATAAACATAACCTGGACGCTTAGGATCTGAGAATCCTGGAGGTTGTTCCACATAAATTCTTCATTCAGCTTTCCATTCAGAAACGCTGACTTAACATCCATCTGATGTACAGTGAAGTTTTTGTGTACAGCATATGCTAAGAAAAGACGAATAGATTCAAGTCTTGCTACTGGAGCAAATGTTTCGTCATAATCTATGCCTTCCTCTTGTCTGTATCCCTGAGCAACAAGACGAGCTTTATTGCGGGTTACAGTACCATGTTCGTCCAACTTGTTTCGATAGACCCATTTAGTGCCTATCACAGTTTTGTCAGTTGGTCTTCGAACAAGTTTCCAAACTTTGTTTCTTTCAAATTCAGTCAGCTCTTATTGCATAGCGCTGACCCAGTTTGGATCTCTGAGGGCATCATCTATTTTCTTTGGTTCAGTTAGAGAATAAAGTTAACAAATAAACAAATATTACCTGCACTTCTACGAGTCTGAATACCAGCGTTTGGATCACCAAGAATTTGATCGATTGGGTGATTTACAGTCCATCGCTGAGCCGGAGCATACGTCGCTGACTCAGTCTGAACTGGAGAAACTGAAGACGAGGCTTCAGCTACTTCTGGATTATCAGCTAAGAGATGAATGTTTGCATTTGTCACTTCATTCACTGATTGCTGAGAAATAGATGGAATTTCTGAGAGATTTGGATCAACTGCAGGTATAGTGTTTATAGGAACATCTGAGACCCAAGATGTTTCAGCTTCACTATTCTGCATATCTGGAATGATAGTAGGACCATCATTTTCTACGGTGTGAGCATGAGGAGTGGGAATATCTTCCGAATCACCAAGATGAGAAAACATCCATTGATTCAGTTCTTCTGTATCAGCGTTCGGTTTAGAGTTCGCTGAACGGGATTCGTCAAACGTGACGTGAATAGTTTCTTCTACAGTTTGTCTTCTTCGATTGAAGACTCTGAAGGCTTTGGAAACTGAGGAGTATCCAAGAAAGATTCCATCATCAGCCTTCGGATCAAACTTTCCAAGGGCATCTCTGTTGTTCAGTATGAAACACTGACATCCAAAGATGTGAAGAAAGCTGATTGAAGGCTTTCTCCCATGAAAGAGTTCATAGGCTGTCTTTTTTAATCTTTTAACTATCAGCGACCTGTTTTGCGTAAAACAAGCAGTGTTGACAGCTTCTGCCCAAAACTGAGTAGGCATGTGAGAATCGCTGAGCATTGAACGTGCAGCTTCAATAATTGTTCTATTTCTTCTTTCAGCGACTCCATTTTGTTGCGGTGTTCTCACTGACGAAAAGTTGTGAGAAATACCCTTACTCTCAAAGAAGGAATCAAGAGAACTGTTTTTGAATTCAGTCCCATGATCACTCCTTATTGAGCGAACGATCATATTGTTCAGAGTTTCCATCTTCCGAACAAAGGTGATGAGTTCTTCAGGGGTGTCACTCTTAGAACGGAGAAACATTACCCAAGTGAATCGAGAGAATTCATCAACTATGACCAGCGTATATTTCTTTCCAGCAATGGATTGTTTGTTAACAGGGCCAAACAAATCCATATGGAGTAGTTGTAGAGGAGATGACACTGGGGAGACTTGCTTTGACTTGAAGCTTGCCTTGGTCTGCTTCCCTTTTTCACACGCTGAACATAAAGACTCTTTGGCATATGAATGCTGAGGTAGACCAGTGACTAACTCTTTGGAGGAAAGAGTATTCAGTGTCTTGAAATTTAGATGCGAGAGCCTCTTGTGCCATAGCCAGTTGACATCAGAAGACGCCTTTGAGAAGAAACAGGAGTTCTCAGTGGTTGTTGAGTCCATGTTTATTACATAAACATTTTCCAAACGATAACCGCTGAGAGCTATCTTCTCCTTTTTGTCAGAGACAAAGCAGGATTCCTTAGTAAAAATTACTTTGTTATCCATGTCGCAAAGCTGACTGATGCTTAGAAGATTATGCTTCAGCCCTTCAACATATGCGACTCTTCTGAAGGAGGTTGTACCATTTGAAAGTACACCATACCCTCGGATATGTCCTTTTCCATTTCCACCGAAAGTCACAGAGGGACCTTTCTCTTCCTTGTATTCAGCGAGCAGGCTTTTCTTACCAGTCATGTGTCTACAGCATCCGCTATCGAGATACCAGATACCCTTCTTAACCTGCAATACAAAGGAAGATTAGTTTTTCTTAGGTACCCACTTAACCATGTATACACGTTTGTTAGTGGAAGTAGTTGGAATGGAAGGTTCATCAGTCTTCGCAGCATTTGAAGATTCAACTTTGTCTTTCTTCACTTTGGTTAATTTCTTAACCTCAGTGGTAGAATTCACCTTGTCCTGATTTGCACCAGGGTTGGTCTTCTTTGCCTTGGGGGCAATCTTCACCTTAGCTATCTTTTCAGCTTTGGGGGCTGTGGGGCACTTACTAGCAATATGATCGGTAAGTCCGCAGTGATAACATTTCCTATAACTAAAAGTAGTTCTAGGACCATTTGAATGCTGAGCTTTTAATTTTGAATTAGAAGTGCCAGCACCAAGTAAACTATTGGCTTTAGAAATGGAACGAACATTCAGTTCTTCAGATTTCTTACCAAGGACATCCACTCTGAGTCTAGGAGTAGATCGCTGAATAGATCCACGCTGAATAAATCCAGAGATCTGATTTCTAGATCCAGAGGGGTAGATCACTGAGGCTTTAGAAGCATTCAGCTTTGGTACTAAGGTACCCTTCTGAGGATTTTGATAAATAACAATTCCTTTACCTTTGTCTTTATAGACAGAGGTAGGTTTTGAATAAACCATTTTCTCCTTACCTTTTGAGGAGGTAGGAGTTTCCTCAGGGATTGGTGTAAAGGACAAGGAGCACTGAGATGATGAAGTGTCAGCGACTGAGGATATGAACGTTCCAAATTTAAGCATTGAACGTTCAGTGGTTGGTTTTGGAGTATCATATTTATAACCCAGACCACGTTTATCACTCAGAGGAATCTGAGCCTTAATTATCTCAGTGATCTTTGTTGAAGAATTACACCATCCTTCAACAGTAGCTTTTTCAGCCTCTAATGCAGCGATAGCTTCTGCTCGTTCGATTTTCACTAGCTGATTTAAATATACTTGATCTTTAAAATCTTCTTCAATTTTAGAAAGCTTTTCTATTTGAAGATGACAGTTTTTAAGCTTTTCAGCGAGATGAAGGTTTAGGTTTTCAACCACAGTTTTGTCGTTCATGGCTTCGTATAAACTTCTAGTCAAGAGATCGATCTTACGGAGACTATCAGCTTTATCAATACTTGCTATATTGGTAAAGAAAGAAGGTGATACCTGAATAGCAGAGGTTGAAGTGGAGGGAATGTCTGAGCTTTCTTCCTCTTCTTCAATCTTGGCCATGAGACATTGATTTGCTTCATCATCTTCAGAATCAGATGATGATGCTTCTTCATCAGAAGCAGCCCAATCATAGTCAGCCATCAGGCCTTTGCCTTTCTTCTTAAAGCTTTTCAGCTTCGTATATTTGTCTTTCAGCTTTGAGTATTTGTCATCTTTATTCCTTGGAACAAAGGATTTCTTTGTAAAAGCTAAGGGTCTAGAGACTTTCTTAGACCTGCACTCGTTAGCAAAATGTCCTATCTTTTCGCAGTTAAAACAAGTAGCAGTAGCATTATCAACAAAAACTGATGATTTAGGCTTGTCAGCTATGGAAATAGGTTTGTTCTTTCTAAACATTTTCTTCTTGGCAAATCTCCTGAACTTTTTGGTTAGGAGAGCCAAGGATTCATCATCTGAAAAATCAGAATCTGATGAACTTTCAGAGTTACTCTCTAACTCAGTGATAGTGACCGAGGGTCGCTGAGTAGAAAGTTCCTCTGAGATTAAAGCAACAGGGGTGCTTTTGGAATCTTTTATAAGATTCTTCTTAAGATGGCTTAATTGCTCATGATTCAGCAACGTGCCATATAAGGTAGCAAGGGTCATTGATCTTAGATCCTTTGACAGCTTGAGACACATGGAATAATTGTCCCAGCTTTCAGGTAAACATTCTAGAAACTTTGTCAGCACTTCAAAGTTAGAATATTCCTTACCAACAGTTTTCAGCTCTATAATTAAACAATTAAAACGTTGGTGAACTTCAGAGAGAGTCTCATTCTTACCAGAAATGAAGCTTTCGTATTGTCTTACCAGGTTGATCTTTCTTGAGTCCTGGACTTCAGACGTTCCTTCATACTGAACACATATTGTGTCCTACATGGCTTTTGATGTTTTCAGATTCATGACGGAATGGTAGACTTCGTCAGGAAGAGCCATGGATAGTATGGATCTGGCTTTTGTATCTATAGCCACTTTCTTCTTATCTTCATCAGTCCATTGATGGATTTCTTTAGGTACCAGCCTTTCTGGAATAGCAGGTCTATTCTCAGTGCCTGGAACTGCAACATCAAATCTTACAGGGATGAATGGACCATTCTCAATATAGTAAGGCATAGTAGGGTCTACACCTTCTAAGAAGAGTGTCATCCTATTTTTCCATAAGTTGAAGTTATCTCTGGAAAATCTAGGGGGTTTTGCAAGAGAACCATTGTCTATATAATTTGTGTTTGTATTGGTGGCCATTTTCAGATAATAGCAAGGAAGAGAAATATCTTAGATTAGATCTTGTTTATGAGATTAAACAAATCTGCTCTGATACCACTTGTTGGTCCCGAAGGCCTATACAAGTTTGTAAAAGGGGGGGGGGGGGGGTTGAATTCAAACACACAAAATTTACTTTTCTAAATTGTTTATTGATAAATCATTAACAATTTACAGCTTGTTGCGGAAACAAGATTAAGGATAAACCGAAATCTAAACAAGTTGGAACACTAAGGTTTCTTGCACTAAGAGAGATAAGGAAATTACTAATAATAACCTATCTGAGATAAGAGATTTGAACTTGTCCAGAGTTAGCAAGTTACTTCAAATGAAGTGAGTTCATCTCTTTATATACTGCATGCATTTAATGCAAGTCAGTATATACTTTACACGTGTCATCAGCTGGTTGGTTGCATGTCATTGACCTTGGTTGACAACCTTAGTAGCCGTATGGATGAATAGTGTAGTATCAGAGTGGTTGTACGATTTCAGATTTTCGGAGGTTCTTTTCTGACATTTCGTACGGAGTCGTGCAAGGGTGGTTAAGACAAAAGTACTTTGTACGGAGGACTTCATGATCAGCTTTCGTTGATTCAGCGATTATCATTTTCTATTCAACGAATGATAAAGTTCAGCGATAGCTGAAGTCTTGTACTTGATACTTCACGTTGAGTGGACAAATCTGAGTCTTCGCTGATCCGCATCAGTTCATTAGGAGACTTGTCGCTGGTTCTTGAGCTTGATCTTCGACTTCAGCGTAGAACCTTTGTTGACGTGAAACTTGTCTTCAGGGATCATAAATAAACAACTAACTTATCAGCGATCATCATAATGACTGAACAGACTCAGAGCATTAATGATGAACAGTGTTCGCTGAATGTTTAATTTAAAGAGCGAGAGTTCCTATCAGCGGTACTGGAAGATCATAGTACTTATCAGCGATAGTGAGACTCTGATACATATTGTTTACTTACAATTTTCACTAAGTATATAAGAGAGGGTCATTATCAAATCACTGAGGGTTTGGATCAACAATTTCTCACATTACCTGTTTAACTCATGGATTGAGCCGTTGGTAATTATGGATAATGTTATTTGGTTGACACCCCACTCACAAGTAGCGCTTGTTTGAGTGCATAATTATTGTTTGTATTTGCGCATTGTTGGCGATAGAACATGCGTCGGGGCGTCCTGTCATTATAGGTCGGGTAACGGGCTCATAACTTAAACATTATACATACGATTACCTTGAGCAAGTGTTTTTTTATAACCGGTTGATTTATCCACTTGTGCGTATTAAAACGATTTCCATGGCAAATCTTGTTGTACTCATTAAACCTGTGATCTCACCAACTAGTGCATTAGTTGACCTTTTATTGACATGCTTTTCAGGTGAGCGTCCTTAAGGTTGGAACTTAGGAAGACTACACATGTTGAAGCTTTCTTTGTTATCTTCTAATTATGTTCATTTCCCTTTTCGAAAAACGTTTGTAAAAGACAATGTTGTAAACTTTTGAATGTATTTTGATAGTTGATGTGATCTTGTAACTTTTGCTATGAACCTTGAGCTATACATCCAGTGTTTTCGCTTTAGCGGGGTGTGACACGTACTAACATCAAAGGACCCAAGTTCCATTGGGTACCAAAATCTACTTAATCTGTTTTGCAGGTTCATCATGTGTAGAGCTGATTGTGCAATTTAAACCACACACATGACTAGAAAACATAAAAGAATTGGGCAATAATTGAAGAAAAGTACATGAGGAGTATATGTCTATGACTTCTAAACATATCAGTTTAGGACTCGTACTTCAATGATTTTGAATTCTGATCATATCAGATCAGGACTCGGTCTTCAACGACAATGACTTATGAGTTTACTTCAATCTTGGTAATTCAGAACTCGTTTTAATGATAAAGGATATTTTAATCCAAGTCTTGTTACTTGTGCATAAATTGTCATGATATAGATCTTTTGCACATGTTGAGGGGAGTATATGTTTTTCTAAGAGTGATACATCTAACAAATCAGGACTCATGTTCACCGAGTACCAAGTTTTTTTATGTCATTGCATGTGTATCTGAAGATGAACTTTCAGAATATGCATTTTTAAGGGGGAGTAAGAATACTCCAATCTGTAAGTGTGTTATGATTTGAACATAAATTTTATTTCTTGAAAACATCCTTGAAAATGAGTGTGAGTTTAAAATGTTTAAACTGATGAGAGATTGTTCAGAGTTTTGAATTTTTTTGAAAAAGTCGAATTTTTCTGAGAAAAATGCTTAGTTTTCGCAACCTATTGCTTACGCAAACTTTTGTTTTCGCACTCAATCGGATACGAAAACTTTAGTTTTCGCAATAGTTGCCTACGAAAACTTTAGTTTTCGCATACGTTGCTTGCGAAAACTTTAGTTTTCGCATGCTATTCTCTGCGAAAAGTTTTGTTTTCGCACTAGTTGTTTGCGAAAAGTTTTCTCCTGATCTTAGTTGTATACGAAAAAAATTTCTTGAAGGTTTTCGCAAATAGTTTCTTGCGAAAACTCTTCATGAACAGTGCCTTGTCAATTCCTTGTGACAAGTATTTCTTTTTTTTTTTTGCGAAAAGTGGGTGGTCCTCTTAAATCGTGCCACATGTCATTTTTTTAATGTGTATAAATACAATTTTTCAAAAAACATCATTTCCCACTTTTATATGGCAAACATATGTTTTTCTCTTGCAATTGTTCATCTCATTGGTCTCAACACTGTCGACTAGCAAATCCTTCAATCTCGGTCATCAGGTAACCATTTTGTTTGAAATTTGTTTCATTTGCTTCGTAATCATGTTTCAAATGCATCTATCCATGTTGTTTTGTCGATTAATCACTGTTTGTATGGTTATTTGTTCAAACTCGATATGCAAACTGTTCATCTTCTGAGGTTACTGAGTTCATCGATTCTATTGATTTGAATGTTGTTTGTTTGTTTGTTTAAGTTGTTGTTTCTTGTTCATCCAATCATATCGAATCATTATGTGTTTGTTGTAAACGTCAATTTTCCACGAATCCGTGATTTTGTGTGATTTGGGTTCGGCACATAGGTCATTCCTGAAAATCCTTCGATTTGGGTTCTTAAATGTCATATTAATGTTGATTACTATTTGGTTTATCCCTTTGAAGGGTTATGTGCATGTTTTGTGGGTAAAAATCATGTTTTTCATCGATTTTAAGATCTGTGTGGGATGAGCTTGCGAAAACTTTCATGCATGTTCATCAAGAAAACTTTTTGGGACACACATTTTTTTGAAGTCTTGTTTTCGCAACAAGCTTCTGCGAAAACTTTGATTTAGTTGTCTGCGAAAAGTTTGTCATGTTGCCTGCGAAAAGTTCTTGAATGTTTTTGTGTCTAAGTATAGTTTTCGCAACCTTAGCTTGCGAAAACTTATCTTTGTTGCTTGCGAAAAGTTTTTGTTTTCGCACCTGTTGTCTGCGAAAACTTTCACTTTTCTTCTATAGTTTGCGCAAACTTTGCCTATTGTCTCTATTTTCACTTGTTTGCGAAAACCATACATGGAAATTTTTTCAAAGTTGGATTTGGTCAAAATTAATTTTTTCAGAACTGTTTTTTCAAAACAACAGTTCAAATGGCTTCTAACAATCAAGAGCAACAAAGTATGATCCAAGGTTTTGGGATCATGTTTCTGAGGCAACACCCGGTGTACCACTTCCATCCACAAGATTTGTTCACCCTTCCTATACTGGCCAAGGCAATCCCGATCATGCCTTTATTCACCCAGACGACTATCTTGATATCACGTTCAACAACCACCATGTGGACTTTGATCGGATCAACATCAACCCAATTGTTGTGGAGATTCTGAAGAGGCATCCTTTGGCCTATGCAGAGGACTCACACAGTCAATGTACCCATGATGTATGTTCAACAAGCATGGAAGACCATATGTTTTGTGTAAGAGAACAACATGCCTCGTTTCGACATTCAAATAGATGAATTTGTGACTCAAATGGATTATCATCGTCTGAGATTAGTTCCGAGGCAACCTGAGACAAATTCCCGTTATGACAAAGTTTCATTTGATCCATATCCATCTAAGGAAGAGGTGTTTGCCGGTATCAGAAATATGGGATATGTCGGAGAACTCACTCAAGTTAAACATTTCTACAAAGGGAATCTCCCCCACAGTATACTATGCCATCTTCTCTGTCATCAGCTGATGTCTTACATCTAAGCATTATGGGATGGGCAATGCTAATAAGGGGATCCTGAAGCTGTTCCATTCAGTTGTCTATGACTTGCATGTCGACTATGCAGTGATTTTCTGGAATGAACTCCAAGAAAGAGTTGATGCAAAACCGAATAACAAGACAAATACATTCCTACCGTATATGAGTTTTCGTCAGTTGATTGTTCATAGCATGATGCGGTCTAACAAAGACATTCCGAGACACCTGAATTATCCAGCAGTTCCAGAACAAGCGACGAAGTACTTGCAAAAACAAAAGCAAGGTTTTGTTTATGAATTGACACTTCCTGAAGGCTTATTGTGTTAACACCAGATCTATTAGGTAAACATCATCATCTTCATTGATATTGAGAAATTCTAGAATTACATGTGAATTGGAAACTTTCTCTCTCTAGAATTTCTCTCACTATAATTTCTCTCACTTTCTCTCTCTAGATATTACAATTAAGATCTCTAACCTTGTTTAATCACTAAGCAAACCTATTTATACCTCCTAATTACAACACATTAAAACTAAAGCTTGTTTGACTTTACTTGACTTTGACTATTTGACTATTACTTTGACTTTTACAATACTTTGACTTTACAAGGCTTTTACAACAAATCGTGAATACAATATAATACCCCAACATATTGAAGTATGCTGATCAAGACGCCGAGTGCGCAAGAGATTATAGGGCGTCTATGGTCCGGACAGAACTGGAGGGACCTACCCAATACTCAATCCCTAGAAGAGCGGTGTCGGTGAGGGTTCAACAAGCAAGGGCTTCTGAACGGGGAGTGTTGAGGGAAAAATTCGAGAGCGGAACTGGTGGGGTTCAGAGTTTTGTGCCTGAAGACACATGGTTATCGTCTCAGGACACACAATCAGATAACCGTGTGGTCTGTTCCAACGCGACACTGATTCCATCTGTTGATCCCACTTTTAAGACTCAACAATGATTTTATCTATAAATGTTCGTTATAAGATATAATTAGGGTTAGGTGCGGAAGCGTTTAAAGAACAGATGAGATTAAGTTTACTGGTAGATAACACACATAATCTGAGAAAGAAGAGCAATAAATAATAAGTTTTGAGCTCAATGATTCGTCTCTATTGATTCTTCAAGGTTACACCAAGAACAGTTCACAGTGTGTGAAACAAATATAATCTCTCTAAGCAGGTGTGTGTGTTGTGCAATTGTTATGGAAAAGGTCTGGTAGAGCCTTCTATTTATACAAGATGACAGGGGACAAACAGGGGACAAAAAGTACATTGCTAAAGGAGACAAGTTCGTGAGACTGATCCTAGTACACGTTAATGTAGTGTGCCGCTATCTGCAAAAGTTGCGACCTCTCTGATGATGACACGTGGAAAGTAGAGGATCACGCCTTGTACTATTGATCTTCAGGATCTTCGTATAACAGAGGCACGTAAGGGGCACGCATGTCCTTCTCTTTGTCTATAATTATCTTCAACTTCAGTTCTTCATAACATAGAGGCTCTGTCAAGGGTGACAGAGGCTCTGTGACCCTGCCCTCTGATGATCTTCTGATGGGTGACAAGTGAAGGTTCTGCACTATTGGTGTTCGACAGAGGCTTCTGCCAGAGTTCTTCCTTAGCCTATTTTTCAATACTTTTTCTACTAACAGAAGTTGGAGCTAACAATCTCCCCCCTAAGTATTCAAAAATAAAAAAGTAAAAGTTGCATGGATTCTTAAGGTAAACAGAACAAGAGGTGAAACATTCAACCACTGTAAGAAAGTAACTCTTTCATTCATCATTAGCCAGAGGCATTTACACAAGTTTGGAAGTAAAAGATTATATGAATTAAAGAAAAGCAAAAACATAGTTGCAGAGGCTAGATCCTTGCGTTTGGGAAATCATTGTTGGACTTTGTGAATCCTCCAGCTTTAAGCTCTCTATAGAAATATGCACAGAGGTATCTGAAGCAGATAATGGCGTCAATTACTTCTCTGTTCCTCTGCTATTCAAAAGATCCATCCTTAATTAGAGAAGTGTTTCTGTGGCATACTTCTGGCAATCGTACTCCATAAACAACTTCTTTTTTCCATGTGGGTCAAGAAAGAGATATCCAATCTTGGGACTCTAGATGATGGTGTGCGGTTCAGCAGAGGAGGGGCAACTGTCATCTGGGATTGGGAGCCTGATTTTCTTAACTCCAAGGTCCAGAGCCACTTGGAAGTCAATCACGCTGTAGAATAGGAGCTTTTCCCTCATTGCCTTTTTGATCTCGTCATAAGCTCTTTAGTGTTCTAGCCTTTCCGTGTAATTTTTCCTGGCCCAACTGAAGAGTTCTTGAAGGTCGTATGGTGACAGATTTCTCAGGTCTGCGTTAGAGAACTTCATCTGCGATCTGTCCTCTCTTAGTATAGTGTATAGGTTATACCAGAAGTTCCTGTCCTTTGTATGTGATAGTTTGCATTGCAGGACTTGTTTGATTATTGACTCTGAGAAAAAGTCTTTGACATTTTTGGCTTTGTCTTTGAAGAACCTATCTCTCTCTTGTTGGATAATATCACGGCTCAGAGTTGGACTAGGCAGAGGATCGTGTTGGTCCCGTAGGGCTATACAAGTTTGTAGAAAGGGGGAGGGTGTTGAATACAAATACACATGTTAGAGCATTATTGTATTCAAGATTTACTGTAAAGTCAATATACTGTAATGAGTGCTATGCCTTTATACCTTGTATGTATGGGTATAAATAGGCTTGTCTAGTTCAATAGTTAAAGAACAATCTAGAACACTTCATGCAAATTGTCATTTGTACTCAATTCTCAATATATGAATGACAAGTTTGCTCTCTAGATTCTCTCCATATTCTTGATTGCTAGATCTGGGTTTATCAATTGGTATCAGAGTTAAATAGAAAATTCAAGCAGATCAAAGACCAAATTGAAGATTTTTTACACTGTAGCTGATGATTTCGGATCCTTAATTGAACACTGTTCATCAAGATTTCTGACCCTTATTCGATTACTATTCATCCAGATTTCATCTTTTCTGCCATTTTTTATCTTTTTGATTGATTCTTGACACTACTGAACTCGATTTTCATCCCTGATCATCTTTAAAACAAGGAATTTTATCAAAATCTGCATAGAATTTTCATATTTGATGATTTTAGATCTGTTTGTTCGAAAACCCTAAACTTACTGATTTGGATCTTAATTCGATTAAATTGATCGAATTAGGATTTGTGATCAACTAAGAAAGTGTGTGAATTCCAATTTCGAACAAATCTGTGCAAATTTCATAACAATTGAAAAAGTTAAGGCTGATTTAATTATTTTTGGTGTTTATGTGAAGGTTTCAGATCATTCATGAAGATTTTGGATCATTCATAAGGATTTCGGATCATTCATAAGGATTTCGGATCATTCATGCTTGGTTTCGGACCACTCATCATTACTGTTGCATGGTTTCTGATCACAAAGAGAAGTGATATTTGTTTAAGTTTTGGTTCCGGATCCTTATACATTCGAAATCTATTGATTTCGAACCCTTCTTGGTCCGAATCCATTGGTTTCGAACCCTTCGTGGTCCGAATCCATTGGTTTCGAACCCTTCTTGATCCGTAATCTGTTGGTTTCGGATCCTTATACATCCGGGTTCCGTGGTTTCGAATCCTTCTTGATCCGAATTCGTGTTGATTAAAAAAAATAAAAAATTCTATAGTGTTTTTCATACACTTTACGAGCTTTTAAAAAAATAAATTTATATCAATGTTTTTTCAATAGTGTATTTTATACACTTTCTGCTTGATTTTCTGAAAGATCATCTTCTAGCAATACCATAAAGAGAGATGGGTTTGCAACAAACTCTTATAAAGGAGATTCCTCCAATTCCACAAGTTTTTGTTAAACCAAATAATGAAATTTTGCAACAAGTTCTTACAACAGAAATACCTTCAACACCACAAACTTTTGTTAAATCTAATAATGAACGTTTGAAGCAAACTATTGTTAAATCCAGTGGTGAAGGTTTGAAGCAAAATTTTGTTAAAACTAATACTTCAAATCCTCCAACTCATCAAGATGACATGAAGGAGCTTCAAGGAAGTATAAAAGCTTTAGAGGAAGAAAATGCTAATCTGAAGAGACAAATTTTAGACATTTCTTCTTTAAATGATAAACTTATTAACAGAGTTACTGATCTTGACGTTTATATTGCAGATCTTGAAGCAAAGAGAGACAACTCAAGTCTGCACGATCAAATCGAGAATCTTCAAGAGAAAGTAACAACTCTTCAAAGAGAAAATGTTGATATGAAGAGTAGGGAAGAAAAGAGAGAGAAGTGGACAGTGAAAATGCTGATCTAAATAGAAAACTGTCTAATTTTTCTCTTGAAGAAAAGAAAGTAATTGAGCTTAAATATATAAATCTTTCAAAACAAATTTCTGATCTTGAGAAAGTTTTATTTTTAGAAAAAGAAAAGCTCGATAAAGAAAGAGCTGAATTTGGAATTGAAAAGAAATCTTTTGAGATTCAAAGTTCTGAGCTTTCCGTGAAAATCTCTGATTTACAAAATCTTTTGGAAAAGTAAAGAAAAGATTTTGCGGAAAATAAAAATCTCTTTGAAAAGGAAAATAAAACCCTTAAAAAGAAAAATATGGAAACTTTCAAAGAGATTACTGATAAAAGAAAGTTTTTGGAAAAAGATTTTGAATCAGAACGCAAACATTTTGAAGATGCGATTCTTAATCTTACCAAAAGATTATCTGGTTTATCAGCTAATATTATGAAGGACCAATTGATCAAATATGATCTCCAAAAGAATTTTGATCTAATTTCGAAAGAGAAAAATGTTTTGATAAACAAAGTCAAAGAACTCGAAGACATCATTTTTAAATTTGATGTCTCAAAGCAGCCCAGTCATGATACTATCTTTCAAACTCCATTTGTTAATTCAAATGATTATGATTTCTCAAGTTCAAGTTATAAAAACATTTCTTCTAAACAATTTTGTTAGAGCATTATTGTATTCAAGATTTACTGTAAAGTCAATGTACTGTATGAGTCTATACAGTATTGTGAATGCCTTTATACCTTGTATGTCATGGGTATAAATAGGCTTGTCTAGTTCATTTGTTAGTAAGCTTTTGTAATCTTTTAGAAACCTTTTGTAATCCTTTGAGATCAATACATGGATGACATATTTGCTCTCTAGATTCTCTCTCACTACATTCATATCTTATTGCTAGAGATCTGGGATTTCACAATTGGTATCAGAGCTAAACAGAAGATTCAAGCAGATCGAAGACCAAATTGAAGAATTTTTACACTAAAGCTGAAGAATTCGGATTGGGTGTTCATCACTATTCATCTGATTTTTTTTTAAATTTTGATCTTTTGAATCAATTTCTTGCATCACTGAACTCGGAATTGATTACTGATCATCTTTAATTCTTGGATCAACATCAAAAACTGCACAGAATCATCTGATTTGATCAATTTTTAAGATTTTGTTCGAAAACCAAAAATTCACTGTTTTGATCTTAATCTGTTCAAATTGATCGAATTGTGAATTGCAATCAACAGAAAAAGTATGCGGATTTCAATTACGAACAATTTGATATAAGATTCATCACAATTGATCAAGAATTGAAGAAGTTATGGCAGATTAAGTGATTTTGAAGTTCGAAGTGCAGAATTCGGATCATTCTTGGTGAATTCGGATCATTCAAAGAGAATTCGGAACATTCATAGAGAATTCGGATTGTTCTTGGAATCACAAGTATAGAATTCGACTCAAGAAGCATTCGAATTCATAGAATTCGAACCCTGCTACATTCGAATTGAGGTGAATTCGAACTCTGTTAGATTCGAATTGAGGTGAATTCGAACCCTGTTAGATTCGAATTGAGAAGTTGTGGATTCATCTGAGTTGAATTTGATTTTCCAAGTATAGAATTCGAACCCTGTTAAGTTCGAATTGAGTGAATTCGAACCAAGTTACATTCGAATTGAGTGAATTCGAACCCAGTTACATTCGAATTGAGTGAATTCGAACCCAGTTACATTCGAATTGAGTGAATTCGAACCAAGTTAAGTCCGAATTGAGCGAATTCGAATCCTTCAGCATCCGAATTCATTGAATTCGAACCTTTCAGCATCCGAATTCATTGAATTCGAACCCTCCTTCATCCGAATTCATTGAATTCGAACCCTTCTTCATTCGAATTCATTGATTTCGAATCCTTATTCATCCGAATTCTTGTGAATTAAAAAAAAATAAATTTATCCCTAAATTTTTTCTATAGTGTATTTCATACATTGTAAGAGCTTTTCAAGAAAAAAATTTATATAAATTTTTTTTGTAAAGTGTATTTTCATACACTGTCTGCTTGATCTTCTGAACGATCAATTTCTAGCAATTTTCAAAATGGTTTTACAACAAGTTATTGTTAAAAGCAGTGGTGAAGATTTGAAGCAAACTCTGAAAAAGGAGATTCCTCCAATTGCAAAAGTTTTTGTTAAACCAAATGTAAAGTTGCAACAAGTCATTATAACAGAAACATCTGTTAATTCACATGTATCTGTTAAACCAAATAATGAAGTGTTGCAACAAGGCATAATAACAAAAACACCTCCAAAGCCACTTGAAAAAGCTAAGGCAAATAATGGAATTTTGCAACAAGTTATTTTATCAGAAACATCTCCTATATCAGAAACTCCTGTTAAAGATAATGCTTCAAATTCTATTTTAAATAAAGCATTGGAAGAAGAAAATGTTAATCTGAAAAGACAAATTTTAGACATTTCTTCTTCAAATGCTAAACTTACTAAAAGAATAACTGATCTTGAAGTTTATATTGCAGGTCCTTAAACAAAGAAAGACAAAGACAACTCAAGTCTGCACGATCAAATCGAGAAACTTCAAGAGAAAGTAACAACTCTTAAAAAGGAAAATGCTGATCTGAAGAGCATTGAAGACAGGAGAGAGAAGATTCTTAAAGAAAAGGAAATAATTGAACTTAATTGTATAAAACTTTCAAAACAAGTTTCTGACTTTGAGAAAGTTTTATTTTTAGAAAAAGACAAGCTCGAAAAAGAAAGAGCTAAATTTGAAACTGAACGAAATTTTTTTGAGATTAAAAGTTCTGAACTTTCCATAAAAATCTCTGAATTAGAAAATCTTTTGGAAAAGGAAAGAAAAGATTTCACGGAAAAGAAAAATCTCTTTGAAAAGGAAAGTAAAACCCTTAAAAAGAAAAATATGGAAATTTTCAAAGAGAATACTGATAAAAGAAGGTTTTTGGAAAAAGATTTTGAATCGGAACGTGTATATTTTGAAGATGTGATTCTTAATCTTACCAAAAGATTATCTGGTTTATCAGCTGATATTATGAAGGATCAGTTGATCAAATCTGATCTCCAAAAGAAATTTGATCTAATTTCTAAAGAGAAAAATGTTTTAATAAACAAAGTCAAAGAACTTGAAGACGTCATTTTTAAATTTGATGTCTCAAAGCAGGCTAGTCATAATTCTATCTTTCAGACTCCATTTGTTGATTCAAATGGTTCTGAATGTTCTTTTAAAACTGCTTCAAGTTCAAGTTTTAAAAACATTCCTTCTAAACAATTTAATAGATCAACAGATTTCTCAAAAGGTCAGATTCGTTCTTCTAATCTTTTCTATAATCCTCTGTTTGATAAATCGGATGATATTCTTAAGGTGCCTAAAATTAATACTTCCAAATCTGAAGAAGTTCCAGTCTTCAAGAGGGTGAAGATGGAATGGAGAATCAAAGGCACAACAGTTCGAAAGAAAAATGTGCCAAAATCATTTGTATCCACATCAAATGCAAAGAAGAACAACACGCCAAAAGGTAAATCTTATGCTAAACCTAATCCTATTCATTATGTAAATCATCTGATTAGGTTGGCACATAAGAAAATCTGTTGTTCTTACTGTGGATCAAATGACTTTGTGCATAAAGATTATACTTCTTATTGGTATGGTTCTTACAGTATTCCTTGTAAGAAATCTACACCTAACCCACTAGAACCCAAGTGCCATTGGGTACCAAAATCTGCTTAAACTGTTTTGCAGGTTCTTCATGTGTTGTACTGAATTGTAGATACATACCACACACATGACTGAAAATAGAAGAGAAGCGGCGTATTTTTTGAAAAATATTTGTACCATTAAGGGGGAGACAAATATTATTGGCTTTTGAACATATCAGTTCAAAACCCGTGCTTCAACGGCCATGGCTTCTGAACAAATCAGTTTAGAACCCGTACTTCAAAGACTAAGATTTCTAAACAAATCAGTTTAGAACTCATACTTCTCAGGTGATATCCTTAACTGCTATATATTTTTGTTTCAAGGAACAAGTGGCAAAAGGTAACTTTGGATTATATTTGTTTCTACTGATTTGAAAACTTGAAACTTTACAAATTTAATTCAATAAGATGAAATTTTCAATTTTCATTCAATGAATTAAATGTGTGCTAAAAGATGATTTTACAAGAAACTTTGTACTATCTGAGTTAGATTTGCTTCAATTTTCACCTCTAAAATAAATCGAAAGGTCAGCAAAACATGAATGAAATTATGCTGAATGCTCAAAGTTATGTGAATCTTGATATATATAGAATATAATGCTCAAAAAGCCTATATGTCAGGATGATGGATGGAAATGAAAATATGGGCAAAGCACTATGTTTTAGAACCAAGTGATTGAGATAAAAAAGTTGCACTATCATTTAGTTTGAAAGTTTGTGCCTGTGGCCTTTCTGGTTTTGGAGAGTAAGTCCTAAGGGGTGCTCGACACCTAGTCCCCAAGATCAACTGCTCTGGGATCGGCTGACCCAAATCATGCAATAGAACCAGATAGAAAGCCATGTTCTACTGGTACAAATGGGTTTAAGATATATCGATGTGGCCTTTCTGGTTTGGGAAATTAAGTTCTAAGGGGTGCTCGTCACCTAGCACCTAAGGCCAACTGGTCTGGGATCTGCTAACCCAAATCCTGCTATAGAACCAGATAGAAAGTCATGTTTAACGGTGTATCTTATTCTTACTAAACTTTTTGATCAAAAGATGCCAATGAGCACAAAATCAAAGGATGCCAATGAGCACAGAATCAAAAGATGCCAATGCGCACAAAATCAAAAGATGCCAATGAGCACAAAATCAAAAGATTCAAATGTGCACAATATTAAAAGATGCCAAAGAGCACATATCTCTTGAAACTTGGGAAAATACAAAGTCGCGATAAACCCGTAAATTTGTGAAAATTCTGATTTTGGACAAATAGTGTGAGTAGAGCAAAGTATTCTTATATATTGTAGAAATACATACGCTTGATGCTAATCATATTTCGCATGCTAGCACACCAAATAGATTTAATAAAGGGGTTGAAACTGAAAGTTTGTAACTTGATATGCAATGATGTCTTGTTTTTGAATCCAAACACATGCATTTGATTTCATTTGATTGAAATATTGTTAAATTTCATTAAGTTGAATTTCTTTTGTAAAGCATTCAAATGATCAAATGTTAGTAGTTATAAAATGAAGTTCAATGAATTTTATTTTCCTTGTGTAAATTTTTTAAAATTTGTATATTGTGCGTTATTGAAACATATGCATACTTTCAGGGGGAGAAAACAAATTGCTCCAGAATTCTTATTTTGAGGGGGAGCAAGGTTATCCACTAAGGAGGAGATTGTTAGTAATACTCAGTGACACGACTGAAATTGAAGAAGGTTTTCGATGATAATGATGCTCACTTTCATCGAAAAAGGGGGAGAAATGTTTAATTCAATTTCATGTCAAAGATATCTCATGTCTAAGAGCTTTCAAATCAATAATTCGTGAACAAAGACTGAAGATCAGGGGAGAAGGATCATGTGAAGTCTAAATATTGCTGAATTTGGTTATCTTAGTTCTGAGTGGTTCTCGGAATGCGCTTACACCTAAAAGTTCAAAGGTATGGATGGCTTCGCATCTTTCTAATCCTCATTCTAATGGTTTCGAATTACATCTATTCAAGATAGGCATGGTTTCGCATCCAACATGATCCGAATTGTCTTGATTTCGAACCCAACATGATCAGAATTTAGTGAATTCGAACCCAGCATGATCCGAATTGAGTGAATTCGCACCCAGCATGATCCGAATTGAGTGAATTCGCACCCAACATGATCCGAATTGAGTGAATTCGCACTCAACATGATCCAAATTGAGTGAATTCGCACCCTACTTAATCCGGATTCATTGGTTTCGGATGCTTCATGATTCGAATTGCCCTGATTTCGAACCCTTCATAATTCGAATTGTCCTGATTTCGGACCCTTCTTGATCCAACTTACTTGAATTCGAATCCTACTTGATCCGAATTGAGCTGATTTCGCATCCTCTAGCATCCGAATTGATGGTTTCGGATCTGCCTACATCCGAATTGATGATTTCGGATTCTTAAAGTTAATATGAGAACTAAGGTTCTTGCATCAAGAAGGATACGAGAAGTTACTGTTTGTTAAAGACTGATAAAGCTGTAAAGATCTGTTTTCATGTACAAGGCTTGAAGATAGTTTGATAAAGTGTCTGTTGAAGAAGATTGACCTTACAAAGAGCAGAAGACTGCTGTCAAATTTTTTAAATCTTGAATCCAAAGGGGGAGGTTGTTAGAGCATTATTGTATTCAAGATTTACTGTAAAGTCAATGTACTGTATGAGTCTATACAGTATTGTGAATGCCTTTATACCTTGTATGTCATGGGTATAAATAGGCTTGTCTAGTTCATTTGTTAGTAAGCTTTTGTAATCTTTTAGAAACCTTTTGTAATCCTTTGAGATCAATACATGGATGACATATTTGCTCTCTAGATTCTCTCTCACTACATTCATATCTTATTGCTAGAGATCTGGGATTTCACAAATTTAATAGATCAACTGATTTCTCAAAAGGTCAGATTCGTTCTACAAATCTCTTCTATAATCCTCTACTTGATAAATCAGATAACAAACCAAATGTGCCTAAAGTTAATACTTCCAAACCAAAAGAAGTTCCATTCTTCAAAAGGGTGAAGATGGAATGGAGAGTCAAAGGCACAACAGTTTCAAAGAAAGATGTACCAAAATCATATGCTTCCACATCAAAAGCCAAAAAGAACAATGCGCCGAATGGTAAATCTTCTGCTAAACCTACTCCTATTCATTTCGCAAATCATCTTATCAGGTTGGCACATAAGAAAATCTGTTGTTCTTACTGTGGATCAAATGATTTTGTACATAAAGATTATACTTCTTATTGGTACGGTACTTACAGTATTCCTTTTAAGAAATCTAAACCTAACATACTAGGACCCAAGTGCCGTTGGGTACCAAAATCTGCTTAATCTGTTTTGTAGGTTCATCATATCTTGTGTTGAATGTTACATATATACCACACACATGATTGAAAACAGAAGAGAAGCGGTGAAATTTTTTGAAGAGTATATGTACCATTAAGGGGGAGCAAAGACCTATGGTTTCTAAACACATCAGTTTAGAACCCGGATTTCAACGTCTATGGCTTCTAAACATCTCAGTTTAGAACCCGTGCTTCAACGACTATGGCTTCTGAATAATTCAGTTCAGAACCCGTACTTCAAAGACTAAGACTTCTAAACAAATCAGTTTAGAACTCATACTTCTCAGGTGATATCCTTAACTGTCACATCTTTCTGTTTCAAGGAACAAGTGGTGAAAGGTAACATTGCATTATGTTTTATTTCTATTGAATTTGAAAGTTTGAACCTTCACAAATTTAATTCAATGAGATGAAATTCTCAATTTTTCATTCAATGAATAAAATGTGTGTTAAGGGTGATTTTACAAGTATTTTTGTATTATCTGAGTTATATTTGTTTCAACTTTCACTTCTGAAATAAATCGAAAGGTCAGCAAAACATGAATGAAATTATGCTGAAGGCTCGAAAATATGTAAATCTGGACTTATATAGATTATAATGCTCAAAAAGACTATTTGTCAAAATGTTGGATGGAAATGAAAATATGGGAGAAGCACTATGTTTTAGAACCAAGTGCTTGATATAAAATTTTGCACTATCATTTAGTTTGAAAGTTTGTACCTGTGGCATTTCTGGTTTGGGAGAGTAAGTCCTAAGGGGTGCTCGACACCTAGTCCCTAAGACCAACTGGTCTGGGATCGGCTGACCCAAATCCTGCTATAGAACCAGATAGAAAGCCATGTTCTACTGGTACAAATGGGTTTAAGATATATCGATGTGGCCTTTCTGGTTTGGGAAATTAAGTTCTAAGGGGTGCTCGACACCTAACACAAAATAAAAGATGCCAGTGAGCACAAAATAAAAGATGCCAATGAGCACACATCTCTTGAAACTATGGGAAAATACAAAGTCGCGATATACCCGTAAATATTTGTGAAAATCCTGATTTTGGACTAATAGTGTGAGTAGAGAAAAGTATTCTTATATGTTTTAGAATTGCATATGCTTGAAGCTAATCACATTTCGCATGCTAGCACACCAAATAGATTTAATAAAGGGGTTGAAACTGAACATTGTTAACTTGATATACAATGATGACTTGTATTTGAATCCAAACACATGCATTTGATTTCATTTGATTGAAAAATCTGTTAAGTTTCATTATGTTGGATTTCTTTTGTAAAGTTTTCAAATGATCAAATGTTAGTAGTTATAAAATGTAGTTCAATGAATTTTATTTTCCTTGTATAAATGTTTTCATTAATGCACTGTATTTGAAATGAATATTTTTAAGGAAATAGATGCATACTTTCATGGGGAGAAAACAAATTGCTCCATAATTCGTATTTTGAGGGGGAGCAAGGTTATTCATTAAGGAGGAGATTGTTAGTGATACTCAGAGATGCGACTGAAATTGAAAAAGGGTTTTGATGATCATGATGCTCACTATCATCGAAAAAGGGGGAGAAATGTTTAATTCAATTTCATGTCGAAGATAATTCAAGATCAAAGAGATGAAGATACTAAGTTCAAGAAATCATTCAAAATACAAGAAGTCCAAAATTCGCATGCTGGATTCGGATTGTTCAAAATTGCATTGGTTTCGGATCATGTGAAGTCTAAAATGTTGCTGAATTTGGTTATCTTAGTTTTGAGCGTTTCGGAATGTGCTTACACCTAAAAGTTCAACAATTTAGATGATTTCGCATCCTTCTGATCCAAATTCTGATGGTTTTGCATTCAACTTGATATGAATTCATATGGTTTCGTATTCAACTTCATCCAAATCGACATGGTTTCGCATCCAACTGATCCGAATGCATAGGGTTTCACACCCTTCTTGTTCCAAATTCAATGATTTCGCATCCTTCTTGGTCCGAGATCTGATGGTTTCGCGTCCTACTGATCCGAATTTTCTTGGTTTCGGATCTGTCTACATCCGAATTCTATTGGTTTGTAATCTGTCTACATCCGAATTCTATTGGTTTCGGATCCTTTTAATATGAGAAAATTAATATGAGAACTAAGGTTCTTGCATCAAGAAGGATACAAGAAGTTATTGTTTGTCAAAGTGTAACACGAGCGGTATAGCGATCTATTCCCGAACCAACCATGGTAAGATCCCAAAGTTCAGCTTCCAATTTCTGAACTTCGCTCTTGGGACAGTATTCCTCCATGAGCAATTCCTTGAACTTAGTCCAGGTCAGTTTGTACGCATCTTCCCTTCCACGGGTTTGTACTTGAATGTTCCACCAAGTTAGAGCTCGCTTTTGCAACTGACAGACCACATACTCTACCATGCGATCCTCCGAACACTTACAGATATGAAGTACTGACTCCATACTATCAAACCATGAGAGTAATCCTATAGCACCTTCCGTTCCATGAAACTCCTTGGGTTTGCAAGTCATGAACGTTTTGTAGCTACTTCCTCTATTGTCTTGAGTGTTATTAGGAGTTCATCCTCCTACATTAACATTCCCTTGATTCTCATTAATACCCGCGGTAACTTGGGCTATGATGTTAGGTATCGCCTCTTGGATACGTTGAGCTATGAGTTGGGCGATATCGGGGTTTTGATCATCAGGATTTCCTCCCGTGTGACGTGTGGATCTTCTTGGTGGCATTTTTCTAAAACACAATTGCAAAAATCGAGTTGATTAAAAATTTGAGAAATTAAAGTCGGATGTTTTTGTAAAGAATACATTTGAAACTTCGAAGTGTTGGAGAATAAATAAATAACTATTGCATGTTCCACATATATAATTAAAACACAAAAATGCCTTTTCATTGAAGTCATTAATAATAGCCGTTTGATACAAAATTTCTGATATGCATCGCACATCAGTATAGAATTACAAACTGAAATTTAAGATTGAAACAACTAGAAATTAAAAAGTTCCATTTTCTAATTTTTTCCACCGTCCACGTCAATATCCGTCCCGATACACTTCAATCAAAACCCACAACACCAATAGCGTCAACAGCATCACTACTACTATGATCATTATCGCGGCTCGTAAAGCTATCCTCCGAGCTATTTTCGCTCCATTTAGGGCGTCGGACGACCGATTGGTCAAAAGGTGACTTAATTCCACTAGCTCAGTTATGACTTGACTCTGGTGACTGACCCTCACTTGACATCCGTGCAAGTCCATTGCCACGGCCCTAAGGCGTTGCTCTTCGGTCCAGGTCATGCCAGGCGATCGGTTACTCGGCACTCCCTCGATCACCTGTGAGGGTTCCGGTGCGTCTCGCTGATCAGACCTAAAAGACACTCGTCTAGGTATGGGCACGCTCTTCCTAGCGGTTTGCCTCATACGTGGACCCCTAGGTGGCATTGCTACCGGGATGGGTTGTGGAGGAGCCACAGTCGGAGGCATCCTTGGCCCATCATACGGGTCTCGTTCCACGTCAGACGTACGCTCACTTGATGGCGTGTAGGAAGGTTGTAAGCTTGATGATGATGACGACGACATAATATTGCTGAAGTAAGAGTGTGATGAGGATGTTGACATAGTGATACTGAAGTAAGAGTGTATAACATTACTATCGCGCAATACAAAGGCTAAGCGTACTATATTATTGCATACTATAGGCAATAACTACGCTCCTACTAGGCATACACCGTGAAGCATCAAGTGTGAAAACACACATATTCCTAGTATATCCATTTCCGGTCTCGCATCACTCTTTCTTTAATTATACATAGGTGATCAGGCTTTGTTTAATTAAAGACCGATTATGCAATACCCGAACTAGTTATACTAGCAACATGTTTAGTAATTTAAATGTTCATTCCCGTTTTTGGTTATAGTTGCAGTTTTCCAAAGGAAAACCGGTATTCTCTATAACCTTTAGCTCTGATACCAAATCTGTAACACCCCGCTAAAGCGGAAACACGGAATGTACAGCTCAAGTTTCATAGCAAAAGTTACAAGATCACATCAACCATCAAAATACATTCAAAGGTTAAACCTTGTCTTTTACAATTGTCTTTACAAAAGGGAAATGAACATAAAATTTAAAGATAGTAAAGAAAGCTTCATCACGTGTAGCTTTCCTAAATTGCAACCTTAAGAACGTTCTCCTGAAAAGCATGTAAATGAGAGTGTCAACTAATGAATAGTTGGTGAGTTCACAGGTTTAATGAGTAGAACGTTGTTTGCCATCGCAAAATAGTTTAAATCCACACATGGGATAAAATAATTCGGTTATAAAAACCACTTTCTCAAGGTAAATTTATGTAAAATGCTAAGTTATTGAGCCCGTTACCCGACCTATACCGACATACTTTGCCCCTACTACAGTGGTGGAATCATTCCACATACGCGCATGTTCTATCACCAACAATACGCCAATACAACAATAATTATGCACTCAAACAAGCGCTACTTGTGAGTGGGTGTCAAACCAAATAACGTTATCCATATTTACCAACGGCTCAATCCATGAGTTAACGGGTAACGTATACGTAAACGGGGACTTTTGAATGATAGCTAAAGAAAGTCAAACTTACAACATTTGCAACAACATAGATACCATAGAGCATAAATAAGCAAGCTTCGTATTTTCAAGAAAACGAAATAATCGGTGTGTAAAATAGTTGTAGTAACCACATGCTTTTCACCCCAAAATATGTAAAACATTGAAAAAGGGGCTGTGAATACTCACATGATACGCGATAGAAACCGGGAATCTCCCACAAGTACTCCGAGATGATCATACTTCAAACCTATGAACATAAGGTCACTAGTGAGTTCTCAATCTCGAAGGTTCGGTACTAACTATCCAAATCATCATAAAATGCCTTGTTGTGTTTTAATATTATAACGTAATAAACGTATACATTGTTCTTCTTAGATTAAAGTTTCTACAATTTCGTCCCAATAAGTAACGAAAAGGGTTTTAAAGAACATAAACATATATAGTACATATATATGTATAAACCGAAATTTTATCGTAACGACGATAAAATTAGAGGTCGTAAACGAAATGACAAATATTTAAATGTATAAATATATAGATATAATATAAAATGATGAAATGGGATCAAGAATAATATGCATAAATATATATAAATATAGTATATATATGAACATTCCACAATTTCATCATAAAAGATGAAAAGGGATAAAAAATAAATAAAAGCATAAATAAAAGACATAAATAAACTGCATAAATGTAAGATATACTTATATACTCCACTATTTCATCATGAAATGATGAAATGGGATTAGAAATAGTCCTTAATAATAAATAATAATTTGTCCTTTACTGTCCAGAATTTGATGTCACTTTGTGTCCAACTTTGGGTAACTTCCAGGTATAATTTGATCATGAAATTTTATGTCCAGTTGGTTCAATGAGTTAGGAAACCTTTTTCATCAGTTTCATAATTTCTGAAAGAGTATAAGTATCTGAAATAATACACGACGTAAAACCCGACAGAAGACTTCGCTGTTTGTACACGGGTTTTGTTAGGACTATTTGATAAATGAAATCTTTGGGTTTTTGAATGAAACCACTTGGGTGTGAATCTTAACACAATAAAATGATTTCCAGAAAACGAATCACTCCATTTGGAGTTAAAATGAGTGAGATATGACTCTTTGAAGTGGGGTGTGAAATCTGACAGCAAGCTGTCAAAACAACACCTTGTGCATGTGCTCTCCAATTGACTTTTAAACCAAAATTCTTATTCTTTTGCATGAAAAATCCGATTTGACTCTCACCCATACACTTATTTTCAGTTCCAAAACATATTTGTGATCCATTAAAAATGCATGCAATTTATCCATCAACTCAAACTTGGAAAACTTTTATAAAAGACCCATTTTGAAGATTGTTGATGTTCTTGCCAAAAACATCAACATGCAGCTAAAAATTCAGTATTTTGAGCTCATGCATGTTTGTTTAAGTACGTTTTTAATGGTTTTCAAAGATCCATTCACGAGACTCTTGAACAAAAATGATGGATTTCCCAAGAACACTACATGCATGTGTTTAAAATGTTCATCTTTGGTCTTAACATTGGTTTGATTTTGGATTCACCATCTTTTACTAACAAAAAATGTTATGATGGTAAATCTACAAACATTAAGACCTATAAAAGATGATTTTAAAAGATATGAAGAAAGTGTAGAAAAGATGAAGATCATACTTTAAAATGCAAGAAGATGAAAAAGTCTTGAAAGAATGTGTGTGGATTTTACCCAACACACTTATTTTTACATTTGATTGCCTTGGACTCTTGAAGAAGAAGAGTTTAGGGGCTGGAGTTTATGATGAACACTTGAAGATGATATGAAGATGAGGATGAAGATTTGAAGATGGAGAGAGAAGGAGGTGACAACTTTCTCTTAGTGAGAGATTGAAATGAGAGAGTGAGGTGAAATTATGAAGAGTGTTGCATACATATGGAGGGAGAGAGAGGGTGGCCGGACTCTTTGAGGGGGGGGGGGGGGGGTGGTGTGGTGTGACAAATGTATTTTAGTCATTTCATGGTTTAAAATAAAATCAAAATACAAGTATTCTCTTTTAAAGTTAAAATACAAGGTATACATGTATAAAATAAAGTATTTATATATATAATAAACTTGAAATATATAAAAATTAACAACTACATAAATACTTGTAGTATAAATATATATTAAGTTGCCATTTTATGAGATTTATGGATAATTTCCTAATTCAAGGATTTCTTAGGCAAAATTTCTCAATTTTTCCTATCGTACCGTGTTTACTGCTAAAATTGCACTGTGTAAACTATGTCATAAAAATGCGTTATCCAAAGCAGTTCTAACCTGAGATGTGAATTTGACAGTTGTCACACAAAGTCTGATAATGCTACAAAGATCTGTTTTTCATGTACAAGACTTGAAGATGGTTTGATAGAGTGTCTGTTGGAGAAGATTGACTTTACAAAGAGCTGAAGACTGCTGTCATATTTTTTTAAATCTTGAATCCAAAGGGGGAGATTGTTAGAGCATTATTGTATTCAAGATTTACTGTAAAGTCAGTATACTGTAATGAGTGCTATGCCTTTATACCTTGTATGTATGGGTATAAATAGGCTTGTCTAGTTCAAAAGTTAAAGAACAATCTAGAACACTTCATGCAAATTGTCATTTGTACTCAATTCTCAATATATGAATGACAAGTTTGCTCTATAGATTCGCTCTATATTCTTGATTGCTAGATCTGGGTTTATCAACATAGATTTTACTTTTCTAAATTGTTTATTGATAAATCATTAACAATTTACAGCTTGTTGCGGAACAAGATTAAGGATAAACCTAAATCTAAACAAGTTGGAACACTAAGTTTCTTGCACTAAGAAAGAGAAGGAAATTACTAATAATAACCTATCTCAAGATAAGAAAGATGACTTGACCAGAGTTAGCAAGTGACTCGTCCAGAGTTTTCGAGTGCTTCAAAAAATAAAGTTGGAGTCCTTCTTATATACGGCTTGCATTTAATGCATGGCAGTTTATACTTTACACGTGGCAGCAGCTCATTGGTTGTATGTCATTGACCTTTGTAGACAACCTTAGTAGCCGCATGTTTGAACAGTGTAGTATCAGAGTGGTTGTACGATTTCAGACAATAAGGAGGTTCTTTTCTGACATATCGTACGGAGTCGTGCAAGGGTGGTTAAGACAAAAGTACTTTGTACGGAGGACTTCATGATCAGCTTACGTTGATTCAGCGCTTTATCATTCTTTATCAGTGAACGACAAAGTTCAGCGATAGCTGAAGTCTTGTACTTGATACTTCACGTTGAGTGGACAAATCTGAGTCTTCGCTGATCCACATCAGTTCATTAGGAGACTTGTCGCTGGTTCTTGAGCTTGATCTTTGACTTCAGCCTAGAACCTATGTTGACGTGAAACTTGTCTTCAGGGATCATAAGTAAACAACTAACTTATCAGCGATCACCATAAGGACTGAACAGGCTCAGAGCATTATGGTGAACAGTGTTCGCTGAATGTTTAATCTAAAGAACGAGAGTTCCTATCAGCGGTACTGTAAGCTCTTAGTACTTATCAGCGATAGTGAAACTCTGATACATATTGTTTACTTACAATTTTCACTAAGTATTTAAGAGAGGGTCATTATCAAATCACTGAGGGTTTGGATCAACAATCTCCCCCTATTTGATTATGACATAGCAACAGAGAAAATTGCTATTTAATGAGAACATAAGGATAAAAAGAACTCATAAAATATTTGTCCCTTTTACTGTTTTCTGGGATCTTTTCTGTACTGATGGAATAAAGTACTTTCGCTGAAATCTTTCTTTAAACTTCGTATCAGATTACAAAGGGAAGTGGAAAGATTATAAGTACAAGCGGAATAAATTACAAGTACAAAAGAATAACTGATAAAATAGAAGAATAAGGCCATCCTATTAGCTTATAGAGGTTTTTCCTTAATGAGAAGTTCATCAAGGGTCTTTGATGTAGGAATCATCCAGTCAGGAACCGTTATTCCTTGATTCTTTTTGTTCAAAGCTTCTTCAAAAATCAAGGGTTTAAGATGCCATGCCTGAATGTCGCGTTTGAAATCACACCAGTAGATGAGATCTTTCAGCTGTTCGATGGGAGTGATGGGAAGCTCAGAGATACGTTGAAAACGTTGTCGTCCACCATAGTCAATAAAGAATATCCCATAGGGTTTTCTTATGATTTTTCCAAGGATGAAAGTCTCACCAGGAGGAAGAGATGTGTCAAGTGCGGAAAGGTCAGGTTCTGGACCAAGAACTTCAGTACGAGAAAAACCAATACCTGTTTCGTTCCGTATAGGAGGACCTGAGTCTGAAGGTTTAGACTCTTTCTTTGCAGAGGCCCTTCTTTTCTGATTTGTGAGAGGAGGGGGAGGAGGAATATCCATACAGGAAGATACTAAGTCGATCTTTTGATTTATCAGCTTTTCGAAATGATCCTTGTACTTAGATTGAGACTTCCGGATGACTAATCTGATCTCCAACCATTCAGAGAGACCGTACTTCGTGATGGCTTCAGCATAGAATTTTTCGTACTGTCCGTTTTCTCTGAATATCTCGATTTCAGCGATTGAAACTTTGAGGGTTGATTTTCCAGTGATATGTACCTTGTTGATTCTGGTAGGTCGATATCTGAAGTGTACCTTTTCTTTGCACCGGATTAAAGTAGATTAAGACACAGTTCTCTTTTCTTCAACGATCTTCTTGGCGTCTTCCCATAGCTGACGTTGAACTTCGATTGAAGTTCTTTTCAGCGAGGGGTCTTTCACCGATTGTTGAGTAAGCTGGATGGCGAGTTCTCTGTCTTTTTCTTCAGCTTCCCTTCTTTCAGCGATTAACCTTTCAACTCTGAGGTGATCCTTGTATTCCTTTTGTGAAAGTCTGAACTTTGGAGGAATAGGAGGAAGTTGATCACGCTTCAGGATGATTCGCTGATCTCCGAATCTCTTGATCATTGCATCTCTCTTTTCTTGATCCTCTTCACTCAGCTTTTGAGGAGCCAAGGAAGGTCTGTTTTTGTGAGAGAGCGTCTGTTTTTCCGGTTCATCAGTCTCGGTGATTAAATCCAAGACTGGGATTATTTCTTCAGCGTTGGGAGCTGGGATTATTGTTGGTGAAGTCGCAGTTGTAGAAACTTCAGTGATATCCTCAAACAGGGGAGAGGACTAGCTAAAACACAACGATCTTACGAATAAGAAGTTAGGTAGAACAGAGAAAAGAAATGGGTTTAAGTGTATAGGCTTTTTGTGGAGAGTAGAGCTGATAATGTGTATAGATAAAGGAGGGATGCAATGTAAGGAAGTAAGATGTAGTATACCTGATGAACTGGGTTTTGAAGCAAGATCATCAGATTTTCATTGTCTTCAGCGACACCTTTTCCTTTGCCCTTGTCATCTTCAGACGCTGAAGGCTTTGTCTTGGTCCGCTCCCCTAAAGGTTCGTTTATCGAAATCCCTTTAAGAGCTGTACTCTTCTGAACAGGCTTGACGATAAAGGAGTCGTCATCATCATCATCATCGTCGTCATCATCCTTTGGAGAAGAAGATGGTTCATCATCATATAAGTCGATGGCTTCTTCATCTTCAGCTTCAGATTCAGATTCTTCAGCAGCTTCTTCGAGTTGCTCCCCCTTAGATACAGAGGTAAGCTTCTCGGTTCCCTCATGGTTTTCATCTCCCTGAGGTCTAGTAGTTGTTTCTTTATTTGTCTTCTCCGCCTCTTCAGTAGGGGGAAGGTCTTCAGTCTTCTCCCCCTCGATAGATTCATCATGGGGAAGGTCTTCAGAGTTCTTCTCCCCCCCTTCCTCATGATGAGTGGGGGAGGAATGTGATGACTCAGCAGATGGTGTTGGTTCCCTGTCTTCTTGGCCAGGGATCCCAATATAATTTTCAATCGCTGCTACTCTGTCTTCTAGGCCAGTAATAGCAGGAGTGATCTTGAAAAGTTCAGCATGATCCGCCGGAGTAAAATGTGAAGGTGCAGGGGCAGGGGCGGTCATGTGATTCAGGATCTGTTGTACCATCGTCTTCACTGAACTTACGTCAGTGTTTACTGAACTTACGTCAGTCTTTACAGCAGACACTTCTCTCTGAAGAGTACTGACCGATGTCTTCTGCGTTATGACCTCGCTGGACATGGTGTTAACTCTTGAGGAGAGAGAGTTGTAGTCGGTGTAGATGTCAGCAAGAACTTTGGCAAAGTCACTAAGAGTACCATCAACCTTATCCAAATCAGCTTTAGAGGCTTTCTGTTCAACCACTTTTGTCAGCTTGTTGAGATTCTCTCCAGCATTTGTTACAGCTGAAGTGTTGTCTGAGAGAGTAGTGGTGAGACCTGTTAGCTTTGTATCCAGGTTCTTCAGAGAGGCGTTGATGTCTCCCAATTTAGGACCTGTAACAGATAAGTACTTATGAATAAAGGAAAGCTCAGAAGTTTGGGGTTTAGTTACAGTGTATATGGGTTGGTGTATACCTGCAGGAGGGTTGGTGAATTCGTCAAAACCTCTGTGTCCTGAAAAAAGTTCCATGTCGTCAGCTAGAGTGCGTGTACGCATGGACATTTCTGCAGGTCCTGCATCCATCATTCCTTGAAGAATGACGGGTGCTCCAGTGATCGTGGTGAAAACTGGATTAGGGAGTAGTGAGAGAAGCGAAGGTTGAGAAAGTTGGTTGTGGAGCTGATTCAGTGTTGGATCCATTGAGAATCACTTCTTCAGTCCTATGAGAGACTGAAGGAGGTTGGGTCGATTCCATGTTTATAACTTCAGCGTTTAGAGACGCTGAAGCTGGGATGGAAGGGGTGGCTTGTTCAGCTGTGGCAGAGCGTACCACTGAACTTTCCCTCAGCTCTTCAAGTTGAGCTGAGGAGTCTTCAGCATGAGATTGCTCGTGTTGCTCCTTGGTTTTCTTAGTCCTTTTGGAACCAAGTTGGGTAGATGACTGTTTCCTTTTTCTAGAAAGAGTGGAGGGTTCAGCTAGGGTATCAGCGGTGGGTTTTTCAACTGAATGAGCTGCAGAAGTAGAAGAAGAAGGATTGAGAAAAGTTAAGAGAGTAGAGAGACGTACCTAGTTTGGCATTGGCTTGAAGTCGAGTACCTTAGGGCCAACCTGAGAGAGTTTTAGGTCACCCTCTTTTGGGTAGTTGTCCCCAAGTCCTTTGAGGAAGACGGCGCTGATGAATCTAGGATATGGAACCCATGATGGTTGATCAGCAGCAGAGTCTACTCTGAGTATAAGATCATCGTAGATTATCGAGGCCCAATCAACACGAAGGCCCTTCAGCAATGCATAGCCCATTGCTTGCTGAGGTTGAGCGCCTTGATCAGAGGAGCCGGTCTTTGCAATCATGCAGCTTATCAAGTGTGCGAAGATGAAGTTCATCTCGCTGGGCATTTTGGATTTCTTGATGAGGGTCAGCTTCTTCTCAGGCTTCTTATTCCTCCCAGTTTCCCATACATAACCCATTGCATCAAAGAATGCAGTGATGGCTTCCCTATCAGCAAGTTTCTTGTGGTCAGGGAAAGAAACAAAGGGTTTTTCTTTTGTGGCGATGGGAAGGCTCAGTGCTTTTCGGATAATGGCAGGGGTGATTTTTATGGTGCCAAAATCAGTGTCACAGAGGATGCAATCCATTTTCTTCGTGGGGTTTTTGGTCGATGTGAGCTGAGTGTGTCTGGCAGAATACCAGAACTGAGATAGTAGTAGCTGATGTGCAGGGGGTGTTATGGTCATGGCTGTAGAGAGGCAACATGTTTTGAGGAAATTCACAGCATTATTCAGATGTGTGACTTTCTTTCGAGGAGGAAACTCGAAAAGCGCATAGAGATTGTTTGTTTTTGACCAATCGAGTTCCTCAAGCGTGAACTTGACCTGAGGAGCCTTGATGATTTCCAGTTCCTCAGCAGCAGCAGTGTTCTCAGCAGTAGGAATATCAGAAGATGCCATTTCTGTATTATCAGTTCAACCAAAGATATAACAAATAAGAATAATCTTAATGTGGAAAGATTTTCCAATAAGATGGTTCGAATTTTTTCCATTTCATTCAGACAAAAATGTCTTAATGAAGATTAGGGTTTTCTTGTTTTTGAAAAAGAAATGCAAACCCAAAAAAAAGTCTTGTTTTCCAGTTTCCTTTGAGGATTAGGATTCTGGAAAAAACGTATGAAAAACAAGTTTAAGATATTTGCGATTAAACTTGAAGAACAACCATGAAAGGTTGTGTTCATAAAATCATGAAAGAAATGATTTCATTTTTGAAAAAGTTCTTTTGTTTGATCTTGTAAAAACAATGAGAAGATCATTAACAAGTTTTAAGAAATAGGTAAATAAAAGAAATATTAATCTGGTTCGTTGAAGAAGAAGATGATGAACAGTTCTTGAAAACTTGATAGCAAAAATGCAACAGTAGTTTTCTTGAGGAAGAAGTTATTCGCGTAAAGGAAAAATATAAACCCAAAATGTGTTTTGTTGGTTCCCGTTTTGTTTAAACAAGATTATCAGATCTATTAGTTCAAGTTTATGTTTTGATGCGGAAGCGTATTTGAAAAACTAACAGATATGTTTGATAGATTTAGAACACAATATAAATAAACAGTGAACAGGAAATAATATCTCAAAGTTTACTGAATATATATATATATATTAAGAACAGATTTAAGAACAGTGAGTAAGCAAAGCTTTAAAATAGATATGACTATCAAAGTATATAAGTTATGTGTTCTTGTGATGTTTTTATCTCTTGATTCTTGATTAGGAAGAACTCAACATGAGTCTTCCTTATATACTACTCTAAGGGGACCATAAAGCATAAGCTACTATTCAGAACGGACGGCATGAACAGTTGAACGGATGGCATGAACAGTTGAACGTGCTGTATTGCATTTAATGCCGCATGCGTCTATTATGTACTAAGACCTATTGAGTCCACTCAGAGTTTGACACGTTGAAGTCGGACAGGGTACGTTGCCATGCAAGTTGATGAACAGGTCCAGGAACAGTAGCAAGATATTATAAATATCTTCCAAGTCTTTAGAGAGGACCGCAGAGGCTCTGTAAAGTGTTACAGAGGTTCTGCGGTATGGTCCTTTGTAGATCAGTCTTTACCGGATTCCGAGTCTTTGGTCTTCTTTGCGCGTATGACAGAGCTTCTGTAGGACGTCTCTGTAGCTTCTGTAGCTTCTTGACCTTGATCTCTCGGTAAGTTCGGCAGAGCCTCTGTAAGAGGCTTTCTTCACTTGGCGTATTTTTCACTACTTCTAAATACTTCTACGATTAGGAAGATTGAAGCTAACAATCTCCCCCTAAGTAGTGAAAAATAAAAATTTGACATTTAAGTATTTTTAGGCTAAGTTAGATAAGACAGAGGTTAAACAATACCTCGAAAGTATAATGAAAGATAAACTTTAACATGGTTTGCAGAGATTGGTTGTTTGAGAATCAGACTTTGGTGTCTTTGAAATCATTGTAGCTTCTGTTGTCTCTTCCGACTTCTCTGATCTCTTTGTAGAAACTGATGTAGAGTTCTCTTAAGCGTATTGTAGCATCAATCTCTCTGATGAAGGTATCTGCAACGTCTCTATCCATTTGCTCGGTATCTCTGTATTTTACAAGGTTTGCTCTAAGCTTGTTCAGTGTACTAGTTGCGTACTTCTGACAGTCCATGCTCACAAAAAGTTTGACTTCGCCTTGTGGGTTTTGAAATACTAACCCGAACCTTGGTTCTGTAATGATTGAGTTGGGCACGGCGTCAGGTGGGCAGCGATCCTCTGGTGGTCGTAGGTTCAGATGTTTGAGACCAAGATCCTTTCCCAGCTGAAAATCTGTCAGACTGTAGATCAGAAGCCTTTCCCTCATTGCTTTTCTCAACACTTGATATGCTCTGGTGTTTGGTTCTGTGTTGTAGTTGTCCTTCGTCCATTGCAGAAGGTCAGGTAGATCATAGGGATTCAGATTCCTTAGGTCAGCATCAGCGAAGGTGGTTTCTGAATTGTTTACCCTTCTGACTCTGTAAATATTGTACCTGACCCTTGGATAGTTTCTGGTGAAGGAGTATCTACAGAAGATTACCTTTTTGATCTTGTGGATTGAGAAGACGTCTGCTTTGGTTCTTGGCTTTGTCCTGGTGAAGACGTTGTCAAATTCTTCTCTGATCTTTGGATCTGTCACATGATCTATTGGATGGTTGGTCTGAAAAGATTGTTTATAGAGGTATTTGTATACCACTTCTTCCATTTCTTCTTGTGTTGGACCAGGTTGTGGTACTTGTCTTCTGAGACTTTCCATCTTTTTAACAACTTCTGCATCTCTTCCTGATAGAGGAATGTCTGACAGAGGCTTCAATCCATATGCCCAGTCCTCTTCTTCAGGCTTTGGAGTTTGAAAGGCATCAAAAGCGCTTTTCATCAATTTCTCTGTAGGCTTAGGCAATGATTTATTTTTCTTGGGCTCTTCTGTCAGTATTGCTTTGCCCTTGTCTTTGGCTTTTGGAGGTGCAGAACCTGTTGCTTCTGTAGGTTTGGTTTTTGGTGCATCTGTTGGAATGATGGGGGTTGCCTCTGTAGGTTTTGACACTTGTGTTTGAGAGGACTTTTGTGGCGTTGGTTCTGTTAGCTTGATTTGCTCTGTAACCTCTGTTGGAGGTTCTTTGGTGACTTCTTCTGTGAGCTCGGTTTCTGTTGGTGTCACGTCCCAAAAATTACAAGGAATTTAAAATTTTAAACCATGCATTTCATTATAAAACAATCACAATTTAATAATTCGTAACTCAAATGAAGTTAACGTCGTTAACTCGAGCAGTTAGTAAAGTTTATGCAGCGGAAATTTCATAAAATAAAATCCAAAGGTTTGAAAGTGAAACTTAAACAATTCTCGACACTTCACGCCTAGTGTGTGTACCGTCAAGCCCGACTGCCGCTCGCACCTGAAATCACAACATATTGGGAAAAGGGTAAGCTAAACGCTTAGTGAGTCCTACCACACACGTAGGTAGCAACCCCACGTATATCGCCCCTACTCGCAAGTAGGCAACATCACCACCACCACGAATATAAAAACCACATAATGATTAATGCATAAAACGAACCTCGGTCCCACCGAGTACACCAAAAAAATATATCGACACAAGCTCAGTCCCACCGAGCCCTCGGTCCCACCGAGTAAAGACATTGATACCAGCTCAGTCCCATCGAATCAAATCTTCTTGCCATGAACCGTTCTAGGGCATGACGTGAACCAGAATGGTATTATGGTGGATCCGGCCAAGATTACGACTGTGATGCGGTGGGAAGTGCCAAAGACTCTCACTGAAGTACGGAGTTTTCTTGGGTTAGCAGGGTACTTCCGGAGATCCATTCAGGATTTCTCCAAGATTGCTTTACCGATGACCCGATTGACAAAGAAATATGCGGCTTTTAGTTGGGGTGAAGAGCAGCAGAGGGCTTTGAGGAGCTACGCATGCGTTATGCGAGGCTCCGATGTTGACTTTGTTGGAGGGTATGTATGATTTGGTGGTGTTTGCTCTCAAGATTTGGAGGCTCTATTTGTATGGCGTCAAGTGTATACACTAACCATAAAAGCCTCCAGTACTTGATGACCGGTAAAACCTCAACATGCGTCAGAGGAGGTGGCTTGACATGGTCAAGGATTAGGATGGTGAGATACTTTACCACCCCGGTAAAGCGGATGTTGTTACAGACGCACTTAGTCGACATCTGGATGGTGAGCCACTGTGGGGCTTGTGTCAACGGTTAACAGTGGTTGCACCTCTTCTCGAGTCGATAGGTAGTGCTCAGGAGGTGGCAATTTTGGAGGAAAATGCCAAACGCGAGAGAGTTTCGGGGGAAATTCCGAATTTTGTCCGTGATAGTCATGGGTCAATTGCTCGGTCTTAACGATCGGTTGGGTATCTCGGGGTGGGACTCCGGTATTCATGTGTTATGACCTTGACTTTCCAGTAGGCACTAAGAGGATACAGTCTTGGGCACTTACCTGAGAGGTAGCTCCGATGTGCCGGGACTTGAGACGTACCTGAGAGGTAGGCGTTGGGGTGTAACTAGGCTTCGTAGAGCGAGTGTAAAAGATACGTCGATGGTGGAAGGTTGGGTATCCCACGCGTGTGGGTACTGTAGGCCGAATAGTATCGGTTAGGGAATGATGCCCTTTGTAATAAAGAGGATAAATGCGTAGAATTTTTGAGGTAAATAGTATACTTAGGTGTCGACTTTTGGGCTTGAGGCCAAATGCCTTAGTGTAATTGGGGAATTGTAGACGATTTTAAGGAAATTATGTTGATGGTAGTAGTAATCCTGAGATGTTTGCTTGTGGTGAATGGTTATGGTGGAATGACCTTCTTGGATGATTATAAGTTTACTGGTTTGATGACCCGTGTGAAATAAATTTTGGGAGTCTATTAGAACTCGTGGAAGTTAATCGGCAGTAATGGTAGGAATGATCGGATTCGAGTATCCGGTAGGGTATATTGGTGAGCACCTTTAGAATGGTTAGAGCTTGAAAGTTGAATCGGGATGTGCGAAACATCTAAGGATGGGAGTCAACCGAAGTCGTTTGACTAGGAATGAATCCAGTTGTTGGAGTGTTCTTCCGATCATAATTTCGGTGTCCTTGATGGAGTTTTGTTAGTAAGAAAAGTATTCGAGAACTATTCCGAGTTATTCGCCGGTCTAGACTTCGAGGACGAAGTCTAATCCAAGTGGGGGAGAGTTGTAAAGCCCGTACCCCGGTATGTAATTTCTTTTATTAATTCTTTTCTTTTAAGTTGGATTTAATGTGGTTTCCATTAGCGGGGTTAGTCGAACCGGACCAAAAAGTTAAATGAGTCAACCTTTTTGGGTTTTTGCAAGGAAAGGAAAGTTGAGGGGCTAATTGGGGCATTTCACCAAAGTTTGGCAAGGGATCAGCCAAGAGACCCTCCCTTCCTCTTCCCCTTCGGTTTCATGCTAGTAACTCCCCAAGAACCCTTTAGTCATTCCCCCTCCCCCTATTGGTGGTGTTCGGCCGAGAGAGAGGGAAACCGGAGAGAGAGAGAGGGAAATCGAGAGGGAAAGGGAGTGTGGTCGCCGGCGAGAGGAGAGAGAGGGAGAGTGTTCGCCAGAGAGTGAGAGACGCCGGGAAGGAGAGAAACGCAGCTGCTTGCTACCGGAATCGAGAAGAAGGAGGAGTTGCAGCGAGGTAATCGTTCGTTTTCCTTTCCGTGTCTTTTCGTTTTGTTCGTCGCGAGAATACCGCCAGCCACCACCACCGCCGAAGGCGGCAGTGGGTGGTGCATGGTTTTGTTCAGCCCATGTTAACCCTAATTCAGTAAATCATGTTTCTTCGTGGGTCTGTTTGGATTAAGATAACTTATTGGGTTCAAGTTCAAAAGTTATCATTTTATGTAAATCGTGCAGTTTCTGCCCTGTTTTGTATAAGCTATATCTTCTGTTAGGAATGTCGGATTGGGATGGAACTAGTTCCAAAAGTTCTGATTCTGAGTCTAGTAACTTTTATATGTTTTGTGGGAAAACCAGTTCGGGCCATAGCTAGTGTCAAATTGCCATTTTATACGGACAGGTCCTGTTTTAGCTGCTCTGAGAGGTGTTTTTGTAAAATTCATATAGAGTGCTAGGAATATCGTTAGGACGCGTGCGATACGTCTCTGGAACCGTAAGACATTGAACTTCCTGAATGTGGAATTAGATTTTTGGTTTGATCGGTTTAGCAGGGGTAAAATGGGTCCCGAACAGACCTGCGTTTTTAGTATAAAAGCTGGATTTTTAGTTTTGTTAAACTAGTAAAAGTGTCGTGAGTTGGGACCTTCCGTTGACGTTCTTAGTGCGTATTTAGGTGGGAAAAAGTGAGGAAGGTTGACGTACTGGTGTTGCGGCTCGGGAGCGCGTCGCGTTGTTTTGAGGTGAGTTCTCTCACCGCGTAGTTAGGAATTTCATGCATATCGTTATTTTGTGCTACGTGTTATTATGTGTTATTACGTGCTTACGTGAACTAGTTGGGATGTGATAACTAGTGGTGATTTGTTGAATTTATACGTGGATTATTTATGCTTGTGTACACCTCGGTGGGACCGAGGGCTCGGTGGGACCGAGGGCTCAGTGGGACTGAGCTAGTACAATTGTATTATCTTTACTCAGTGGGACCGAGGGCTCGGTGGGACTGAGCTGGTATCAATGTCTTTACTCGGTGGGACCGAGGTCTCGGTGGGACTGAGCTTGTGTCGATATATTTTTTTGGTGTACTCGGTGGGACCGAGGTTCGTTTTATGCATTAATCATTATGTGGTTTTTATATTCGTGGTGGTGGTGATGTTGCCTACTTGCGAGTAGGGGCGATATACGTGGGGTTACTACCTACGTGTGTGGTAGGACTCACTAAGCGTTTAGCTTACCCTTTTCCCAATATGTTGTGATTTCAGGTGCGAGCGGCAGTCGGGCTTGACGGTACACACACTAGGCGCGGAGTGTCGAGAATTGTTTAAGTTTCACTTTCAAACCTTTGGATTTTATTTTATGAAATTTCCGCTGCATAAACTTTACTAACTGCTCGAGTTAACGACGTTAACTTCATTTGAGTTACGAATTATTAAATTGTGATTGTTTTATAATGAAATGCATGTTTTAAAATTTTAAATTCCTTGTAATTTTTGGGACGTTACAACTTGGTATCAGAGCCACTCCTGTGCCGTTCAGGATGGTGGGGCAAACCTCATCGAGAACGATGAGTCCCTAAGGGGGGTGTGTGTTACACCTTAGGCAAATCTCACATCGGCCGTGGACAGGAGAGATGCTGGGTATATTAGTAAACATTGGCCTTACCAGACACAACGCGTTTTGGGGCCACAAGCATGCGGGTTCTTTGGGAACTCTGTGGTTAAGCGTGCTTGGGTGGGAGTAGTACCAGGATGGGTGACCTCCTGGGAAGTCCTTGTGAAGTCCTTGCCAGGTCGCCAAGAACAAAGCCGTGAGCTAGTGGGGCAAAGCGGACAATATTGTGTCGTGGTAAGGGGGGTGTTACAGTTGGTGAAAGTTGGATATCAAATCTTCTTGTCATTTTGAAAGCTAATGTGAACCTGTGCCTTTCTTCTTCTCTTTGTGCCATTCGGTCAGTCATTGTTTTGTGCATATTCCTTATAACAGAAGAAGCAGAGGTCGTTGCTCTTTTTGGTTTGTGGGCAATGGACTTTTCTTCTTGGGATGGATTGGGATTTTTCTTTTGGTTTTGTAGTTTGGGAGGGAAGATCTTCTTCTGTGGATGATGACAGATGTTGAACATCTACTCCAAACATTGTAGGGAATTCCAAAGAGGTGGGTGTTGCCTCTGTGGTCTTTTGAGCTTCTGGTACATGGGTTTCTTCAGCGGTTGATTCCACAGAGATGGGTTTGTCTCTGTGGTCTGTTGAGTTTGTTGATCTTTGGTTTGTTGTGGAGGGGCTTGGCTGATTTGTTCTGCTGCGATTGGTGGAGCTTGTAGTCCTCTAGTCGTAGCCTTTTCTCTTATATTCTCCCCCTCAGGATGATCTGATGGATCAGGATGGTCATCATCAGAGTCATCCCGACTCTTATCTGAAGTACCCTCTTCTCTGCAGGAAGCTTTGGGTTTCTTTGGTAGTTCTGCTCCTGCGGCCATCAACTTCGCACATACATCATCACAGAGGCCGATTAGAGTTGCAAGCTCTGCCTCTGTGTTGAAGCGCATTATGCCGACACTTTTTCTGAATTCTTTGACGTAGTTGGCATTTGCAGTAGTGAAAGAGACGATGACTTATGTGACCTGGTTTATGACATTCTGCCCGAGCTCTGTTAGCTGTGCTCTGGTCATGTAGTCTTTTGGCTGCATCATTGTAGTGTTGCCCATTGCCTCTTCTTGTACGTGTTTGAGGGCGTTCTGTAGATCTGTAGGTGTAATGCCCTTTGATTTGATGGATTGCTTGTCCATTTGTTCAAGGCAATGCTTGACTGATTCCTTGAATGCAGATGTTGCGGATATTCCGAAATCTTTAGCAGTAGAAGTGGTTGTAGTTGTGGCAATTGTTTGAGCAGAAGACTTCATCTCTGTGATGGCGGATTTCACCTCTGTGGACAGATTGTCCATTTTGGTGTTCAGATTTAGCAAGGCCGTTGATGTTGTCTCTGTAAAAGATGTGAAAGAGCTTTGCAACTCTTTCATTGTTTGGTTCACAGAGGTGACAAGGGTTTGGAACTCATCCCTTGATACTTGTGTCCCTGGTGTAACCTCTGGAGGAACAACCCCTTCTCCAGAGTGAGTCCCTGTTCCTGGGACACCTTCGTTCACCCTTGTTTATACGTTGGGGGTGGAAGGATTTCCATCTGATCTTCGAGAAGAAACCTGAGTTTCGATCTCTACAGAAGTTCTGTGAAGAACAGTGTCCAAATCCACTCCAGAGGTGGGTATCAGAATGTTCTTCTGTTGACTTGGAGACTTGTCTAGAGTCTCTTCGTCTTTGTGCTCACTACTTCTCCCTGAAAGAAGTTTTGGCCCTATTTTGTGTGTGGCAGAGGAAACAAATTCCTCTGTTGGGTGTTCTAGTGTGAGCTGGGGTGATTGATCACGAACTATAGGTGAGTCTCTCTGAGGAGACTCCCTAGGAATGGATTCCCCGGTTTTTATGGGCGCAGAAGTCGAAAGAGTGACCTCTGGCTGGATGGGTTGGGTTTGGATCGAGCTGTGCTGCTCTTGTTCAATAACACCTTCTGCAGCTAGACCTGCGGTGTTAGAAGTGTGGGTTGCACTAGGAGGGGTTTGAGGATGTGTGCCTTCTACTTCTACGGCATCTTTTTCTGTCCCTTTTTCTTTTTCTCCTATTCTATCTAAGGCCTTTTTAACCTCATCTCTGTTCCACAGAGCTTCTACTTGTAGCCTAAGCCTTTCCCTAGTTTCAACATCTGACAGGTCGATTTCTTCTATTCCTTCTTCTGAAGCTTGGCTTGGACTCCTTCTGTGGACGTCCAGTCCCTGTTGGATGAAGGGATTCTGTAGAATGTTAGGGGTTTCAGATGGTTGATCTCTGGCTGTTTGATCATCTTCTTGTAGATTGGTGTCAATGCCAGAGATAGAGAAGTCTTGTTCTTCTGTGGTGTGGTGGTCAAGTGGTGGTGCATTCCACCCAGCTGTATTTAGGGTGTTAGCAAAGTCAGGGTGTTGAAGTAAATCGTTTAAGTTTCCTTGATGAGCGAATCGATATAGGGATTGATAAGGTGATTGATATCCCTCTTCTACAACTTCTTCTTCTGCAGTTTCTTCCACCCGGGTTCCTGCGACCTCTTCTTCTGCAGTTCCTTCTTCTGCAGTTTCCTCTTCTACGATGGTAACCAATTTATCAAGTTTCTTTTTGGTCTTCCTCCTTTTTGGTTTTGGTGCCCCTTCCTCTGTGGTTTTCGATTTTCTTTTCTTCTTCTGTTCTGGAGAAGAGGGAGGAGCAGTGGAGCCAATTTCTGTGGCATGAGGAGGTGAAGGTTGATCTTCTGCAGCGCTTGTGGAGGCGCCTTCTGCAGTTTTCCTCCTCTTTGTCTTAAGGGTAGAGGCAGAGGTTTTCGAAGAAGACTTCTTTGACATGAGCTCGTCACGTTTGGCCATAAAACTAAGTTGGATTGCCATGTGTTTTGCTAGTTTCTACTTCTTCGCTTCTGTAGAGAGGGGTTCTATAACCATTGTTCCTAGGGGGACACCTAAACGCGGGGGTGTCACAGGGCTCGGTTTTGGAGTCCTATGTTCGCGTATATACTCTAACTTAAGGGTTTTGTTCGTGGCATATTTCAGAAGCTTCTTTGACAGAGGTCTGCAGTGGGTGTAGCCATCTATATGATCGGTGGGGATGTTTTTGTTCATTGGGAACTGTTTGGGAGTCGGCCCTTCCATTGGCCAGTTCTATATCATCAACAGAGGTTCGAACAGGACTCCCAATATCCTTTGGAATTGCAGAGGTGGTAGAAACTTAGGATCGTTCTCTTTTACCCTTATGGTGTTGTTCTTTCTGTCGATCGTATTGATTATCTCCTGCATCATGATGGTCGAGTAATCGAGTGGGAGATCGTAGTAGACCCCATACATGATGGTTAAGATCTGATGCGAGCTCTGGTCAATGCTGCCTATCTTCCCTGTAAGGCATCTGTTGAGGATTGAAAACAAGGTGTTCCACAGAGGTGGTAGTCTGCCTCTGCGGAAGTCATTTATCTTCCTAAGTTGGATGTTGTACCCAAGCATTTCTACAAAACGACAGAGCTCGTCGTCTGTTGGTTGTTCTGCATATCTCTTCAGTCCAAGAAGACCCCTTGTTGGTAGGTTGAACTCAAGTGAGAACATCGTTCTATTAAACTTGATTTCCAAATGCTCAGATATTTCAGGCTTGGAGATGTACCCTTTGATAAGAGAATCATCTTTATCATATCGGCAACTTTGCCAAAACTGGTTCAAATACCTAACAGGTATTTTGTTTGGGGTTCTTGAAAGTAAAGGGAAGAGGACATGATTTTCCATGATGTTTAGAAGAAGGGCATGGGCTTCGCCGAAAGCAGTGGGTGAGGGGACCAAGTAGCAATTGTTTGATTTGATTGGCAGTACCTTTTCGAAATGATAATTTGTTATAAAGTTTTGAAGATGTGTGGTCGGAGAAAAGTCAGTTGTGTCGCCGGAATCTTCTTGTTCAATATTTTTGGCGAGATGGTGGTTTTCTGAATGTTCCGAATGAGCAGGTGAATGTTCTGGTGAGTTCGCCGGAGAGTGTGCAGGGGAGATAACTTGAGAAGATGAAGCCATTTGGTAAGAAGAATAGGATTGTTGCAAGCTTTGGCAGGGTTTCGCCGGAGAAGAATGAGAGTTTGTAAAGGTTTTATAAGAAGGTAAGTTTGGGTTTTATATGAGTGTAAAATGGTAGAATTCGAAAGAGTAAAAATATATGGCAATGGATAAATATTTGGAATCCGTACTCGAGTTAGAACGGCGGGTTCAACTTTCCATAGAAAACGTTCCATGTACGCCCAATGAAAAAGAGACACGTAGGCCATGTCAGAGGATGACAGGACGTCGTGCGCGGCCCATTAATGCTAGGCGCGTGGGGTTGTTGTTAGCCATATGAATTCCACTCTAAGTAAAAATAATCGTTATTATTACAGAAATGCCCAAGTTGCAGATTGACAGAATCTCTGTGGTTTACAGAAGCTCTGTGATTTTGAAAAACTTGAAGTTCATGCCTCATATCTCATTGTTATCATAAGTTCTTCTTAACCAAAACATTTGTAAAGGCATTGGAGAGGATCGATAGGATTTTAGTGAAGAATTTTTACTCTGAGGTTTTGTGGCTCTGTTGGAACTTGCAGAAGCTCTGTCAGGGCCAGCAGAAGCTCTGTGAGGGAAAAAATCTCATAACTAAAATTCTATTAAACTTTTTGATCATCCAATTTTTAATCTGTTTTAATAGATGTTTTTTGGACATTTTTTAAAGTTGGTGTCCGAGAAAACCGTTATGAAAAAAGTTTTGTTCGAGAAGGTCATGGTGTGTGTATTCTGTTTCCGAGATAGCATTCCAAAAGATCGATAGAGGCTAAATTTGCGATCACGGAGCTTATATCTTGCAGAACCTCTGTTGAGCTCAGCAGAAGCTCTATGACCTTAAATTTCTCATAACTCAAATTTTATGAAACTTTTTGATCTTTTGATTTTTGACATGTAATTCACGGTATTTTTAGGACATATTTGACAATTTGTGTCCTAGAAAACTATTTTCAAAAAACTTTTGTACGAGAGACATACCTTTTGGTTCTCCTTTTCTCGGCAGTGATGTCTGATTTCTGTTGATATAGATTCATCGACACTCTTCTTTGGCTCCCCCTTGAAAGATTTACCTCTGTAGATCATTTCAGGGTCCCTTTTTGCCCCCCCCCCCCTTGATCTAATCACCTCTGTAGATCAAGTAATTTCCTTTTGCTCCCCCTTGACCTATGCTTGGATCAAAGAATGATAAGTTTTGCATAGAACATAGGTCATGTTTTCCAGAGGTTCTGTAGGGGTCGTCAGAGGATCTGAGCAGACCCACAGAAGCTCTGTGATACAAGAACTATTTTAAGATTGAGAATTTACATACAAAAAGAAATCAATCAAGGTAATAAAATAAAGCAATGTATTTATACACATATTTACAGAAGATAAGCTATACATACAGAGGATTTTCACGTCATATTGATCATTCCTAATTTACCCACCAAGAAATTGAATCTTTTCTCATCTAAAGCTTTGGGGAATAAGTTCGCGAGTTGATATTCTGTGGGCACGAAATGCATCTCGATTGTACTGTATTCAACATGATGTTTCAAGTATTAACTCCCAGATGTACTCTTTCGGTCGAGCATGCATCCTCCATAGTCTGAATCTGTATAGGCTTTAAGACAAAAACCAGAGTTCTGTGGATACCAGAGACCAAGACTTTTGGTCCCCTTTAGGTATCTAAAGATTCTCTTTACAACATCATAATGTGATTTCTTAGGATTAGCTTGATAACGTGCACAAAGACATATGGCATGCATAATGTCAGGTCTGCTTGCAGTTAAGTATAATAGAGATCCAATCATGCCTCTGTAAAGAGTGCATTTTACAGAGATGCCATCTGGATCTAAGAATAACTTATTTCCAGTGGCCATTGGAGTTTTCATTGCAGAGGTATCAGAGAGGCTATACTTGGAAAGAATGTCAGAGACATATTTGGCCTGATTTATAAAAATTCCTTCTGATGATTGTTTGATTTGGAGTCCTAGGAAGAATGTTAATTCTCCCATCATACTCATTTCAAACTCACTATGCATGAGTTTTTCAAAACCTTTTCACTCTTCTGTATTAGTAGACCCAAAAATTATGTCATCCACGTAGATTTGTACTAGCATTATTTCACTGTTTTTACGTTTATAGAATAAGGTTGTATCTGTTGTACCTCTGTCGTAGCCATTGACTAGAAGAAAGGTAGAAAGTCGTTCGTACCATGCTCTTGGAGCCTGTTTCAGTCCATACAGAGCCTTTTCAAGGTAGTATACATGCCTTGGGAACTTTAAGCTTTCAAACCCTGGTGGCTGATTTACGTAAACCTCTTCTTGGATTTCACCGTTGAGAAAAGCTGATTTTACGTCCATCTGATAAACTTTAAATCCTCCGTGGGCTGCGAAGGCTAAGAATATTCTTATTGCTTCGAACCGTGCGACAGGGGCAAGAGTCTCATCGTAGTCTATGCCTTCTTCTTGTCTATATCCCTTTGCCACTAATCGTGCTTTGTTTCTGATGACCACTCCATCTTCATCCTTCTTATTTCTGTAGACCCACTTAGTCCCAATGGCATGTTTCCCTCGTGGTAGAGGTACTAAAGTCCATACTCTGTTATGCTCAAACTACAGAAGTTCTTCTTGCGTGGCGTCTACTCAGTTTGGGTCATCTAGGGCTTCAGAAATCTTCTTTGGTTCTATCATACTGATAAAATTTGTAAAGAAACAAAATTTAGCAGTGGCAGATCTGTTTTTTACTGTGTCAGAAGGTTCGCCGATTATTTGCCTTGGAGGATGGCTTTTTGTCCATTTAGTTGTGCGTGGAAGGTGGTCACCAATGTCATCGAATCATTCTTCATAGGCTTCTTGTTGTTGTTGTTGTTCTTCTTCTTCTTCTTCTTGTATAGCCTCTGTAGTAGTGCGTGCCTTTGTAGTTGATCCTACAACTTTTGGAGTGATTGGTATGAGAGGTGGTGGAGTTTGTTCCTTTGAGGACGTATAGACTTGGTCCTCTATATCCTCTGTAATTGGTTCCTCTGTGGATTGTGAAGTTTGATTTTCAGCAGCTTCTGTGGTCGTTTTCCTCGTTGTTTCATCTTCTGCGGTCTCTACCTCGGCATTTGCATCTGTAGTATTTATAGAAGAAAATGAAGCATTATTTGGACCAGTTAGAGTCATACCTGTAGGATTTTGACCAATGGAAGATGGTTCTTCAGAAGCTCTGTTTGTTCCAACAGAGGGATCAATGTCGTCGTGGAACATCTCTAAAAATAGAAGATTTAAGTCTTCTTTCGTTTGCGAGATGCCAGAGGTTTCCCTTTTAAGTCCGAGTTCTGAACTGATTTGCTCAAAAGTCTTCTGGAATGAATCATCAAAAGAAACATTGATGCTTTCTACGATTTTGCGAGACCTTGTAAGGAATGCTCTGTAGGCTTTGGAAGTGGCAGAGTATCCAATGAATTTGCCTTCGTCAGCTTTAACCTCAAACTTTCCTCTGGAATCTCTGTCGTTTAAAACAAAGCATTTACATCCGAACACATGGAAAAATTTGATGTTTGGCCGCCTTTTGTTGATCAATTCGTAAGGAGTCTTGAGGTGTCTTTTCACAATGGTTGAACGGTTCTGTGTATAACAAGCGGTAGAAATCGCTTCTGTCCAAAAGTTCATCGGTAATCCGCATGCTGATAGCATAGCTCTTGCGGCCTCCACGAGCTTTCGATTCTTTCTTTTGACTACGCCGTTCTGCTGTGGAGTGCGTGCGACAGAGAAGTTCTGTGATATTCCTTTTGTAGAAAGTTAGACTTCAATGACAGATTTTTTAAATTCTGTGCCATTGTCACTTCTTAACTTCTGTATTCTGCATTCATAAAGAACTTGGATTCTTTTAATTAGATTAATCAAGATGACTGGAACATCTGATTTCTTTCGGACAAATTCAACCCATGTGAATCGCGAATACTCATCAATTAAGACAAGTATGTATTTCTTGCCACCTATGTCCTGTATGGCAATGGGACCGCAGAGGTCGACATGAAGCATGTACAGAGGCCTAGTGCAAGACACATCTGTTTTGCCTTTGTGAGAAGCTCTTCTGAGTTTTCCCATTTCACAGGCAGAACACAAATGATCCTTATTAAATTTAACATTAGGCAAACCTTTAACTAGATCAAGTTTGACCAGTTTATCCAGGGTGTGAAAGTTCAAGTGACAGAACCTGTTATGCCATAACCAGGCTTCCTCACTTTTGCAGTCTACAAGGCAAACTTTGTCCTTGTTCTTGGAACAAAAATTCATCAGATACAGATCACCTCTTCTTTCGGCTCGCAGAAGTTCCATTCCTGTGTCTTCACTTTGCAGAGAGCAGAAAGTTCTTTTTAATAACACATCAAATCCTGTATCACAGAGTTGACTTACACTGAGTAGGTTGTGTTTAAGGCCATTCACATATGCAACTTTGTATACAGAGACGTTTTCCTTCTGTATGACTCCATAGCATTTGATGTGTCCCTTCTTGTCGTCTCCAAAAGTTACAGATCCACCATCATGTGTTTCTTTGTACGTGGATAGTAAACTTCAGTCGCCAGTCATGTGCCTTGAGCATCCGGAGTCAAGATACCAAATTGGCACAAACCGCTTCTGTAAGACAATCACAGAGACTTAGGTATCCATATCCATATGGGTCCAATATTGTTAGAATTTTTCAAGTTTGCCTTAGCATTCTTGAAATACATTTTATCTTTTGTAGAAAAATCAGATTGTTTCTCTCTTGGTTCTGACTTTGGAGTTTGAATTTTAGAGGAAAGTAAGCAATCTGGACTTGAGAAGTGATTATTCAATTTGAACATAAGATCAAAGCAATGACAGTATTTAATATGAGACGTGATTTGTTTGAACTTTTCATTGAATTTATTGAACTGAACCACAGAGGCATTACATTCTTTCTTAACATTAGATTTCCTATTACAAGAAGATCTATGAATACTAGAATGTTGTTTGCAAAAGTCTTGTTTAGGTCCTGCCTTCTGTGAGTCTCTTCTGTGGTGAACATCTTTTTTCACTGTCACAGAGGAAAAATATTTGCTAGCTTCAGGCCTTTTTTCTTTTTGTTGCCAAATGGGATTCTCTTTAATTTGCTTTAAAGGTTTTGAAAATTTTGAGCTTTTAGGATTTTCAGAGGCCTTTTTCAGATTATCAAGCTCTGTAGAGGTTTTGACTTGTATACATATTTTGAGAAAATCTGGACAGATAGGTATCTCTGTGATTTTCTCTTTTGGAGAAATTGTTCTGTTAAGAACCTCAGAGGAGAATTTAACATCCCCTGTGTCACAATGAACTATCCCTGATTTAGAATCAGTCTCTGAGTCGTTATAGGATGAATCGTCCTCATATACAGAGGTTGAGTCATCTCGTTCGACAGAGGCTGGATTTTCTGAGCATGTATCGTACGAGCTTTCTTCCTCTGTAGAATAACTTTCATAGATAGCAGAGGTTTCTGATGAGATCTCTTCAGCGAGAATTTGATCTATAGAAGATGTACAGAGATTTTCTAAAACATTTGATTTGAAAACTTCCAAAATTTTATTTTCAATTGAGTCTTTAAGTTTTTCTTCTGAAAAGATGGGTTTAAACTCAAGAGCTTTTGCAGATAATTTCTTTTCGACATTTATCATACCACACATTGATCATCTTCGTATGTTTCCTCAAGTGAGGTTCTGCACAGATTTTAACCCTTTTACTTACAGAGAGTTTTAGTCTTTTATTTTGGTTTGTTTGTTTTTCCCAAAACAAATAGAGAAGACAGAGGTTTTAGTCTTTTATTTTCAACACCTAAGGTAATATCACTGTACCCTATACCTCGTCTTGCTATTTGGGAGTTTACCTTTTCATACACCTTTATGTGCATCTTTATAATTTTAAGTAAAACTTCTCTTCTTAGAAGATCTTGCCAAAGTACCTCTCTCTCTCTTTGAAAGTATTATTTGAAAGCTCTTATGTCAGTTGTTTCACTCCTAGAAACTGAAAGCTCTTTTGTTTTGATTTTTAAAGCAGAGGTTAATTCAGAAATTTGCCCTTTTAAAGGATCTATATTTTTGCTCCAATATTTTTCTACTCTTTCCTTTTCTTCCTTTTCTCTCATCAAAGGTGAGTCTTTTCTGAATGCTTTCATTTATCTCTTTTAGTTCAATCAGTTCAATGTTAAGTTTAATTGAATCATTATCTACAGATTTAGTACAAGAGGTAGAGTTTGAAATGGATACCTCAGTGTCAGTGTCGGAGTCGACTTCTGCCATGCCACAGAACAGGGCATTGGTGGTGAATTCATCATCAGAGGTAGAGTCTGACTCGAAGTCCTCCTTGTTTGCTTCAGAATGCCCTTTGTTCGCCATTAGGGATTTTTGCGCATAATATTCAGCCTTCTTTTTGTAAAAAGCTGAGTCTTTCTATGGGCGATTTTGTCTACTTCTGCATTCTTTTGCGAAATGGCCTGGCCTGCCGCAGTTGAAACAACCTTGAGAGGTGTTTCCAGTTCGATCGTCGGACTTCGGTTGATCTCCACCTTTCTCTGTTCGGCATTCGTGTTCGTAATGACCAGGCTTACCACATTTGTAGCATTCTTGTGTGTTACCTACCTTGTCATCTGACCTCTGTCGGTCATTTCCTCTGTAGTTTCTGTCGCTCGACCTCTGTTGGTCATCATTTCTGTAGTCTGACCTCTGTCGGTCACTCGATTCTTCTCTTCTTCCATCATCTCTTCTACCGCTCTGTTGTCTCTGCTATATCTGTCATTTCCAGAATTCCTTTGGTTACCTCTAAACTCTCTTGTCAATAGAGCCAATGATTTAGCTAATGACGCAAGAGTTATCTCTTCCTCTATCAGCTCGTCTTCTTCGCTATCAACCATCACTATCTTCTTCTTCTCCTCTGTTGCTCTCTCATTTCTCGGTCTTTCTGTAGCCTCTAATGATTTACTAACCAATGCGTATGGTGCAATGGTTAGTGTTTTAGCCTGTGCTTTTTGAGGCTCTTGTGCAGCTAGTGTTCCATAGAAATCAGAGAGTGTCCATGAGTCTAGATCTTGGTTTGTTTGTAAATACATAGACAATTGAAGCCACTCATCATTCAGGCTCTTTAGAAACATGACGTTATTTTCTTCCGAGGTTCTGTGAATGCCAGACTTTCTGCATTTGTTTATGAGGGAGTTGAACCGGTCGTATGTTGTTTGCAGAGGCTCTGAAGGCATGATATTCTTTTATGGATTGTGCCCTTCGGTTCTTCTGTGTTTTAGCACCCCCTTCCAACTGTCTTTCTAATTCTTTCCAAATATTCTTTTTGTTTTCTGTGCAACTTCATCTTCTGCCTTATCTTCATTTGACCATTCTCCGTTTGGCTTAGGTTTTTGATGTTCAGGGATTTCAGGAGATTCAGCAGTAGCTGGTACACGTGGCATAGTTATCATAGGAACCGGAGGAGGGTTGTAAAGATATTGTTTGAGAGTTTTTTCAGTACCCTCAAAGAAATGAACCATTCTTATCTTTCATTGAGGATACTCATCTCGAAGGAGAGTAGGAGGTTTGGTTAATGATCCAGCAATGAAAAAGTTATTGGTATTTGTCATTGTAAGAGTTTTTCAGGGGTTCAGAAAGGATAATATGATGAAAGATTTATGAGTATGAAGATCTGGAAGGATTTCTGGGTAATAACTAATATCCAGAATTACTTTACTGGTGTTCTAACCTGGAAAAATGGTTTCTATAAGAATGAATCAAAGAGTGATAGGAAAACAGAAACCTTTTTAATTATGATGAAGAGTAGGTTAAAAAACAGAATGAAATCTATCAATAATGTTGTCAAACGAGGATCAGTTGATATTAAAAATCAAGCTAAGCTCTGATACCAATTGTTGGTTCACGTTTTGTTTAAACAAGATTATCAGATCTATTAGTTCAAGTTTATGTTTTGATGCGGAAGCGTATTTGAAGAACTAACAGATATGTTTGATAGATTTAGAACACAATATAAATAAACAGTGAACAAGAAATAATATCTCAAAGTTTACTGAATATATATATATATTAAGAACAGATTTAAGAACAGTGAGTAAGCAAAACTTTAAAACAGATATGACTCTCAAAATGTATAAGCTATGTGTTCTTGTGATGTTTTTATCTCTTGATTCTTGATTAGGAAGAACTCAACTTGAGTCTTCCTTATATACTACTCTAAGGGGACCATAAAGCATAAGCTACTATTCAGAACGGACGACATGAATAGTTGAACGGATGGCATGAACAGTTGAACGTGCTGTATTGCATTTAATGCCGCAGACGTCTATTATGTACTAAGCCCTATTGAGTCCACTCAGAGTTTGACACGTTGAAGTTGGACAGGGTACGTTGCCATGCAAGTTGATGAACAGGTCCAGGAACAGTAGCAAGATATTATAAATATCTTCCAAGTCTTTAGAGAGGACCGCAGAGGCTCTGTAAAGTGTTACAGAGGTTCTGCGGTATGGTCCTTTGTAGATCAGTCTTTACCGGATTCCGAGTCTTTGGTCTTCTTTGCGCGTATGACAGAGCTTCTGTAGGATGTCTCTGTAGCTTCTGTAGCTTCTTGACCTTGATCTCTCGGTAAGTTCGGCAGAGCCTCTGTAAGAGGCTTTCTTCACTTGGCCTATTTTTCACTACTTCTAAATACTTCTACGATTAGGAAGATTGAAGTTAACATGTTTATATAGTGAGATTAGAGAGAGAGAAAATCTTGAGCGGGAAAAGATTTTCCTCATGACACGGACACGTGTTTGCATTTGATTGTAAGGTAAACGAAGCGTGCAATTGTGTGTCAGAAAAGAACGTGCCAGGGGTTATCCGTTGCGATGACATCACATATGTCCTTTCATATTTTAGGATGTCTATGAGGTTTTGAAAGCTCACGGACACTTTTGAAAACATGAAGCACTGAATAGAAATATCAGTGTGGTTTTAGAAATTTCAATGTATCGCTGATTAAGGAAGATATATTCAGCGATGCAATTTGTCTTGAAATCTTGCATTTACATGCGATTGTCAGCGAGAAAAAAAACATACCTTGATATCAGTGAATCAAGTTTATTCAGAGAGAAAATGATAGAATGGGTTTTATTATTGTTTTATCCTATCGCTGATCAAATGTGAACCACTGAAGATTTTACTCTTCAAAGTTCAGCATTCCAAGCTCGCCGATGAGAAAGTTGAATCTTGTCTCATCAAGAGGTTTGGCACTTGTGCTGTCGCAGTAGATTGGAATTTTCGAGAGCTGAAGGTCATAGTCTAGTAGTTGATTTCTCATCCACAAGACCTGAGAACAACAGCTTCCAGCGGCTACATACCCAGTTTCAGCTGTGGAGGTGGACACTGAGTTTTGCTTTTTACTTGTCCAACTCACCAGCTTTCCACCTAGGAGCTGACAGCCTCCTGTGGTGCTTTTCCTATCCAATTTGCAACCTGAAAAATAACTATCTGAATAGGCGATTAGATCAAACCCTGAGTCTTTAGGATACCAAATACCTAGGTTCATAGTACCCTTAAAGTAACGAAAGATTCGCTTTACAGCGATCATATGAGATTCCTTAGGTTCAGCTTGATATCGTGCACACAAACAGGTTGCATCCATAATATCGGGTCGGCTAGCTGTAAGATACAAAAGAGAGTCGATCATCCCACGATACAGCGTGACATTAACAGGTATTCCACTTGAATCCTTGTTTAGTGTCAGCGGTGGTGCCATAGGGGTTTTCATAGCTGAACTCTGAGTTAAGTCGAATTTCTTCAGCATATCTTTAACATACTTTCCCTGATTAATGAAAGTTCCTTTTTCATTTTGCTTAATCTGAAGACAAAGGAAATATGTTAGCTCACCCATCATGGTCATTTTATACTCTTCTTTCATTCTATCAGCGAAACGAGTACAAAGGTCAGGGTTAGTAGAACCAAATATAATGTCATCAACATATATCTGAACAAGAATGATATGACCTTTCACTATTCTAAAAAATAGAGTTTTGTCGATTTTACCTCGCTCAAATTTTTCAATATGGAGATAAGTAGAGAGAGTGTCATACCATGCACGAGGAGCTTGCTTTAAGCCATAAAGTGCCTTATCCAGTTTATAAACATAACCTGGACGCTTAGGATCTGAGAATCCTGGAGGTTGTTCCACATAGACTTCTTCATTCATCTTTCCATTTAGAAACGCTGACTTAACATCCATCTGATATACTTTGAAGTCTTTGTGTACAACGTATGCTAAGAATAGACGAATAGATTCTAGTCTTGCTACTGGAGCAAATGTTTCGTCGTAATCTATGCCTTCCTCTTGTCTGTAACCCTGAGCAACAAGTCGAGCCTTGTTGCGGGTTACATTTCCATGTTCGTCCAACTTGTTTCGATAGACCCTTTTAGTGTCTATCACTGTTTTGTCAGTTGGTCTTCGAACAAGTTTCCAAACTTTGTTTCTTTCGAATTCAGTCAGCTCTTCTTGCATGGCGCTGACGCAGTTTGGATCTTTGAGGGCCTCATCTATTTTCTTTCGTTCAATCAGAGAAATAAAGTTTACAAATAAACAAATATTACCTGCACTTCGTCGAGCCTGAACACCAGCGTTTGGATCACCAAGAATTTGATCAATTGGGTGATTTACAGTCCATCACTGAGCAGGAGCATAAGTCGCTGACTCAAATTGAACTGGAGGAGCTGAAGATGAAGCTTCAACAACTTCTGGAATATCAGCCAAGAGAGGAGTAGGTGCAGATGTCATTATATTCACTGATTGCTGAGAAGTAGATGGAATGTCTGAGACATTTGGTTTAGAAGCAGGTATAGTGTTTAAAGGAACATCTGAGACCCATGATGTTTCAGCTTCACTATTCTGCATATTTGGGATGATAGTAGGACTATCATCTTCAACTGTATGAGTATGAGGAGTGTGAATATTTTCTGAATCACCAAGATGAGAAAACATCCATTGATTCAGTTCTTCAGTATCAGCGAACGGTTTAGAGTTCGCTGAACGGGATTCGTCAAACGTGACGTGAATAGTTTCTTCAACAGTTTGTCTTCTTCGATTGAAGACTCTGAAGGCTTTGGTGTTTGAAGAATATCCAAGAAAGATTCCATCATCAGCCTTAGGATCAAACTTTCCAAGGGCATCTCTGTTATTCAATATGAAACACTGACATCCAAAGATGTTGTCACACCCCGCTAAAGCGGAAACACGAGGTATGACAGCGTAGGGTTTCATTCAAAAGGTAACAGACAACACCAACCACAAGTTTAATACAGTAGTACAAAATATTACATTACAATGTCTTTAACCCAAAAAGTTCCAAAAGGAAAGACGACAAATACAAAAATTAACAATATAAGTTTTAAGAGTCTTGATGTTGATGTCATCAAACAAAATGCACCCTACGTGCCTTCACTTACTTCTTATTCCCTGAAAAGCATGTTTAAAACGAAAAGGTCAACTACAAAGAGTTGGTGAGTTCACAGGTTTTTCATATCCAAACAGTTTTCAACCAAAGATTATTTTCGTGAGTCTTTTGTCACGACAAGCTTTAAATTTAAAATCTTATGAGTACACCTTACAATAAATGACTTTCGCAAGATATATGATTGTTGAGCCACTACTAAGCCTCCGACAACTTACGCCCCGCGGACTACCTCAGAGGTGGTATGATGGCCACATGAGTAGAACATTATTATCAGATAAAGTGCACCCCTACTCGTCAGTTTAAGGTGGGTTTGTCAAACCAAATAGAGCTATCCACAAATATCACCGGCTCGTTATCAGTTAATAAGTAGTGTACCTATTGGGGACTTAACATTTTTATTATCACTCAACATATCTTGTCACTTATGTAAATTTGTACATTCATTTGTACTCATTTCTTAAATCATAAATATCCACAATTTTACTATCATGAATCATTTAGCATTTTAAAATCATAACATGCTTTTCACCCCAAACATTTAAGCAAGTAAAACGGGGCTGTGAAAACTCACCTTTTAGCGTAGATGCGCAAGTAGTGAAAGATTGTTCACTTAATCCTCTTTACGGGCTCCCTATAAGGTCAAACAATCTCTATGAGTCCTTCATAGCTAACCCCAAAGTTAAACTTACCTAACTTAATCCACGTCTTTTGAAATGCCTTATCTTTAGTAATTAAGTTGAAATGCACAAATTAGCATTGTTCAAGTGTTTTTAATCATCAATATGAATGGTTATAAGAAAGACTCAGCAGTTTCCAAAATACTCAAGCTGACAGAAACTTCATACTACAACAGTGACTATTTTACAACACTTTCCAGGATGACAAATTTACCCATTTTTTTATATGTAGTACTATACTGTGTTAAGGAAGTTTTGACCAAATTTCGCAATATTTGGAGGTGTTTAAGGGGTTCAAATAATTTTTATAAAACAGTGCAACCCAGTACCTAAGACAGTTTGCACCCTTCTGTGGAAACAGGCTTTTGGAGGGTCAAAACATAATCTTTTTCAGAGTTTTTACATGTTTTGAAAACCTAACTCATAAAGGTATCTTATGGAAAACGATTCACGAATTTTTGATGAGTTTTGAGTGACTTATGGTCGAATGAAGTTGCATGTACCAATCTGCCAATTCTGGACAGCTTGACACACTTGGCTTGCATAAAATATTTGAGTGACCAAAACTCCATATTTTTGAATGAAACCAATTGCATGTAGATACTAACTCAACTAAGGAACTTCCAGAAGAAAAATGAGAAACTTTTATTCATTTTACAGAGAGTTATAAGCAAAACCAAGTGACACAACAATCTGACAGACCATCTGCTGCACATCAAATATGTTCTAAGGAGTTGAAGGCTCAAAACTCAATATTTTCGTATGAGACCAGTGGGGTTTGAACCCCAACTCATTAAAATTTACTCCAGAAGAAAAATCAAGGAATTTGGACATGAATTGACCAAGATATGGTCGTCCAAGTCACATGCAACAATTCTGCCAGATTCTTAACTCAACCATTCTTAAGAAAACTTCATTTTTAAGCATCCCATCATTCATAGATGTGGATTCCTTTGTTAGGGATTCAATCCCCACATCATATAACATGATATTTAAAAGAAAATACTTTAAACTTATAAAGAAAATGTGCATGCAAAGTCCAAAAATCCAGATTCTTATACAAGAACAAAACCCACATTTTTTATGATTTTGCTCATTTTTCTCAAGTTCATGATGGAAGTTCATAGATTTTCACCACATTATGGACATTTCTCATGTCCTTGGTGTTTTATCTCCCTTCTAGAACAAGAAAAAGAGTTCATCCATTTGGATGAAATAAAAGTGTAGAACAAAGTAGGAAAAATGGCATAAAAAGGTGCCAAAAAGTATGAAATATCACAAGTTTGGAGTTCTTACCTTAGGAGGATAATGCAAGTACTTCAAGTTCTTTAGGATTTCGTTTTTGGATGCTTGTAAGGGCTGAAAGTTTCTGGAGTTTGAAGGTTAAAATGATGAAGGTGATGGAGAGGACAAGTAACCTTCAAGAGAGAGAGGGAGAAAGAAGATGGGTGGTCTTTTTTTTTGAGAGTTTGAAATGAATCAAAACTAAAACAATGAGGGGGGTTTAAGGGAGGGGGTGGCCGGCCACACTTGGGCCCCCAACCCTTTGCAACATATTTTTTTTTTAAAAAGAATAAGCCCAAAATCATTTTCTTGTAAAAATCACTTTTAACTAGCACTTTAATTGCAAAACAAGCTTCTAAAATACCTTCTTGTTTTATTTTTAAATCTTGTAAAAAGAAAAGTTTAAGTATAAAGTAAAACCCTATATATTTATATAGGTTATACGTTATTTAAGGTATTTTGGCATTTCACAAGGTGTTCCGGTTAATCTTGGGTCAAAACCGGGTCTTTTAGGCAACTACCGGGAATTCTAGCGATCTTTCGCTTTAATATATTCTGAATGGGTCCTATTAGGGTATATTCCCTCTACTAACATTAGTGAGGGTTTAACAGCTGCTAACCTGGAAGTTTAGATTTTTGCCGAATGTTACAGTTTTCCCCTGTTAGAGAAATTTTGTCCCGAAATTTAATGACTGGCATTCTCAGTTGGTTCCTTGTCGAACAGCTGAGGATATTTACTCCTCATAAAGTCCTCTCGTTCCCAAGTGTATTCAGGTCCGTGCCTTGCATCCCAACGAACTTTTACGATCGGGATCTTGCTACGTCTTAACCGCTTAACATCTCGGTCAAGTATTTCCACGGGTTCGTCTACGAAACGTAACTGCTCGCTTACTTGTATGTCTTTCAACGGTAGGACCAACGATTCATTCGATAAGCATTTCTTCAAGTTCGACACGTGGAATATGTCGTGAATGGCGCTTAACTCTTGTGGTAGCTTGAGTCTATATGCGACCGGTCCAATCCTTTCCAGTATCTCAAATGGACCGATGTATCTTGGACTTAACTTGCCTCTCTTCCCAAATCGTACCAAACCTTTCCATGGCGATACTTTGAGTAGTATCCTATCGCCCACCTGAAATTCCAATGGCTTCCTGCGATTATCTGCATAACTCTTTTGACGAGTCCTGGCTACTTTAAGTCTTTCTTGTATGGTTACGATCTTGTCCGTAGTCTCCTGAATTATGTCGGGTCTTATCAGTTGTCTGTCTCGGACCTCCAACCAACTGAGTGGGGATCTACACTTGCGTCTATACAAGGCTTCGTACGGCGCGCACTTCAAGCTGGTATGGTAGCTATTGTTGTAGGAGAATTCGACTAGCGGTAAATGAGTATCCCAACTTCCACCAAAATCCATCACACAGGCCCGCAACATGTCTTCTAGTGTTTGAATAGTTCTTTCTGTCTGACCGTCCGTCTGCGGGTGGTAGGCAGTGCTCAAATCCAAACGCGTGCCCAACGCTTTCTGGACTAATCGCCAAAGGTGTGACGTAAAACGGCTATCTCTGTCCGAGATAATGGAAGTAGGTACTCCATGACGCATCACAATCTCGTTGATGTATATCTGAGCAAGCTTTTACGTCTTGAAGTCCTCTCGGATAGGCAGAAAATGTGCAGATTTCGTAAGCCGATCCACTATAACCCAGATTGAATCATGTCCTTTCCTTGTCCTGGGTAACTTAGTTATGAAATCCATACTTATTTGTTCCCATTTCCACTCTGGAATCTCAGGTTGCTGAAGAAGACCTGATGGTTTCTGATGTTCAGCCTTAACCAGTGCACAGGTTTGGCACTTGCTTACATAACAAGCAACATCTTTCCTCATCCCTGGCCACCAGTAGTATTCCTTCAGATCCTTGTACATTTTATCGGCCCCGGGGTGAATTGAATATCTTGATTTATGCGCTTCATCCAAGATTACTGCTCGCAGATTTACGACCTTAGGTACCCAAACTTTATTTCGGAAGTAACGCACCCCGTCTGGTTGTGTTTCAAATTCCTCTTCCAGATGATGTAGGGTTTCGTTTTTCAAATTCTCCTCTTTTAATGCTTCTTCTTGAGCTTCGAGAATTTGGTCCTTAAGACTCGTCCGGACCATCGTTCCAATGGCTCTTGCCCTCGATGGCTTCACTCTTTCTTTTCGGCTTAACGCATCGGCTACTACATTAGCCTTGCCTGGGTGGTACTTTATCTCGCAATCGTAATCGCTAAGCAGTTCAACCCATCTCCGTTGTCTCATATTCAGCATTTTCTGATCAAAAATGTGTTGTAGGCTCTTGTGGTCGGTAAAGACGGTACATTTAGTGCCGTAGAGGTAATGTCTCCAAATCTTGAATGCGAACACTACGGCTCCTAATTCCAAATCATGGGTGGTATAATTCTTTTCGTGAACTTTAAGTTGTCTTGATGCGTAGGCAATAACCTTGTCTTTTTGCATTAGCACACACCCCAACCCTTGGTGTGAGGCATCGCAGTAAACAACAAAATTGTCTGCACCCTCTGGTAAAGCTAAGATCGGTGCATTGCAAAGCTTATGCTTAAGCATATGAAAAGCTTCTTCTTGTTTTTCTCCCCAATCGAACTTTTTATCCTTCTGGGTTAATGCCGTTAATGGTTGTGCAATTTTGGAGAAATTTGCAATGAAACGCCGATAGTAACCAGCTAAACCGAGAAACGAACGAATTTCAGTCGGAGTCTTTGGGGCCTCCCACTTCTTGATGGCTTCTATCTTGGCCGGATCGACATGAATTCCATCTTTATTAACTACATGCCCAAGAAATTGCACTTCACGAATCCAAAATTCGCATTTGGAAAGTTTAGCATACAGTTTCTGGTCTTTGAGCAGTTCTAGTATTTGCTTTAAATGTTGCTCATGTTCCTTCTTGCTTTGCGAATAAATTAATATATCATCTATGAACACAATTACGAATTTGTCCAAGTACGGTCGACATACTCTGTTCATTAGGTCCATAAAGACTGCTGGAGCGTTTGTCAGTCCAAAAGGCATGACTAGGAACTCATAATGTCCATATCGAGTCCTAAACGCTGTCTTAGGAATGTCCTCCTCACGAACTCTCATTTGATGATATCCGGACCGAAGATCGATCTTTGAAAAGTAAGTAGCGCCTCGAAGTTGGTCGAACAGGTCATCGATTCGAGGAAGAGGATATCGGTTCTTGATGGTCAGCTTGTTGAGTTCTCTGTAGTCGATACACATTCGAAAAGAACCATCTTTCTTTTTTACGAATAAAACTGGAGCTCCCAGGGTGAGCAGCTGGGTCTGATGAATCCTTTATCGAGTAGCTCCTGAAGTTGGCCTGACAACTCCTGCATTTCTGAAGGTGCTAACCGGTAAGGTGATTTCGCCACGGGTGCCGCTCCCGGAATTAAGTCAATATGAAATTCCACTTGTCTAGGTGGGGGTAATCCAGGTAATTCATCTGGGAATACTTCGGGAAAATCTCGTACTATTGGAAAGTCTTGAATATTCTTCTCCTTGATCTCCTTATCCACCACGTGTGTCAGAAACGCAACACAATCTTTCCGCAAATACTTTCGCATCTTCATACTCGACACCATTTTGAATTTTCTCCCGGAGTTTTCTCCCTGTATTTCAAGTACTCTTCCTTCCGGTTGTGGTATTCGGACGATCTTTTCGGAGCAAACGATTTCAGCGCGATTTTTCGATAACCAATCCATACCTACTACTATATCGAAGCTTCCTAGTTTGATTGGAATTAAATCTATGCTAAAATCTTTTCCCGCCAGTTTAGGGTACAATTATTAATTACATCTCTGGCCCTAACTTCCTGCCCATTAGCAAATTCAATAACATATATCTCTTCCAACTTTCGGGTTCTCAAGTTTAATTTCAACCTAAAGTCTAACGATACAAAACTTTTATCTGCTCCAGAATCAAAAAACACAGATGCACGATGGTTGTTCAAGAGAAACGTACCTGTGACTACATCCGGGTTCCGTCTTGCTTCATCGGCCCCAATCTCAAATACTCGACCCCGTGCCTGACCTCCTTGATTCCCTTGATTGACTGGTCGCGCTTGATTTGCATTAGGCCGTCGGTTCAGTCTCGGACATGCGCTCCGAAAGTGATCTGGACTACCACACTCGTGGCAGGTTCGTTTTCCTCCACTCTTGCAATCCCTGGCGACATGGCCTCCTTTGTTACACTTGAGGCAAATGATGCATCTTCCAAGGTGACGATTATTGCACTTGCTGCATCTTGGGCATGGCCCTTTTTCTTTCTCCTCGGCCTGTGCTTGAATTCCAAAATTTCCTGTTACTCTCTGACCCTTGTCTGATCTTCCCCCAAATTGCCTTCTCGCAGGCTCCTCTATCTTTCTTTTCCCTGCGACTTTGTCATTCCCAGTTGTTCTCGAACGATTTGCGTTGTTGGTGAGTCTCGTTGCTACATTCACTGCTTCTTGAAGAGTCTTCGGGTCAGCTGAAGTCACATCTCCTCTGATTTCTTCAGATAAACCCCACACATATCTATCCACTCGGTTTTCCTCGGGCGTCACCAAGTGTGGCACCAGCTTTGCCAGCTCATGGAAACGGGCAGTGTAAGAATCTATGTCGTTTCCTTTCATTTCATGGTTCCACAGTTCTGCTTGCAGCTTCTGGATCTCACTCCTTGGGCAGTACTCCTCTTTGAGCATCTTTTTGAACTCATCCCATGTCAGTCTATTGGCCACATCCCGGCCTCGGGTTTGTACTTGAGTGTTCCACCATGTTAATGCCCGTCCTTGCAGAAGGCAAGCGGCATATTCCACCTTGTTTCCTTCAGTACATTTACTGATATTGAGAACAGACTCCATACCTTCTACCCAAGCCAATAATCCAACGGCTCCCTCAGTTCCGTGGAATTCCTTAGGGTTGCAGCCCCTGAAAGTCTTGTATGTGCATTCCCGATTTCCGGCCGTTCCCGCATTGTTTGGATTAGCATTCAGTCCAGCTGCTACTTAGCTGACAATGTTCGGAAGTGCAGACATAATTTGCTCATCCACTAGCCGTGCGACTTCAGGATCCTCCCTTCTTGGAGGCATAGTCCTACAGTTATGGTTTTAGTTAAGGATTTAGTCGCATGGTCACTAATACTGTTATTTGATTAAACTTCCTACTTGTTATGTGATTCTAAGTTATGGTACTATTTCAGGCATACTATCATTATTATCTACACGTATTGTCATAACAACATACCACAATTTCATAATCATGCATTAGAAGTACTTGAGATATATACACATTAACCAAGCATTTAATTCATAAGCCGTACATATTCAATTCCCCAAAAGAAACAGTTAACAAAACATGCAATGTTTGAAATTTAAACGGCTAAATGCCCCAAAAATATGAGTTTAAGTTTAAATAAATCCCAAAAGTTCCACAATCAATGGTCTTCTAGTGCATCATCATCCAAATCAGCACCCCTATCATCAACATCAGTGCTCCTATCACCCACATCCAGCACATATACAGGGTCCTCATCTCCCTCCTAGTGGCATCAACTACCTCCATGGTTCTATCGGAGACCTCATCATGTGCATTTAAGACCCCCATTATTGCATTCAGGTGTTCATGCTGTATGTCCAACCTCTCCTTATGAAGTTGCACATCTCGTGACATCAGTAGAACCCACTGACTCTCCCGAGCAGTCATACCGGGAGGATGAGCCACAGGAACCCCGGTTACCACTTGGGTGGCTCCGGATTGCGCCCCCTGCCGGGACGACTCTCCTATGTCTCTTGATGGGTTTGTGAATCTCACACATCTAGGTAATGGTACGCTCTTCCTTGCCGTGGTTATTACTCTTGGACCACGCAACGTAGTCGGATGGGGTCGAATGAGTGATGCATAGTTTATTTCAAGGTCGACATCGTACGGGTCTCTTTCCACTTCAGCAGGTCTACGGTCCCTAGGTCGGCTAGTGACGTAGCCGGATGGGTCGGCCGAGTACGAGTGCCCTGAGGGAGTGTGCTCCGATGGGTCGTGTTCGGATGGGTCGTGTTCGGATGACATAGTGAGCTGCGATAATAGTAGACTTTGTTATTATGTGTATTATTGTAAGTGCCTAAAATATGCAATGTTTATGCAGACACACACAAAATCATGTTTTCCCATTTCAAGTAAAAATTTATTTTAAGCATACTTCCATTATGACCAACCCGAGTCTCTCATTATATTTACCCGAATTAAACATAGGTGATCAGGCTTTGTTTAATTGAGGTATAATAATGTGACATTCGACTTGGTTATATTAGCAACATACTCCAGATTTTAGACAATCCTTTCGAAAACCATTTTGAAAATAGTTTGCGTTATGGTTGGGTTATAGTTTGTGGTTCCCATAAGAAAACCAGCATTCTCTATAACCTTAGGCTCTGATACCAAATCTGTCACACCCCGCTAAAGCGGAAACACGAGGTATGACAGCGTAGGGTTTCATTCAAAAGGTAACAGACAACACCAACCACAAGTTTAATACAGTAGTACAAAATATTACATTACAATGTCTTTAACCCAAAAAGTTCCAAAAGGAAAGACGACAAATACAAAAATTAACAATATAAGTTTTAAGAGTCTTGATGTTGATGTCATCAAACAAAATGCACCCTACGTGCCTTCACTTACTTCTTATTCCCTGAAAAGCATGTTTAAAACGAAAAGGTCAACTACAAAGAGTTGGTGAGTTCACAGGTTTTTCATATCCAAACAGTTTTCAACCAAAGATTATTTTCGTGAGTCTTTTGTCACGACAAGCTTTAAATTTAAAATCTTATGAGTACACCTTACAATAAATGACTTTCGCAAGATATATGATTGTTGAGCCACTACTAAGCCTCCGACAACTTACGTCCCGCGGACTACCTCAGAGGTGGTATGATGGCCACATGAGTAGAACATTATTATCAGATAAAGTGCACCCCTACTCGTCAGTTTAAGGTGGGTTTGTCAAACCAAATAGCGCTATCCACAAATATCACCGGCTCGTTATGAGTTAATAAGTAGTGTACCTATTGGTGACTTAACATTTTTATTATCACTCAACATATCTTGTCACTTATGTAAATTTGTACATTCATTTGTACTCATTTCTTAAATCATAAATATCCACAATTTTACTATCATGAATCATTTAGCATTTTAAAATCATAACATGCTTTTCACCCCAAACATTTAAACAAGTAAAACGTGGCTGTGAAAACTCACCTTTTAGCGTAGATGCGCAAGTAGTGAAAGCTTGTTCACTTAATCATCTTTACGGGCTCCCTATAAGGTCAAACAATCTCTATGAGTCCTTCATAGCTAACCCCAAAGTTAAACTTACCTAACTTAATCCACGTCTTGTGAAATGCCTTATCTTTAGTAATTAAGTTGAAATGCACAAATTAGCATTGTTCAAGTGTTTTTAATCATCAATATGAATGGTTATAAGAAAGACTCAGCAGTTTCCAAAATACTCAAGCTGACAGAAACTTCATACTACAACAGTGACTATTTTACAACACTTTCCAGGATGACAAATTTACCCATTTTTTTATATGTAGTACTATACTGTGTTAAGGAAGTTTTGACCAAATTTCGCAATATTTGGAGGTGTTTAAGGGGTTCAAATAATTTTTATAAAACAGTGCAACCCAGTACCTAAGACAGTTTGCACCCTTCTGTGGAAACAGGCTTTTGGAGGGTCAAAACATAATCTTTTTCAGAGTTTTTACATGTTTTGAAAACCTAACTCATAAAGGTATCTTATGGAAAACGATTCACGAATTTTTGATGAGTTTTGAGTGACTTATGGTCGAATGAAGTTGCATGTACCAATCTGCCAATTCTGGACAGCTTGACACACTTGGCTTGCATAAAATATTTGAGTGACCAAAACTCCATATTTTTGAATGAAACCAATTGCATGTAGATCCTAACTCAACTAAGGAACTTCCAGAAGAAAAATTAGAAACTTTTATTCATTTTACAGAGAGTTATAAGCAAAACCAAGTGACACAACAATCTGACAGACCATCTGCTGCACATCAAATTTGTTCTAAGGAGTTGAAGGCTCAAAACTCAATATTTTCGTATGCAACTCATTAAACTTTACTCCAGAAGAAAAATCAAGGAATTTGGACATGAATTGACCAAGATATGGTCGTCCAAGGCACATGCAACAATTCTGCCAGATTCTTAACTCAACCATTCTTAAGAAAACTTCATTTTTAAGCATCCCATCATTCATAGATGTGGATTCCTTTGTTAGGGATTCAATCCCCACATCATATAACATGATATTTAAAAGAAAATACTTTAAACTTATAAAGAAAATGTGCATGCAAAGTCCAGAAATCCAGATTCTTATACAAGAACAAAACCCACATTCAATCCCCACATCAAGTTCATGATGGAAGTTCATAGATTTTCACCACATTATGGACATTTCTCATGTCCTTGGTGTTTTATCTCCCTTCTAGAACAAGAAAAAGAGTTCATCCATTTGGATGAAATAAAAGTGTAGAACAAAGTAAGAAAAATGGCATAAAAAGGTGCCAAAAAGTATGAAATATCACAAGTTTGGAGTTCTTACCTTAGGAGGATAATGCAAGTACTTCAAGTTCTTTAGGATTTCGTTTTTGGATGCTTGTAAGGGCTGAAAGTTTCTGGAGTTTGAAGGTTAAAATGATGAAGGTGATGGAGAGGACAAGTAACCTTCAAGAGAGAGAGGGAGAAAGAAGATGGATGGTCTTTTTTTTGAGAGTTTGAAATGAATCAAAACTAAAACAATGAGGGGGGTTTAAGGGAGGGGGTGGCCGGCCACACTTGGGCCCCCAACCCTTTGTAAAAATCACTTTTAACTAGCACTTTAATTGCAAAACAAGCTTCTAAAATACCTTCTTGTTTTATTTTTAAATCTTATAAAAAGAAAAGTTTAAGTATAAAGTAAAACCCTATATTTTATATAGGTTATATGTTATTTAAGGTATTTTGGCATTTCACAAGGTGTTCCGGTTAATCTTGGGTCAAAACCGGGTCTTTTAGGCAACTACCGGGAATTCTAGCGATCTTTCGCTTTAATATATTCTGAATGGGTCCTATTAGGGTATATTCCCTCTACTAACATTAGTGAGGGTTTAACAGCTGCTAACCTGGAAGTTTAGATTTTTGCCGAATGTTACAGATGTGAAAAAAGCTAATTGAAGGCTTTCTCCCTTGAAAAAGTTCATAGGCTGTCTTATTGAATCTTTTGACTATCAGCGACCTGTTTTGCGTAAAACAAGCAGTGTTGACAGCTTCTGCCCAAAACTGAGTAGGCAGGTGAAAATCGCTGAGCATTGAACGTGCAGCTTCAATAATAGTTTTATTTCTTCTTTCAGCGACTCCATTTTGTTGCGGTGTTCTCACTGGAGAAAATTTGTGAGAAATACCCTTACTCTCAAAGAAGGAATCAAGAGAACTGTTTTTGAATTCAGTCCCATGATCACTCCTTATGGAGCGAATGGTCAAGTTGTTCAGGGTTTCCATCTTCCGAACAAAGGTGATGAGTTCTTCGGGGGTGTCACTCTTAGAACGGATAAACATAACCCATGTATAGCGAGAGAATTCATCAACTATGACCAGCGTATATTTCTTTCCATCGATGGATTGTTTGTTAACAGGGCCAAACAAATCCATATGGAGAAGTTGTAGAGGAGATGACACTGAGGAGACTTGCTTTGATTTAAAGCTTGCTTTGATCTGCTTGCCTTTCTCACACGCTGAACATAAGGACTCTTTGGCGTATGAGTGTTGAGGTAGACCAGTGACTAACTCTTTTGAAGAAAGAGTGTTCAGTGTCTTGAAGTTTAGATTAGAGAGCCTCTTATGCCATAGCCAGTTGACATCAGATGAGGCTTTTGAGAAGAAACAGGAGTTCTCAGTGGTTGTTGATTCCATGTTTATTACATAAACATTTTCCAAACGATAACCGCTGAGAGCTATCTTCTCCTTTTTGTCAGCGACAAAGCAGGATTCCTTGGTAAAGATTACCTTGTTATCCATGTCGCAAAGCTGACTGATGCTTAGAAGATTATGCTTCAGCCCTTCAACATATGCGACTCTTCTGAAGGTTGTTGTACCATTTGAGAGTACACCAAACCCTCGGGTATGTCCTTTTCCATTTCCACCGAAAGTCACAGAGGGACCCTTCTCTTCCTTGTATTCAACGAACATGCTTTTCTTTCCAGTCATGTGTCTAGAGCATCCGCTATCGAGATACCAAATACCCTTCTTAACCTGTATTACAAAGGAAGATTAGTTTTTCTTGGGTACCCACTTAACCATGTGTACACACTTGTCAGTGGGGGTGGTTGGAATGGAAGGTTCAGCAGTATTCGCAGCATTTGAAGATTCAGCTTTGTCAGTCTTCACTTTGGTTAATTTCTTAACCTCGGTGGTCTTCTTTGCCTTGGGGGCAATCATCTTCACCTTAGCTATGTTTTCAGCTTTGGTGGCTGTAGGGCACTTACTAGCAATATGATTTATAAGTCCACAATGATAACATTTCCTATAACCAAAAGTAGTTCTAGGACCATTTGCATGTTGAGCTTTAGATTTTGAATTTGAAGTACTAGCACCAAGTAAGCTATTGGCTTTTGAAATGGGAGGAACACTTAGTTCTTCGGATTTCTTACCAAAGACATCCACTCTGATTATAGGAGTAGATCCAGAGATCTGATTCCTTGATCCAGAGGGATAGGTCATTGAAGCTTTAGAAGCATTCATCTTAGGTATTAAGGTACCCTTATGAGGATTTTGGTTAAAAGCCATTCCTTTACCGTTATCTCTAGAGACAGAGGTAGGTTTTGGATAAACCATTTTCTCTTTACCTTTTGAAGAGGTATAAATTTCCTCAGGGTTAGGAAGTTGAGAAGAGGAACACTGAGAGGATGAAGTATCAGCGACTGAGGATACGAAAGTTCCAAATAAGAGCATGGAACGATCAATGGTTGGTTCTAGAGTATCAGCTTTGTAACCAACACCGCGTTTATCACTCAGGGGAATCTGAGACTTAATTATCTCAGTGATCTTTGTTGAGGAATTATACCATCAATCAACAATAGCTTTTTCAGCTTTTAATGCAGCGATAGCTTCTTCGCGCTCGATTTTGACTTGATGATTTAGGTGAACTTGATCTTTAAATTTTTCTTCAATTTTAGAAAGATTTTCTATTTGAAGGTGACAGTTTTTAAGCTGTTCAGCGAGATCAAGGTTTTGATTTTCAACTACAGTTTTGCCATTCATGGCTTCATATAAACTTCTAGTCAATAGATCGATCTTTCGAAGACTATCAGGTTCATCAATATTTGCAATATTGGTAAAGAAGGAAGGTGATACCTGAGTTGCAGAGGTTGAAGTAGAGGGAATGTCTGAACTTTCTTCCTCATCTTCAATCTTGGCCATAAGACAGAGATTGGCTTCATCATCTTTAGAGTCAGATGTTTCTTCCTCGTCAGAGTTAGCCCAATCATAGTCATCCATCAGGCCTTTGCCTTTCTTCTTAAAGCTTTTCAGCTTCGCATACCTTTCTTTCAGGTTGGCGTATTTGTCATCTCTAGACCTGAGGTTAGAGGATTTCTTGGGAAATGCTGAGTTTCTCGAAACTTTCTTTGACCTGCACTCGTTAGCGAAATGTCCTATCTTTTCACAGTTAAAACAAGTAGCAGTAGCCTTATCAACATGAGCTGATGATCTTGGCTAGTCAGTAATGGAAAGAGGTTTATTCTTTCTGAACATTTTCTTTTTGGCGAATCTCCTGAACGTTTTAGTGAGGAGAGCCAAAGATTCGTCAAGATCTGAAGAGCCAGAATCTGATGACCTTTCAGAGTTACTCTCCAACTCAGTGATAGTGACTGAGGGTCGCTGAGTGGAAGGTTCTTCTTAAGATGACTCGATTGCTCATGATTCAACATCGTGCCATATAAGGTAGAAATGGTCATTGATTTTAGATCCTTTGACAGCTTGAGACACATAGAATAACTGTCCCAACTTTCAGGTAAACATTCAAAAAACTTTGTCAGCATTTGAATGTTAGAATATTCCTTACCAACAGTTTTTAGATCTATTATTAAACTGTTAAAACGTTGGTGTACTTCAGAAAGAGTTTCATTCTTACCATAAATGAAGCTTTCATACTGTCTGTCCAGGTTGATCTTTCGAGAGTCCTGGACTTCAGAAGTACCTTCATATTGAACACAGATTGTGTCCCACATAGCTTTCGAGGTTTTCAGGTTCATGACGGAATGGTAGACTTCGTCAGGAAGAGCCATGGAGAGTATGGATCTGGCTTTGGTGTCGATAGCCACTTTCTTCTTATCTTCATCAGTCCACATATGAATTTCCTTAGGAATCAGCCTTTCTGGAATAGCAGGTCTATTCTCAGCGGCTGGAACTGCAGCATCACTTCTTACAGGAATATATGGGCCGTTTTCAAGATAATAAGGCATAGTAGGGTCTACACCTTCTAAGAAGAGAATAATCCTATTTTTCCATAGATTAAAATTATCTCTGGAGAATCTAGGGGGTTTTGCAAGAGAATCGTTGTCAATATAGTTTGTGTTTGTGTTGGTAGCCGTTTTAAGAAATAGCTAGGAAGAGAAATATCTTAGATCAGATCTTGTTTATGAGATTAAACAAACCTGCTCTGATACCACTTGTTGGTCCCGAAGGGCTATACAAGTTTGTAGAAGGGGGGGGGGGGGTGAATACAAACACACATATTTTACTTTTCTAAATTGTTTATTGATAAATCATTAACAATTTACAGCTTGTTGCGGAACAAGATTAAGAATAAACCTAAATCTAAACAAGTTGGAACACTAAGTTTCTTGCACTAAGAAATAGAAGGAAATTACTAATAATAACCTATCACAAGGTAAGAAAGATGACTTGACCAGAGTTAGGAAGTGACTCGTCTAGAGTTTTCGAGTGCTTCAAAAAATGAATTGCGTATCTTCACATCTTCAACAATGAATATCTTTGAATTTTGAATCTTTGTCGAATCATCTCGAAACATCTTGAAACATCTTGACTTTTTATCTCGAGATTCTTGACTTCACAAAAAACTTCTCTTTATCTGAAATTGAAACTTTCATATCATCTCCCCCTTTTTGATGATTGTGAGCATCATGATCATCAAAATTTCAACATCAATTTCAGCAGTGTAAGTGCAGGATCTAATCTTACAATCAATATAGAACGCAGTAATTGAGAAGTTGTATGATTAAGCTCAACTGTATTCAATGATGAACAGGATTACAAATCTAAGAGAGAGAGAATCTCAAAGATTACAAAGAATGAATACAAAGATATATGGGAATATCAATCAGTTAGCAATGTAATGCTAACCAATCTATTTATACTGCAACGGAAATATTAAAGCTACAGTACAAATAAGAAAGACTAATAAGAACATAACACGTGTCCTAATTAGTTTACAAATTACTAAGTAAAGTATCTCGTCATAAGTTCTGAACAGGTAGTTCAGAACTTCTGAACATTCTTCTGATAACGCTTCTCAGAGCTTCTGACTCTTTCTCTCAGAACTCCGACTCTTCTACTCAGAACATCTGAGTCTTCTTATCAGAACTTCAACACTTGGTTTATTGACAAAACTTCAGATCTAACAATCTCCCCCTTTTTGTCAAATAAACTTGAATTTAGCATCATCCAGGTCTTTCAGAGCAGGAACGATTTTCTGAAGTAGCACATTTCTCAGATTAAGCCTCTTATCAATTTTGACAATGATTTCTTGAATAATTTCAACTTGCTGATTGATTACTTCTTGAATTATATTTGCTTCCTTCACTTTCAGCATCTTTTTCTCCAAATTATGCTTTATAATTCTTAAAGTTCCAGAACAGTATTTTGCAGTTTCCTTTGCTCTGAAGAAGATCTTTCCACTTTTGTTCTTCAAAAACACACCCAAATCTGGATATTTGTGAACACTTCCAGTTTTTAACACCTTTTTCTGTTCATGATCTGTGTTGGGATTTGCCAGATAAACACATGGCTTTTGTAAGTACAAAGCTATTTGAAAATCTGTATAACAGTGCCACCTTAAGATGTAGAACATGGCCTCAATCACCACACTTCTTGCCTTCCTTTCATTTCTGTCTTTGCTTGACTCTTTGAAGCATAGAAAGCTGTGTAATCTGTAGAAGTCAACCACTGATAGTTTCTCAAAATCTGCATCAGTAAAGTAATAAACCTTGCCATCTTCTCTCAGAACTTCAAAGGATAAGTACTCCATCTTTCTGAATTTCTTAACCTTCAATTCTCTGATTCCAGTGATTAGAAAATCTGAGTAAACAGCTTGCTTTGTTTTGCCAAGACATCTTAATTTTTCAGCCAACCAGATCTGAGTCTCCTTAGGTCTATCATAATACACGTCCAAGAATTGTACTTCTTTTGGTTTGAAGAACTCAGGTAAATCAAATTCAAGAAAGTATCCATTTAGATCAATGGATATTTCATCTTCTTTAGGTTCAGACTGTTCAGCTTGATCAAAACTAATTATCTGCACATTCTGAGGTGTTGTGTTCTGGACTTCTTCAACTTCATCTGACAGAATTTCATTCACTTCATACTCAGCAGGAAACACAAAATCATTATGTAGAATCTTTTTGGGATTCACCTCAGATAGCAACCATTCACTACAGTTTCTGATTTTTCTTCTATGATCCAACCTCCTCTTCACACAGTTTATACATCTCTTCTTTAAACTCTCTCTTTCAGTTTCCACACTTACTTCCATTTTAATCAATAACCAATTTAGAGTTGCATCACTGTACTTCACCAACTCTTTTAATCTGAACAATTCAACCCTTTCGTGAACTATACATGTGAACCCTTCTGTCTCCATTCCTTCATTCACAAATCCCTTCAAATGTAAACCAATTTCTGTTTTCTTTGTGGGAGAACTCAGATTACACTTCTCTTTTCTTTCTTCAACAGCTAATTGGAAGTCATACAAGTGTATATTTCTGACATAGATACCCAGAAGTCTTCTGCATTCAATTTCCATCAAGGCTTCTTCAGTGCTGGCAAAGAACTTGACTAGAAAAATCTGATCATCAAGAGTCAATCTGTGAAAATCAAAAGTAGACATGGAAACCTTTGTATTTCTTTCTTTCAGTACTTCCATTCTAACAAATATTAAACCATTGAATTCTTCTTGTTGAAACATCAGAACTTTCTCAATTCTTTTCTGGATATGTAGTTTTGAGTCAGGAACTCTGAATCTGTTAGAAGCTTCTGAGTAGACTATCTGAGCTCTGTCATCCATAAAACCATCAATGTTACTTTCCAAAAGCTCATACTCTCCTTTTGTGTAGTAGAGATTTTCATATATTTCTTCAGGAAAAATATCATCATGAAATTGTCTGGCTAATGGCACATCACTTAATTCTAGGATGAAATCACATACAGGTTCTTCTAGTCTTTGCAAGTTAATCTTTGGGATCTTAATTGGTTTTCTGAATACATACTCAGAAGGCATAAAGTAGTCTTTCACTTTCACATACTCTTCTTCTGTATTTAACTCATCACAAAAGTTAAATCTAAAATCATCTTCAAAATCCTGAGTATAATTCACAGTTCTGTCTTCTTCTCCCATTAGATCAATAGGTCTTACCATTTTTATTCCTTGCTGAACTTTTTGAACATTCAAAGCTCTGACTAAATTATTATGCATCCTTCTGATCAACTCTTCACTTAACCTCCTTTCTTCTAATTCAGAATCCGTCATATTTTCTTTGTTATACACCACAATATCTGTACACATGTTGACCACTTCACTTTCCACTGTCTTTTCTGATCTCAATACAGATTCCTCAATAGCTTCAGTTTCATCTGAGTTTCCTTCCATCTCTATGTCTAAGTTCAATTTCTCTGTTTTGTCTGAATCACCACCATCTGTACTTTCCAACTCCATTTCCTCTGTATCTGAGCTATCAATCTGAACTATCTGAGTTATTGCCTTTAAATTTTCCTATGTCTGATCTTCTGAACTTTTTGTACTAGCTAATTGCATATCTGCCATCTCAAAATCTTCTATGCCAATATCATCATCAGAACTTAACCTTTGTCTTTTCTCCCCCTTTTGATGATCATGAGGCTCATTATCATCAAACTTTCTCTTCAAGTTCTGATTAGAAGTACCTTCAGGTTCAGTTTCTGCAATAGGAACAAGATCAAGAGTCGTTGAAGTAGAAGCCAATGATACACTCAGTGCTTTCAGTATAGATTCCTGCATCCCTTGCATTTGTTTTAACATATCTTTTTGAAAACCAGACATTATATCCATGATCTCCTTTTTGTGAGAATCCAAGGATTTCTTTACATCATCTACTTTGGTTTCAACAGAAATTAACTTTTTCTCCAACACAATTTTCAAATCTGACATCTCATTATTCAAATCCTCCACCTTCTTCTCCAAATTTTCTACTTTTTCCCCCATCTCCTTGTTTTGTTTCTGAATCTTTTCAAATTCAGAAGTTTCTAACAGTGAACCTGAACCAACAGATGGTCCAGTTTTCATGTGCCAAGAGGGCTCATGGCCTGTAGATAACACACAGTCATCTTGTACAACAGATGCACGTTTGAATGAGGCTTTTGTAATGTTCACCTCACCAGGACTTCCATCCAATCCTCGACACCCAACATTAGGTATGTCTATGAATGTTGTTTCAGGAATACGAAATTCCTGATTTGTGCAAGTGTCAGAAGGAATTTCAGGCTCAATATGAATAGGACTGTGATATTCAGACTCAATGTGTTGAAAAATAGATTGGGATTTATCACCTCCCTCCAAATGAGTTTGGGATGGTTCCCCGGATTTGTGTGAAACAGTAGCATGTTGAAATGCTTCAGAATGGATATGGATGGGTTGTTCAAGATCCACCACTAGGTCCATGGTGTTTGTTTCAATATTGGACACCAAGAGATGTGAACCAATAGCATTTGTGGTTACCTGGTCAAGATTAGCTGGTTCAGAGGCATCTCTTTCTGTTTGAACCTCTGTTGACAATCTCTCATCCTCACCACTCTCATTCTGTTTTTCCTCATCAAATCTAACCAAGCTCTCAGAATTTTCCCCCTCAAGTCTCTCAGAATGTTCTCCCATCTGAACATCCTCCCCCTCTCTAATTCGACTAGACCCTTCACCTCTCTTCTCAGGTTGGTCCTCTTGGGTAGGGATTTGAGGTAATTCAATTCCCATAGAGGTGCAATAAGCTTTTAAAATCTCACTCTCCCTTGGAATATAGTTCCTAAGTGATTTTGGCAATAGTTTATGATTGGGATAGTTTTCAAGTCTTGTTACTGAGGTCATCTTACCCAAATAAAATGTAGGACCATGCTCTTCATTAGTTCTACTTGAGATTGTTCTGTTTTCCTGCATGGCATACCAAATAACAATTTTCCAGTACCTTATATAAGGAATGTATGTCAGTGGAGCATCCTTTGTTTTCTTCTGAATTGCTTTCTGATTCTTCTCAAATGTATTCTTCATGTCTTCCCAATGTATTAAAGTATAGTCATAATGCCTATTCTTCACTAAACCCTGAAAGATCTGAAGAATTTGTTTAGAACCTTGATCAGCAGAACTATTCTTCCCTAACACACATTTATTTACCACATGAAAGAAGCAAGCCCAAATAGGTGGTAATTTGTTTCTTCTGAACAAACTGAGAGTCCTCAATCCTTCATTGTATCCCAACTTCATAAACTCTGCTATTAATTCCTCTGTTAAGGGTGAGTCCTCAAAATCTGTCCTTCTTTGTACATCATCTTTCTCTGGTAAATTCAGCATTTCTCTTAGTGCAGAGATAGATAAGGCAAATGTCACTCCTCCAATTTCAGACACAAACTTATTATCTTCTAACCTCAGATGTTTCCACCATTGTTGTATGTACTGAACAGGAACATTTTTGCTTCTTGTAAACCATTTTCTATAAGTATGATATTTGAATAACTCCATGATAATTATGTGTTCAGGTTTAAATCGACTTTCCTCAAACAATATAATGCAGTTATTTTCAGACAATTTCAACCATTCACTCTCAGGAACAACTCTTTCTACTAAAATAGGTCTATCTGACATAATAGAACATGCAGCACTCTGTTCATGTTCAATATTAACGTTTACCTCATCCGCATTTCCTTCAGATTCATCCATTTGTTCATCTTCTCCATCATTTCTTAATGCCCCTTCCTCTGCAACTCTATTTTGTACCTCATCATTTTCCGAATCGGATGAATCCATTATCGATTTTGTAGAATTTAGAGAAATTGGACCACTTCTTCGTATTTCAGACATGATTTAAGAAGAAAACAGACTCAAAGAACTCTGGATTTGATTCGTATCTCACGTTTCGCTCTGGAATTTGAAAAAATTTGAAATAGGGATTTTAAGACCTATTTAAAATCCGCGAAGTTGAAAGGTTTAACGGAAAAGCGAAATCAATGTTATAACGGAGTCAACACATTTGAAATACCACAAAGGATTTAAATGAAATGCGTGGCATTGTCAAACAAATATGAAGCTGACATGTGTTAGTGGATAGAGTTTTGACTCAAGTCAAAGATCTGAATAACACGCACAGATGTTCTGATTCCATGACTCAGAAGAATTTTGCCTTGTAACCAAAATGTCATTTAAAATCAACTTCTGACCAATATAAAACATTTTGATTATTCAGAAGAGGTTTGAACAGATAGAAGCACTTTTTATCATCAAAATTCTGTTCATATTATGATGATTTAAAAAGGATCATTTAAAATCTTATATATGAATATGAAAAGTTTTTAATTCAGATATAGTTTGAAAAACAAAAAAAAAATTATCATTAAAAGCTTGTTCTTCTTAGACTGATCAACGATAAGAAATGAAAACAGATCTTTTAAGCATCACAAAATGATTTCCAAAAGAATTTTGATGCTCCCCCTTGACTTGAGCATGCATTTGACTATTAATGATACATAAAGATGAGATAAAAAGATAATAGAAGAAGCATAATCCACATAGTTGAAGTATTTGTATTTCTCAAAAATTAATTTTTGAAAGTTAGATTGCTGAAGTATTGACTCAGAATCTCTGACCTTAAGATTCAGAGGTTCTGATCTCAAGACTCAGAAGTTCTGAACTCAAGACTCAGAAGTTCTGATCTCAAGACTCAGAAGTTCTGATCTTAGTACTCAGAAGTTCTGAATCTTAAGACTCAGAGTTCTGAGTACACTACTCAGACAATTTTACTTAGAAAAATTTTGCATTTTTAAGAAAGAGAAAAAAATATTTTCAATTAGGCAGATTAAGCATTCCTATTTTACATATGAGAAAAGAAAACCTTTTGTGATCAAGAGGCTTTGTGAACAAGTCAGCCAATTGATACTTTGTATGCACAAAGTGCATCTCTATAGTTCCTTTTTCCACATAGTCCTTTATAAAATGATACCTCACATCTATATGCTTAGTCTTCGAATGTTGAACAGGGTTCTGAGTAATGGCAATTGCACTTTCTGAGTCACAATAGATGGGAATTTTGTTAAACTGATATCCATAGTCCATGAGTTGTGTTCTCATCCACAATGTTTGAGAGCATGGAGCAGCAGCAGCAACATACTCTGCTTCAGCAGTTGAAGTGGACACACAATTCTGCTTCTTTGATGCCCAACTCACTATTTTATCTCCCAAAAAGTGACAAGCACCAGATGTACTCTTTCTGTCCAACCTACTTCCTGCATGATCAGCATCAGTGAAAGCAGTCAATTTGAAGTCAGTTTCTTTTGGATACCATAAACCTAGATCAGGTGTTCCTTTGAGATATCTTAAAATCCTTTTGACAGCCAACATATGTGATTCTTTTGGGTTAGATTGAAATCTAGCACAGAAACAGGTAGAAAACATGATATCTGGTCTACTTGCAGTCAAATAAAGTAATGATCCAATCATACCTCTATAGAGTTTGATATCTGCTGAAACACCTTTGAGATCAGCATCTAACTTTATGTTAGTTGCCATAGGTGTTCTCATAGAAGCACAATCAGACATTTTGAACTTTTTCAGAATGTCTCTAACATATTTTCCTTGATTTATAAAAATACCTTTTGGTAATTGTTTGACTTGAAGACCAAGGAAAAAATTCAGCTCACCCATCATGCTCATTTCAAATTCAGATGACATGATTTTTGAAAAATTATCACATAATTCTGGACTGGTAGAACCGAATATTATGTCATCAACATAAATCTGAATCAGAATTAAATCATCACCCTATTTCTTTAAAAACAAAGTTGTGTCAATCTTACCTTTCTTGAACCCTGAACCTAACAAGTGTTTAGTAAGAGTGTCATACCAGGCTCGTGGTGCTTTTTTAGACCATATAAAGCTTTGTCTAAAATATAAACATGATCAGGGAATTCTGGATCAACAAAACCTTCAGGTTGATGAACATACACCTCTTCATTAAGTTTGCCATTTAGAAAGGCTGATTTGACATCCATTTGATACACCTTGAAGTTTTTATGTGCAGCATAGGCCAAAAATATTCTGATTGCCTCTATTCTTGCCACTGGTGCAAATGTCTCATCATAATCAATTCCCTCTTGTTGACAGTATCCCTTAGCAACCAATCTTGCCTTGTTTCTGATAACAACACCTGATTCATCCTTTTTGTTTCTGAACACCCATTTAGTTCCAATAATAGATTTACCTTCTGGCTTTGGAATGAGTCTCCAAACTTTATTTCTTTCAAATTGAAGCAATTCCTCTTGCATTGCTGAAATCCATTCTGGATCCTCTAGGGCTTCATTAGCTTTCTTTGGTTCAATCACACTCAAGAAACCAGCAAACATTGCTTCATTTGCTGTAGCTGATCTGGTCTTTACTCCTGCTGATGGATCACCTATTACTTGATGAATAGGATGATTTTTAGTCCATTTATTAGCACTAGGGAGTACATCAATCTCTGAATAATTGTTGTTTGCATCATTCTCATCAATGATTGCTTGTAATTCAGAACTGTCCCCTTGTTCTGATGTATGAGTAGGAGTTGCATCCAAGTTTGAATTCTGATCAATGAAGTCAGAATTCTGAGTGACTTGTTCAGAGTTCTGAGTACAAGAATCAGAATTCTGATTACAAGGTTCAGAATTTTCACCACTTGTATTTATTAGATTTGGACATTCCTCTGATGGACCTTTGTCAGAAATTACAGTTGATTGAACTATTTCTGGAGTCTTATTTTTCATCTCTTTGACCATCTTTGGATTTTCATACTCTGCATAAGAATCAGAAATTAGTTGACTAAAAACATCCTTAAACAGTAAATTGAGTTCTGAACAAATAGGATTAGAATTTGTATCAGAAGTCATTTTTGTCTTGTACTGCATGAGTTCTGAACTGTCTTGTTCAGAAGTCCTATTTCTGGCTTCATCAAAAGTTACATTTATGCTCTCCATCATCCTCTTGGTTTTTTTATTGTAGATTCGGAATGATTTGGAAGTTAAAGAATAACCCACAAAGTATCCAACATTGTTCTCGCAGCTTCAACTAGAGTTCTATTCTTCCTTTCAACAACACCATTTTGTTGAGGAGTTCTGACAACAGAAAAATTGTGAGAAATCCCAGAACTTTCTAAAAAATTCTGAAGAGTCTCATTTCTGAACTCTGTTCCATTATCACATCTGATTTTCTGAACTGGAAGTTGTAAGAGAACTTGAATCCTTTTGATAAAATTTATCAATGTAGTAGCAGCTTCTGACTTAGCTCTTAGGAACTCAACCCATGTTTATCTGGAGAATTCATCAACAATCACAAGCATATATTTCTTTCCTCCCATAGATTGAACTGAAATTGGACCACAAAGATCAGTATGAATCATTTCTAATGGTGATTTGCAAGATGAGTCCATTTTTAATTTGTGAGAACTCTTTTTCATCTTGCCCATTTCACAAGCTGAGCATAATGATTCTTTTTCAAATTTAAGCTTTGGTAAGCCTTTAACCAGATGTTTTGCAACTAGATTATTAAGATCTTTGAAATTCAGATGAGAACATCTTCTGTGCCAAAGCCAGCATTCATTTGCAGTTGATTTTGATAAAAGACAAACTGTATTTAATGTTTTCAATTTTGAAAAATTAACTACAAATAAGTCCATATGTCTTTTGGCCCAGAAGACTTTAACATCATTTTCAGTTAAAATCATGCAACCTGTTATTTGAAACTTAATTTGACAAAGACTGTCTAAAAACTGACTTATGTTGAAGAGATTATGATGTAATCCTTCAACATAGAAAACCTTTCGGATAGTCAGATCCCCTTTAGTTAAATCCCCATAACCTTTGACTTGTCCTTTGCTGTTATTTCCAAAGTTTACTGCTCCTCCAGCCTTTTCTGTGAAGTTTGATAGAAAAGACTTCTGACCTGTCATGTGTCTTGAAGCTCCTGAATCTAAAAACCACACATGACAGCCCTGCAAAAGGATCTGTTAGGTTTAGGTACCCATTTTGGAATGGGTCCATCTTTGTTAGCTTTGTCATTGGATTTAACATTAGTACCTTTTACTCTCCACTCAAAATCTTTCTTCAAACACCACTTTCCTTGAACTTTTATGAAGTCAGAACATTTTCTGCTTACAAGCTTGTTCAAATTCTTTTTGAGAGTTGTAACTTTTGGTTTTGCTATATTTTCAACTTTCTTTTCTTTTATCTTTTCTTTCTTCTGGGTCTGAGGAACAGAAATTTTCTTCTTTTCTGTATTTTGAGGAACAGAAACTTTCTGAATATCTTTTCTTATGTATGAAACAGAAGTTATTTTGATTTGACATTTATGAGAATATTGGAATGAATCATTTTTACATCTAACACAAAAAAGATTTTTCTTTGCAAGTGACAATAAATCTGAAACATAGGTCATTTCATTTTTATTGATACTGTTCGGAGTACAATTGCCCTTATTACAAGAATTTCTAGCTTTGAATTCAGAAGTAGATTTCATTCTAAGCTTCTTGTTAGAGCATTGCTGTATTCAAGATTTACTGTAAAAGTCAATGTACTGTATGAGTCTATACAGTATTGTGAATGCCTTTATACCTTGTATGTTATGGGTATAAATAGGCTTGTCTAGACCATTTGTTAGTAACACTTTAGAAAGCTTTAGTAATCATTTAGAAACCTTTTGTAATCCTTTGAGATCAATACATGGATGACATATTTGCTCTCTAGATTCTCTCTCACTACATTCATATCTTATTGCTAGAGATTTGGGATTTATCACTTCTCAAGATCCCTTTTCAGATCATTCAACTTTGCAAGATCATCTTTCCTTTTGCTTTCTTCTTTTTCTGAAAAATTCAAGTTCTTTTTGTTAGAAGAATTAGATGATTCACCTTTTTCATATGTACTTGATTCATTAAAGAATTTATCATTTTCTCTTGAAGCATTAATTTTAAAAAGATCATACTCAGTCTTCAGTTTTTCAAGCTCTGTTATATTCTGAATAAAAATATTCTTTTCTTTCAAAGCTTCTTCAAGTTTAATATCCACCTCACAGAAATCATTTTCAAGTTCATCATAAGCTTTCCTTAAGTCCTCAAGTTCTTGACTCACAAGATTAAATCTCTTTTCAAGTTGCAAAAATTCATCTGATTTTGTTTCAGAAAATCCAGTTGAATCAGACTTCTGACTACCTGAGTCAGAGTTCTGATTTACAGACTCAGATGTCTGATCTTTAGACTCAGAGTTCTGACTACAAAGTTCAGAATCCTGACTAGAAGTTTCAGACTTCTGATTGACTGTTTCAGAATTTTTACTTGTGTCAAATATGCTCTCAATGTCATGATATGAAAAACTTGGTTGTTTATTTTTGTAGCTGACATTTAAAGAATCATACTTGAATTTAGTATCATTGTATCTTGGCTTCTCATCTGTTGGTTTAGAAACTTCTTTCTTAACCTTTTCTTCTGAACCAACTGACTTTTCTGTTTTAGACTCCATTTGTTGATTCAAATGATTCTGAATGTTCTTTTAAAACTGCTTCAAGTTCAAGTTTTAAAAACATTCCTTCTAAACAATTTAATAGATCAACAGATTTCTCAAAAGGTCAGATTCGTTCTTCTAATCTTTTCTATAATCCTCTGTTTGATAAATCGGATGATATTCTTAAAGTGCCTAAAGTTAATACTTCCAAACCTGAAGAAGTTCCAGTCTTCAAGAGGGTGAAGATGGAATGGAGAGTAAAAGGCACAACAGTTCCAAAGAAAGAAGTGCCAAAATCATCTGTATCCACATCAAATGCAAAGAAGAACAATACGCCAAAAGGTAAATCTTATGTTAAACCTAATCCTATTCATCATGTAAATCATCTGATTAGGTTGGCCCATAAGAAAATCTGCTGTTCTTACTGTGGTTCAAATGATTTTGTGCATAAAGATTATACTTCTCATTGGTACGGTACTTATAGTATTCCTTCAAATAAATCTACACCTAACCCACTAGGACCCAAGTGCCATTGGGTACCAAAATCTGCTTAATCTGTTTTGCAGGTTCTTCATGTGTTGTACTGAATTGTAGATACATACCACACACATGACTGAAAACAGAAGAGAAGCGGCGTATTTTTTAAAGAATATTTGTACCATTAAGGGGGAGACAAAGAAATATGGCTTTTGAACATATCAGTTCAAAACCCGTGCTTCAACGACAATGGCTTCTGAACAATTCAGTTCAGGACCCGTACTTCAACGACTAAGACTTCTAAACAAATCAGTTTAGAACTCACACTTCTCAGGTGATATCCTTAACTGTTACATCTTTCTGTTTCAAGGAATGTGGCAAAAGGTAACATTGGATTATATTTGTTTCTAATGATTTGAAAACTTGAATCTTTACAAATTTAATTCAATGAGATACAATTTTCAATTTTCATTCAATGAATTAAATGCGTGCTAAAAGATTTTTTTTCAAGAATCTTTGTATTATCTGAGTTAGATTTGCTTCAACTGTCACCTCTGAAATAAATCGAAAGGTAAGCAAAACATGAATGAAATTATGCTGAATGCTCAAAGATATGTGAATCTGGACTTATATAGAATATAATGCTCAAAAAGCCTATTTATCAGAATGATGAATGGAAACGAAAATATGGGGGAAGCACTATGATTAAGAACCAAGTGATTGAGATATCATTCATATTTTGTGATGGAAATTCGAACTTATATAGAATATCATTTAGTTTGAAAGTTTGTGCCTGTGGCCTTTCTGGTTTGGGAGAGTAAGTCCTAAGGGGTGCTCGGCACCTAGTCCCTATGTAATACCCCGGGTAAAGTCGTTATTTAAAACCCTTATCGTTAAATTGAATAAGTTTATAATAAAATATTTAGGGTAAAAGTTTGGTTAATATGGAAGTTTAAGGGTGTGTTTTGCAATTTGATGAAAGTATGGGGTTTGTTTGGTAGCTATGAAGATATTTATCTTCATCCACCGCCTCTTTTTATTTTATTGAGATGAGGTGTCTCATTGTAGAGACTTGGCAAAAAAGGAAAACAAGGTGTGTGTGTTATTGGTTCACGACAGAGAGAAAGGAGAGAAAAGAGAGAAGAGAGGGTTGAGAGGAAATTTAGGAAGAAGAAGAAGAAGGAAGCTGTGGAGTTTCAGCTGGATTATTAAGATCAGTTCAAGGAAGTAAAGGTAACAATCATTTATAACCTATCCCTTTTATAATTATAAGTTGATAAATAGGTATGTAGGTGGGTTTTGGTGTTTTGATAAGATATGTGTATTTTGGGTTTGGGATAGTGTTCTATGGTAGTATGAAACATATCTGTAAATCTGGGTAAAAGATGAACTCAGTGAATTGAGAGGTTTATGAATGTTCATAAGAATCGCAAGCCTTGGTTGCGATGGGATTTTTGGCTCGCAGCCTTTAGCTGCGAGGGAGTTAGGGCTCGCAGCCTTTAGCTGCGAGGGAGTTAGGGCTCGCAGCCTTTAGCTGCGAGGGAGTTAGGGCTCGCAGCCTTTAGCTGCGAGGGAGTTAGGGCTCGCAAGCCTTTAGCTGCGAGGGAGTTAGGGCTCGCAAGCCATGATTGCGAGGAGAGAGTGTGTTGCGAGGAAGAGACAGAGAAGGTGGCGAGAGAGAGTGTGTTGCGAGGAAAGAGAGAGAGAGTTGCGAGAGAGTGTTGGCCGAGATAGCAAAATGGGATTTTTAGACTATTTAGATTCATTTAGTATTCTCGACTGTTAAATGTTTCGTAATTAATTGATTACAGATTTTGTGAACTTTGGGAGAAAGATCGAATTGACAGATAAAGGATCCGGAGGTTTTGGATAAAGCAACGAGGTGAGTTTTACTTTAAAAGTAATTTCAACTGGAATATATATACGTATGGTTTGAGAATGTGATAATTAGTGATTATGTGTATATGTATGGTATATGCGAATTACAATATAGTGAGATATTGTACTTACATGTGTATTATAACCGTGTTATAATACGTTGGCCGGGTTTAAGACCGGTGTGATTGGCTATAGAACTTGTATAGCGTTGTTTGGCTGTAGATGTTGTACAGCGTTGTATATTATTAGTTGGCTTGCTACCACTAATATGGCCAGGAGGAAATGAGAAGGAAAGGTGCACGAGGTGTGAGCTTAATTGGATATATGTAATTATGTGGCGTGATTTATATGAATGAAGTTTATATAAATGGTTTTTAAACTAACAGGGGTTTCTCACTTAGACCAACAGGTCTAATCCTCATTTTGTTTTAAAAATATGTATTCCAGGTGGCGGATCAGGTAAGGGCAAGTAAGTAGAGTATGAGATGGATGGCTAGTAAGGAAGACTAAGACGAAGCTTTTGACTTATTTAGTAGTTGTAATGGAATGTTAAGTGTTATGGATGCAAATAGCACAAAGATTGTATTTCAAATGTTTTCTTTCTATTTGTAAAAGACTACCGGACCGTACATGTAAAGTGAAGTTTGTTTCTTATATTTAATTGTGTTATATTGTGTAATACGTCATGTATATGGGATAAGGGATGTTACAAATGGTATCAGAGCCTTAGTTTAAGGGATTTAGGTATTTGTATCTGTACCTAGACTTAAACTGCATGTGAAGTAGGATGTCCCTATCATTATAGAACCTTGGGATGATGAAGTATAAAAGGTAGAAGGAACATCATGTAAGGTAATTTCATATTACACCTGGCCAGTGTAATTGTGATTTTTCAGGTACATGATTGAACTGGAATACCTTGTTATATGGGGTATGTGCTTATGTGTATATTAATCTTGTTTAAATCTACAGAATGGCAAGTGGTACAAGAAATTCGAATCGAGGAGGAGGAAGAAATCCAAACAGAACTAATCCGCCAGTAGGAACAGGGGACAGGGGAGGCAGAACAGGGGGCAGAACTGGAGGTAGGCTTCGAGGTGGAGCTGGAGGTAGAACCGGAGGTAGAACTCAACAAAATAGTACGGATTTCATTACCAGAGCTGATTTAATGACAGAAATGGGGAGATTACAAGACAATATTCAAGCTATGCTCAACCAAGCTCATAATACTGAAACAGAAAGACCAGACCCTACTCTTGAAGAGGAGATGCCAATTACCCCAACGGTCTTACCGGTAATGAGAAAATGTGATTACAAAATGTTTCTTAGCTGCAAGCCTCCGACATTCTCAGGGGATCGGGATCCGGTGAAAGCAATGAGGTGGATGAAGGAAATTGAAGCCATTTTTAAAACGAGTAAGTGTGCGGACGAAGATAGAGTATTGTACGGGGCAGCCATGTTGAAAGGAGATGCGTTGTATTGGTGGGAATCGTTTATTCATTCAAAAGGATCCGATGTTTATTCTACCCTATCTTGGGAAGAATTTGTGATAGTCTACAGGAACGCATTTTGTCCCCAAGCAGCCGTCAAACAACTGGAAGGAGAATTCATGAATTTGCAACAAGGAAGCTTATCCGTTCGAGGTTATACTGCTAGCTTTCTGGAAAAATCTCGATTTGCAGAATACTATGTCGCTACAGAAGCGATGAAGATAGAAAGGTTTATCTTTGGGTTGAACTCAGAGATTAGAAGGTTAGTGACTGCAAAGGGACCCGATACCTTTTCAGCTGCAGTTGATGCAGCGGAAAATGTTGAACGAGATATGAGAAGGGATACGGGAGATAAGAGTATCGGAAAGAGAAAGTGGGAAGGACCGCAATATGATCCGAAGAGGTCCCGATTTCAAAGGTATGAAAACCGTCCGCCGTTTCGACTAGCGGAAAGACCATGTCCGAAGTGCAACCGTGTCCATCAAGGAAACTGCCAAGGTGATTTGCGAGCATGTTATAAGTGTGGGAAGACTGGGCACGTCATTAAGGATTGTAAGGTAACGCGGCTATGTTTCTTATGCAATTCTCCGGATCATTTCCAATCAAACTGTCCGCGAGGGAGGATGCAGCAAGGTGGGTCATCAGGCAGGACATCAAATGTTAAACCAGTAGTGCCAAGACTGGAACCGCCAGTAACCAGAGGTCGCGCATTTCAGATGACTGAGAAAGAAGCGGAGGAAACTCCAGATGTGGTCACAGGTACATTTTTGATAAACTCTACACGTGCTAAGGTGTTATTTGATTCCGGTGCAAACAGATCGTTTGTGTGTCCTGCATTTGCTGCTTGTTTGTGTTTGAAACCTAAATTGTTAGATCATTCTCTATTAGTAGATACTGCAAATGATAACCAAGTGTCGGTTAGCGAAGTATTTGATGGTTGTGTGATTAATATCGAAGGGTGTGGAGTGCCTATACAATTGTTTCCTATAACTTTGATAGAATTTGATGTAGTAGTGGGAATGGACTGGTTGGCTGAGAATCAGGCTATTATAGTGTGTGACAAGAAGATAATAAATGTTATATTGCCTGAGAAAGGACCGGTAGTGATTTATGGTGATCGTAGGAATCATCAGTCCTGTCTTATATCACTAGTAAAGGCACGTAAGTGTGTGAATAAGGGTTGTCAGAGTTACTTGGCTTACGTGATAGATGTTAAGCCGGAAAAGATTAGGATGGAAGATATTCCTATCGTTAGTGAATTCCCTGAAGTATTCCCTGAAGAATTGAACAGTCTTCCGCCAGTTAGACAAGTCGAGTTCGGTATAGACTTAATTCCTGGAGCCACTCCTGTAGCCCGTGCACCGTACCGTTTGGCACCTCCAGAGATGAAAGAGATGATGGCACAACTACAAGATCTATCCGATAAGGGTTTCATCAGACCTAGTTCTTCGCCGTGGGGAGCACCAGTGTTATTTGTGAAAAAGAAAGATGGGTCGATGAGAATGTGTATTGACTACCGAGAATTGAATAAGCGCACGATAAAGAACAAGTATCCGCTACCCCGAATTGATGATCTCTTTGATCAGTTAGTTGGAGCTTGCTATTTCTCCAAGATTGATCTAAGGTCCGGTTATCACCAGCTGAAAGTTAAAGAAGAAGACGTTTTAAAGACTGCTTTTCGAACGAGGTATGGTCATCATGAATTTTTAGTAATGCCATTTGGATTGACGAACGCTCCAGCTGCCTTTATGGATTTGATGAATCGGGTATGTAAGCCGTATCTCGATAAATTTGTAATTGTTTTTATCGATGATATTCTTATCTATTCTCGATCCAAGGAAGAGCACGCGCAACATCTTCGTTTGATTCTAGAGCTGCTGAAGAAGGAAAGGTTGTATGCAAAATTTTCAAAATGTGAGTTCTGGTTACGGAAAGTACAATTTCTGGGGCACGTGGTTTCTGAGAAAGGTATACAAGTCGATCCGATGAAAGTAGAAGCAGTTGAAAAGTGGGAACAACCTAAGACAACAACAGAGGTACGCAGTTTTCTGGGTTTAGCCGGTTACTATCGAAAATTTATAAAAGACTTCTCTCGAATCGCAACGCCATTGACTAAGCTGACCCGGAAGAACCTAAAGTTTGAGTGGAAAGCAGAACAAGACGAGGCCTTCCGGATATTGAAAGAGAAACTATACAGCGCACCGATTCTATCACTACCTGAAGGTTCTGAAGACTTTGTCGTTTACAGTGATGCGTCTAAATTGGGATTGGGTTGTGTGCTTATGCAGCGTGGAAAGGTTATAGCTTATGCTTCTCGCCAACTGAAGGATCATGAACGGCAGTATCCTACGCACGATATGGAGCTTGCTGCAGTCGTTTTCGCGTTAAAAATTTGGAGACATTATCTGTATGGTTCCAAATGTCAGATTTATACTGACCACAAGAGTCTTCAACATCTCTTTGATCAGAAGGAACTAAATATGAGACAAAGGAGATGGTTGGAATTGCTGAATGATTACGACTGTGAAATCCTTTATCACCCGGGAAAGGCGAATGTAGTGGCAGATGCGCTCAGTCGTCAAGAAAGGAGTGGAACAATAAAAGTTGTTTCAATACGAACTGAACTCCTACCCAACATATTTGACGAATTGCAGAAGTGTCAAGTGGAGGCTTATCAGGATGAACATCTGAAATCAGAACGGTTAACGGGGATGTCAGCATTGCTAGTAAAAGATGATCGGGGGTTATTGTGTCTGGGAAACAGAGTGTGGGTACCTCGTTTGGGTGGGTTACGTGATCGTGTTTTACAAGAAGCTCATCAATCCCGTTTCTCTATTCACCCAGGTACAAACAAGATGTATAAAGACCTAAAGCAATTCTATTGGTGGCCGGGGATAAAAAGAGGGATTGCTCAGTATGTAGAACGGTGTGATACTTGTAAGAAGGTAAAGATCGAACATCAAAAGCCATTTGGTCAACTACAACGACTAGAAATACCTATGTGGAAGTGGGAGCAGATTACCACGGACTTTATCACAAAGCTACCAAGAACTCCGAAGGGGTTCGATTCTATTTGGGTGATCGTCGACAGGTTGTCAAAGTCTGCACACTTCCTACCAATAAAGGAAACCGATTCATTGGAGCGATTAGCTAAGTTATACATTAATGAAATAGTAACTCGACATGGAGTTCCAATCTCGATCATTTCTGATCGTGATAGTCGTTTTACTTCAAGATTTTGGAGAAGCTTTCAAAGGGAAATGGGGACTCAGATAAAGTTAAGTACGGCGTATCATCCTCAAACAGATGGACAGAGTGAACGAACAATTCAGACCTTAGAAGATATGCTCCGGGCTTGTATTGTTGATTTTGGGGGATCGTGGGATAAGCATTTGCCGTTAATCGAATTCGCTTACAACAACAGTTATCATTCCAGCATACAAGCGGCACCGTTTGAAGTACTGTATGGTAGGAAATGTCGAACGCCTCTGTGTTGGAACGAAGTGGGAGAGAAACAGTTAGCGGGGCCGGAAATAGTTCAGTTAACCGCCGATAAGGTTACACAGATCCGAGAAAGATTGAAAGTGGCTCAAGATAGACAGAAGAGTTACGCGGATCGCCGTCGAAAGCCGTTGGAATTTCAAATTGGGGATTATGTAATGTTAAAGGTTTCGCCGTGGAAAGGAGTCATCAGATTCGGTCGACAGGGTAAGCTTAGCCCAAGGTATATTGGACCATTTGCAATCACTGAAAGGATCGGGGACGTAGCTTACAGATTAGATCTTCCACCAGAGTTGAGCAGAATTCATAATGCATTTCACGTGTCAAACTTCCGAAAGTGTTTAGTTACTCAAGATCAGGCAGTCTCCCTACCAGAGATACAAGTCGACGAAAGACTGAATTATGTGGAAGAACCGGAAGCAATAGTTGATCATAAAGTCAAAGTGCTGCGGAATAAGGAGATCAGGCAAGTGAAGGTTCAGTGGAGGCATCATAGAGGTCAGGATGCTACGTGGGAAACCGAATCGGACATGAGAGCCAAATACCCTCACCTTTTTGCTTAACTGAATTCCGGGACGGAATTCTTTTAAGGGGGAGATGATGTAATACCCCGGGTAAAGTCGTTATTTAAAACCCTTATCGTTAAATTGAATAAGTTTATAATAAAATATTTAGGGTAAAAGTTTGGTTAATATGGAAGTTTAAGGGTGTGTTTTGCAATTTGATGAAAGTATGGGGTTTGTTTGGTAGCTATGAAGATATTTATCTTCATCCACCGCCTCTTTTTATTTTATTGAGATGAGGTGTCTCATTGTAGAGACTTGGCAAAAAAGGAAAACAAGGTGTGTGTGTTATTGGTTCACGACAGAGAGAAAGGAGAGAAAAGAGAGAAGAGAGGGTTGAGAGGAAATTTAGGAAGAAGAAGAAGAAGGAAGCTGTGGAGTTTCAGCTGGATTATTAAGATCAGTTCAAGGAAGTAAAGGTAACAATCATTTATAACCTATCCCTTTTATAATTATAAGTTGATAAATAGGTATGTAGGTGGGTTTTGGTGTTTTGATAAGATATGTGTATTTTGGGTTTGGGATAGTGTTCTATGGTAGTATGAAACATATCTGTAAATCTGGGTAAAAGATGAACTCAGTGAATTGAGAGGTTTATGAATGTTCATAAGAATCGCAAGCCTTGGTTGCGATGGGATTTTTGGCTCGCAGCCTTTAGCTGCGAGGGAGTTAGGGCTCGCAGCCTTTAGCTGCGAGGGAGTTAGGGCTCGCAGCCTTTAGCTGCGAGGGAGTTAGGGCTCGCAGCCTTTAGCTGCGAGGGAGTTAGGGCTCGCAAGCCTTTAGCTGCGAGGGAGTTAGGGCTCGCAAGCCATGATTGCGAGGAGAGAGTGTGTTGCGAGGAAGAGACAGAGAAGGTGGCGAGAGAGAGTGTGTTGCGAGGAAAGAGAGAGAGAGTTGCGAGAGAGTGTTGGCCGAGATAGCAAAATGGGATTTTTAGACTATTTAGATTCATTTAGTATTCTCGACTGTTAAATGTTTCGTAATTAATTGATTACAGATTTTGTGAACTTTGGGAGAAAGATCGAATTGACAGATAAAGGATCCGGAGGTTTTGGATAAAGCAACGAGGTGAGTTTTACTTTAAAAGTAATTTCAACTGGAATATATATACGTATGGTTTGAGAATGTGATAATTAGTGATTATGTGTATATGTATGGTATATGCGAATTACAATATAGTGAGATATTGTACTTACATGTGTATTATAACCGTGTTATAATACGTTGGCCGGGTTTAAGACCGGTGTGATTGGCTATAGAACTTGTATAGCGTTGTTTGGCTGTAGATGTTGTACAGCGTTGTATATTATTAGTTGGCTTGCTACCACTAATATGGCCAGGAGGAAATGAGAAGGAAAGGTGCACGAGGTGTGAGCTTAATTGGATATATGTAATTATGTGGCGTGATTTATATGAATGAAGTTTATATAAATGGTTTTTAAACTAACAGGGGTTTCTCACTTAGACCAACAGGTCTAATCCTCATTTTGTTTTAAAAATATGTATTCCAGGTGGCGGATCAGGTAAGGGCAAGTAAGTAGAGTATGAGATGGATGGCTAGTAAGGAAGACTAAGACGAAGCTTTTGACTTATTTAGTAGTTGTAATGGAATGTTAAGTGTTATGGATGCAAATAGCACAAAGATTGTATTTCAAATGTTTTCTTTCTATTTGTAAAAGACTACCGGACCGTACATGTAAAGTGAAGTTTGTTTCTTATATTTAATTGTGTTATATTGTGTAATACGTCATGTATATGGGATAAGGGATGTTACACCCTAAGATCAACTGGTCTGGGATCGGCTGACCCAAATCCTGCAATAGAACCAGATAGAAAGCCATGTTTTACTGGTACAAATGGGTTTAAGATATATCGATGTGGCCTTTCTGGTTTGGGAAATTAAGTTCTAAGGGGTGCTTGACACCTAGCACCTAAGGCCAACTGGTCTGGGATCTACTAACCCAAATCCTGCTATAGAACCAGATAGAAAGTCATGTTTAACGGTGTATCTTATGCTTACTAAACTTTTTGATCAAAAGATGCCAATGAGCACAAAATCAAAAGATGCCAATGTGCACAAATCAAAAGATGCCAATGAGCACAAAAGAAAAGATGCCAATGAGCACACATCTCTTGAAACTTGGGAAAATACAAAGTCGCGATAAACCCGTAAATTTGTGAAAATTCTGATTTTGGACAAATAGTGTGAGTAGAGCAAAATATTCTTATATGTTTTAGAATTGCATATGCTTGAAGCTAATCATATTTCCCATGCTAGCACACCAAATAGATTTAATAAAGGGGTTGAAACTGAACATTTTTTAACTTGATATACAATGATGACTTGTTCTTGAATCCAAACACATGCATTTGATTTCATTTGATTGAAATATTGTTAAATTTCATTAAGTTGAATTTCTTTTGTAAAGCATTCAAATGATCAAATGTTAGTAGTTATAAAATGAAGTTCAATGAATTTTATTTTCCTTGTGTAAATTTGTTTTAAAATTTGTGCTACAATTTCAAATACTGTACGTTATTGAAATATATGCATACTTTCAGGGGGAGAAAATAAATTGCTCCAGAATTCTTATTTTGAGGGGGAGCAAGGTTATTCTGTAAGGAGGAGATTGTTAGCAATACTCAAAGACACGACTGAAATTGAAAATGGTTTTCGATGCTCACCATCATCGAAAAAGGGGGAGAAAAGTTTAATTTCAATTTCATGTCAAAGAATTTTCAAATCAAAGATATTTCAAGTCAAAGATTCGTGAACAAAGACTGAAGATTGGGGAGAAGGATCATGTGAAGTCCAAATGTTGCTGAATTTGGTTATCTTAGTTCTGAGTGGTTATCGGAATGCGCTTACACCTAAAAGTTCAACAATGTGGATGGTTTCACATCTTTCTGATCCAAACTCTAATCGTTTCTGATTTATCTTGTTCCGAATTGATGGTTTTATACAAAGATCGGAATTTCATGTTCAAGACTTGAAGACAATCTGTTGAAGATTGTATTGAAGAAGGTTGATTTTCAAAGAAAAAGACAATGACTTTTCATGTTTGTCTGAAGATTCTTCAAAGCTGAGTTCTTAAAGAGTGTCAAAGCATATAGTTCGCCGTGAACTAGTGGAGATAAAGCTATTTGAAGATGGTTTGATAGAGTGTCTGTTTGAGAAGATTGACTTTACAAAGAGCTGAAGACTGCTGTCATATTTTTTTAAATCTTGAATCCAAAGGGGGAGATTGTTAGAGCATTGTTGTATTCAAGATTTACTGTAAAAGTCAATGTACTGTATGAGTCTATACAGTATTGTGAATGCCTTTATACCTTGTATGTTATGGGTATAAATAGGCTTGTCTAGACCATTTGTTAGTAACACTTTAGAAAGCTTTAGTAATCATTTAGAAACCTTTTGTAATCCTTTGAGATCAATACATGGATGACATATTTGCTCTCTAGATTCTCTCTCACTACATTCATATCTTATTGCTAGAGATTTGGGATTTATCACTTCTCAAGATCCCTTTTCAGATCATTCAACTTTGCAAGATCATCTTTCCTTTTGCTTTCTTCTTTTTCTGAAAAATTCAAGTTCTTTTTGTTAGAAGAATTAGATGATTCACCTTTTTCATATGTACTTGATTCATTAAAGAATTTATCATTTTCTCTTGAAGCATTAATTTTAAAAAGATCATACTCAGTCTTCAGTTTTTCAAGCTCTGTTATATTCTGAATAAAAATATTCTTTTCTTTCAAAGCTTCTTCAAGTTTAATATCCACCTCACATAAATCATTTTCAAGTTCATCATAAGCTTTCCTTAAGTCCTCAAGTTCTTGACTCACAAGATTAAATCTCTTTTCAAGTTGCAAAAATTCATCTGATTTTGTTTCAGAAAATCCAGTTGAATCAGACTTCTGACTACCTGAGTCAGAGTTCTGATTTACAGACTCAGATGTCTGATCTTTAGACTCAGAGTTCTGACTACAAAGTTCAGAATCCTGACTAGAAGTTTCAGACTTCTGATTGACTGTTTCAGAATTTTTACTTGTGTCAAATATGCTCTCAATGTCATGATATGAAAAACTTGGTTGTTTATTTTTGTAGCTGACATTTAAAGAATCATACTTGAATTTAGTATCATTGTATCTTGGCTTCTCATCTGTTGGTTTAGAAACTTCTTTCTTAACCTTTTCTTCTGAACCAACTGACTTTTCTGTTTTAGACTCAGAAATTTTCTCATCTGACTTTTTAGAGTTTGGTCTTTGCAAATTGTCAGAACTTGTTATAGAACTAGCAGGTCTTATGAAAACTTCAACAATTTCTGGGATTTTTGGCTTAGAAACTTGAAGTTTTTCATACAAGTTGATTGGAGCTCTTTTTAAAGTGACATTTTCTTCCAATCCCAATCCCTTCTTTGGGTTGTAAAATCTTGTATCTTTAACATTGCTTAATAAAAGATTTAGTGTTTGCTGAGTCTGACCCCTTTTCAAATTCAGATCTTCTAATTCTTTAATTTTGGTGTATAAATTCTTTCTTTCTTCAAATAACATATCAAATTTTTTTTGTAAATCACCTTTTTCATCCTTTATTTTTGAAAACTCAACTTTTAGTTCAGAAAGCCTTTTCATCAATTCAGAATTTTCATCTTTAACTTTCTGTTTCTCAGCCTCAGATTCTTCATATTGTTCTTTTATTACTTCTTTTTCAATTCTGAATTTGTTAACCAAATTTCTTTCTCCTTTTATCTGTTTTCTTAGATTAGCAAATTCAGTTTTCATTTCACCAATCAGTGTCATTAACTCTAATTCAAGTGAAGAATGTACCTCAGCAGATGACTCAGAATCAGCATCTTCAAAATCAGAATCATCCTCATTCCTCATTTTTTCCATATAGCTCTGCATCTGTGGAAAGTTGATATGATCATCTTCATCAGAAGTGTAGTACAACCAATTCTCCTGTTCAGCCAACAAAGCAATTTTATCATCTCTCTTCTTTGCAAGCTGAGCCTTCTTGGTGTAGTACTCATAGTCTTTCACAATTTTAACTCTGCAATCCTTAGCATAGTGGCCAGATTTTCCACATTTGAAACACAGATTCTTTTCTTTTCTCTCATCCTTCTCTTCTTTGTTTTCTTCACTTCTCTCTACTCTCTTTTCAAACTTATTTTCTTCTCTGTCTTCTTTCTTCTTATAATCTGAACTCCCAACTCTCTTATAATTTCCTTGAAATCTACCCTTCCCATACCTTTTGTTGAAAGTATTTGTCAACAAAGCTAGTTTCTCAGCCATTATCTTGATATCTTCATCATCTTCTGATCCTTCTTCCTTGTCAGATTCTTCCAGATTAGGTATCTCTAATAGATATGCAGTCTTTTTGGGTGCTTTGATTGCTTTGGACTTTGATAAGAATGCTAACTGATCAGCAACATTTTTCTTCTCTTCCACAACTAACTTGACAGAATCTTCATGTTGATTAAGAACACAGAACAGATCATTTAAGTCTTCTTCACACATATCCTTGTTCATTTGCAGACTTATGGCAAATGATGACCATTCCGAATTTAGACTGTTCAGAAATTTGTAATTTATTTCTGACTTCGTTTTCTTCAGTCCATTTCTTCTCAAGTCATTTAGAATAGTGCAAAATTTATTGTATGTCTGTGTCAAACTTTCTGACTCTTTTGCTTTGAACCTTTCATAAGCATTTATGCTTTGATTTAACTTTGCCTGAATAGATCTCACAGTTCCTAACATCCGCCTTTCCAATTCGTCCCACATTTCTTTAGCTGATGATCCACTATCAATTCTGTTAAGAACCTCATTTGGGACAGCCAAAGTCATCAAAGTAATTGCTCTTTTGTCAATAGCATGCCTATTCTTCTGTACAGCTGTGTATTGGGAATAACTCTTCTTCACCCTGGTCGCTGGAATTTCTGGAGTTGTCTCTGTAGCAGGGGTTGCGGCAACATCGATATACACTTCAATTGGACCTTCTCGAATGGAGATCATAAGATTTTCATCAATGTTGTCTAGGAATTGGATCATACGAATTTTCCATTGCTGATACTCTTCAGGTATAAGAACAGGCGGTTTGGTTTCAGATCCCATGGCTAGATATTCTTTAGAAGACATGATTGTAAGAAAATTCAACAGAAAGACAAATTCGAATTTCTTGATCGAAATGTAACAGGTAATTCAAGAATTGCCAAGAATTCAAGAACTAGCCCTAGCAGCGGAATCGATTTTTGAATGAATCAAGAAATCTTCAAGAAATTGATCAATCGATCTTCGCGATAACAATCTTGAACGAATTTGTTTGTTGATTAGCTCTGATACCAATTGTAAGTGCAGGATCTAATCTTACAATCAATATAGAAAGCAGTAATTGAGAAGTTGTATGATTAAGCTCAATTGTATTCAATGATGAACAGGATTACAAATCTAAGAGAGAGAGAATCTCAAAGATTACAAAGAATGAATACAAAGATATATGGGAATATCAATCAGTTAGCAATGTAATGCTAACCAATCTATTTATACTGCAACGGAAATATTAAAGCTACAGTACAAATAAGAAAGACTAATAAGAACATAACACGTGTCCTAATTAGTTTACAAATTACTAAGTAAAGTATCTCGTCATAAGTTCTGAACAGGTAGTTCAGAACTTCTGAACATTCTTCTGATAACGCTTCTCAGAGCTTCTGACTCTTTCTCTCAGAACTCTGACTCTTCTACTCAGAACATCTGAGTCTTCTTATCAGAACTTCAACACTTGGTTTAATGACAAAACTTCAGATCTAACAAGCAGTCTTTGAATACCAATAACAATCTCCTCATTCTGATGTGAATATCCGTCAATTCCAAAAATATTTATCCGAATTTTTTCAAATTCAGATAAAATGAAAGTGGCAACCCTGAAACAACGGATGAATCAGTTAAAATGCCTGTAAGTTGCACGAAGCCACTTAGTACAACGAATGCACTTTGTAAAGGAGCTTTTTGATGTTCACTCCTCCCGGGCATCCATTCAATCATCGAAAAACCACAAAGGAAATTCTATGAACGTTATGACAAGAAAACATATTATGTTAGGACACTGAAGTTGTCCTTTATATTAGAAAGTTTTGTAAAGCAATAACTGTGTTAAAGGGCTTGTGCTTAACTAGTGTAACAAATGATATAGACTATAAATAGGACATGTAATGTAATTTGTAATAACAAGTTTCATAATTTAAGATGTAGCTCTCTAATCACATTGTGTTCTCTCTAGTTTGGATTTACTTTTCTAATAGAGCTTCTACATCTTCTTGTTACTAGTTCTTGGATTGTTGAAGATCATAGACATAACATATTCCTTGTGTGTACGTGCAAGTGTAGAAATGATTGAAGCAACTTATGCTTGAAAATTAAGCTCAAAGTGTGTAAACTGTTGAGACAGCAACAAGTTTTCCACGGACTCAATGTGCATGAATGAAGAGCGAAGGTGGGGCAAACTTCCTTCTTTTTCAATATCCAAACCTTCCGAATGAAGATTAGATAGATAATATGTTGCGTCCCCAATAAAATTGAAACATTTCTTTGTTAGGAAAGAAATGAGTAGCTGGTGGGGTTAAATGCAAGAGTTGGCATGGGCTAGTTGCCTGTTTCAATGATGGTCACCAATCAGAAATGTGGATGCCCGGCTCAGAAAATGGCTAGTGCAGAGTTCTCTTATTCTTTTAACTCTGTTCTCTCACCCTCTTTCTGTTTTTAATCTGCTCACTTCTAACCAAACTCACATTTACATTTTACCTCAGCTCAACGAGATACTCAACCGTATGAGTAATCTCCCCCACTCTTTGATTTTGACCCCTCACCCCTCAATCACTCAAGGATAAAAAAAATGTGGATCCATAGAACGTCTTTAATATCTCACACTGATTTCCATGAAAAATTGTCCTAAAAAATGTGTTGTTTAACAGTTAATCCTGAACAATTAAGAATATCGGCATTTGATTAACATTGCCATCAAAATGTATGCTCCTTAATAATATCATGAAGATTTTAGCATTTGATCTTTGAAGATTTCTCAAAACAAGGATATTGAATGAATGAAATGAATTAGAAAGACTTGTTTGAGAATCTGACAATGTATCAATCAGATCAAAAATGAATGATAATCACGAAGGATAATCATTTAAGGTTTAGGGTATCAAAGAATTGAAATTTGTTTATATGAACAAATATAAACAATATTTGAATGAAACGCTTAAGCTCTTACTTTCAAAAAATATGATGCTCAACAAAAATTGAAATGCAAACGGGAGTATTACCATTGAAATATTGTTTCGTTTTGAGATATGGTAATAACAAAGTCAATAAGAAGCTGAACCGGTGTGTAGGAATACTTGAAAGTATATAGAAATGATAATACGCAAGTATTTATCTTTAGAAACACACGGTCAGAAATGATATTATAACAATCCGAGATCAATATATGTATATATATAGGAAAAAGATTTAAAATCACACTTCTAAATGCATAAAATCTGTTTGAGAATCGAGAAGTGGTTTGAACATTTAAGAAAACATTTTTCATGCTTGAAAATCGTTCTTCTTTCAAACAATCTCAGATTAAGTTCAGAAGATACGTACAGTTAAATGTTTAAGCTCCCCCTCAAATCATGATAGACTGATTTACAATCAGATAAGCTCCCCCTCAAAATCTGCAAAAGATCTTAATCAAACAAGATTAGTATATGTAGCATTCAAAGTCTAAAACAATGAATTATGAGTTCTAAACTGATGTGTTTAGAAGTCAAACTCGTTGAAGTATGGGTCCTAAACTGATCTGTTTAGAAGCCATAATCTCTTTGAAGTCCTGCTTCTAAACTGAAGTGTTTAGAAACCATAAGTTCTTTGAAGTACGGGTTCTAAACTAATATGTTTAGAAGCCATAGTCTCATATGCCCCCCCCTACAAAGAAGCATATAAAAAGACTTGTCAATAAGCACATATATATCAAAAACATAAACAAATATTAGAATTTCTCCCCCTAAAATCATGCATATATTTCAGCATCGGTACTCTTCTTCAAATTGCACACTTCTCTTCTGTTTTCCAGTCATGTGTTCGGTATAGTTCTGTAATTCCGTACGACACATGATGAACCTGCAAATCAGATTAAGTATATTTTGGTACCTAATGGGACTTGGGTCCTGGTTTGTTATGTGCTTTTCTTTTTGAAGGAATATTGTAAGTACCATACCTAAATTGAACATTTTCTTGCTTAATGAAATCATTAGTTCCACAAAAAGAACAACAAAGTTTCTTTTGTGCCAGCCTAATCAGATGATTTGCAGAATATCTAGGATTAGGTTTAGCGCAAGATTTACCTTTATGAGCATTGTTCTTTTTGTTCACCGTAGGTGGAGGAACAGATGATTTTCTTGCATCGTTCATAGGTGTAGAACCCTTTACCTTCCATTCCATCTTTACAGGCTTGTAGATAGGTATATCAGAACCTGTAGCATTACGGTTGTAGAAAAGATTAGAAGGTCGCATCTGATCTTTTGATTTGACAGACTTTGTCGAAGAAACCGAAGAACGTTCATGAACAGAACAAGAAGCAGTCTTTGATGAATCAGTTGAACCATCATTCGACGATTGTTCAGATGATTTAACATGAATCTTAGTTGCTTCCAAATTCTGAACTTTATCAGACAAAACATTCCTTTCTTGAACAGTCAGATCAAGTTTCTTTTGTAGATCAGATTTGAGCTTCTGCTCTTTCATAGCTTCCGTTTCTAAAGCAGATAACCTCCTTGTTAGCTTTAAAATTTCAGCCTTAAATATGTTTCTCTCCTCTTCAAAGTTCTTCTCTAAATCAGGTATTTTCTTTGAAAACTCAGCAGACATTGTTTCATAAGATTTTCTTTCAGTATCAAAATCTGCTCTTTCCTTTTCAATGTTTTCTTTTTCTAAGAATAACACCTTCACAAAATCAGAAACTTGTTTTGAAAGATTTATGCATCTAAGTTCAAGAGCTTTCTTTTCGTTCTCCAAAACAATTATCTTTTCATCAATCAAAGCTTTATGGTCAGGAAGCTTCTTTGAGACATCAAATTCACAAGTTGTTCCTTTGTCACAAACTTCAGGCTTTGAATTCTCTTTGGAAACATGGTTAGACTGAAAATCACCATCATAATCTTTTTCAAAAGAAGAATTTTCAAAAATAACCCACTTGTTCTTTGCAAATTCTTTTCTTTCCTTTTCCAAATTAATTACTTTTTTGAAAGCTCACTTATCTTGGCTTCAAAAGATTTGCATTCAGTTGCAAAATTTGCTTTTTCACTTTCAAATTGGTTATGCTCAGAGAGAAGAATATTCTCAAGATCTGCCACTTTCTTTGAAAGTCGGAGACATTTATGATCAATCTTTTGTTTAGCATCAAAAATTGCTTTTGATGAAACCGAAAACTTTTTGATCAAAGAATGTTCAATTTTAACAGTCTCCTTTTCCACCTCATCTTTGAAACTAGAAGAAATTTCCTGAAAACTATTTGAATAAACAGTTGAAATGAGATCATTTTCATATTCAAATTTGATCCTTTGTTCTGCAAGGGAGATTTCAAGTTCAATAATTTTCCCTTCTAGAATCAATGTATGAACATATTTCTTAGTTTCAAAGACTTGGTTTTGGTTATTGATTGGCTTTGTAGCACAAATGTCAAAATAATTGTTTGGAAGTGGTTTATCTAGATTGTTGAGAATCTTCAACGTCTCATTAGTATAGCAAAATGGAAGTTGGATATGAGTTGTTAAAGCTCTTTTTCTTGGTTCTTCTCTTTGTGTTTCCTTTTCATCAGTCCAAAAAATTTCATAATCGGGACAATATCGTGCGTACCTTAAACATTCAAAATTATACACTGTCGGTACTGCTTTGATAGCTTTGGCTCCATATTTTGGACATTCATAACCAAGCCCCCAATATTTATTGACATTGCTCACATGTCTTGGCTTGTTCATGAAAATTGTTTGAATAGTTTGATCTCTCAAGTAAAGCTTCTTTTCCAAAACTTTTATTTTGTCCAAAAATTCTGGCTTTTGAGAGGTAATATTTTTCAAAGAAAGTTCACTCTCACTATTCTTTTTCTTTAGAATAACGTTTTCAGCTTCCAAAGAATTTGCTTTTTCCTCAATCTCTTTGAAAACACCTCGTGATGACAATTCGAAGATCCTCTTTTTCAACTCAATGTTTTCAGTTTCCAAGATCTTTGCTTTTTCCTCAGGTTTGTCAAGTTTCACAGAACATTCAGATGTTTGAAATTTCGTTTTTTGAAGATCTTTGAGAGACGTTCTAAGAGCACTTTCAGACATTTCAAGACGTCGTGTGAGTTCTTCATTTTGCTTTTCTAAATGGCGTATCTTTTGTGAATCAGACCACCAATATTGAAATTCAGTCATTGTTACATGTAAAAGATTAAAAAATGATCATAGTCAGATACTTCGTGAGAAGTAGAATTATGCACACACGATAATCAGAGAAAAATCGATTAAAGTCAGAAAAATTTTAAAAATTAAAATTTTGAATAACAAATTATAAAATTTGTCGTTCAAAAATTAATTCTGAAAAATAAATGCGGAATACTGGACTTTAAATCGGCAAACCTGCAAAAAATAAGAAAAATATATCAGTTTCGACCAAGTGAATAGTAACTGTCTTACAACACTTGTAAGACAATACCAAATGAATAGTAACTCTCGCACAAGGCTTGTACGACTAAACCAAATGAATAGTAACTCTCGCACAAAGCTTGTACGACTAAACCAAATGAATAGTAACTCTCGCACAAGGCTTGTACGACAGTTATGAATATTAGTATCGTGCGACAGTTATGAGTTTATGAACACAATATTGTACGACAGTTATGAGTCTAGTTGCGTACGACAGTTATGAATCTATGAACACTTCTTCGTAAGACAGTTACGAATATCGAACCCAAAAATATTCTAAATGCTCTAAATCACTCAAATCATAACCAAATGATTTGAAACTTTGCAGATCACTTCGCGAACACAATCTGAACACTTCTTGTTCAGATTCTAATACCAAAAACACACAAAATCATTACCTTTCGATTCAAAACAGAAAACTTCCAAAATTCTCGAAAAATCACCAATAATCGATCAAATGATGTACCTTTGATCTAGTATCTTGCATAAACTTGTTAGAAACTCTAAATCGATCACTTCTGTGCCAAAAAAATACAATCAAATTCCGAATTTTGAAGATTTTTATAAGAAAAATCTAAAAAACTTAAGAACTTCAATTTTCTAAAAAAATTGACAAAAATTTCTTCAAATTGTGCGTAATCCGATCTGATTAAGCTCTGATACCACTTGTGATCCCAGATTTAATCAAGTAACAATGCTAGAACCTCATGATCTTCATTAGAATATAGAAAGATACAAGATTGGGAGTGAGATCCACTTTCTCTCTCTAACTTCTCTCTCTAAAATGTCATCCCTCTCTTTTGCCCATTCTCTCTCTATGTACGTATGATTTACAATTGTGAGACTCCCACCTAATTCTATTACAAACTTCTTATTTATACACTTTGACTAACTCACTTAATATCTTGACTTTGACTCTTTAAAGTCTCTACTTTGACTTTTACAATGCTTTGACTTCTTACAATTAAACATTAAATCTTGAATACATTCTATGCACTAACAAAACCCCTGAACCTAGTACTCAGAATTATGGACAAGGAACTCAGAATTCTGAACAAGACAATCAGAATTCTGAACAAGGTAATCAGACTTCTGGTCCAGAGACTCAGAACTCTGAGCAAGTCAATCAGAATTCTGACTCTACTACTCAGAATCCAAACTTGGATGTTTCACCTCAACAAGTACCAGAACAAGGGGATAGTTCAGAATTACAAGCTATTATAGATGAGAATGATACAAACAATAATTTTTCAGAGATTGATGTGCTTCCTAGTTCAAACAAATGGACAAAAGACCATCCTATTCATCAAGTGATAGGAGATCCATCAGTCGGAGTACATACTAGATCAGCAACAGCAAATGAAGCAATGTTTGCAGGATTTTTAAGTGTGATTGAACCTAAGAAAGCCAATGAAGCTCTAGAGGATCCAGATTGGATTTTAGCAATGCAAGATGAATTGCTACAGTTTGAAAGAAACAAAGTCCGGAGACTTGTTCCAAAACCTGAAGGAAAATCTGTTATTGGAACAAAATAGGTATTCAGAAACAAGAAAGAGGAGTCAGGTGTTGTAGTCAGAAATAAGGCTAGATTGGTTGCAAAGGGATATTCTCAACAAGAAGGAATAGATTATGATGAGACATTTGCACCTGTGGCAAGAATAGAAGCAATCAAAATTTTCTTGGCATATGTTGCACATAAGAACTTCAAAGTATACCAAATGGATGTCAAATCAGCTTTTCTGAATGGTATACTTAATGAAGAGGTTTATGTCTACCAACCAGAAGGTTTTGTTGATCCTGAATTCCTAGATCATGTTTCTGTTTTAAATAAAGCATTATATGGTCTAAAACAAGCCCCAAGAGCCTGGTATGGCACTCTAACTCAACATTTATTAAACTCTGGCTTCAAGAAAGGTAAAATTGAGACTACTCTGTTTCTAAAGAAAAAAGGTGATGATTTGATCTTAATTCAGATATATGTAGATGATATCATATTTGGTTCTACAAGTGCAGAATTATGTACTGAATTCTCAAAAGTCATGGAATCAGAATTTGAAATGAGCATGATGGGAGAATTGAACTTTTTCCTTGGTCTTCAAGTAAAAATATTGTCAGATGGAATTTTCATAAATTAAGGAAAATATGTAAAAGATATTTTGAAAAAGTTTAAGATGTCTGATTGTGCTTCTATGAGAACACCAATGGCAACAAATATCAAGTTAGATGCTGATCTCTCTGGAGTCTCAGTAGATAACAAGTTGTATAGAGGCATGATTGGTTTTCTGCTTTATCTGACCGCAAGTAGGCCAGATATCATGTTTGCTACATGTTTCTGTGCTAGATTTCAATCTAATCCAAAAGAATCTCTTATGATAGCTGTTAAAAGGATATTAAGATATCTCAAAGGTTCACCTGATTTGGGCCTTTGGTATCCAAAAGAAACTGATTTCAAACTGACTGCTTTTACTGATGCTGGTCATGCAGGAAGTAGATTGGACAGAAAAAGTACTTCTGGTGCTTGTCACTTTCTGGGAGACAAGATAGTGAGTTTGGCTTCAAAGAAGTAAAACTGGGTATCCACATCCACTGCTGAAGCAGAGTATGTAGCTGTTGCTGCCTGTTGTTCTTAAACCTTGTGGATGAGAACACAACTTATGGATTATGGATATCAACTCAACAAAATTCCCATATATTGTGATTCAGAAAATGCTATTGCAATTACTCAGAATCCTGTTCAGCACTCAAAGACCAAGCATATTGACGTAAGGTATCATTTTATTAAGGACTATGTGGAAAACGGAACAATAGAAATGCACTTTGTGCATATAAAGTATCAATTGGCTGACTTGTTCACAAAGCCTCTTGATCACAAAAGGTTCACTTTTCACATATGTAAAATAGGGATGCTTAATCTAACTAATTGAGTATATTTGTTATTTTTTTCAGAAATGAAATTTTTTCTAAGTAAGTTTTTTTTAGTAGTGTACTCAGAACTCGGACTCTTGAATTCAGAATTCTGACTCTTGAATTCAGAATTCTGACTCTTGAGTTCAGAACTTCTGAGTCAATACTTCATAAATCTAACTTCAAATTCTTTACTTCTGATTAGGTTAATCAAAACTTCTGACTACCTTTCAGAAAACATTTCTGAGAATTACAAATGTTTCAATATGTTGTTATGTTCTTTCTGTTTTATTTTTTTTCTCTTTCCTTGTGTCTAATATGTGTTTGAGTATATGCTAAAGTCAAGGGGGAGCATTGAAATCATTCAGATATCATTCTGAGGCGCTTATAAGGTTTGTATATTCTTTTCTCATCACTAATCATTCTAAGGGGAACAAGCTTTCAATGATAAACCTTTTTCACTTGTTCAAACTACTTCTGAACCCTTAAAATGGTTTTCAAGGTCAGGCGTTAGATTTTAAATGTTTTTCAGAAATTCCAAATCATCAAAAGAAGGACAGAATTTTTGATGATCAAATAATTTTCACAGTGTTTGAATTCGTTATAACTCTGACTAAAAGTACTTTTCACCGTTAAATCCCTTCAGCTTCACGGATTTTAAATAGACCTTGAAATCCTTCTTTCAAATTCATTTGAATTCCAAGAGCGAAAAGTGAGATACGCAATAATTCCAAAGTTCTTTGATCTTGTTTTCTTTCGATATTCTATATCACAATCATGTCTGGTTCGAGAAGAAGTAAAACTATTTCCTTACACTCTGCAAAATCATTGATGGAATCCTCGTCAGTATCAGAAGATGAGGAAGTACAGAGGCCTGAAAATAGAGTTGTAGAAGAAGGGGCAATAAGAGAAAACATTGTACTAGGAAATGTGGAAGAAGAAGCAGGGGATGAACATATGGTTGAATCTGAAGGAGATGTAGATAGGGGAAATGAAAATATTCAACATGAACAAAGTGCGGTTAAGTCAGTAATGTCTGGAAGATCTAATTCTGGTGAGAGGATTGTTCCTGAGAGTGAATATTTGGAGTTGATTGAAAACAACTGTGTGTTAATACTTGATGAAACTAGGTTCAATAAAGAACATAGAATAATCATAGAGTTGCTGAAGTACCATCCTTTTAAGAAATGGTTTACAATGAAGAAATCGGTTCCTGTTCAGTATATCCAACAGTGGTGGAAGCATTTGGAGTTACAAGGTAACAATTTTGTATCTAAAATAGGGGGAGTCACTGTAACTTTGAATATACAGTTTATGAGAACAATGCTAAGGCTACCAGAAAAGGATAATTTAAAGGTGTAAAACCAGTTTCTATTAGGTAATCATCAAATCATCCATTGATCTTGAACATAATAGAGATTACATAAGATTGATGCACTTTCTCTCTCTAGAATGCTCTCACTTCTCTCTCTAGAATATTACAATTATGATCTCTTTCTAATGACTTCCTTGAGACTTGCTTACAAACTATGCTTTACAAAACCTATTTATATCTACTAATGACAAAGCTGTAAACACTAAAGCTAGTTTGACTTTACATGACTTTGACTATTTTGACTAATACTTTGACTTTACAATGTTTGACATTATACAAGACTTTACAATAAATCTTGAATACAATAATGCTCTAACATTCTCCCCCTTTGGATTCAAGATTTAAAAAAAACATGGTAGCAGTCTTCAGCTCTTGATCTTCAAAACTTTAACTTTGACCGCTTTGAACGTTGAAGCTTTGGCACTCTTCAAACAGTTGAATCTACACAAGGATGCGAAGCCTTCACATTTTTTAATATTTAGGTGTAAGCACAATCCGAGTCTCTCAGATCTAAGATAACCATATTCAAAAACACTTCAGACTTCACATGATCCGAAAACTTCAACTTTGAGCAATCCGAATCCATATATAAGTGATTCGAAAACATCTTTGTCTTTCACAATGTAAAGTCAATCTTCTTCAATACAATCTTCAACTCTTTGACCTTGAATTGTCTTCGACATGAAATTGAATTAAACATTTCTCCCCCTTTTTTGATGAATGTGAGCATCATGATCATCAAAAACCTTTTTCAATTTCAGTCGCGTCTCTGAGTATTACTAACAATCTCCTCCTTAAAGAATAACCTTGCTCCCCCTCAAAATACGAATTCTGGAGCAATTTGTTTTCTCCCCATGAAAGTATGCATATATTTCATTAAAAATATTCATTTCAAATACAGTGCATTAATGAAAACATTTATACACGGAATATAAAATTAATTGAACCACATTTTATAACTACTAACATTTGATCATTTGAAAACTTTACAAAAGAAATCCAACTTAATGAAATTCAACAGATTTTACAACCAAATGAAATCAAATGCATGTGTTTGGATTCAAAAACAAGACATCATTGTATATCAAGTTACAAATGTTCAGTTTCAACCCCTTTATTAAATCTATTTGGTGTGCTAGCATGCGAAATATGATTAGCTACAAGCATATGCAATTCTAAAACATATAAGAATACATTGCTCTACTCACACTATTTGTCCAAAATCAGGATTTTCACAAATTTACGGGTTTATCGCGACTTTGTATTTTCCCAAGTTTCAAGAGATGTGTGCTCATTGGCATCTTTTGATTTTGTGCACATTGGCATCGTTTGATTTTGTGCTCATTGGCATCTTTTAATCAAAAAGTTTAGTAAGAATAAGATACACCGTTAAACATGACTTTCTATCTGGTTCTATAGCAGGATTTGGGTTAGCAGATCCCAGACCAGTTGGCCTTAGGTGTTAGGTGACGAGCGCCCCTTAGAACTTAATTTCCCAAACCAGAAAGGCCACATCGATATATCTTAAACCCATTTGTACCAGTAGAACATGTCTTTCTATCTGGTTCTATAGCAGGATTTGGGTCAGCCGATCCCAGACCAATTGATCTTAGGGACTAGGTGTCGAGCACCCCTTCGGACTTACTCTCCCAAACCAGAAAGGCCACAGGTACAAACTTTCAAACTAAATGATTTTAATATGTTTATTTGATGCATCGCAATCACTTGGTTCTAAAAACATAATGCTTCCCCCATATTTTCGTTTCCATCCATCATTTTGACAAATAGGCTTTTTTTAGCATTATATTCTATATAAGTCCAGATTCACATAACATCGAGCATTCAGCATAATTTCATTCATGTTTTGCTGACCTTTCGATTTATTTCAGAAGTGAAAGTTGAAACAAATATAACTCAGATAATACAAAAATACTTGTAAAATCACCCTTAACACACATTTCATTTATTGAATGAAAATTGAAAATTTTCATCTCAATGAATTAAATTTGTAAAGATTCAAACATTGAAAGCAGTAGAAATAAAACATAATGCAATGTTACCTTCACCACTTGTTCCTTGAAACAGAAAGATGTGACCGTTAAGGATATCACCTGAGTAGTATGAGTTCTAAACTGATTTGTTTAGAAGTCTTAGACTTTGAAGTACGGGTCCTGAACTGAATTGTTCAGAAGCCAAAGTCGTTGAAGCACGAGTTTTGAACTGATATGTTCAAAAGCCAAAAACGTTGAAGCACGGGTCCTGAACTGATGTATTCAGAAACCAATAATTTTGCTCTCCCTTAATGGCACAAGTACGTACTCTTCAAAAACAAATTCACCGCTTCTCTTCTGTTTTCAGTCATATGTGTGGTATATATATTTCCAAATCAGCACAACACATGATGAACCTACAAAACAAATTAAGTAGATTTTGGTACCCAACGGCACTTGGGTCCTAGTGTGTTAGGTGTAGATTTCTTAAAAGGAATACTGTATGTACCGTACCAATAAGAAGTATAATATTTATGTATAAAATCATTTGATCCACAAAATGAACAACAAATTTTCTTATGTGCCAACCTAATCAGATGATTTGTAGAATAAACAAGATTAGGTGGAACAGAAGATTTACCTTTCGGAGAATTGTTTCTCTTTGCTTTTTATGTGGATGAAGATGATTTTGGAACTTCTTTCTTCGGAATTGTTGTGCCTTTGACTCTCCATTCCATCTTCACCTTCTTGAAGACTGGAACTTCTTCAGGTTTGGAAGTATTAACTTTAGGCACTTTTGAATCCTTATCCGATTTATCAAGCAAATGATTATAGAAGAGATTTGTTGAACGAATCTGATCTTTTGAGAAATCAGTTGATCTATTAAATTTTTTGAAAGGAATGTTTTTAAAACTTGAACTTGAAACAGTTTTAAAAGAGCATTCAGAATCATTTGAAATAACAAATGGAGTCTGAAAGATAGTATCATGACTGGCCTGCTTTGAGACATCAAATTTAAAAATGACGTCTTCAAGTTCTTTGACTTTGTTTATCAAAACATTTTTCTCTTTAGAAATTAGATCAAATTTCTTTTGGAGATCAGATTTGATCAATTGATCCTTCATAATATCAGCTGATAAACCAGATAATCTTTTGGTAAGATTAAGAATCGCATCTTCAAAATATTCGCGTTCCGATTCAAAATCTTTTTCCAAAAACTTTCTTTTATCAGTAATCTCTTAGAAAATTTCCATATTTTTCTTTTTAAGGGTTTTACTTTCCTTTTCAAAGAGATTTTTCTTTTCCGCAAAATCTTTTCTTTCTTTTTCCAAAAGATTTTCTAAATCAGAGATTTTCACGGAAAGTTCAGAACTTTTAATTTCAAAAGATTTTCGTTCAGTTTCAAATTTAGCTCTTTCTTTTTCGAGCTTGTCTTTTTCTAAAAATAAAACTTTCTCAATGTCAGAAACTTGTTTTGAAAGTTTTATACATTTCAGCTCAATTACTTCCTTTTCTTTAAGAACTTTCATTGAAGAAAGTGACTCTCTTTCACGTTCAGAAAGCTTCTTCTTCAATTCAACGTGTTCACCTTCCAACGTTGTTCTTTTCTGTAACATCCCGCATCCCATATACACAACAATTCACATATATTAACACAACATTCATATGACAAAAGAAACATCAAATTACAATTTCGGTCCCGTAGTCTTTTACAAATAAAAGAAACCATTCTACTACAAACTTTGTGAGAAATCCCAGATCTCTAGCAATAAGATATGAATGTAGTGAGAGAGAATCTAGAGAGCAAATATGTCATCCATGTATTGAGCTCAAAGGATTACAAAAGGTTTCTAAAAGATTACAAAAGCTTTCTAAAGTATTTTTGAAGTGTTTTTAACAAATGAACTAAAGAAGCCTATTTATACCCATAACATACAATGTATAAAGGCATTCACAATACTGTATAGACTCATACAGTACATTGACTTTACAGTAAATCTTGAATACAACAATGCTCTAACAATCTCCCCCTTTGGATTCAAGATTTAAAAAAATATGACAGCAGTCTTCAGCTCTTTGTAAAGTCAATCTTCTCAAACAGACACTCTATCAAACCATCTTCAAATAGCTTTATCTCCACTAGTTCACGGCGAACTATATGCTTTGACACTCTTTAAGAACTCAGCTTTGAAGAATCTTCAGACAAACATGAAAAGTCATTGTCTTTTTCTTTGAAAAGTCAATCTTCTTCAATAAAATCTTCAACAGATTGTCTTCAAGTCTTGAACATGAAATTCCGATCTTTGTATAAAACCATCAATTCGGAACAAGATAAATCAGAAACGATTAGAGTTTGGATCAGAAAGATGTGAAACCATCCACATTGTTGAACTTTTAGGTGTAAGCGCATTCCGATAACCACTCAGAACTAAGATAACCAAATTCAGCAACATTTGGACTTCACATGATCCTTCTCCCCAATCTTCAGTCTTTGTTCACGAATCTTTGACTTGAAATATCTTTGATTTGAAAGCGCTTTGACATGAAATTGAAATTAAACTTTTCTCCCCCTTTTTCGATGACGGTGAGCATCGAAAACCATTTTCAATTTCAGTCGTGTCTTTGAGAATTGCTAACAATCTCCTCCTTACAGAATAACCTTGCTCCCCCTCAAAATAAGAATTCTGGAGCAATTTATTTTCTCCCCCTGAAAGTATGCATATATTTCAATAACGTACAGTATTTGAAATTGTAGCACAAATTTTAAAACAAATTTACACAAGGAAAATAACATTCATTGAATTTTATTTTATAACTACAAACATTTGATCATTTGAAAACTTTATAAAAGAAATTCAACTTAATGAAATTTAACAGATTTTTCAATTCAAATGAAATCAAATGCATGTGTTTGGATTCAAGAACAAGTCATCATTGTATATCAAGTTAAAAAATGTTCAGTTTCAACCCCTTTATTAAATCTATTTGGTGTGCTAGCATGGGAAATATGATTATCTTCAAGCATATGCAATTCTAAAACATATAAGAATATTTTGCTCTACTCACACTATTTGTCCAAAATCAGAATTTTCACAAATTTACGGGTTTATCGCGACTTTGTATTTTCCCAAGTTTCAAGAGATGTGTGCTCATTGGCATCTTTTCTTTTGTGCTCATTGGCATCTTTTGATTTGTGCACATTGGCATCTTTTGATTTTGTGCTCATTGGCATCTTTTGATCAAAAAGTTTAGTAAGAATAAGATACACCGTTAAACATGACTTTCTATCTGGTTCTATAGCAGGATTTGGGTCAGCAGATCCCAGACCAGTTGGCCTTAGGTGCTAGGTGTCAAGCACCCCTTAGAACTTAATTTCCCAAACCAGAAAGGCCACATCGATATATCTTAAACCCATTTGTACCAGTAAAACATGGCTTTCTATCTGGTTCTATTGCAGGATTTGGGTCAGCCGATCCCAGACCAGTTGATCTTAGGGACTAGGTGTCGAGCACCCCTTAGGACTTACTCTCCCAAACCAGAAAGGCCACAGGCACAAACTTTCAAACTAAATGATATTCTATATAAGTTCGAATTTCCATCACAAAATATGAATGATATCTCAATCACTTGGTTCTTAATCATAGTGCTTCCCCCATATTTTCGTTTCCATTCATCATTCTGATAAATAGGCTTTTTGAGCATTATATTCTATATAAGTCCAGATTCACATATCTTTGAGCATTCAGCATAATTTCATTCATGTTTTGCTTACCTTTCGATTTATTTCAGAGGTGAAAGTTGAAACAAATATAACTCAGATAAAACAAAAACACTTGTAAAATCATCTTTTAGCACACATTTAATTCATTGAATGAAAATTGAAAATTTTATCTCATTGAATTAAATTTGTAAAGATTCAAGTTTTCAAAGTGGTAGAAGCAAAATATAATCCAATGTTACCTTTTACCACGTTCCTTGAAACAGAAAGATGTAACAGTTAAAGATATCACCTGAGAAGTGTGAGTTCTAAACTGATTTGTTTAGAAGTCTTAGTCTTTGAAGTACGGGTCCTGAACTGATTTGTCCAGAAGCCATAGTCGTTGAAGCACGGGTTTTGAACTGATATGTTCAAAAGCCATTATCGTTGAAGCACGGGTTTTGAACTGATATGTTCAAAAGCCATTGTCGTTGAAGCACGGGTTTTGAACTGATATGTTCAAAAGCCAATTACATTTAAGCACGGGTCCTGAATTGATGTATTCAGAAACCATTCATGATTTGTCTCCCCCTTAATGGTACAAATATTCTTCATAGAAATACGCCGCTTCTCTTCTGTTTTCAGTCATGTGTGTGGTATGTATCTACAAATCAGTACAACACATGATGTACCTACAAAACAGTTTAAGCAGATTTTGGTACCCAATGGCATTTGGGTCCTAGTGGGTTAGGTGTAGATTTCTTACAAGGAATACTGTAAGAACCATACCAATAAGAAGTATAATCTTTATGCACAAAGTCATTTGATCCACAGTAAGAACAACATATTTTCTTATGTGCCAACCTAATCAGATGATTTACATAATGAATAGGATTAGGTTTAGCATAAGATTTACCTTTTGGCGTATTGTTCTTCTTTGCATTTGATGTGGATACAGATGATTTTGGCACATCTTTCTTTGGAACTGTTGTGCCTTTGATTCTCCATTCCATCTTCACCCTCTTGAAGACTGGAACTTCTTCAGATTTGGAAGTATTAATTTTAGGCACTTTAAGAATATCATCCGATTTATCAAACAGAGGATTATAGAAAAGATTAGAAGAACGAATCTGACCTTTTGAGAAATCTGTTGATCTATTAAATTGTTTAGAAGGAATGTTTTTAAAACTTGAACTTGAAGCAGTTTTAAAAGAATATTCAGAATCATTTGAATCAACAAATGTGGTCTGAAAGATAGAATTATGACTAACCTGCTTTGAGACATCAAATTTAAAAATGACGTCTTCAAGTTCTTTGACTTTGTTTATTAAAACATTTTTCTCTTTAGAAATTAGATCAAATTTCTTTTGGAGATCAGATTTGATCAACTGATCCTTCATAATATCAGCTGATAAACCAGATAATCTTTTGGTAAGATTAAGAATCACATCTTCAAAATATACACGTTCCGATTCAAAATCTTTTTCCAAAAACTTTCTTTTATCAGTAATCTCTTTGAAAATTTCCATATTTTTCTTTTTAAGAGTTTTACTTTCCTTTTCAAAGAGATTTTTCTTTTCCGTGAAATCTTTTCTTTCCTTTTCCAAAAGATTTTCTAATTCAGAGATTTTCACGGAAAGTTCAGAACTTTTAATTTCAAAAGATTTGCGTTCAGTTTCAAATTTAGCTCTTTCTTTTTCGAGCTTGTCTTTTTCTAAAAATAAAACTTTCTCAAAGTCAGAAACTTGTTTTGAAAGTTTTATACATTTCAGCTCAGTCTCTTTCTTTTCTTCAAAAACTTTCTTTTCTTCAAAAGAAAAATTAGACAGTTTTCTCTTTAGATCGGCATTTTCACTGTCCAAAATTTTCCCTATATCTTTAACTTCTTTTAATTGAGCATGTAACTTTAAGTTCCACTTCACTCTCTTTTCTTCTCTACTCTTCAAATCGGCATTTTCTTTTTGAAGAGTTGTTACTTTCTCTTGAAGATTCTCGATTTGATCGTGCAGACTTGAGTTGTCTTTTTTTGCTTCAAGATCTGCAATATAAACTTCAAGATCAGTTATTCTTTTAGTAAGTTTAGCATTTGAAGAAGAAATGTCTAAAATTTGTCTTTTCAGATCAACATTTTCTTCTTCCAATTCTTTATTTACAATAGGAGTTGAAGAATTTGAAGCATTATCTTTAACAGGAGTTTCTGATATAGGAGATGTTTCTGATAAAATAACTTGTTGCAAAATTCCATTATTTGCCTTAGCTTTTTCAAGTGGCTTTGGAGGTGTTTTTGTTATTATGACTTGTTGCAACACTTCATTATTTGGTTTAACAGATACATGTGAATTAACAGATGTTTCTGTTATAATGACTTGTTGCAACTTTACATTTGGTTTAACAAAAACTTTTGCAATTGGAGGATTCTCCTTTTTCAGAGTTTGCTTCAAATCTTCACCACTGCTTTTAACAATAACTTGTTGTAAAACCATTTTGAATATTGCTAGAAATTGATCGTTCAGAAGATCAAGCAGACAGTGTATGAAAATACACAAAAAAATATATAAAATTTTTTCTTGAAAAGCTCTTACAGTGTATGAAATACACTATAGAAAAAATTTCGAGATAAAAAGTGAAAGTGCAGGATCTATTCTTACAATCAATATAGAAAGAAGTAATTGAGAAATTGTATGATCAAGCCCAATTGTATTCAATGATGCACAGAATTACAGATCTAAGAGAGAGATCACCTCAAAGATTACAAGGAATGAATACAAGTAATATGGGAAAATCAATCAGTTAGCAACGTAGTGCTAACCACTCTATTTATACTGCAACAAACATCTTAAAGCTACAGTACAAATAAGAAAGACTAATAAGAACATAACACGTGTCCTAATTAGTTTACACATTACTAAATAACGAAACTCGTCATAAGTTCTGAACAGGTAGTTCAGAACTTCTGAACATTCTTCTGATCACGCTTCTCAGAACTTCTGACTTCTCTTTCTCAGATCTCTGACTCTTCTTCTCAGAACTTCTGACTTCTTCTTCTCAGAACTTCTGACTTCTCTTCTCAGAACTTCTGAACCTTCTTATCAGATCTTCAACACTTGGTTTATTGACAAAACTTCAGATCTAACAATCTCCCCCTTTTTGTCAAATAAACTTAAACTTTGCATCATCTAATTCTTTCAGAGCAGGAACAATTTTCTGAAGTAGCACATTCCTCAGATTAAGCCTCTTATCAATCTTGTCAATAATTTCTTGAATAATCTCAACTTGCTGATTAATTACTTCTTGAATCATGTTTGCTTCCTTCACTTTCAGCATCTTTTTCTCCAAATTGTGCTTTATGATCCTTAAAGTTCCAGAACAATATTTTGCAGTTTCCTTTGCTCTGAAGAAGATCTTTCCACTTTTGTTCTTCAAAAATACTCCCAACTCTGGATATCTGTGAACACTTCCAGTCTTTAACACCTTTTTCTGCTCATGATCTGTATTGGGATTTGCCAGATAAACACATGACTTTTGCAAATACAGAGCTATTTGGAAATCTGTATAGCAATGCCACCTTAAGATATAGAACATGGCCTCAATCACCACACTTCTTGCCTTCCTTTCATTTCTGTCTTTACTTGACTCTTTAAAACATAGAAAGCTGTGTAATCTGTAGAAGTCAACCACTGACAGTTTCTCAAAATCTGCATCAGTGAAATAATAAACCTTGCCATCTTCTCTCAAAACTTCAAAGGATAAGTACTCCATCTTTCTGAATTTCTTAACCTTCAATTCTCTGATTCCAGTGATTAGAAAATCTGAGTAAACGGCTTGCTTTGTTTTGCCAAGACATCTTGATTTTTCAGCCAACCAGATCTGAGTCTCCTTAGACCTATCATAATACACATCCAAGAATTGTACCTCTTTTGGTTTGAAGAACTCAGGCAGATCAAATTCAAGAAAATATCCATTCAGATCAATGAATATTTCATCTTCTTTGGGTTCAGACTTTTCAGCTTGATCAATATTAGTTATCTGCACATTCTGAGGTGTTGTGTCCTGAACTTCTTCAGCCTCATCTGACAAAATTTCATTCACTTCATACTCAGCTGGGAACACAAAATCATTATGTAGAATCTTTTTGGGATTCACCTCAGATAGCAACCATTCACTACTGTTTCTGATTTTTCTTCTAAAATCCAACCTCCTCTTCACACAGTTTATGCATCTCTTCTTTAAACTCTCTTTTTCAGCATCCATACTTACTTCCATTCTAATCAACAACCAATTCAGAGTTGCATCACTGTACTTCACCAACTCTTTTAATCTGAACAATTCAAGTCTTTCGTGAACCATATATGTGAACCCTTCTGTCTCCATTCCTTCATTCACAAAACCCTTCACATGCAGATCAACTTCTGTTTTCTTTGTGGGAGAACTCAGATTGCACTTTTCTTTTCTTTCTTCTATAGCCAACTGGAAGTCATACAAGTATGTATTTCTGACATAAATACCCAGAAGTCTTCTGCATTCAATTTCTATCAAGGCTTCTTCAGTGCTAGCAAAGAACTTGACTAGAAAGATCTGATCATCAAGAGTCAATCTGTGAAAATCAAATGTAGACATGGAAACCTTTGTATTTCTTTCTTTCAGTGTTTCCATTCTAACGAACATTAAACCATTGAATTCATCTTGTTGAAACATCAGAACTTTCTCGATTCTTTTCTGAATATGCAGTTTTGAGTCAGGAACTCTGAACATATTAGAAGCTTCTGAGTAGACCATCTGAGCTCTGTCATCCATAAAACCATCAATGTTACTTTCCAAAAGCTCATACTCTCCTTCTGTGTAGTAGAGATTATCATATATTTCCTCAGGAAAAATATCATCATGAAATTGTCTGGCTAAAGGTACATCACTTAACTCTAGAATGAAGTCACACACAGGTTCTTCTAGTCTTTGCAATTTAATCTTTGGAATCTCGATTGGTTTTCTGAATACATATTCAGAAGGCATAAAGAAGTCTTTCACTTTCACATACTCTTCTTCTGTATTTAACTCATCACAAAAGTTAAACCTAAAATCATCTTTAAAATCCTGAGTGTAATCCACAGTTCTGTCTTCTTCTCCCATTAGATCAATGGGTCTTATCACTTTTATTCCTTTATGAATTTTCTGAACACTCAAAGCTCTGACTACTTCATTATGCATTCTTCTGATCAATTCTTCATTCAACCTCCTTTCTTCTGATTCAGACTCCATTGCCCTTTCACTGTTATAAACCACAATATCTGTACACCTGTTTACCACTGTACTTTCCACTATTTCTTCTATTCTCAAATCAGATTCCTCAATAGCTACAGTTTCATCTGAGTTTCCTTCCATCTCAGTATCCAAGTTCAATTCCTCTGTTTTATCTGATTCATTACTATCAATACTTCCCAACTCCATTTCTTCTGTATCTGAACTGTCAAGCTGTACTGTCTGAATCATCTCCTTTAAATTTTCCTGTGTCTGATCTTCTGTACTTTTTGTATTGGCTAAGTGCATGTCTGCTATCTCAAAATCTTCTATGCCAATATCATCATCAGAACTTAACCTTTGTCTTTTCTCCCCCTTTTGATGATTATGAGGATCATTATCATCAAACTTCCTTTTCAAGTTCTGATTAAAAGCAACTTCAGGTTCAGCTTCTGCAATAGGAACAGGATCAAGAGGCTTTGAAGTAGAAGCCAAAGATACACTCAGTGCTTTCAATATAGATTCCTGCATACCCTGCATCTGTTTTAACATATCTTTTTGAAAATCAGACATTATATCCATGATCTCCTTTTTGTGAGAATCCAAGGATTTCTTTACATCATCTACCTTGGTTTCAACAGAAATTAACTTTTTCTCCAACACAACTTTCAAATCTGATACCTCATCATTCAGATCCTCCATCCTCTTCTCCAAATTTTCTACTTTTTCCCCCATCTCCTTGTTTTGTTTCTGAATCTTTTCAAATTCAGAAGTTTCTAACAGTGAACCTGAACCAACAGATGGTCCAGTTTTCATGTGCCCAGAGAGCTCATGGCCTGTAGATAACACACAGTCATCTTGTACAACAGATGCACGTTTGAATGAGGCTTTTGTAATGTTCACCTCACCAGGACTTCCATCCAATCCTCGACACCCAACATTAGGCATGTCTATGAATGTTGTTTCAGGAGTACGAAATTCCTGATCTGTGCAAGTGTCAAAAGGAATTTCAGGCTCAATATGAATAGGACTGTGATATTCAGACTCAATGTGTTGAAAAATAAGTTGGGATTTATCACCTCCCTCCAAATGAGTTTGGGATGGTTCCCCGGATTTGTGTGAAACAGTAGCATGTTGAAATGCTTCTGAGTGGATATGGATGGGTTGTTCAAGATCCACCACTAGGTCCATGGTGTTTGTTTCAATATTGGACACCAAGAGATGTGAACCAATAGCATGTGTGGTTACCTGGTCAAGATTAGCTGGTTCAGAGGCATCTCTTTCTGTTTGAACCTCTGTTAACAATCTCTCATCCTCACCACTCTCATTCTGTTTTTCCTCACTGAGTCTAACCAAGCTCTCAGAATTTTCCCCCTCAAGTCTCTCAGAATGTTCACCCATCTGAACATCCTCCCCCTCTCTAATTCGACTAGACCCCTCACCTCTCTTCTCAGGTTGGTCCTCTTGGGTAGGGATTTGAGGTAATTCAATTCCCATAGAGGTGCAATAAGCTTTTAAAATCTCACTCTCCCTTGGAATATAGTTCCTAAGTGATTTTGGCAACAGTTTATGATTGGGATAATTTTCAAGTCTTGTTACTGAGGTCATCTTACCCAAATAAAATGTAGGACCATGCTCTTCATTTGTTCTTCTTGAGATTGTTCTGTTTTCCTGCATGGCATACCAAATAACAATTTGCCAGTACCTTATGTAGGGAATGTATGTCAGTGGAGCATCCTTTGTCTTCTTCTGAATTGCTTTCTGATTCTTCTCAAATGTATTCTTCATATCTTCCCAAAGTATTAAAGTATAGTCATAATGCCTATTCTTCACTAAACCTTGAAATATCTGAAGAATTTGTTTAGAACCTTGATCAGCAGAACTATTTTTCCCTGACAAACATTTATTTACCACATGAAAGAAGCAAGCCCAAATAGGTGGTAATTTGTTTCTTCTGAACAAACTGAGAGTCCTCAATCCTTCATTGTATCCCAACTTCATAAACTCTGCTATTAATTCCTCTGTTAGGGGTAAATCCTCAAAATCTGTTCTTCTTTGTACATCATCTTTCTCTGGTAGATTCAGCATCTCTCTTAGTGCAGAGATAGATAAGACAAATGTCACTCCTCCAATTTCAGACACAAACTTATTATCTTCTAACCTAAGATATTTCCACCATTGTTGTATGTACTGAACAGGCACATTTTTACTTCTTGTAAACCATTTTCTGTACGGATGATGTTTGAATAACTCCATGATAATTCTGTGTTCAGGCTTAAAACGACTTTCCTCAAACAATATAACACAGTTATTTTCAGATAATTTCAACCATTCACTCTCAGGAACAACTCTTTCCACTAGAATAGATCTATCTGACATAATAGAACCTGCAGCACTCTGATCATGTTCAATATTAACATTTACCTCATCCGCATTTCCTTCAGATTCATCCATTTGTTCATCTTCTTCATCATTTCTTATTGCCCCTTCCTCTGCAACTCTATTTTGTACTTCATCATTTTCCGAATCATATGAATCCATTATCGATTTTGTAGAATGTAGAGAAATTGGACCACTTCTTCGTATTTCAGACATGATTTAAGAAGAAAACAGATTCAAAGAACTCTGGATTTGATTCGTATCTCACGTTTCGCTCTGGAATTTGAAAGAACTTTGAAATAGGGATTTTAAGACCTATTTAAAATCCGCGAAGTTGAAAGGTTTAACGGAAAAGCGAAATCAATGTTATAACGGAGTCAACACACGTGAAATACCACAAAGGATTTAAATGAAATACGTGGCATTGTCAAACAAATATGAGGCTGACACGTGTTAGTTGATAGAATTTTGACTCAAGTCAAAGATCTGAATAACACGCGCAGATGTTCTGATTCCATGACTCAGAAGAATTTTGCCTTGTAACCAAAATGTCTTTTAAAATCAACTTCTGACCAATATAAAACATTTTGATTATTCAGAAGAGGTTTGAACAGATAAGAAATGAAAACAAATCTTTTAAGCATCACAAAATGATTTCCAAAAGAATTTTGATGCTCCCCCTTGACTTGAGCATGCATTTGAGTATTAATGATACATAAAGATGAGATAACAAGATAATCGAAGAAGCATAATCCATACAGTTGAAGTTATTTGTATTTCTCAAAAATAAATTTTTGAAAGTTAGATTGCTGAAGTATTGACTCAGAATTTCTGACCTTAAGATTCAGAGGTTCTGATCTCAAGACTCAGAAGTTCTGAACTCAAGACTCAGAAGTTCTGAACTCAAGATTCAGAATTTCCGAACTCAAGACTCAGAAGTTCTGAACTCAAGACTCAGAAGTTCTGAACTCAAGATTCAGAATTTCCGAACTCAAGACTCAGAAGTTCTGAACTCAAGACTCAGAAGTTCTGAACTCAAGACTCAGAAGTTCTGAATACACTACTCAGACAACTTCACTTAGAAAAATTTAGCATTTTTAAGAAAAAAAATATTTTCAACTAGGCAGATTAAGCATTCCTATTTTACATATGAGAAAAGAAAACCTTTTGTGATCAAGAGGCTTTGTGAACAAGTCAGCCAATTGATACTTTGTATGCACAAAGTGCATCTCTATAGTTCCTTTTTCCACATAGTCCTTTATAAAATGATACCTCACGTCTATATGCTTAGTCTTCGAATGTTGAACAGGGTTCTGAGTAATAGCAATTGCACTTTCTGAGTCACAATAGATGGGAATCTTATTAAGCTGATATCCATAGTCCATGAGTTGTGTTCTCATCCACAATGTTTGAGAGCATGAAGCAGCAGCAGCAACATACTCTGCTTCAGCAGTTGAAGTGGATACACAATTCTGTTTCTTTGATGCCCAACTCACTATTTTATCTCCCAAAAAGTGACAAGCACCAGATGTACTCTTTCTGTCCAACCTACTTCCTGCATGATCAGCATCAGTGAAAGCAGTCAATTTGAAGTCAGTTTCTTTTGGATACCATAGACCTAGATCAGGTGTTCCTTTGAGATATCTTAAAATCCTTTTGACAGCCAACATATGTGATTCTTTCGGGTTAGATTGAAATCTAGCACAGAAACAGGTAGAAAACATGATATCTGGTCTACTTGCAGTCAAATAAAGTAATGATCCAATCATGCCTCTATAAAGTTTGATATCTGCTGAAACACCTTTGAGATCAGCATCTAACTTTATGTTAGTTGCCATAGGTGTTCTCATAGAAGCACAATCAGACATTTTGAACTTTTTCAGAATATCTCTGACATATTTTCCTTGATTTATGAAAATACCTTTTGGTAGTTGTTTGACTTGAAGACCAAGGAAAAAATTCAGTTCACCCATCATGCTCATTTCAAATTCAGATGACATGACTTTTGAAAAATTATCACATAATTCTGGACTGGTAGAACCAAATATTATGTCATCAACATAAATCTGAATCAGAATCAAATCATTACCCTGTTTCTTTAAAAACAAAGTTGTGTCAATCTTACCTTTCTTGAATCCTGAACCTAACAGGTGTTTAGTAAGAGTGTCATACCAGGCTCGTGGTGCTTGTTTTAGACCATATAAAGCTTTGTCTAAAATATAAACATGATCAGGGAATTCTGGATCAACAAAACCTTCAGGTTGATGGACATACACCTCTTCATTAAGTTTGCCATTTAGAAAGGCTGATTTGACATCCATTTGATACACCTTGAAGTTTTTATGTGCAGCATAGGCTAAAAATATTCTGATTGCCTCTATTCTTGCCACTGGTGCAAATGTCTCATCATAATCAATTCCCTCTTGTTGACAGTATCCCTTAGCAACCAATCTTGCCTTGTTTCTGATGACAACACCTGATTCATCCTTTTTGTTTCTGAACACCCATTTAGTTCCAATTATAGATTTACCTTCAGGCTTTGGAATGAGTCTCCAAACTTTATTTCTTTCAAATTGAAGCAATTCCTCTTGCATTGCTGAAATCCAGTCTGGATCCTCTAGGGCTTCATTAGCTTTCTTTGGTTCAATTACACTTAAGAAACCAGCAAACATTACTTCATTTGCTGTAGCTGATCTTGTCTTTACTCCTGCTGATGGATCACCTATTACTTGATGAATAGGGTGATTTTTAGTCCATTTGTTAGCACTAGGGAGTACATCAATCTCTGAATAATTGTTGTTTGCATCATTCTCATCAATGATTGCTTGTAATTCTGAACTGTCACCTTGTTCTGACGTATGAGTAGGAGTTGCATCCAAGTTTGAGTTCTGATTAATGAAGTCAGAGTTCTGATTGACTTGTTCAGAGTTCTGAGTACAAGAATCAGAATTCTGATTACAAGGTTCAGAGTTTTCACCACTTGTATTTATTAGATTTGGGCACTCCTCTGATGGACCTTTGTCAGAAATTACAGTTGATTGAACTATTTCTGGAGTCTTATTTTTCATCTCTTTGACCATCTTTGGGTTTTCATATTCTGCATAAGAATCAGAAATTAGTTCACTAAAAGCATCCTTAAACAGTAAATTGAGTTCTGAACAAATAGGATTAGAATTTGTATCAGAAGTCATTTTTGTCTTGTTCAGCATGAGTTCTGAACTGTCTTGTTCAGAAGTCCGCATTCTGGCTTCATCAAAAGTTACATTTATGCTCTCCATCATCCTCTTGGTTCTTCTATTGTAGATTCTGAATGCTTTGGAAGTTAAAGAATAACCCACAAAGTATCCTTCATCTGCCTTTTTATCGAATTTGGCAAGATTTTCTCTGTCTCTGAGAACGTAGCATCTGCAACCAAAAATATGAAAGAATTTGATTAATGGTTTTCTTTTATTTATCAGTTCATAAGCAGTCTTATTTAATCTCTTATTGATTAAAGTTCTATTTTGTGTAAAACAAGCAGTTGCAATTGCTTCAGCCCATAGGAAAGTAGGAAGATTTGCATAAGCCAACATTGTTCTCGCAGCCTCAACTAGAGTTCTATTCTTCCTTTCAACAACACCATTTTGTTGAGGAGTTCTGACAGCAGAAAAATTGTGAGAAATCCCAGAACTTTCTAGAAAATTCTGAAGAGTCTCATTTCTGAACTCCGTTCCATTATCACTTCTGATTTTCTGAACTTGAAGTTGTAAGAGAACTTGAATCCTTTTGATAAAATTTATCAATGTAGTAGCAGCTTCTGACTTAGCTCTTAGGAACTCAACCCACGTGTATCTGGATAATTCATCAACAATCACAAGCATATATTTCTTTCCTCCCATCGACTGAACTGAAATTGGACCACAAAGATCAGTATGAATCATTTCTAATGGTGCTTTGCAAGATGAGTCCATTTTTAATTTGTGAGAACTCTTTTTCATCTTGCCCATTTCACAAGCTGAGCATAATGATTCTTTTTCAAATTTAAGCTTTGGTAAGCCTTTAACCAAATGTTTTGCAACAAGATTATTAAGATCTTTGAAATTCAGATGAGAACATCTTCTGTGCCAAAGCCAGCATTCATTTGCAGTTGATTTTGATAAAAGACAAACTGTATTTAATGTTTTCAATTTTGAAAAATTAACTACAAATAAGTCCATATGTCTTTTGGCCCAGAAGACTTTGACATCATTTTCAGTTAGAATCATGCAACCTGTTATTTGAAACTTAATTTGACAAAGACTGTCTAAAAACTGACTTATGCTGAAAAGATTGTGTTGTAATCCTTCAACATAGAAAACCTTTTGAATAGTTAGATCCCCTTTAGTTAAATCCCCATAACCTTTGACTTGACCTTTGCTATTGTTTCCAAAGTTTACTGCTCCTCCAGCCTTTTCTGTGAAGTTTGATAGAAAAGACTTCTGACCTGTCATGTGTCTTGAAGCTCCTGAATCTAAAAACCACACATGACAGCCCTGCAAAAAGATCAGTTAGGTTTAGGTACCCATTTTGGAATGGGTCCATCTTTGTTAGCTTTGTCATTGGATTTAACATCAGTACCTTTTACTCTCCACTCAAAATCTTTCTTCAAACACCACTTTCCTTGAACTTTTATGAAGTCAGAACATTTTCTGCTTACAAGTTTGTTCAAATTCTTTTTGAGAGTTGTAACTTTTGGTTTTGCTATGTTTTCAACTTTCTTTTCTTTTATCTTTTCTTTCTTCTGAGTCTGAGGAACAAAAATTTTCTTCTTTTCTGTATTTTGAGAAACAGAAACTTTCTGAATATCTTTTCTTATGTATGAAACAGAAGTTATTTTGACTTGACATTTGTGAGAATATTGGAATGAATCATTTTTACATCTAACACAAACAAGATTTTTCTTTGCAAGTGACAATAAATCTGAAACATAGATCATTTCATTTTTATTTATACTGTTCAGAGTACAATTGCCCTTATTACAAGAATTTCTAGCGTTTAGTTCAGAAGTAGATTTCATTCTAAGCTTCTCAAGTTCCCTTTTCAGATCGTTCAACTTTGCAAGATCATCTTTCCTTTTGCTTTCTTCTTTTTCTGAAAAATTCAAGTTCTTTTTGTTAGAAGAATTAGATGATTCACCTTTTTCATATGTACTTGATTCATTAAAGAATTTATCATTTTCTCTTGAAGCATTAATTTTAAAAAGATCATACTCAGTCTTCAGTTTTTCAAGCTCTGTTATTTTCTGAATAAAAATATTCTTTTCTTTCAAAGCTTCTTCAAGTTTAATATCCACTTCACAGAAATCATTTTCAAGTTCATCATAAGTTTTCCTTAAATCCTCAAGTTCTTGACTCACAAGATTAAATCTCTTTTCAAGTTGCAAAAATTCATCTGATTTTGTTTCAGAAAATCCAGTTGAATCAGACTTCTGACTACCTGAGTCAGAGTTCTGATTTACAGACTCAGATGTCTGATCTTTAGACTCAGAATTCTGACTACAAAGTTCAGAATCCTGACTAGAAGTTTCAGACTTCTGATTGACTGTTTCAGAATTTTTACTTGTATCAAATATGCTCTCAATGTCATGATATGAAAAACTTGGTTGTTTATTTTTGTAGCTGACATTTAAGGAATCATACTTGAATTTAGTATCATTGTATCTTGGCTTTTCATCTGTTGGTTTAGAAACTTCTTTCTTAACCTTTTCTTCTGAACCAACTGACTTTTCTGTTTTAGACTCAGAAATTGTCTCATCTGACTTTTTAGAGTTTGGTCTTTGCAAATTGTCAGAACTTGTTATAGAACTAGCAGGTCTTATGAAAACTTCAACAATTTCTGGGATTTTTGGCTTAGAAACTTGAAGTATTGGAGCTCTTTTTAAAATGACATTTTCTTCCAATCCCAATCCCTTCTTTGGATTGTAGAATCTTGTATCTTTAACATTGCTTAATAAAAGATTTAATGTTTGCTGAGTTTGACCTCTTTTCAAATTCAAATCTTCCAATTCTTTGATTTTGGAGTATAAATTCTTTCTTTCTTCAAATAACATATCAAATTTTATTTGTAAATCACCTTTTTCATCCTTTATTTTTGAAAACTCAACTTTTAGTTCAGAAAGCCTTTTCATCAATTCAGAATTTTCATCTTTAACTTTCTGTTTCTCAGCCTCAGATTCTTCATATTGTTCGTTTATTACTTCTTTTTCAATTCTGAATTTGTTAACCAAAGTTCTTTCTCCTTTTATCTGTTTTCTTAGGTTAGCAAATTCAGTTTTCATTTCACCAATCTGTGTCATTAACTCTAATTCAAGTGAAGAATGTACCTCAGCAGATGACTCAGAATCAGCATCTTCAAAATCAGAATCATCCTCATTCCTCATTTTTGCCATATAGCTTCGCATCTGTGGAAAGTTGATATGATCATCTTCATCAGAAGTGTAGTACAGCCAATTCTCCTGTTCAGCCAATAGCGCACTCTCGTCATCTCTCTTCTTTGCAAGCTGAGCCTTCTTCGTGTAGTATTCATAATCTTTCACAACTTTAACTCTGCAATCCTTGGCATAATGGCCAGATTTTCCACACTTGAAACACAGATTCTTTTCTTTTCTCTCTTCCTTCTCTTCCTTGTTTTCTTCACTTCTCTCTATTCTCTTTTCAATCTTATTTTCTTCTCTGTCATCTTTCTTCTTATAATCTGAACTTCCAGCTCTCTTATAATTTCCTTGAAATCTGCCCTTCCCATACCTTTTGTTGAAAGTATTTGTCAGCAAAGCTAGCTTTTCAGCCATTATCTTGATATCTTCATCATCTTCTGATCCTTCTTCTTTGTCAGATTCCTCCAGACTCGGTATTTCTGATAGATATGCAGTCTTTTTGGGTGCTTTGATTGCTTTGGACTTTGATAAGAACGCTAACTGATCAGCAACATTTTTCTTTTCTTCCACAACTAACTTGACAGAGTCTTCATGTTGATTAAGAACACAGAACAAATCATTTAAGTCTTCTTCACACATATCCTTGTTCATTTGCAGACTTATGGCAAATGATGACCATTCTGAATTTAGACTGTTCAGAAATTTGTAATTTATTTCTGATTTTGTTTTGTTCAGTCCATTTCTTCTCAAGTCATTTAGAATAGTGCAAAATTTACTGTATGTCTGTGTCAAACTTTCTGACTCTTTTGCTTTGAACCTTTCATAAGCATTTATGCTTTGATTTAACTTTGCCTGAATAGATCTCACAGTTCCTAACATTTGCCTTTCCAATTCGTCCCACATTTCTTTAGCTGATGATCCACTGTCAATCCTGTTAAGAACCTCATTCGGGACAGCCAAAGTCATCAAAGTAATTGCTCTTTTGTCAATAGCATGCCTAATTTTCTGTTCAGCAGTGTATTGGGAATAATTCTTCTTTACTCTGGTCGCTGGAATTTCTGGAGTTGTCTCTGTAGCAGGGGTTGCGGCGACATCGATATATACTTCGATTGGACCTTCTCGTATAGAAATCATAAGATTTTCATCGATGTTGTCAAGGAATTGGATCATACGAGTTTTCCATTGCTGATACTCTTCTGGTATAAGAACAGGCGGTTTGGTTTCGGATCCCATGGCTAGATATTCTTTAGAAGACATGATTGTAAGAAAATTCAACAGAAAGACAAATTCGATTTTCTTGATCGAAAAGTAGCAGGTAATTCAAGAATTGCTAAGAATTCAAGAACTAGCCCTAGCAGCGGAATCGAATTTTGAATGAATCAAGAAATCTTCAAGAAATTGATCAATCGATCTTCGCAATCACAATTTTGAACGAATTTGTTTGTTGATTGGCTCTGATACCAATTGAAAGTGCAGGATCTATTCTTACAATCAATATAGAAAGAAGTAATTGAGAAATTGTATGATCAAGCCCAATTGTATTCAATGATGCACAGAATTACAGATCTAAGAGAGAGATCACCTCAAAGATTACAAGGAATGAATACAAGTAATATGGGAAAATCAATCAGTTAGCAACGTAGTGCTAACCACTCTATTTATACTGCAACAAACATCTTAAAGCTACAGTACAAATAAGAAAGACTAATAAGAACATAACACGTGTCCTAATTAGTTTACACATTACTAAATAACGAAACTCGTCATAAGTTCTGAACAGGTAGTTCAGAACTTCTGAACATTCTTCTGATCACGCTTCTCAGAACTTCTGACTTCTCTTTCTCAGATCTCTGACTCTTCTTCTCAGAACTTCTGACTTCTTCTTCTCAGAACTTCTGACTTCTCTTCTCAGAACTTCTGAACCTTCTTATCAGATCTTCAACACTTGGTTTATTGACAAAACTTCAGATCTAACAAAAAGTTTTCTCAAAAAACTCTTTTTTTTTTTTTTTTTTTTTAATTCTCAAGAATTCGGATGAGTAAGGGTTCGAATTCAACGAATTCGGATGAAGAAGGGTTCGAATTCACTCAATTCGGACTTAACTTGGTTCGAATTCAATGAATTCGGATGCTTAAGGGTTCGAATTCAATGAATTCGGATGCTTAAGGGTTCGAATTCAATGAATTCGGATGCTTAAGGGTTCGAATTCAATGAATTCGGATGCTTAAGGGTTCGAATTCTATGAATTCGGATGCTTAAGGGTTCGAATTCTATGAATTCGGATGCTTAAGGGTTCGAATTCTATGAATTCGGATGCTTAAGGGTTCGAATTCTATGAATTCGGATGCTTAAGGGTTCGAATTCAACACTTGGAAAATTTAATCAACTCAATTCGAATCTAACACAGTTCGAATTCTCCTCAATTCGAATCTAGCTGGGTTCGAATTCAATCAATTCGAATCCTTCTTGAGTCGAATTCTACACTTGTATTTCCAAGAACACTCCGAATTCTTCTTTGAATGATCCGAATTCACCAAGAATGATCCGAATTCACCAAGAATGATCCGAATTCTGCACTTCGAACACGAAAATCACTAAATCAGCCATAACTTTTTCAATTCTTGATCAATTGTTATGAAATTTGCACAGATTTGTTCGAAATTTGATTCCACACACTTTCTTAGTTAATCACAAATCCTAATTCGATCAATTTAATCGAATTTTGATCCAAAAATAGTAGAAAAAGTTTTCGAACAAAAATGATATAAAATGATCAGATCTGCAAATTCTGTGCAGATTTTGGTGTTGATCCAAGAATTAAAGATGTTCAGGAATCAAATCCGAGTGCAATGATGTCAAGAATCAATCCAAAAGATCAAAAATTAAAGAAAAGATGAAATCTGGATGAATAGTAAATGAAGAAGGGTTAGAATTCTTGATGAACAGTGATGAATAGTGATGAACACCCAATCCGAATTCTTCAGCTTTAGTTGTAAAAAAATCTTCAATTTGGTCTTCGATCTGCTTGAATCTTCTGTTTAGCTCTGATACCAATTGAGAAATCCCAGATCTCTAGCAATAAGATATGAATGTAGTGAGAGAGAATCTAGAGAGCAAATATGTCATCCATGTATTGAGCTCAAAGGATTACAAAAGGTTTCTAAAAGATTACAAAAGCTTTCTAAAGTATTTTTGAAGTGTTTTTAACAAATGAACTAGACAAGCCTATTTATACCCATAACATACAATGTATAAAGGCATTCACAATACTGTATAGACTCATACAGTACATTGACTTTACAGTAAATCTTGAATACAACAATGCTCTAACACTTTGTACTATTTACATACATCATATTTAATAAGGTGATACAACTGCCAAACAAGTCAAAAGCTTCATCTTAAAGTCCTTCTCTATAGCCATCCACCGGTTACTCTACTTACTTGCTCTTACTTGATCCACCACCTGGAATACATATTTTTAAAACAAAATGAGGGTTAGACCTGATGGTCTAAGTGAGAAACCCTTGTTAGTTTAAAAACCATTTATATAAACTTTACTCATATAAATCACGCAACACAATCATATACATCCAAATAAACCCACATATATTATGCTTCCCCTTTTCATTCCTTCTGGCCATATTAGTGGTAGCAAGCCAACTAATAATATACAACGCTGCACAACATCTACAGCCAAACAACGCTATACAGGTTCTATAGCCAATCACACCGGTCTTAAACCCGGCCAATGTATTATAACACATTTATAATACACGTGTAAATATAATACCTCACTATATTATAATTCACATACGAGCACATAATTATCAACAGTTTCACTCCCAAGTCCACACATGTATGTATTCCAGTTGAAAAGTGTTTTCAAAGCAAAACTCACCTGTTTTGGTTATTACACACGTTTGCAAGCTTCTTTCAAAATGATCCTATCTCTTACCACGACTCCAAGAATCTGAAACAAGTTAAGATACACAAATCTCTTTACTAACCAAACACGTAAAGCCTAATAATTTCCCATCCTCAACTGTCCCATTACACATTGCATTTAACTCACTACCGGGACTATGCAGTGTACCGGGACTTATACAGTACAGGGACTCTTAGTACCGGGAGTTCCTATACCGGGAGTCCACACTACCGGAAGTTGCTATACCGGAAGTCGACTTCTACCGGGAGTTCATACTACCGGGACTACACCGGAAGTCCACACAACCGGGACTTCACCGGAAGTCCACACTACCGGGACTTCACCGGAAGTCGAATATACCGGTCTTTCACCGGGAGTTCTCAAGAATACAGACGGTTCCAATTTACCCAGATTTAAATTAAACCTATACAACCTCAAATTTAAACATTCTAATCCGATAGAAACGGTCTATTAATGATTACAAACATAATATGTAAAAGACTTACCTCAAGATTTCTTCTTAACACAATCGATTGAAGCCCTACTCGTACGGTTTCCTCTTTCACTTTCTTTCGCCTTCAGACTCCCGCACACATATACAATCTTTCTAAATCTGGATGATGAAACTACTGATGTCTGAAGGTGTATATCACTTCTAATTAATTACCTTTTAGACCCTCAACCTCTCACTAATGTCCCAAACACCCTTAACTTATATTTTACCCCAAAATTACCCTGAACATCATATATTAATGTTAAATGATCTAACGGACTTACCCGGGGTATTACATCATCTCCCCTTAAAAGGATTCCGTCCCGGAATTCAGTTAAGTAAAAAGATGAGGGTATTTGGCTCTCATTTCCGTCTCTGATTCCCATGTAGCATCTTGACCTCTATGATGCTTCCACTGAACTTTCACTTGTCTGACCTCCTTATTCCGCAGCACTTTAACTTTATGATCAATTATAGCTTCTGGCTCTTCTACATAATTCAGTCTTTCGTCGACTTGTATCTCTGGTAGGAAGACTGACTGATCTGGAGTAACCAAACACTTTCGGAGGTTCGATACATGGAATGCATTATGGATTCTGCTCAATTCCGGTGGAAGATCTAATCTGTAAGCTACTTCACCGATCCTTTCGGTAATTGCAAACGGTCCGATATACCTTGGGCTAAGTTTACCTTGTCGTCCAAATCGGATAACTCCTTTCCACGGTGAAACCTTTAACATTACGAAATCCCCTATTTGAAATTCCAAAGGTTTCCGGCGTCGGTCAGCGTAGCTCTTCTGTCTATCTTGAGCCACTTTCAATCTTTCTCGAATCTGAGTAACTTTATCGGCGGTTAACTGAACTATTTCCGGCCCCGCTAACTGTTTTTCTCCTACTTCATTCCAACACAGAGGCGTTCGGCATTTCCTACCATACAATACTTCAAACGGTGCCGCTTGTATGCTGGAATGATAACTGTTGTTGTATGCGAATTCGATCAACGGTAAATGCTTATCCCACGATCCCCCAAAATCAACGATGCAAGCTCGGAGCATATCTTCTAAGGTCTGAATGGTTCGTTTACTCTGCCCATCTATTTGATACGCCGTACTTAACTTTATCTGTGTCCCCATTTCTCTTTGAAAACTTCTCCAAAATCTTGAAGTAAAACGACTATCACGATCAGAAATGATCGAGATTGGAACTCCGTGTCGAGTTACTATTTCATCAATGTACAACTTAGCTAATCCCTCCATCGAATCGGTTCCCTTTATCGGTAGGAAGTGTGCAGACTTTGTCAATCTGTCGACGATCACCCAAATAGAATCAAATCCCTTCGGTGTTCTTGGTAGCTTTGTGATGAAATCCGTAGTAATCTGTTCCCACTTCCATATAGGTATTTCTAGTCGTTGTAGTTGCCCAAACGGCTTTTGGTGTTCAATCTTCACTTTCTTACAAGTATCACATCTTTCCACATATTGAGTAATCCCTCTTTTTATCCCCGACCACCAATAGAATTGTTTTAGGTCTTTATACATCTTGTTTGTACCTGTGTGAATAGAGAAACGGGATTGATGAGCTTCTTGTAAAACACGATCACGTAACCCACCCAATCGAGGTACCCACACTCAGTTTCCCAGACACAATAACCCCCGATCGTCTTTTACTAGCAATGCTGACCTCCCCGCTAACCGTTCTGATTTCAGATGTTCATCCTGATAAGCCTCCACTTGACACTTCCGCAATTCGTCAAATATATTGGGTAGGAGTCCGGTTCGTAGTGAAATAACTTTTATGGTTCCACTCCTTTCTTGACGACTCAATGCATCAGCTACCACATTTGCCTTTCCTGGGTGATAAAGGATTTCACAGTCATAATCGTTCAGCAGTTCTAGCCATCTCCTTTGTCTCATATTTAGTTCCTTCTGATCAAAGAGGTGTTGTAGACTCTTATGATCGGTAAAAATTTGACATTTGGAACCATATAGATAATGTCTCCAAATCTTTAACGCTAAGACGACTGCAGCAAGCTCCATATCGTGCGTAGGATACTGCCGTTCATGATCCTTCAGTTGGCGAGAAGCATAAGCTATAACCTTTCCGCGCTGCATAAGCACACAACCCAATCCCAGTTTAGACGCATCACTGTAAACGACAAAGTCTTCAGAACCTTCAGTTAGAGATAAAATCGGCGCGCTGCACAGTTTCTCTTTCAATATTCGGAATGCCTCGTCTTGTTCTGCTTTCCATTCAAACTTTAGATTCTTCCGGGTCAGCTTAGATAAAGGGGTTGCAATCCGGGAGAAGTCTTTTATGAATTTCCGATAGTAACCGGCTAAACCCAGAAACTGCATACTTCTGTTGCTGTCTTAGGCTGTTCCCACCTTTCAACTGCTTCCACTTTCATCGGATCGACTTGTATACCTTTCTCAGAAATCACGTGCCCCAGAAACTGCACTTTCCGTAGCCAGAATTCACATTTAGAAAATTTTGCATACAACTTTTCCTTCTTCAGTAGCTCTAGAATCAAACGAAGATGTTGCGCGTGCTCTTCCTTGGATCGAGAATAGATAAGGATATCATCAATAAATACAATTACAAATTTATCGATATACGGCTTACATACCCGATTCATTAAATCCATAAAGGCAGCTGGAGCGTTCGTTAATCCAAACGGCATCACTAAAAATTCATGATGACCATACCTCGTTCGAAAAGCAGTTTTTAAAACGTCTTCTTCTTTAACTTTCAACTGGTGATAACCGGACCTCAGATCAATCTTGGAGAAATAGCAAGCTCCAACTAACTGATCAAAGAGGTCATCAATTCGGGGTAGTGGATACTTGTTCTTTATTGTACGCTTATTCAATTCTCGGTAGTTGATACACATTCTCATCGACCCATCTTTCTTTTTCACAAATAACACTGGTGCTCCCCACGGCGAAGAACTAGGTCTAATGAAGCCTTTATCGGATAGGTCTTGTAGTTGAGCCATCATCTCCTTCATCTATGGAGGTGCCAAACGATACGGTGCACGGGCTACAGGAGTGGCTCCAGGAATCAGGTCTATACCGAACTCTACTTGTCTAACAGGCGGAAGACTATTCAAGTATTCAGGGAACACTTCAGGGAATTCACTAACGATAGGAATATCTTCCATCCTATTCTTTTCAGGCCTACTATCTATCACATAGGCTAAATAACTCGGGCAACCCTTGCTGACACATTTACGAGCTTTTATCATGGATATAAGACAAGACTGACGATTCCTACGATCACCATAAATCACTACCGGTCCCCTCTCAGGTAATACAACATTTTTTAACTTCTTATCACACACTATATTAGCTTGATTCTCGGCTAACCAGTCCATTCCCACTACTACGTCAAACTCTATCAAAGTTATAGGAAACAATTGTATAGGCACTCCACACCCCTCTATATAATCACACAACCATCAAATACTTCTCTAACTGACACTTGGTTATCATTTGCAGTATCTACTAAAAGAGTGTGTTCCAACATTTTAGGTTTCAAACACAGACAAGCAGCAAATGCAGGAGACACAAATGATCGGTTTGCACCGGAATCAAACAACACCTTAGCACGTGTATAGTTTATCAAAAATGTACCTGTGACCACATCCGGAGTTTCCTCCGCTTCTTTCTCAGTCATTTGAAAGGCGCGACCCCTGGTTACTGGCGGTTCCAGTCTTGGTACTGTTGATTTAACAATCACTGGCCTGCCCGATGACCCACCTTGCTGTATCCTCCCCCGTGGACAGTTTGACTGAAGATGATCCGGAGAATTGCATAAGAAACATAACCGCGTCACCTTACAATCCTTGATGACGTGTCCGGTTTTCCCACACTAATAGCATGCTCGTAAATCACCTTGACAGTTTCCTTGATGGACACGGTTGCACTTCTGACATGGTCTTTCCGCTGGTCGAAACGGCGGACGGTTATCATACCTCGGAAATCGGGACTTCTTTGGATCGTATTGTGGTCCTTCCCACTTTCTCTTCCCGATACTTTTATCACCAGCTTCTCTTCTAATATCTCGTTCAACATTCTCCGCGGCATTAACTGCAGCCGAGAAGGTATCGGGTCTTGTTGCAGTCACTAACCTTCTAACTTCTGAGTTCAACCCAAAGATAAACCTTTCCGTCTTCATTGCCTCCGTAGCAACATAGTATTCTGCAAATCGAGACTTTTCCAGAAAGCTAGCAGTATAATCTCGAACATATAAGTTTCCTTGTTGCAAATTCATGAATTCTCCTTCCAGTTGTTTGACGGCTGCTTGAGGACAAAATTGTTCCCTATAGGCTACCACAAATTCTTCCCAAGAGAGGGTAGAATAAACATCATATCCTTTTGAATGAATAAAAGATTCCCACCAATACAAGGCATCTCCTTTTAACATTGCTGTCCCGTACAATACCCTATCTTCGTCCGCACACTTGCTTGTTTTGAAGATGGCTTCTATTTCCTTCATCCATCTCATTGCTTTCACTGGATCCCGATCCCTTGAGTACGTAGGAGGCTTGCAACTAAGGAACATTTTATAATCACATTTTCTCATTACTGGTAAAACCGTAGGGGTGATTGGCATCTCCTCTTCCTGAGCAGGATCTGGTCCTTCTGTTTCAGTATCATGAGTTTGGTTGAACATAGCTTGAATATTGGCTTGTAATCTTCCCATTTCTGCCATTAAATCAGCCCTGGTAACGAACTCTGTACTATTAGGCGGGACTCTGCCTCCTGCTCGACCTCCAGCTCTACCCCCAGTTCTACCCCCAATTCTGCCCCCGGTTCTGCCTCCCCTGTCCCCTGTTCCTATTGGCGGATTAGTTCTGTTTGGATTTCTTCCGCCTCCTCGATTTGAATTTCGTGTACCGCTTGCCATTATGTAGATTTAAACAAAATTAATATACACATAAGCATATACCCCATATAACAAGGTATTCCAGTTCAAACATGTACCTGTAAGATCACAATTACACTGGCCAGGTGTAATCTGAAATTACCTTACATGATGTTCCTTCTTCCTTTTTATACTTCCTCATCCCAAGGTTCTATGATGGTAGGGACATCCTACTTCACATGCAGTTTAAGTCTAGGTACAGATACAAATACCTAAATCCCTTAAACTAAGGCTCTGATACCATTTGTAACATCCCGCATCCCATATACACAACAATTCACATATATTAACACAACATTCATATGACAAAAGAAACATCAAATTACAATTTCGGTCCCGCAGTCTTTTACAAATAAAAGAAACCATTCTACTACAAACTTTGTACTATTTACATACATCATATTTAATAAGGTGATACAACTGCCAAACAAGTCAAAAGCTTCATCTTAAAGTCATTCTCTATAGCCATCCACCGGTTACTCTACTTACTTGCCCTTACTTGATCCACCACCTGGAATACATATTTTTAAAACAAAATGAGGGTTAGACCTGATGGTCTAAGTGAGAAACCCTTGTTAGTTTAAAAACCATTTATATAAACTTTACTCATATAAATCACGCAACACAATCATATACATCCAAATAAACTAACATATATTATGCTTCCCCTTTTCATTCCTTCTGGCCATATTAGTGGTAGCAAGCCAACTATTAATATACAACGCTGCACAACATCTACAGCCAAACAACGCTATACAGGTTCTATAGCCAATCACAACGGTCTTAAACCCGGCCAACGTATTATAACACATTTATAATACACATGTAAATATAATACCTCACTATATTATAATTCACATACGAGCACATAATTATCAACAGTTTCACTCCCAAGTCCACACATGTATGTATTCCAGTTGAAAAGTGTTTTCAAAGAAAAACTCACCTGTTTTGGTTATTACACACGTTTGCAAGCTTCTTTCAAAACGATCCTATCTCTTACCACGACTCCAAGAATCTGAAACAAGTTAAGATACACAAATCGCTTTACTAACCAAACACGTAAAGCCTAATAATTTCCCATCCTCAACTGTCCCATTACACACTGCATTTAACTCACTACCGGGACTATGCAGTGTACCGGGACTTATACAGTACCGGGACTCTTAGTACCGGGAGTTCCTATACCGAGAGTCCACACTACCGGAAGTTGCTATACCGGAAGTCGACTTCTACCGGGAGTTCATACTACCGGGACTACACCGGAAGTCCACACTACCGGGACTTCACCGGAAGTCCACACTATCGGGACTTCACCGGAAGTCGAATATACCGGGCTTTCACAGGGAGTTCTCAAGAACACAGACGGTTCCAATTTACCCAATTTTAAATTAAACCTATACAACCTCAAATTTAAACATTCTAATCCGATAGAAACGGTCTATTGATGATTACAAACATAATATGTAAAAGACTTACCTCAAGATTTCTTCTTAACACAATCGATTGAAGCCCTACTCGTACGGTTTCCTCTTTCACTTTCTTTCGCCTTCAGACTCCCGCACATATATACAATCTTTCTAAATCTGGATAATGAAACTACTGATGTCTGAAGGTGTATATCACTTCTAATTAATTACCTTTTAGACCCTCAACCTCTCACTAATGTCCCAAACACCCTTAACTTATATTTTACCCCAAACTAACCCTGAACATCATCTATTAATGTTAAACTATCTAACGGACTTACCCGGGGTATTACATTTTCTCTTGAACTCTTTTTATTTGATCTTGTAGATATGAGTTCCCCTTCTCTCTCTCGATTTCTCTACTCTTCTGTAAAGCCCATGTCCCGGTACATATTTTTTATTTTTTAATTTTTCTAATTATTGTTAATATTTTATTTAGCGGGGGTTAGTCGAATCGGACCAAAATGTTAATTGGGACAACTCTTGGGTTCTTGCAAGGAAAGGGATAAGTTGAGGGGCTATTAGGGACTTATACCCAAAGTTTGGAAAGGGGTCAGCCCAAGGGACGCCCGATCCCCCTTCCCCTTCGGTTTCACAGTAACACCACCACAACCCCAAGCCATTCTCCCCATCCCCTTCCCTTTTGCTGTCGCCGGCAAAGTGAGTGCAAGAGAGAGAGAGATCGACGAGGAAGAAAAATCGAGAGGGAAAGGGAGTGTGGTCGCCGACGGGAGGAGAGAGAGGGAGAGTGTTCGCCGGAGAGTGAGAGACGCCGGGAAGGAGAGGAACGCCGCTGCGTGCTACCGGAATCGGGAAGAAGGAGGAGTTGCAACGAGGTAATCGTTCGTTTTCCTTTCCGTGTCTTTTCGTTTTGTTTGTCGCGAGAATACCGCTAGCCACCACCACCGCCGAAGGCGGCAGGGGGTGGTGCATGGTTTTGTTCAGCCCATGTTAACCCTAATTCAGTAAGTCATGTTTCTTCGTGGGTCTGTTTGGATTAAGATAACTTACTGGGTCCAAGTTCAAAAGTTATCATTTTATGTAAATTGTGCAGTTTCTGCCCTGTTTTGTAAAGGCTATATCTTTTGCTAGGAATGTCGGATTGGGATGAAACTGGTGTCAAAAGTTCCCATTCTGAGTCTAGTAACTTTTATATGTTTTGTGGAAAAACCAGTTCGGGCCATAGGTAGTGTCAAATTGCCATTTTATACTGACAGGTCCTGTTTTAGCTGCACTGCGAGGTGTTTTTGTAAAATTCATATAGAGTGCTAGGAATATCGTTAGGATGCATGCGATACGTCCTTGGAACCGTAAGACATTGAGCTTCCTGAATGTGGAATTAGATTTTTGGTTTGATCAGTCTAGTAGGGGTAAAATGGGTCCCGAACAGACCTGCGTTTTTAGTATAAAAGCTGGAATTTTAGTTTTGTTAAACTAGTAATAGTGTCGTGAGTTGGGACTTCCCGTTGACGTTTTAGTGCGTATTTAGGTGGGAAAAAGTGAGGAAGGTTGACGTGCTGGTGTTGCGGCTCGGGAGCGCGTCGCTTTGCTTTGAGGTGAGTTCTCTCACCGCGTAGTTAGGAATTTTATGTATACCGTTGTTTTTGTGCTATGTGTTATTACATGTTATTACGTGTTTACGTGGACCAATTTGGATGGGATGATTTAGCTGTGATTGTTGAAATTATAGGTCGATTATTTGTACTTGCGTACACCTCAGTGGGACTGGGGGGGGGGGGGGGGGGGGGGGCTCGGTGGGACTGAGCTAGTACAACTATTTACCTTTACTCGGTGGGACCGGGGGCTCGGTGGGACTGAGCTGGTATTGTTATATTTTTGTGTACTCGGTGGGACCGAGGTTTGTATGTATGCATGAATCATTATGTGGCTTCATATTCATGGTAGTGGTGATGTTGCCTACTTGCGGGTAGGGGCGTTATACGTGGAGTTGCTACCTGCGTGTGTGATAGGATTCACTAAGCGTTTAGCTTACCCTTTTCCCAATTTGTTGTGGTTTCAGGTGCGAGTGGCGGTCGGGCATGACGGTACACACACACTACGCGCGGAGTGTCGAGAGTTGTTTAAAATTTCACTTTCGACCCTTTGGATTTTAGTTTATAAATTTTCCGCTGTATAAACTTTATTGGCTATTTTGGTTAACGACATTATTTCCAATTAAGTTGCGAATTATTAAACTATGGTTGTTTTATAATGAAGTGCATGTTTTAAAAAATTTAAATTCCTTGTAATTTTTGGGACGTTACAGATGGTATCAGAGCCGGGAACCGGACTGGTGTGCCAGCGAGGACGCTGGGCTCCCAAGGGGGGGTGGATTGTAAGATCCCACATTGGTTGGGGAGGGGAACAAAGGTTGCCTTATAAGGGACTTGATACCTCCTCTATCAGACGCGTTTTAAAACCGTGAGTCCAGGTGTGCGGACAAAGCGGACAATATCTGGTACGGTTGGCCTGGGATGTTACATCTTCATATCAGCATTTTCTTTTTGAAGAGTTGTTACTTTCTCTTGAAGTTGCTTGATTTGATCGTGCAGACTTGAGTTGTCTCTCTTTGCTTCAAGATCTGCAATATAAGTGTCAAGATCAGTAACTCTTTTAATTAGTCTATCATTTGAAGAAGAAATGTCTAAAATTTGTCTCTTCAATTTAGCATTTTCTTCCTCTTCATTTAAAACAGGAACTGAAAGATTTTAAGGATTAGGAGATGTTTCTGTTATAAGAACTTGTTGCAAAATTTCATTATGTGATTTAACAGAAACTTGTGGAGTTGGAGGTATTTCAGTTATAAGAACTTGTGCAATCTTAAAACCCCATCTTCTTTATAAGTAGACATCTTGAAGTAAACCTGAAAAGAAAAAGAAAAAGAAATTAGATGAAAAATACAAAAAATATTAACAAAAATATACCTAATAGAGTGATCGTCAAGAGAAACTTCGCTTAGAAGTTAGAATTATGTGCACACTCTTAAAAATTAGAAAAACACAATTAAAGTTAGAAAAATTTTCAAAAATAAAATTTGAAAACCAAATTATAAATTTGTCTTCCAAAAATTAATTCTGAAAGTTGCGCGAAAATGTTGGACTTTAATTGGCAAACCTGCAAAACAAGAGAAAAATATGTCAGTTACGAATAAAAGCAGGTAAAATGACAAAAATTCGACACAAAAATTACTCAAAATGTCAAAAATACAAAATATAGAGACTAAAAGTGAAAAAATACTAAGACTGTAAGTCCAGGATTCACTCTTACAATCAATATATCAATGTATGAAACAATAATTGAGAAGTAATATGATCAAACCAATTGTATTCAATGAAGAACAGATTTACAGATCTTAGAGAGAGAGTATCTCAAAGATTACAAAAGATGAATACAAATACGTTAGAGCATTATTGTATTCAAGATTTACTGTAAAGTCAATGTACTGTATTAGTTGCTAATGCCTTTATACCTTGTATGTTATGGGTATAAATAGGCATGTCTAGTTCTTAGTTAGAAAGGAATCTAGATCCCTTTAGTAACATCTTGAGCATTTTGTCATTTGTACTTTAGAGATCAATATATGGATGACAAGTTTGCTTTCTAAATTCTCTCTACATTTGTTATTTACATATTGCTAGATTTTGGATTTCACATTTGGTATCAGAGCTAAACAGGAGATTCAAGCAGATCAAAGACCAAATTGAAGATTTTTTTACACTGATTTGAAGAATTTGGATCCTTCACTTGTTACTGTTCATCTTATCACTTATCATTAAGACATGATTTTTTTTCTAGATTTTGATTTTTTGGATCATTTCTTGGCATCACTGAACTCGGATTTGATTCCTGAACACATTTAATTCTTGGATCATCATCATTTACTGCACAGATTCATCTTATTTGATCGATTCTTGGATTTTTGTTCGAAAACCCACAGTTCACTGTTTTGGATCATAATTCGTTTAAATCGATCGAATTGCGAGTTGTGATCAACAAGAAAAGTGTGCGGATTTTGATTACGAACAAATCGATATAAGTTTCATCTCATTTGATCAAGAATTGAAAGAGTTATGGCAGAATCAGTGATTTTCGTGTTCAAAGTGAAGAATTCGGATTGTTCTTGGTGAATTCGGATCATTCATACGGAATTCGGACCATTCAAGGGATTTTCTACTTGATTTCGGACAATTCGGAGTGTTCTTAATTTTTACAAGTCTTGAATTCGAACCCTTCTGCATTCGAATTGATTGAATTCGAACCCTTCTGCATTCGAATTGATTGAATTCGAACCCTTCTGCATTCGAATTCCTTGAATTTTAATCCTTATACATCCGAATTCATTGATTTCGGATCCAACTACATCCAAATTCATTGATTTCGAATCCTTATACATCCGAAATCTTGTGATTTAACCACAAAAGTCGCGATAAACCCGTAAATTCATGAAATTCTGATTTTGGACAAATAGTGTGAGTAGAGCAAAGTATTCTTATATGTTTTAGAATTGCATACGCTTGATGCTAATCATATTTCGCATGCTAACACACCAAATAGATTTAATAAAGGGGTTGAAACTGAACGTTTGTAACTTGATATGCAATGATGTCTTGTTTTTGAATCCAAACACATGCATTTGATTTCATTTGATTGAAATATCTGTTAAATTTCATTAAGTTGAATTTCTTTTGTAAAGCATTCAAATGATCAAATGTTAGTAGTTATAAAATGAAGTTCAATGAATTTTATTTTCCTTGTGTAAATTTTTTTAAAATTTGTATATTGTGCGTTATTGAAATATATGCATACTTTCAGGGGGAGAAAACAAATTGCTCCAGAATTCTTATTTTGAGGGGGAGCAAGGTTATCCACTAAGGAGGAGATTGTTAGTAATACTAAGAGACGCGACTGAAATTGAAGAAGGTTTTCGATGATAATGATGCTCACTTTCATCGAAAAAGGGGGAGAAATGTTTAATTCAATTTCATGTCAAAGAGCTTTCAAGTCAAATATATTTCAAGTCAAAGATTCGTGAACAAAGACTGAAGATCAGGGGAAGAAGGATCATGTGAAGTCCAAATGTCACCGAATTTAGTTATCTTAGTTCTGAGTGGTTCTCGGAATGCGCTTACACCTAAAAGTTCAACAATGTGGATGGTTTCACATCTTTCTGATCCAAACTATAATTGTTTCTGATTCATCTTGTTCCGAATTGATGGTTTTATACAAAGATCGGAATTTCATGTTCAAGACTTGAAGACAATCTGTTGAAGATTTTATTGAAGAAGATTGATTTTTCAAAGAGAAAGACAAAGACTTTTCATGTTTGACTGAAGATTCTTCAAAGCTGAGTTCTTAAAGAATGTCAAAGCATATAGTTCGCCGTGAACTAATGAAGATAAAGATGTTTGAAGATTATCTTAGCTTCAAAGTTTAAAGTGATCAAAGTTAAAGTTTTGAAGATCAAGAGCTTAAGACTACTGTCATATTTTTTAAATCTTGAATCCAAAGGGGGAGATTGTTAGAGCATTATTGTATTCAAGATTTATTGTTAAAGTCTTGTAATGGTCAAACAATGTAAAAGTCAAAGATAGTCATAGTCAAAGTAGCTTTAATTGAAAAGTCAAAGTAGATTAGATTTAGTGCTTTGTAATCCTAGGTATAAATAGGATTAGTTAGCTTAGATGTTAAGAAAGTCAATAGAGAGAAATTCATTAGTGATCTTAATTGTAATATTCTAGAGAGAGAAGTGAGAGCATTCTAGAGAGAAAAAGTGCATAATTCCTATGTAAATCTCTATTATGTTCAAGATCAATGGATGATTTGATGATTACCTAATAGAAACTGGTTCCACTAAGGAGGAGATTGTTAGTAATACTAAGAGACGCGACTGAAATTGAAGAAGGTTTTCGATGATAATGATGCTCACTTTCATCGAAAAAGGGGGAGAAATGTTTAATTCAATTTCATGTCAAAGAGCTTTCAAATCAAAGATATTTCAAGTCAAAGATTCGTGAACAAAGACTGAAGATTAGGGGGAGAAGGATCATGTGAAGTCCAAATGTTGTTGAATTTGGTTATCTTAGTTCTGAGTGGTTCTCGGAATGCGTTTACACCGAATTTGGTTATCTTAGTTCTGAGTGGTTCTCGGAATGCGCATACACCTAAAAGTTCAACAATGTGGATGGTTTCACATCTTTCTGATCCAAGCTCTAATTGTTTCTGATTCATCTTGTTCCGAATTGATGGTTTTATACAAAGATCGGAATTTCATGTTCAAGACTTGAAGACAATCTGTTGAAGATTTTATTGAAGAAGATTGATTTTTCAAAGAGAAAGACAAAGACTTTTCATGTTTGTCTGAAGATTCTTCAAAGCTGAGTTCTTAAAGAGTGTCAACGCATATAGTTCGCCGTGAACTAGTGGAGATAAAGCTATTTGAAGATTATCTGAGCCTCAAAGTTTAAAGCGGGCAAAGATAAAGTATTGAAGATCAAGTACTGAAGACTGCTGCTATTTTTTTAAATCTTGAATCCAAAGGGGGAGATTGTTAGAGCATTATTGTATTCAAGATTTATTGTAAAGTCTTGTAATTAGTCAAAGCTTGTAAAGTCAAATGTAAAAGTCAAAGTCATGAAAAGTCAAAGTAGATTAGATTTAATGCTTTGTAATCCTAGGTATAAATAGGATTAGTTAGCTTAGATGTTAAGCAAGTCAAAAGAAAGCAATTCATTAGTGATCTTAATTGTAATATTCTAGAGAGAGAAGTGAGAGCATTCTAGAGAGAGAAAGTGCATAATTCCTATGTAAATCTCTATTATGTTCAAGATCAATGGATGATTTGATGATTACCTAATTGAAACTGGTTTAACAATCCTTTATAAAATGATACCTCACATCTATGTGTTTAGTCTTTGAATGTTGAACAAGATTCTGAGTAATAGCAATTGCACTTTCTGAATCACAATAGATGGGAACTTTGTTGAGCTGATATCCATAATCCATGAGTTGTGTTCTCATCCACAAAGTTTGAGAGCATGCAGCATCAGCAGCAACATACTCTGCCTCAGCAGTTGAAGTGGACACACAATTCTGTTTCTTTGATGCCCAACTCACTATTTTATCCCCCAAAAAATGACAAGCACCAGAAGTACTTTTCTGTCCAACCTACTTCCTGCATGATCAACATCAGTGAAAGCAGTCAATTTGAAGTCAGTTTCTTTTGGATACCATAAACCTAGATCAGGTGATCCTTTGAGATATCTTAAAATCCTTTTGACAGCTAACATATGTGATTCTTTTGGGTTAGATTGAAATCTAGCACAGAAACAGGTAGAAAACATTATATCTGGCCTACTTGCAGTCAGATAAAGTAAAGATCCAATCATGCCTCTATAGAGTTTGTTATCTACTGAAACTCGTTTGAGATCAGCATCTAACTTTATGTTTGTTGCCATAGGAGTTCTCATAGAAGCACAATCAGACATTTTGAACTTTTTCAGAATATCTCTGACATATTTTCCTTGATTTATAAAAATACCATTTGGTAATTGTTTGACTTGAAGACCAAGGAAAAAATTCATCTCACCCATCATGCTCATTTCAAATTCAGATGACATGATTTTAGAAAAATTATCACATAATTCTGGACCGGTAGAACCAAATATTATGTCATCAACATAAATCTGAATAAGAATTAAATCCTCACCCTGTTTCTTTAAAAAAAAAGTTGTGTCAATCTTACCTTTCTTGAACCCTGAAACTAACAAATGTTGAGTAAGAGTGTCATACCAGGCTCTTGGTGCTTGTTTTAGACCATATAAAGCTTTGTCTAAAATATAAACATGATCAGGAAATTCTGGATCAACAAAACCTTCAGGTTGATGAACATACACCTCTTCATTAAGTTTGCCATTTAGAAAAGCTGATTTGACATCCATTTGATACACCTTGAAGTTCTTGTGTGCAGCATAGGCCAAAAATATTCTGATTGCCTCTATTCTTGCCACTGGTGCAAATGTTTCATCATAATCAATTCCTTCTTGTTGACAGTATCCCTTAGCAACCAATCTTGACTTGTTTCTAATAACAACACCTGACTCATCCTTTTTGTTTCTGAACACCCATTTAGTTCCAATGATAGATTTACCTTCAGGCTTTGGAATGAGTCTCCAAACTTTGTTTCTTTCAAATTGGAGCAATTCCTCTTGCATTGCTGAAATCCAATCTGGATCCTCTAGAGCTTCATTAGCTTTCTTAGGTTCAATCACACTTAAGAAACCAGCAAACATTGCTTCATTTGTTGTAGCTGATCTGGTTTTTACTCCTGCTGATGGATCACCTATTACTTGATGAATATGATGATTTTTAGTCCATTTATTTGCACTGGGAAGAACATCAATCTCTGAAAAATATTTGTTTGTATCATTCTCATCAATGATTGCTTGTAATTCTGACCTGTCCCCTTGTTCTGAGATATGAGTAGGAGTTGTATCCAAGTTTGGATTCTGAGCAGTGAAGTCAAATTTCTGAGTAACTTGTTCAGAGTTCTGAATACAAGGTTCAGAATTCTGAGTACATGGTTCAGAATTTTCACCACTTGTATTTATCAAACTTGGACACTCCTCAGATAGACCTTTATCAGAAATTACATTTGATTGAACTATTTCTGGAGTTTTATTCTTCATCTCTTTTACCATCTTTGGGTTTTCATATTCTGCATAAGAATCAGAAATTAGTTCTAGAAAAGCATCCTTAAACAATAAATTGAGTTCTGAACAAATAGGATTAGAATTTGTATCAGAAGTCATTCTTGTCTTGTTCTGCATGAGTTCTGAACTGTTTTGTCCAGAAGTCTTCATTCTGGCTTCAGCAAATGTTACATTGATGCTTTCCATCATTCTCTTGGTTCTTCTATTGTAGATTCTGAATGCTTTGGAAGTTAATGAATAACCAACAAAGTATCCTTCATCTGCCTTTTTATCAAATTTGGCAAGATTTTCTCTGTCTTTAAGAACGTAGCATCTACAACCAAAAACATGAAAGAATTTGATTAATGGTTTTCTTTTATTTATCAGTTCATAAGCAGTCTTATTTAATCTTTTATTGATTAAGGTTCTGTTCTGTGTAAAACAAGTAGTTGCAATTGCTTCAGCCCATAGGAAAGTTGGAAGATTTGAATAAGCCAACATGGTTCTTGCAGCTTCAACTAGAGTTCTGTTTTTCCTTTCAACAACACCATTTTGTTGAGGAGTTCTGACAGCAGAGAAATTGTGAGAAATCCCAGAACTTTCTAAAAAATTCTGAAGTGTCTCATTTCTGAACTCTGTTCCATTATCACTTCTGATTTTCTGAACTGGAAGTTGTAAGAAAACTTGAATTCTTTTGATAAAGTTTATCAAAGTAGTAGCAGCTTCTGACTTGGCCCTTAAGAAATCAACCCATGTGTATCTGGAATATTCATCGACAATTACAAGCATATATTTCTTTCCTCCCATAGACTGAACTGAAATAGGACCACAAAGATCAGTATGAATCATTTCTAATGGTGCTTTGCAAGATGAGTCCATTTTTAATTTGTGAGAACTCTTTTTCATCTTGCCCATTTCACAAGCTGAGCATAATGATTCTTTTTCAAATTTAATCTTTGGTAAACCTTTAACCAGATGTTTTGCAACAAGATTATTAAGATCTTTGAAGTTTAAATGAGAACATCTTCTGTGCCACAACCAGCATTCATTTGCAGTTGAGTTTGATGAAAGACAAACAGGATTTAATGTTTGTAATTTTGAAAAGTTAACCACAAATAAATCCATGTGTCTTTTGGCCCAAAAGACTTTAAGATCATTCTCAGTTAAAATCATGCAACCTGTTATTTGGAACTTGATTTGACAAAGACTGTCTAAATACTGACTTATGCTGAAAAGATTATGTTGTAATCCTTCAACATAGAAAACTTTTTGAATTGTCAGATCTCCTTTTGTTAAATCTCCATAACCTTTAACTTGACCTTTGCTGTTATTTCCAATGTTTACTGCTCCTCCAGCCTTTTCTGTGAAATTTGATAGAAAAGACTTCTGACCTGTCATGTGTCTTGAAGCTCCTGAATTTAAAAACCACACATGACAGCCCAGCAAAAACAATCAGTTAGTTTTAGGTACCCATTTTGGAATGGGTCCTTCTCTGTTAGCTTTGTCATTTGATTTAACAAAAGTACCTTTTACTTTCCATTCAAAATCTTTCTTTAAACACCATTTGCCTTAAACTTTTATGAAGTCAGAACATTTTCTGTTCACAAATTTGTTCAATTTCTTCTTGAAAGTTGTAAATTTAGATGTTGCAGTATTTTCAACTTTCTTTTCTTTCATATTTAGCTCTTTCTCATTATTTCTTTTGATTTTAATTTGAGGATTCACTTCTTTTATTTTTTCTTTTCTCTGCGTTTGAGGAACAGAAACATTCTTCTTTTCTGTATTCTGAATATCTTTTCTTATGAATGAAACAGATGTTATTGTGATTGGACATTTCTGAGAATATTGAAAAGAATCACTTCCACATTGAACACAAGTCAGATTTTTCTTTGCAAGTAACAACAAATCTGTACCATAAGTCTTTTCACTGTTATTGCTATTTTTCAAAGTACATGTACATTTATTACAGAAACTATGAGCTTTTGGTACAGAATCAGAGTTCAATTCAGTCTTCTCAGGAACTCTTTTCAGATCATCTTTCCTTTTGCTTTCCTCTTTTTCTGAAAAAATCAACTTATTTTTGTTAGAAAATGAATTAGATGATTCACCTTTTTCATATGTACTTGATTTATTAAAGAATTTATCATTTTCTTTTAGAGCATTAATCTTGAACAGGTCATATTCAGCTTTCAGTTTCTCAAGCTCTGTTATTTTCTGAATAAAAACATTCTTTTCTTTTAAAGCATTTTCAAGATTAAAATCTACATCATAGAAGTCATTTTCAAGTTCATCATAAGCTTTCCTTAGGTCCTCAAGTGCTTGACTTACAAGATTAAATCTCTTTTTAAGTTGTAGAAATTCTTCTGACTTTGTTTCAGAATTTTCAGTTAACTCAGAATTCTGACTCTTTGAATCAGAATTCTGATTAATAGACTCAGATTTCTGACCCTCAGAATCAGAAAATTGATAAGAACAGTCAGAATTCTGATTAGAAGATTCAGATTTCTGACTAATTGTTTCAGAAACCTTACTAGTATCAAATATACTTTATATGTCAGAATATGAAAAACTTTGTTGTTTATTTTTGTAACTGACATTTAGAGAGTCTGTTAGGTCCATGATCTTCATACAATCCAAGTATTGTGTAACAAGATGATGAAGAACTTTATTGAAAAGGAAATCTAACCTAGAGAGAACACAAAGTGATTAGAGATCTACATCTTGTATTAATGAATTCACATCTTACAAACTACAAGTAAAGACCTATTTATAGTCTTCATCACTTGCTACAACAATTAAGCATAAGCCCTTTAACACAGCTATTGCTTTACAAAACTTTCTATTATAAAGGACAACTTCAGTGTCCTAACATTCTCCCCCTAAAGTTTTGGAAAGCAAATCATCTTCAAATCATTAGCTCATTTATTGAAAAGGAAATCTAACCTAGAGAGAACACAAAGTGATTAGAGATCTACATCTTGTATTAATGAATTCACATCTTACAAACTACAAGTAAAGACCTATTTATAGTCTTCATCACTTGCTACAACAATTAAGCATAAGCCCTTTAACACAGCTATTGCTTTACAAAACTTTCTATTATAAAGGACAACTTCAGTGTCCTAACATTCTCCCCCTAAAGTTTTGGAAAGCAAATCATCTTCAAATCATTAGCTCATCTCCCCCTTGATTTCCTTGTAAAAACTTTAGCGGTGCATTCTTCAAATGTAGGCTTGGCTCCCCCTTGAATGTTGCTCTTAGCCTCGACTAAATGCACTAAAATCATCTTCAAAGTGTATGCATTTAGTGAAAAACAAAGAATCCGTCTTGCTTGAAGGAGGAACGGTAATAAGCACGCACTACTAGGTAGGGATGAGACGACCCAAGCAAATAACATTGTTCAGCAACTGTGGAGAAATACTCGTCTTCAAAATATTTCAAGCCACTGAATGAAGAGAATCCAGAACTTCAATCTTCAAGAAATAGCTGGATGATTATAAGCACTCAAAAGTCTGAATCACAACCAAAGCACCAGAACAATGATTGCAAGCACTCACACTTCTGATTGATCAGGTCAGAAGAATGATTAAGAGCATTCAACGGTCTAGCATCGTCAACAAAACTTCAGAATAATGATTGCAAATATTCAAGCGTCTCTTCCAATCCAATCAAAGACTAAACTCCAACAATCAACTTCTGAATATCTTGAAATACTTGAGCTCTTTTAAACTTTGACAGTTGCTAAATGTATGTGGCACACTGAATATAAGAATGATGTCACACACGCCTTATGCTAACTTTCATGAACAATGTCCCCCTCCTGAGACTTAGCACGGGGGTTCCGCTACCAGGTTAGCGGATTTTTTTTTTTTTTAATGAGAAATATTTTTCAATAAATTTCTTGGATCCGAAACCATCAGAATTCGGACCATGAAGCATCCGAAACCAATGAATCCGGATTAAGTAGGGTGCGAATTCACTCAATTCGGATCATGTTGAGTGCGAATTCACTCAATTCGGATTAAGTAGGGTGCGAATTCACTCAATTCGGATCATGTTGAGTGCGAATTCACTCAATTCGGATTAAGTAGGGTGCGAATTCACTCAATTCGGATCATGTTGAGTGCGAATTCACTCAATTCGGATTAAGTAGGGTGCGAATTCACTCAATTCGGATCATGCTGGGTGCGAATTCACTCAATTCGGATCATGCTGGGTGCGAATTCACTCAATTCGGATCATGAAGGGTTCGAAATCATGGCAATTTCGTGTCATGTTGGATGCGAAACCATGCCTATCTTGAATAAATGGAATTCGAAACCATTAGAATGAGGATTAGAAAGATGCGAAGCCATCCATACCTTTGAACCTTTAGGTGTAAGCACATTCCGAAATTCAGAACTAAGATGACCAAATTCAGCAATATTTCGGACTTCACAAGATCCGAAACCAACAACTCTGAACAGTTCGAAACCATCTAAGCCATCCAAACAATAGTAGCATCCGAAACCATGAACAGTAAAGCATGAAGGATCCGAAATCATCAATGAACAGTAAACGATGAAGGATCCGAATTCATCAATGAACAGTAAATGATGAAGGATCCGAATTCATCAATGAACAGTAAACGATGAAGGATCCGAATTCATCAAGAATAATCCGAATTCATCAAGAATAATCCGAATTCAAGTAACAGCATCCGAAAATCACTAAAATCATCATAACTTCTTCAATTCTTGACCAATTTCAGTGATTCTTTCGCAGACTTATTCGAAAAATGAAGATGAACAGATTTCTAGTTGATCAAAACATGTAATTCGATCGATTTGGCATACTTTTGATCCAAAAAGTGAGTTCGACTTTTTCTTGAACAAACACCATAAGAATCCGAAATCTGAGCAAAATAGGGCTAAAAACACTTGAATTGTGAAGATCCGATGATCGTATCGATGAAAAATTCTTCGATTTTGCTCTGATACCACTTGTTAGATCCCAAATCTAGCACAAAGTAATGAACAAGTGTAGAGAGAATCTAGAGAGCAATCTTGTCATCCATATATTGATCTCAAAGGATTACAAAAGGTTTCTAAAAGATTACAAAAGCTTTCTAAAGTGTTACATACAAATGAACTAGACAAGCCTATTTATACCCATGACATACAAGGTATAGAGGCATTCACAATACTGTATAGACTCATACAGTACATTGACTTTACAGTAAATCTTGAATACAACAATGCTCTAACAAACACAACTGTTAAGATCTGATCTGAAGAATCAGAGTTCTGAGTAAGAAGACTCAGAAGTTCTGATCAGAGAATAATGAAAAGATTACAAGTATGGAAGTTGGTCAGAAGACTCAGAAGTTCTGAGTAGAAGACTCAGAAGTTCTGAGTGAGAAATCTCAAAGGATTCTAAGTGTTGGATTCTGACTTGAAGGTTCAGAGTTCTGAGTAGGAGACTCAGAACTTCTGACTATGAAGACAAATGTTCTGAAGCGCTTATTCAGAAGTATGTTCAGAATTCATATCTTGGGATATTCTCTGTTATATTCAGTTACTAATTAGAACACGTGTAATTGTTCTATTAGTCTGTTTCTTATATGTACTGTAGCTTTAGCTATTCTCTACAGTATATATAGGAGTTAGCAACTGTAGCTAACTGAATCTTTTGGAGTATCTTTAGAAAATCTTTGATAGAATCTTTTGGCTAACTTTTCGGATAACTCTTTACGCATAAATTGTTAGATCTATTGAGAGAGAAATTCATTGTAATATCTTGTAATTCACAGATTGTTAATAAATCATATGACCAGTTGCTGTGAATATGATCTTAATTGTTCATATTTGATTGTAAGAGTGTATCCTGGACTTTCATTTTCCTCCCCCGCTCACCCAAATCGATTTCCTTTCCCCAATTCAACCACAAATCCTTCCCTCTCTTCTTCATCTTCTTCACTTAAACCAACCCATTTCCACCATTGTTGAGCACTTGGAAGCTTGAAGCTTTTGGGAGTCTAGGAGCTCTCTTTTTGGAGGATTGAAGTGATTAAGGTAATCTCTAGCTAAATTGTTGTTATCTTTCACTTTCTCTTCCATATTGAAGTGTTTTGGGTGATGTTGGTGGTAGTTGATTATGAGAATCTCCAAGTCTCGTAACCTATGAAGTTAGGGTTTGGTATAGGTGGGTATTTTGGTACATATTTGGATGGATGATGATTTCTTATGGTTAAACTTGAGTATTGATGGTTGGAAATTCATAAATCTAGGTTTTTGGGAGTTTTGGCTTGAGGATGCAAACTTCATCAAAGGAGCTTACGTTGGAGAAATACTAGATTTAGCTAAATCTAGCAAGGTGAGTTCAAGTTACTTTGCGAAAACTTTGTACATGCCAAAATGAGTATTTTACAAATATTTGTGTGTTTTACTTGAAAATGTTTATGGTTGAGTTATTTGGATAGTTTAACTCTTTCGAAGTGTTTATCTTCATAAATGTTTAAAACACCCATATTTGGGGCTTTTGGATAATTGGATGGTTAGAAACCATATTTTGTCTTTAAAAGATTAATTGCTCAAAATGAGGTTTATTTGATGGTTTAATCATGATAGCGTACTTGATTTTAATAAACCATTTGGGAAATGCACTTTTAAGTGTTATGTGTCATTTTGAGAATTATAAGGGTGTGAGTCCTTTGGGAAAACCCTTTTTGCTTAACCGTGTCAGGTTTCGGGTTAATAACAGTTTTATGGTACTTGTTTACCTAAATGATGTTTAGATGCATTTTATTGCACATGATTGATATTTACATGCTCTGGGTGGAGTCTAGGATGTGTTATATGCTTGATTGCATTTCATTTGCATGATTTGATGTTGATAAATGATCATTAGATCTTTGAGCAGAGGGCTCGATTTTGGACTCGATTGAGTCTTGATGGCATTCGCCCGGTTTTATTAAGCTCGACGTGGGCTTAGGGTTTGCATTGGATCTTTGAGCAGAGGGCTCGGTTTTGGACTCGATTGAGTCTTGATGGCATTCGCCCGGTTTTATTAAGCTCGACGTGGGCTTGGGGTTTGCATTGCATGAGTTGCATTATTTTTTAGATTTACATGAGTTTGAATGCATTAGTTATTCTTTTGAGGTCATGTATGAATTTTTAAGTTAAGTAAGCTTGTTTTGGATGGTGGGTTTTCCAAGGTAAAGACCTAGTATGGTTGAACTTGAGGGCTTGGACTAAAGACCTAGTATGGTTGATGTCTAAGAGGGGCTAAAGACCTAGTATGGTTGATGCCGAGAACGGACTAAAGTCCTAGTATGGTTGATGTCTGAGATGGACTAAAGACCTAGTATGGTTGATGTCTAAGATGGGCTAAAGATCTAGTATGATTGATGCCAAGGATTTACTAAAGACCTAGTATGGTTGATGTCATCCGTTTTCCACATCCAAGAAGCTTACTTACATTTATTTAATCGTGGTTTAATTTATGTGTTTGCCACATCTGATGAGATCGGGTCTCCCCCGTCACCGAAGGGTGTTGATTTTGGGTAATTTATCTATTCACATTGTTGAGGTTATATTACATGCATATGGATTGTTTTCCATGATTGATGGACGGATTTATGTTACATTCTTATTGGACATTTTAACTGCTGGAGTTTTATTCTATGGTATTTGGATTTTAATACATTTTACGTTGCGTGAGTTTTGCTTCGTATTAAGTTTCCAACGAAAGAATATATTTAAATGGATGGTTTCCATGTTTTACGGGTTGAGTATGTATTGTCAACCGTATTTGAAGGTTTTGCCTAAAACTAGATTTATTCACTTATTTGAGTGGGTTGGGGTTCGTAACTCATTTTTGGAAAACGCTTTACACTTTTGGGGAAGATTCCCATGGATTTGGGTGCGTTGGAAAATGAGTCATTTATGTCTATTTTGAGAACTCTTTGGAAAGGATAACCTTTGTCGCAAACTTTCATTAAAGATTTGTTGAATCATGACTAAAACCACTAACCACTAATCCCTGATTTAAGTTTTTATACAGGAGAGGTAACTTGAGTAGTAAAGTCTTCCGCACGTACTTGAAATTAGCAACTTGTGTTGTGTTAAGTAACACCCGTTTAAGTTATTCTATTTGGGAATTAATGTTTAAATTCCGAGGTATATTAAGGAGTGAATTGTAGAAATGATTTTATCTTGTTGGGTTATTTATTGAAATTTTTATTTAGTTGCTCGTTCCAAATTTGAGGGTGTTACAAGTTGGTATCAGAGCATAAGTTTGAGAGATTTAGGTGTCGATTTTAGATATATAGACTCAAACTAGCGTTTGTTTAAGTAAATGAGAGTGAAATTCACCTTTAGGCACTTTAAGATAGGATGTTCTGAGGTCAATGGATGTTGTTAGAAACGGGAATCACGTCGAGAATAGCAAGGATAATCATGTACGGTGCGTTCATAGTGACACCTGGCCAGTGTCATAGTGAACCTACTAGTACATGTGCATACTTGAATTGCTTTCATGTGATGATCGTTGGGGTAGTAAAGGAGGTTCTAAGCTAGTAGTCATTGGAATAGATGGACGATTCTAGTATTAGTCACTTAGAGTGACGATAAGCATGATGTTGCTTTAAGTAGACCGTTTCGGGTCAAGATCGATGGTTGGACTAGAACCATAGGCTTGTTGAGCCGACTTTGATTTGAGGAAACACCGTAAGGTCAATTGATGTAATTCCCAACTTGCCTTAAGAGGTTTGAATATCCGGATGACAATAGTGGACCGGAGGATTATGGAGGGGTATGAGTTGAGATGTTGAATGCCGACCATGTCATGCACAAAGTTTGTTTTGAAAATGAATTACATTTACTATTTCTTGTGTTTCGAATCCATAAATGGATTGTGTTACAATTTTGAGAAATGTTTAGCACACACACAAGATTTCAAAATCATGATTTTGAACGTGCATGAAATCGTTTCATTTCGGGAGTTGCAAACTCCGCCGAAATTTGTTTTGCTTTATTTCATTGTTGTTCAACATTGTTTTGAATATAATGATAATCATATTTTAAGATGTTGGGCAAGTAACTACGGCTTGTGACTTTAACATTGGATCTCCTCCACATATGTTAGAGTTGGGACGAAAAGTTATCTTCCATGATGTCTGTGTAAATTGTTTTGGAGATTTTGTTTAATATGAGTTTGTTAAACAATGTTGTTTATATGGTATTATCCTAGAAGGGGATTTTGGGATTTTGGCGTCTCATTTATGATTTAGCTTATAGCAATTTGGCTTTGAAAGCATAATGTTTAGTATCGTTTTATTGACTTGGAGTCACTGAGTCCATTGAGGTTCATGGAGTTTTGTTTTACGACATGATGAGTCGTGTGAGTAGAATTTCACAAGGTGCATGCTTTAATTACTTACGTGAAAGGTTTATAAATTATGTGGGTATTCTGTCCCACTCGAGTTTTATTAAGAAAGGTCAATTTTATGTCGTAAGGCGACTAAAAAGAGATAAGTTTGGAACTCTAGTGTCGTGTAACTTTTCTTTCAAAAGTTTGTGTTATTAAGTATTTCGTGCAACTAGTTCAGTGTATGGATTGATTTATATGTGTGCTTAAGTGATGCATTAAAGAACATTTTGGCGACATTTCGTAATGACTTGCTTGGTGCGCTTTCGGTCAGTTAAATGTTTTATTTCCATTTTATGTAAATGCGCTATAGCTTGGTAACCATTGTTTCTTGACATTTTGTTAAACGAATCATGAGCGAAATTATCTGTTAACTCATTGTATAGATGATGACCATTTGGGCAAAGAGTGTTTTGGCGTTGTGGAAATCATGCATAGTTCGCAATATTTACGTTTTGAAAATACAAATGTGAGAGTCGTTGACATCTGGTCAATTTTGATTTGTCGATCATCTTGGAAAAATTGAAAACCTTCTTGGTTTGGAGAAAATGTGCATCTTAAGTATTTTTGTCAAATACATTTTAAGCATTTACGTTTTGACGTTTTATGTTCCAAGTACGAAACTTTGAGGAAAATGCTTCGTGATGAAGATTTTAGAAAATGGTTGTATAAAACTATGGTGCGTGTGATTTCTTGTGTTTTGAACATTGGCACGCACCGTTGGTGCAATTAAAGATTTGAAATCGGTAGGAATCTTTTGGGGTGTCTACTTATTAACACTTACTTCCTCCTTTGCTTTGGGAAACGCACTGTTGTGTATAAGTTTTGGTCAGAAACGTTTTACTCAAATGTTGTTTTAGGACCGAATGGGAATTTAGAGAAATTGATTTAAAGAATTCCATCTTTTGGAATTTGGTCGCGAATCATTTGATGCATGATTAGTTGGTTTCAAGAAAATTATTTTTGGAGGTGTTACAAGCTTGCGTACCTACCCCCAATTTGATGTTTTATGTTGTTTTAGTCGATATTCTCAAATAATGGGAATGGATCGATTTTGTATTTAAATTTAGAATTTATACAAGTCGTTTTGTGTTTTGACTGGGGTGTAATTATAAATCGATTCCTTGTTTTGTACAATGAACTGACGCACGCAAATTTTGATTAGCAAACTTTGTTTCATGCCATATTATGGTTAACAAGGGAAATTTGGTGTCAAATGCCGTTTGGGTTTCTTTTTAAATACTTGCACACCTTGTGTTGCTCTCCGTTTAAAGTCGAGCAGTCACCTTGCATGCATGACATGAGTCAATCCATACTAGAACAGTGGCGGTTCATTTTAAAAAAGTCATTTATTACGTTTTGCGTATTGTGAGTAAACTGAACTGCAATTAAATGGTTTTCAACATGATTTCTTATGTGGGACGAGCGTGCCCGTTTTGCGTAACTACCAATTTGAGAATAGTAGTTTTCTATGCATATGAGTTATTTGATATGAAAATTCTTGCTTTGAGATTTCAGTGAAAAGTTTTGTTGAGTTGTATATTTGTTAAAAATATTCGCTTGAAAACCTTGAACTCATTAGGACATTGGGAAAAGTTGAGCAACCCGATTGAAAGTAAGTGTGTAGAACCTCGACTGTGAAGAGTTGGGCGTTCGGGCACGTAGTGCGATTATAGGCCGGATGATATTGATAGTGAAGTCAATAATTTTATGGTAATTGGAGGGTTAGAAGTGCAGTGACGCATTTCAAGGTTGGTATGGCCGTTATGTTGACAACCTTAGTTTTGTGAAATACTCGGTAAACGGAACTCATGTGTGGGGTCCTATTAGAGTTTAAAGCTTGGTGGTATAGCTCGGTATCAACCTTTGTGGGTTTGAGGCCTGAAACCGTTAGTATAATCGGGGAATTGTAGGCTAAAATTTAAAAGAATGATGGTGATGGTGGTAGTAACCGTAAGATGCTCGATTGTGAGGAATGATTTTGGTAGAATAACCTTCGTGCGTGGGTGATGAACCTGTCGGTTGATAATTCATGTGAGACGAATTTTGGAGTCTATTAGAACCCGTTGGAGTTAATCGACGGTTAATAGTAGGAATTGTCGGAGTTGATGATTCTGTTGGGTTCGTTAGTGAACAAACCGTGAAGTGATTTAGAGTTTAAACTAAAATTGAGGAAGATGGAACACTTTAAGGTTGGGAGACAACCGAATTCGTTTAACGAGGAGTTATTCCAGTGGTTAGAGTGTTCTTCCGGACATAAGTAACGTGTACTTTAGGGGGTTTCGTTGGTAAGAAATTGGTTCGAGGAACTGTCTTTATGGTTGTGTGGGAAATTTAGATTCCAGTTAGGAATTGACGATTTGTGGTCGACATTGAGTCGATTAGCTTTGGGTTGTAAAGGATATAGATTTCGAGGACGAAATCGTTCTATGGTTGGGAGGATTGTAACACCCGTAATTTCGGTAAGTAAATATCACCCAAATGTTTTGCATCTTGAAAATGGTGGGATTTATGTTTGGAAGACATTACGTAAAGTCTCTAAGAGTATCGGGAGTTTTGGCGTCGAAAAAGTCGAGTTTCGGGGTTCGGTACAACTTGTGCGACTATGACCAGCGACTATGACCGTGTCATTGTTGAGGTGTCATTGTCGCGGTGGAGGTCAATCTGAGCATTTCAAACAGAAACTGGTACATGGGTCGCGACAATGCCACGCGACAATGCCCTGGGCATAGTCGCGGTGTCAATGTCGCGTCGGGGTGCTGGGTTGCTGTTTCAGATCGGGTTTTAAAGGGGTTCAGCTAGCTTCTCTCTCTTTTATCATCCAAGATCGATTTCTCTCTTTTTCCAGGCGATTTTCCTCCCACTCTCACCCAAATCGATTTCCTTTCCCCAAATCAACCACAAATCCTTCCCTCTCTTCTTCATCTTCTTCACTTAAACCAACCCATTTCCACCATTGTTGAGCACTTGGAAGCTTGAAGCTTTTGGGAGTCTAGGAGCTCTCTTTTTGGAGGATTCAAGTGATTAAGGTAATCTCTAGCTAAATTGTTGTTATCTTTCACTTTCTCTTCCATATTGAAGTGTTTTGGGTGATGTTGGTGGTAGTTGATTATGAGAATCTCCAAGTCTCGTAACCTATGAAGTTAGGGTTTGGTATAGGTGGGTATTTTGGTACATATTTGGATGGATGATGATTTCTTTTGGTTAAACTTGAGTATTGATGGTTGGAAATTCATAAATCTAGGTTTTTGGGAGTTTTGGCTTGAGGATGCAAACTTCATCAAAGGAGCTTACGTTGGAGAAATACTAGATTTAGCTAAATCTAGCAAGGTGAGTTCAACTTACTTTGCGAAAACTTTGTACATGCCAAAATGAGTATTTTACAAATATTTTGTGTGTTTTACTTGAAAATGTTTATGGTTGAGTTATTTGGATAGTTTAACTCTTTCGAAGTGTTTATCTTCATAAATGTTTAAAACACCCATATTTGGGGATTTTGGATAATTGGATGGTTAGAAACCATATTTTGACTTTAAAAGATTAAGTGCTCAAAATGAGGTTTATTTGATGGTTTAATCATGATAGCGTATTTGATTTTAATAAACCATTTGGGAAATGCACTTTTAAGTGTTATGTGTCATTTTGAGAATTATAAGGGTGTGAGTCCTTTGGGAAAACCCTTTTTGCTTAACCGTGTCAGGTTTCGGGTTAATAACAGTTTTATGGTACTTGTTTACCTAAATGATGTTTAGATGCATTTTATTGCACATGATTGATATTTACATGCTCTGGGTGGAGTCTAGGATGTGTTATATGCTTAATTGCATTTCATTTGCATGATTTGATGTTGATAAATGATCATTAGATCTTTGAGCAGAGGGCTCGGTTTTGGACTCGATTGAGTCTTGATGTCATTCGCCCGGTTTTATTAAGCTCGACGTGGGCTTGGGGTTTGCATTGCATGAGTTGCATTATGTTTGAGATTTACATGAGTTTGAATGCATTAGTTATTCTTTTGAGGTCATGTATGAATTTTTAAGTTAAGTAAGCTTGTTTTGGATGGTGGGTTTTCCAAGGTAAAGACCTAGTATGGTTGAACTTGAGGGCTTGGACTAAAGACCTAGTATGGTTGATGTCTAAGAGGGGCTAAAGACCTAGTATGGTTGATGCCGAAGACGGACTAAAGACCTAGTATGGTTGATGTCTGAGATGGACTAAAGACCTAGTATGGTTGATGTCTAAGATGGGCTAAAGATCTAGTATGATTGATGCCAAGGATTTACTAAAGACCTAGTATGGTTGATGTCATCCGTTTTCCACATCCAAGAAGCTTACTTACATTTATTTAATCGTGGTTTAATTTATGTGTTTGCCACATCTGATGAGATCGGGTCTCCCCCGTCACCGAAGGGTGTTGATTTTGGGTAATTTATCTATTCACATTGTTGAGGTTATATTACATTCATATGGATTGTTTTCCATGATTGATGGACGGATTTATGTTACATTCTTATTGGACATTTTAACTGCTGGAGTTTTATTCTATGGTATTTGGATTTTAATACATTTTACGTTGCGTGAGTTCTGCTTCGTATTAAGTTTCCAACGAAAGAATATATTTAAAAGGATGGTTTCCATGTTTTACGGGTTGAGTATGTATTGTCAACCGTATTTGAAGGTTTTGCCTAAAACTAGATTTATTCACGTATTTGAGTGGGTTGGGGTTCGTAACTCATTTTTGGAAAACGCTTTATACTTTTGGGGAAGATTCCCATGTGCAACAAGCTCAGGTTGGGGTAGCTCTAGCTACATTGTGAAGTGGCGAGTGATAGTAGAGTGCACGAGAGGTAACTTGAGTAGTGAAGTCTTTCGCACGTACTTGGAATTAGCAACTTGTGTTGTGTTATGTAACACCCGTTTAAGTTATTCTATTTGGGAATTAATGTTTAAATTCCGAGGTATATTAAGGAGTGAATTGTAGAAATGATTTTATCTTGTTGGGTTATTTATTGAAATTTTTATTTAGTTGCTCGTTCCAAATTTGAGGGTGTTACAAGAAGAAGAAGAAGAAGAAGAAGAAAAAGAAGAAGGTTCTGGTGATGGATAGTGAAGAAGAGGAGTTGGTGGATGAAGAGGAGACAACGATGACCTCGATAGCTAAATCTTTGGCTTTATTGACGAGAGAGTTTGGGAGCAGAGGTTACCGGAAGAAGACTGGGTATGAACGAGATGGAAGAGATGATCGAGGTGGGAAGTATGAGCAGAGGAATTGGTAAGAGAAGATTCCAATGACCAACAGAGGTCAAATGACAGAGGTGGTGATCACCAGCAGAGACAGGGTGACAGAGCTGGAAATGCACCACAGAACTCGGGACGTTTTAACTATGGCAAGTCAGGCCACTATGCAGCTGACTGCAAGAGCAAGCCAAACAGGCCACAAAGAGACTCTGCCTTTTATAAAAAGAAGGCAGAGTACTATGCTCAAAAGTCACTCATGGTTGAGCAAGAGAACTGGCTGTCAGATGAATCCTCTGACGAAGGAGAGAAAAAGAATGCCCTGTTATGTGGGATGGCATAAGTCAGCTCTTCAGACTCTGATAGTGAGGTATCCATTCCTAACTCTTCTACTAATGAAACTGAAGCTAATCTGCTTAAACTAACAAAAGATTACCTTGAACTAGAAAAGACTTGTGCTGACATTCAAAAAAAGCTTGCCTTGTTTGAGAGAGAAACCAGACTTCTCACTAAAGAAAAGGCTAAAATATCTTTAGAAAAGGAAGATCTTGAAACCAACTGGTACAAAGAATTAAACCTTTAAAAGAGAAGATTTCTGATCTTAATCTTGCCTTAAAAGCCAAATCCAAATAACTTTCGGACAATGAGAGTGATAGACTTAATATACTTGCTCTTAAAATCGTTTTTCAAAAAGAAAGAGAAGTCCTTCATCAAGATCTACTCGCCAGAGATCTTTTAATCAAAAGTTATCAAGATGCACAGAAGGTGTACGAAAAGATTAATACACAAATTGGAAGAAGGGGAATTGGCTTCTGCGACATAGATCCTTATACAGGAACCAAAAGAGACAAGTCACTGTCTTCTCTATTTTGTGTAGGAGACACTATAAAACCAGGCTTTCCAAATCTACTCTATGTAAGCAAAAGGCAGAAAACCTCTAGGGAACCTCACAAGAGGAAACCTATGAAGATGATCAATGTGTGGTATCAAAACACAGATTTGTCATCTTAAGCCTCTGTCAAAAGAGACTCCAAACCAAAGAAATATATGAAAACTCAGGATCAGATAGGAATCTTCAAGTTTGGTGACCCTGAGACTCGGACCCAGGTTACCTTTGTATGCACTATAGACTCTGAAAAGAAGCTATCGGTAGAGGCACCTGAGTTTATGCCTGCTTCTATAGAAGAAAATTTGCAACATATTTCTGAAAACGAGTTGATGGAAATTGGTAAAAACAACTTTTACAAAAACCTTGATACACCCTTTGTCAAAAAAAATCTCTGTGAGGAAATCCTAATAAACACTTCTGTTGCTTTAGAAGATTTTCCCGAAAGAAAGGAAGAAAATGAGTATGGCACATGCTCAGAAATTCCTGCCTCTATCGACAGAGATCTCTGTGACTCAACCTCTGTATACGAGGATGACTCAACCTCTTACAAGTCTGAGACTGACTCTGATGAGTTAGAGATAGTTCCTTGTGAATTAGAGGGATTTAAGCTTCCCTCTGGCATTCTTAACAGAACCATTCCTCCAAAAGAGAAATTCATAATTGTTCCTATCTGCCCAGACTTTCTGGATATGTGCATACAAGCTAAAACTTCTCTTGAACTTGAGAAAAGCAATAAAGAAAAGAAAAGAAAAGATCCTCTCAAAATCAAACAAGTTCAAAACCTTTAAGGCCATTTCAAGAAAAATTAACTTGGCAACAAAAGGTAAAGGGGTTGAAAATAACAAGTCTTTTTCTTCTGTGGCAGTGAAATCGGCAGAGGTTCACCACAGAAGATGGGCTTAACAGAAGGCTATTCCAAAGAGAGATTTTCCAAAAACTCAATCTAGCCTAGATAGGTCTTTTTGTAATAGAAAGTCCAATGCTAGGAAAGATTGTAATCATAAAGCCTCTGTGCCCATGTTCAGTACTTTTAATGAACAGTTTAAGCAAATTTCGTCACATGTCGATTACTGTCATTGTTTTGAGCTTATGTATCAACTGAATCAACACTTCTCCGGTCCTCACTGTTTCCACTCTAGACCCAATATAAAGAATGCAAAATTCAAGGGGAAGAAGAAACAAAATGGTTCTTCGACAGAAGTTAAAACCAAACCCAAGGATGCTAAGGCAACCTTGAAGCCCCCTAACAGAACTGGGCCCATTTGGAAATGGGTACCTAAATCTATCTAATTTTGTTACAGAAGCAGTATGTTCCGATCTGGTACCTAGACTCCGGGTGCTCGAGGCACATGACTGGCGACATAGGTCAACTATCCTCATATAAAGACAAACTTGGAGGAGGATCAGTAACCTTTGGAGATAACAAGAAGGGGTACATTAAAGGCTATGGAGTCATCAAAAAAGAAAATATAACTGTATGCAAAGTTGCATATGTGGATGGCCTTAAGCACAATCTTCTCAGTTTAAGCCAACTTTGCGATACAGGCTTTGATGTTATGTTCAAAATAACATTTTGATCTCTACTATGGGAAGACACAGGAGTAGAACTTCTGCGAGCCGAAAGAAAAGGTGATCTGTACCTTATGAACTTCAGTGCCAAGAAGAAAGATAACAAGCTCTGTCTTGTCGCTTGCAAGAATGAAGAAGCTTGGTTATGGCACAACAGGTTCTGCAATCTAAATTTCCATACACTAGATAAACTTGTTAAGCTTGATCTGGTTAAAGGTTTGCCCAATGTTAAATTCAATAAGGATCATTTATGTTCTGCCTGTGAAATGGGAAAACTCAAGAGAGCTTCCCATAAAGGCAAATCTGATGTGTCTTGCACTAGGCCTCTGTACGTGCTTCATGTTGACCTCTGCGGTCCCATTTCCACACAGAGCCTAGGTGGCAAGAAATATATGCTGGTGTTGATTGATGAATTTTCAAGATATACCTGGGTGGAATTTGTCCGAAAGAAATCAGATGTTCCAAACATCTTGATTAATCTAATGAAAAGAATCCAAGTTCTTTATGAGTGCAGGATTCAGAAGCTAAGAAGCGACAATGGAACAGAATTCAAAAACTCTGTCATTGAAGCTTACCTTATAGAATAAGGCATCTCGCAGAACTTCTCTGTTGCACGCACCCCACAACAGAATGGCGTGGTCGAACAAAAAAATCACACGCTTGTGGAGGCTACAAGAAAAATGCTCACAGCAACTGGATTGCCCACATCTTTCTGGGCAGAAGTTGTTTCAACTGCTTATTTCACCCAGAATCGACCAACAATAGTGAATAGACACATCAAAACACCATACCATTTGATCAACCAAAGGAGACCAAATATCAAGTTCTTTCACGTTTTTTGGATGTAAATGCTTTGTCCTTAACGACAGAAAAGCTCGAGGGAAGTTTGATGTTAAGGCAGATGAAGGCAAGTTCATCGGGTACTCTGTCACTTCCAAAGCCTACAGAGATTACGTTCTACGAACCCGATCAATCGTGGAGAGTATTAATGTTTCTTTTGACGACTCTTTCCAAATGACTTCTGATCAAATCAGTTCAGAACTCGGGCTGAACAAAGAATCCTCTGCATTTCCAAGGCAAGAGAAGTAGAACTAAATCTGTTGTTTGAAGAAATGTTCAATGATGATATTGATCCCTCTGCTGGAGTCCCCAGAGCCTCTGGAGAGACATCCTCTGCTGACCAGACTGATTCAGGTATATCTCTAACCGGTCCCTCAAATACTTCACCCTCTTCCATTAATCGTGCAAATGCAAGTGTCGAGGGGGAGCAAGCAGACGATAATGTAAACAAGAATACCACTACATAGGCACTAGAAATACCAACTCCAGTAACAACAGAGGAAGCAATACCAAAGGAATGTGAGGATTCAGTTTCAACATCCTCAGAGGACTCAGTTCCAACCCTCATTGAAATACCACCTAAAGCTGAAACACCATGTTCAAGCACAGAAGTACCATCTACAACAGAAGTTGCACCAGAACCATCGTGTGCAACCACATAAATTCAACTCAATGATGCAAATGACCATCTCCCAAGGATGACCAAATGGACAAAAAGTCATCCTCAGAGCCAAATAATTGGCGACCCTTCTGAAAAAGACAAGACAAGATCAGCCACTGCTAATTTTTGTTTCTTTACAAACTTTATTAGTGTGATCGAACCCAAAAGAGTTTCTGAAGCCCTAGAAGATCCAAATTGGGTGGAACCGATGCAAGAAGAGCTTCTCCAATTTGAGAGAAACAAAGTATGGAGCCTCTGACAAGAGGGAAAACACCTATAGGGACTAAATGGGTCTTCAGAAATAAGAAGGATGAGGATGGAGTGGTCATCAGAAACAAGGCAAGACTGGTGGCTAAAGGATACTGTCAGGAAGAAGGAATAGACTATGATGAGACCTTTGCCCCTGTCGCACGGCTCAAAGCTATAAGAATCTTCTTAGCCTTCGCAGCCCACAGAGGTTTCAAGGTATTCCAAATAGACGTCAAGTCTGCCTTTTTGAACAGACAGATTCAAGAAGAAGTATATGTCCATCAACCACCAGGGTTTGAAAGTGCTAAATACCCAAGTTATGTCTACTATCTCGACAAGGCTTTGTATGGACTCAAACAGGCCCCAAGAGCATGGTATGAGTGACTTTCAACCTTTCTCCTTGATAATGATTTCGAAAGAGGTACCACCGACACAACTTTGTTCTATAAGAGAAAAGGTGAAGATATTATGCTTGTGCAAATATATGTGGACGATATTATATTTGGCTCTACCAATGCACAATATTGCACTGTTGAAAAACTACTGCAGAGCGAGTTTGAAATGAGTATGATGGGAGAATTAAACTTCTTCCTAGGACTCCAAGTCAAACAATCATCAGAGGGAATTTTTATAAATCAATCAAAATATGTCTCTGACAAGCTTTCTAAGTTCAAACTCTATGATGCCTCTGTCATGAAGACCCCCATGGCCACTGGATCTAAGTTACACTCAGATCTAGAAGGAAAGTCTATCGAGTGCAAGCTCTACAGAGGCATGATCGGGTCTCCTTTGTATTTAACCGCCAGTAGGCCAGATATAATGTACGCCACATGTCTTTGTGTAAGATATCAAGCTAACCCTAAAGAATCCCACCTATTTGTTGTCAAGAGAATCTTTAGATACCTTAAGGGAACCAAGAATCTTGGCCTCTGGTATCCAAAGAACTCTGGCTTTAATCTTATGGCCTATACAGATTCAGATTACGGAGGATGCAAGCTTGACAGAAAGAGTACCTCTGGGAGTTGCCAATTCCTAGGTGGGAAGTTAGTCAGCTGGACTTCAAAGAAGCAGAACTATGTGTCAACATCCACAGCAGAAGCCGAATATGTTGATGCTGCCAGCTGTTGCTCCCAGGTTCTGTGGATGAGAACTCAGCTAAAGGACTATGGTCTGAACATCCAGAAGATTCCCATCCTCTGTGACTCCAAAAGTGCCATTGCGATCTCTGCCAATCCCGTGAAACACTCTAAGACAAAGCACATAGATATCCGGTACCACTTTTTGAAACATCATGTTGAACAGGGCACAATAGAGATGTACTTTGTGTCAACAGAATATCAGCTTGCAGACTTATTCACCAAGGCACTTGATGAGAAAAGATTCCTTTTCTTGGTGGGTAAGTTAGCTATGCTAAACATGAGCAGATCCCTCTATAAGAGAGACTAAATCCTCCTGTACATATGTATATATTTCAATCTTTAAGTATGTGAATTATTTACCTTTAAAAGTTCCATACCTGAAAGAGCTTCTGTGGAATAGCTCAGATCCTCTGTCTATTCCCCCAGAACCTCTGATAAGTTTGACCTATGTTCTATGCCCTACTTATCATATGTGATCCAAGCATAGGTCAAGGGGGAGCAGAAGGAGACCTTGAATTGATTTACAGAGGTTAATCATTCAAGGGGGAGCCAAAGAAGATTGTTGGTCGAACAAATCAACAGAAGTCGCAGACTATGCTGAACAAAGGAGAATCTAAGAGTGAGTTCCTCGCATGAAATCATTTTCCAAAAAAAAATTAGTAGGACACCAATTTCCAAATATGTCCTAGAAACACAGTTTAAAACAATCAAAACTTTGAATGATCAAAAAGCTTTATGAGCTTTCCTGTCACACCCCGCTAAAGCAGAAACACGAGGTATAACAGCGTAGGGTTTCATTCAAAAGGTAACAGACAACACCAACCACAACATTCTGTAGGTTCCCAGATTCACGTTGTATCATATTAATGGTAGTGAAATAGACAGCGGGAGCATATTAAATAAAGCCATTAAAATGAGTGATTGTGTAAACGATAAATGAACCATGAGAATCAAATATTGAACAGTAAAAATGATAACAGGATCAGATATAAAAGCTGCTCATATATTGATAATGAATCACACCAAGAACATGTTCAAGTGTGTTCGGAAATCTCATAGGACAACAATATCGTACGGAGGTAGTGCTCGGGATTGCTGCAGTGTGTGCTTAAACAATTGTGGAAAAACTACTCTTCCCAAAGCTTACAATTGTATGTTCCACTACCTCTCTATATATGCAGTATGTACTATCGTACCCTAGAATGACACGTGGAAAGTGTGTCTCCTATTTTTAGGGCATACGTGGAAAGTATGGACACTTGTCTAACACTTGGGATTTCCTATGAGACTTAGGCTGACAGAGGTCTTCACTTCACCAGAGCTCTGTTTGAAAGAGCTCTGTTGGTCTTCTTTTAAATACTTGTTCTTCTGTTGGAAGTCTTCGACAGAGCTCTGTTGAGCTCTGTTGGTATTCTTGATGAACTCCTTCCAAGTCTTCTGTCTGATCTCTGTTGGTCTTCTGACTTGAACTATTTGCAATACTTTTACATAACAGATACTTGGGGCTAACAATCTCCCCCTAAGTATTGAAAATAAAAAATTTACAATTGACAAGAGATTAAACAAAAGAACAGATAACTTTTACCTCTGTCGAAGCCTTGCACTAATCTTTTGGAATATTACAAAAAGATTAAAATATCGGTACATTTAAGCATAATTATCTCCCCTAAGAATTCTGTCGAATCTTCTGATTAGAGTACGGAAGTCCAGCATCAGATCAATCTGGTCGATGAAGAGTTTCTGTTGTTCTTCTGGACACTTGTTTCTTGGGAGATCTTGGATTATGTTCTTGAGGTATACTAGCGACTCACTTGAGTACTTGTGGGCTTCAGCTGCTCTGATGGCCTTTTTTATGCCCTTCTGTCGGCAGACAAAGACTGGAGGATCTTCTACTACTGTTCCAGTTCTGTGATGGCCATAACGCTCAAGGTTTTCATTTGGTGGTGCAATCGCTAGTTTCTCTACTTCAAACTCTTTGCCTAGCTAATAATCAATTTGTATTCTGAGATTGATGTGCTCTTGCATAGCGAATCTGACTTCTGGTAGTGCAGTTCTGGCCGGTGTGTATCTTTCTGAGAAGTTCAAGCAATATTCGTGGAGTAAGATCAGGTCATATGGGTTCAGAAGGACGAGATCATTGTCATTGAAGATTTCATTTCTGCCTTCTGTTGATTCCACAGTATACTCATGGTATGTGACCCTGTCGTGTTGAAACTTCTTGTGCTTGATGTCCAGAATTCTGCGGATACCGAAGTTTATATTGATGGCTATGTTCTGATTTGACTTGGTTTGGATGAACTTTAGCCTTTCATCAGAAATGGTGTTTATTCTGATTGGGTTGAGGTATGGGTTAATGGGTACGGCATTTACAGGGATGATGTCTCTGTCAGCATATAGAAATGCAAATACCGTTTCTAAGGCAGGTTTTTCGGTGTGAGAGGTAGAGGTTTCTGGGTTCTGTTCTGTTACCGTTGGGTTTAGATCATCATGGGTTTCTGCCATAAGAATGTCGATGTGAGCAGATTTCTGAGTAGGTTGAGGTTGGGCCTGACTTATTTGTCCTTCAGCAGAGGATGGGTCTGTCCTCTCTGGTTCTTTTGTTGGAGAAGTAGGAGGGGTATCTAGGCAGATGATCTCTGGTGGTTCTTGTGTTGACTCTTCTATCGGTTTGATGACTCTATTTTTGAACATGTAGTCAAATGCCACTTCAGTCATATCTGTCATGATTTCCTCTGTAGTCTCTTCCTCAGCTGCTTCTGTGATTTTCCCTTTACCCTTTCTTTTTCAACCTCTTTCTCCTTCTTTTTCAACCTATCGGCTTCTCTTTCTTTTTTTTCAACCTCTATCGGCTTCTCTTTCTTTTTCAACCTCTTTCTCCTTCTCTGCCTCTTTCTTCTTCTCTCTCTCTTTCTCCTTCTCCTTCTCCTTTTCCTTCTCCTTCTCCTTTTCCTTCTCCTTCTCCCCCTTTTGTTGTTCTGAGGACTCACCCAGTTGATCGTCTGATTGACCTTCTTGAGCATCCTCAAAATCATCATCATCGCCAGAGGAGTCAATTCGAGCTTTTGGTGAGGACTGAACAACAAACTTCAGACGAGCTTTGTGTCTCTTGCTTGATGGTTCATCTGTGGGTTCTTCTTCTGCAGGTCTTTTTGATGTAGAGGTGGCATGTAAAATAATATCAGTAAATGTTGAGGCTGCCTTTGTCATCACATCTTCTACCTCTGTTGCAGCACTTCTGATCTCTTCTACTTGAGCCTTGAAGTTGACCTTGTGAGTATCAAGAGACGCTTTCACATGTTGTTCTGTTGCCTTAGCTTTCATTACAAATTCTGATGAGATCGTCATCATTCGGCTAAGAATTGATTTTCTGAAGTCTCCCATTTGTCCAACTGACATGGGTAGGTCATTTGGGTTAGGGCTGGAGATGTTTAGTGGAGTAGCAAATGAGGTGGTTGCTTCTTTTATGGATTCCTTAACAGAGTTGGTAATTATCTTTGTTAAGGTTCTGATATTAGATTCTGAAAGAATAACCGTAGGGATGGGAAGGGTTATGTTCATCTGCGCTCTGTGGTTCTCTGTTATGAGTCACTTTAGGTCTGCAAGATTTGTCGAAGTCTTTTGAAATTCCTCTGATCTGACTGATCTTAGGTCGGTTATTTCTGTTGTCAGCTTTCCAATCTCTTCTCCTCTGACCCGTTCAGACTCTGTTCTGAGTGCTTCAGCTTCGGCATATTTTCGAGTTAATTCAGCATGCTGGTTTGAGATGTTCAGCAGTTCTTCCCTAAGAGAAGCATTTTCCTTGCGGATCAGCTCCTCCTTTTGTTCATTGATAAGTTTATACTCGTTCAAAGAGTTGTTGATACTGTCACAGAAGCTTTCGAACTCTGCTCTTGTGACAGTGTCAACGGGGGTCTCCTTGGTTCCAACAAAAGGATCCAATTCTGCCTCGAGTTCAGAGGTGCCTCCGTCAAGAGTTGTGTTAATGTTGGCTCTTGGAGGACTTCCACCCGATCCTTGATGTTCATTTTTAGGGGAAACAACTACAGGTGTTCTGACCAAGGTTTCCTCTTCCAGCTCAGGTTCTGAAGAAGGAAATCTGGTGTGATGGGAAGCATTTGGATCAAGCAATGTCTTCCCTTGTTCTACTATGGTCTCCTATTGTCCCTGAGTCGGACAGATACTACGTGAGATTACAAAGATCTCTGGTCTAATTTGTGTGGACTCTAAATGAGCCACAGAGGCATCATCGTGTGGAGGTGACCTATTGATGTTCTGGGGCGAATGAACATCACTATCAAAGATAGTTTCCCCGGCTTTGTGCGTACCAGAGGCATGAAGAGGTGCCTCTGATGGTATAGGCTGGTTGGGGTTCGAGGTGTGCACCTCTGTTTCAATAATCCTTTGGTCTTGATCACCAGGATTAGATTGTGTGGAAGCACTGGGATTTTGGTTAAGGCTACCCTCAGATGTGCTCTGTTGAACATCTTTTTCTATTCTCGCAATATCCTCGGCTCTTATGGCTGTAGAACTCTCTGGATTTTCTCTGATGTTCCTCTCTTTCTCACCACTATCAGAGGAGATAGTTTCTACCTCTGGTGTTTCTTGTACTTCCTCATGGACAGCCTCTCTAGGAGATGCTCTGTCCTCTACTTCCTCTCTTCTAGAGGAAGACCCCACTTCGGGTACTCTTGCCTCTGGTCCGATAACTTCCTCACCTATTTCCTCACTCAAGCTCTCAAAAGAAGGCTCAGATCCTAAGTATGTTGGGGTTCTCACCTCAGGTTCTTGAGGTTGAGCAGCACTCTGATAGTTCTGGATAGAAATATGGTCAGGGGCGATAAGGGAAAGCATTGTACCTGGAATTCTCCTTATGAAAGGGTATTCGCCTGATGTAGTGGGGAGGAATTTGGACATCGTCCAGACGGGTGTTGAGCGACCCTGATGAGTTAGTTCCAGTCTGTCGAAGGCTCTTCTGATCACCAGACGGATAAAGCATGGAAACTTGATCATCTTCAGGAACTTGTGAGATCCAACGACTCCTCCTTTTGCGATGGAAGAGGTTTTTGTGTTGACAGCTGAAAGAAGATCGTTGTAGAGAATGCTGGCGTAGTCGAAGTTTCGATTGAAGAACAATCCATACATGATTTGTAGGAATTCTGTTGTGGCTTGGTCTTGACTACCAGATTTGCTGGTAAGGGTTCTGTTTAAGGTGGAGAACATGAAATTCCACATAGTGGGTAGATTCTGTCGCTTGAACTCTCCAATCCTATTCAGATCCTTGTTGTAACCCAGAAACTTCATGAAGTCAAGAAGAACAGCTGTTTTTGGTGGTTTCTCATAGCCGTCTATTCCTAGCTGTCTCTTGGTTTTCATTCTGAAGATTCTTCTTAAGGTGCTTGCTCTTATGCGGATTGTTCCCGCTCCTCCATTACTTGCGTTGACGCTCCCAACTATCCCGTCTTGTTCTTCGATGTATTGGCATGTAGTCCACCATTGTTGGACATAGATTGCAGGAAGATGGTCGTCGAACTCTGTTAGGGCTCTAAAGATGTCAGAGTTTCTGAAGAACTCAATAAAGGCATGATACAAGGGTAAATAGAGTCCTGGAGTGGGATCAAATCTGTAGTTGTTGTCAGCAAACTCATATGGAAGAACAACGATATCATCAGTGGGTTCTATTCGGCTAGAGTCAGCAGAGTTCTGGGGTTCCGTCATTGTTGTAGGTTTGGGTTTTCTTGAAGAACACTGAGGATTTAAATAAAAGAGGGAAAGGTGAAAGGTTTAGGAAGTTTTTAGAAAAGAAATGGGTCAAGGTTTTGGTTATTTATAGTAAGAGCTTGTGGCTGGGTAATCGCCATAGATAATGTAGGCACTCGAGTGTCAGAAGGTGGAGTGGCCTGAATTGTGTAGCGTGGGGACAGCGAGGGGTTTAGCTTTCAATTAGAGATTACCACATGGATTTGTTCTGACCACTTTTGTGCAAGTAAACCGTCGCAGTTAGAGATGTGTGGGTAACAAGTGGTTGACGCTTAGAAATAACCCGCACCTCTGATGACGTGTTCTGATGACGTGGCAGAACAAACTAACAGAGCTCTGATGGAGCTTTGTTAAGTTGCCTCTGTTGAGAGAACTCTTCATTTCTTATCAAGTAACCCAACATGTTGTACCTTTACCTTAAAAACATTTAAAATTTTGTTCTGATGTGAAAAGAAAAGAACAGACAAAACTTAGACAAACAACAGAGCTCTGGTGAGAAACATCAGAGGCTCTGGTGAGAAGTCAGAGTTCTGGCAGATTCTTAACATTATCACAAAGGTTATCATCAGAACAGGTTTTCCTCCTTTCTTCAAAAAGATTTGTCAATAAAGATCAAAAAGCAGAGTCAATTTGAATTGGATGTTTGAGTACTGACTTGCTCCCCCTAAAACCATGCATTATTTTTCTTTTAAGCTCCCCCTAGAAAATTGAGCTCCTTTTTTTATATATATAAATACATAGAATGTTCACTGAGTGTTGAAAAAAAAATGCTTAACAGAGTTCTGGTGAACAGCAGAAGCTCTGTTGAACTATCCTACCCAACTATTTGACAGAGCTCTGGTAGGATCATCAGAGGCTCTGTTGAATTTGAACAGAGTTAGGAGGACAGGTTCAGCATACCCAGTTTGCTGATTAAGAAGTTAAATCTCCTTTCATCAAGGGCTTTTGTAAACAAGTCAGCAAGATGGAAGTCTGTTGAAACAAAGTACATTTCAATAGTCCCTTTTTCAACATGATCCTTTATGAAGTGGTACCTTATGTCGATGTGCTTAGTCTTCGAGTGCTGAACTGGATTGGCTGTTATGGCAATGGCACTCTTGGAGTCACACAGAATTGGAATTTTACCATACTCCATACCATAATCTTTGAGTTGTGTTTTCATCCATATCACTTGAGAGCAACAACTAGCAGCAGCAACGTATTATGCTTCTGCTGTAGAGGTTGAAACAATGTTCTGTTTCTTGGATGTCCAACTCACCAACTTTTCTCCAAGCAGTTGGCAGCTACCAGAAGTACTCTTTCTGTCATTCTTGCATCCTCCATAGTCTGAATCTGTATAAGCTACAAGCTCGAAACCAGAGTTAAGAGGATACCAGAGACCCAAAATTTGAGTCCCTTTCAGATATTTAAAGATACGCTTGACAGCTGTTAAATGAGTTTCTGTAGGATTTGCTTGAAATCTGGCACAGAGACAGGTTGCAAACATTATATCAGGTCTGCTGGCAGTTAAGTACAGAAGTGACCCTATCATGCCTCTGTAGTACTTGACATATGTTGGTTCACCATTAAGATCAGAGTCAAGCTTAACTCCAGTGGCAATAGGAGTTTTCATTGGTTTTGAATCATTGAGCTTATACCTTTTCAACATATCAGAGATGTATTTAGACTGACTTATGAAAGTCCCTCTGTCTAATTGTTTAACTTGTAAACCAAGAAAGAAAGAAAGTTCTCCCATCATGCTCATTTTGAATTCGCTTTTCATTAAACTTTCAAACTTATCACAGTACTCCTGCCTTGTAGACCCAAAGATAATATCATCAACATATATTTGTACCAGAAGTATATCATTCTTATACCTCCTAAAGAATAGAGTTTTATCGACGGTACCTTTCTCGAAGTGATTGATCAACAGAAATTTGGACAGAGTTTCATACCAGGCTCTGGGAGCTTGCTTAAGGCCGTACAGAGCTTTGTCTAACTTGTAAACGTGGTTTGGAAACTCTGAACATTCAAAACTAGGTGGTTGCTGGACATAAACTTCTTCTTGCAGTTTGCCATTCAGAAAGGCAGACTTGACATACATTTGGTAGACCTTGAAACCCTTATGAGCAGCATAGGCTAGGAAGATTCTGATAGCTTCTAGCCTAGCCACAGGTGCAAAGGTTTAGTCATAGTCAATTCCTTCTTCCTGTCTGTATCCCTTTGCAACCAGACGGGCTTTGTTTCTGATGATAATCCCATCTTCATCCTTTTTGTTTCTAAACACCCACTTGGTTCCGATGGCCGTTTTGCCTTTTGGGAGTGGAACCAAGGACCAGACTTTATTTCTTTCGAATTCCAGAAGCTCTTCTTGCATAGCTTCGATCCAATTTGGGTCCTCTAGGGCTTCAGAAATCTTCTTCGGCTCAATCATGCTTAAAAATTTACAAAGAAGGCTTCATTGATTGTGGTCGATCTTGTCTTCACACCATATTCAGCAGCACCAATGATCAAATGATGAGGGTGATCCTTTGTCCATCGTGTCATGGGAGCATGGACAACAGGCGGGGTTTGTGCTTCTGATGGGAAAACACGAACTTCAGTGTCAGAGCTCTGTAGGTTGGGACCAGAGCTCTGTGGCACACAGCTCTGAAGAGTGGCCTCATTGCTCTGAGAGTCATTAACAGGGCTCTGTGAAGGTGAGCTTTCAAACAAGGAGTCTTTGCCAATATTAGTTAGCAAAGGTGATGATGGCTCTTGTTCATGTTCTCTCTCGCTCTGATGTGGTTCCTCATTTCTCTGAATTACTCATGTAGACAGAGAAGTAGATGGTGAAATATTAGAGGGACCAGTGAGAGATGTACCTGTCAGATTCTGTTATGTTGAGTTCTGAGCTTGATATCCTCTGTTGATGTTATCAGAGGAGTCATCATCGTTGAAGAAATCGTTGAACATGAGATTGATATCTTCTTCCCTTGTCTTTGAAGAACTTGTCTCCTTCTGCTCTGTATGTGTCCCCTCTGTTGATTTTCGATCAGAGAATCTTGAAGTACTTTCATCAAAGGACACATTCACACTTTCTTGAATAACCCGATATCTGGAGTTGTAGACTCTGTAGGCTTTAGAGGTTAAGGAATAACCAATAAAGATTCCTTCGTCTGCTTTCTTATCAAACTTTCCCAGTTGATCTCTGTCATTCAATATGTAGCAATTGCAACCGAAAACATGAAAGAATTTCACGTTTGGTCTTCTATTGTTGATGAGTTCATAAGGAGTCTTCTTAAATCTTTTCACTATTACAGCTCTGTTTTGGGTAAAACAGGCTGTTGAGACTGCTTCTGCCCAGAAGTTCATTGGAAGGACAGAGCCAGCCAACATGGTTCTGGCGGCTTCTATCAGAGTTCTGTTCTTTCTCTCCACAACTCCATTTTTTTGTGGAGTTCTTGCTGCTGAGAAGTTTTGGGAAATACCTTCCTCTGTTAGGTAGGCATCAATTTTGGCATTCTTGAATTCTGTCCCATTATCACTTCTCAACTTCTGTACCTTCAGATCTAACAGAACATGTATCCTTTTCAACAAACTTATCAGAATCCCTGGGACATCAGATTTTACTCTGATGAACTCAATCCAGGTATATCGAGAATATTCATCAATTAAAACAAGAATATATTTCTTGCCCGACAGACTTTGCACAGAGATTGGACCACAGAGATCCACATGAAGCATATGCAAAGGTCTAGGACAACTATGATCACTCTTTGTTCTGTGTGAAGATCTTTTCATCTTACCTAGCTCACAAGCAGAATAGAGATGGTCTTTGTCAAACTTCAGAGAAGGAAGTCCTTTTACTAACTTTAGTTTAACGAGCTTATCAAGATTTTGAAAGTTCAAATGGGCAAATCTTTTATGCCAGAGCCAGGCATCTTCATTTTTCAAAGACACTAAACAGAATTTCTCTGTTGTAGAGTTTTGGTTTGGTTTAAAATTCATCTTATAAAGATTGCCTTTTCTGTCGGCTCTTAAAAGTTCTTGACCAGACTCTGAAAGTAGCAAGGAACAATATTTCTTCCTGAAATTGACGTCGAACCCGTGATCACAGAGTTGACTTATACTGAGAAGATTATGATTTAATCCTTCAACATAAGCAACTTCAGAGACTGAAACGTCACCATTTACTAAAGTACCATAACCCTTAATCTGTCCGCCATTGTCTCCTCCGAAGGTTACTACACTTCCCATCTTGTTTTTAAAAGAAGTTAACAGCTCCTTATTCCCCGTCATGTGCCTGGAGCATCTAGAATCCAAATACCAGATCTGCACATGAGCTTTCTTCAAGACAGATTAATTCCTTTTAGGTACCCACTGCATAATGGGTCATTTATTGTTAGGCTTTGGTGGATTAACAGACTTTTCTTGGGATTTTTCATTCTGAGATGGTGTGCCAGAGGGTTTCCTCTGTGTATTCTGAACAGTCTTAAGATTTTTCTTTTGAACCGACTTATTCAGAATACATTGAGGGCCATTCAGATGATTTTGCAATTTTAGTAACAGTTGAATACAATTGCAGTTTATGGAGCATGACTGTTGCACATTGTTTTTATTCAAAAACTGTTTGAATGGTGCTTGATTTTGAAAGGTTTTAGGACCAGATGTCTTTGCATACAATCTGTCCTGATTTTGTTTCTTTGAAACAGACTCTGTTGACATGAAGTTCTTTGGATTTGACTCTTTTGACCAGACAGAATTTCCTCTTTGATTTACACCAGAATTTGGAATAGATCTGTTGTTTGCTATCCATTTTCCCTTCTGTTCTGGTGTGAACTTTACTGGTTTGAAAGCAAGAGGAACATTTTGGTTTACAAAAACACTTTTGTTTTTCTCTCTTTTCTCCACTTCTACAGCATTAGAAGCAAGAATCTTAAAACCTTTGTTGTTAAACTCAGTTACCGGTATAAACCTTGATTGTTTCTTGAAGAAAGAAACATCATCTTTTAGATCCGTAGATTTTATCGGTGTCTGCTTTAACTTGTGTAAGATTTTCTTTTGACCACAAAAGATCTGTTCATCTACCTCGGGGTCAGAGTCACAGTCAGAGACTAGAAAGTCTCTGGTGGCTCTGTTGGAGGTATTAGGGTTGATTGGTATAACAGAGATGTTTGGCTTAACAGTTCTGAACCTTCTCAACTTGGGTTTTAAGGAATCTAAAACAGCATTTTCTTCGATAACTTTCAACAAATCCTCCTCGAAAGATGTTCTTGTAGATTCAGATGTAGGAGAGAAGGCTGGGACTTCTGGATTTAGCTTGCTCTGTGTTATTCCAATAGAGGGCTCTGTCACAGAAGTAACAGACTTCTGTCCTAGGAATGAGTTGAAGTTAAAAATCTCTTTTGTATCCAAGTTATTGACAGAGTTAGAAAGTATGATTTTAGCTCTTCCTTGATCAAGAATAAACTCTGAGGATGGTTTTAAAACCTTCTTATGATCATAGGAGTCATAGCTGACGTTCCTAAAGTCAAGATTTCTTTGTTTTGAGAAAGCATCTGAAGTTTTGGTTCTTTTGAAAACAGCATTACCAGATATCACGTCCTCTTGGATTTTCCCAACACAAAAGGTAGAGGACAGAGATGTCTTCTTCCTTTCGTCATAGGGAGCAAGGTCAGATAAACCAAGACCTTGCGTGTCCATCTGTGAATTTATCTTGATGTGCACATCTTGCGCGTCCTGGTATTTTTTAATCTGAATTTCTTTTCTCTGAAGAGATTGATGCAGAATTTCCCTTTCTCTTTGAAAATAATCAGTTAGAGCAACAGAGTTAAGTCTCTCTGTTTCAGACTTTTTCAATTTTTCAGACTTCTGTTTCAAAACGTTTTCATATTCGTTAATTCTGTCAGAAAACAGGCTCTCTTTCTTCTTTTGCAAGATTTCTAGCTCAGATTTTTCTTTGAAGATTTCTTCATTTTCTTGTTCTAAGAGAGTTTTCTCTCTCTTGTAAAAGGACAGATCCTTCTGAGCTAGCTTTCTAAGTTCCTTTTCTTCAGAAAGTTTTTGTTTCAGAAGTTGAAATTCCTCATTCAGCATAGAAACATGCATTTCTAACTCTGAGTCAGATTTAGATTCAGATGAACATACCTTGGCACTGGGTCTGGTGCTCTCCAGCGCTCTGTCGTCAGACTCTGTCGTGGTAAGAGCAAATTCATGATCTAGATCTTCTTCTTCTGTTGTTCCCTTCGTTATTTCTGGTTCTCCAGTCATCCAGTCAACAGCTTCTTCTAAACTTTCATCATCCACAGCAACTCCACAGAAGTTGGCTTGTTCTGGTTCATCATCAGAGGATGAATCAGAAACCCAGTTCTCCATTTCAGCCACGTAGCTTCTTTCGCTGTAGTTGTACATGTATTTGTTCTTGTAGTAGTACTGGTCTTTTACCAGTTTGCCTCTACAATTAACAGAGAAGTGCCCAGGTTTGCCACATCTGAAGCAACGTCCATCATTCTGATTGATGGGTTGAGCAGCATCGGCCTTCTGTTGTGCTGGTGGATTTTCTCTTCTATTTTGTGGAGGTTGTCTTTGTTCTGTGGTAACTCTGTTGTTACTTTGTTCCGGTGCAGCGTATTCTCTTCTGTCTTCTTTTCTCTCATATCTACCTCTTCTGTCAAACTTATTGCCAAATCTCTTGTTAAATTGCTGAGTTATTAGAGCAAGAGATTGAGCAAAAGCTTGAATGTCATCATCCTCTGATGAGCTTTCTTCTGTATCACTTTCTGCAACTAAACTTTTCTTTCCTTTCTTTTTAACCGACTTATCTTTCTTTTTCTCTCTGTTTGAACTCTCTCTGTTTGACTTTTCTGATGTGGTTTTCTTAGAATCAGAAACTAAAGCGATTGGGCCTGCAATGGTGGATTTGCCTTTTTGCTTGACAACATCCTTCTCTTGTGCGGCCAAAGTGCCATACACATCTGTTAGAGACCATGCATCTAAGTCCTGGTTAGCTTGTAAAGACATGGACAGATTTAACCACTCATCATTCAAACTTTTCAAAAACAGAACATTGTTATCTTCCTTCGACCTAACAACTCCACATTTTTTCATTTGATGATCAACACATTAAATCTGTTGTAGGTTTGTTGTAAGTTTTCCTCAGGAAGTGCTTTGAAATCGTTGTATTCATTTATACATTGGGTCCTTCTGTTCTTTTGGGTCTTGATACCACCCTCAAGTTGATTAAGAAGTTGATCCCAGATTTCCTTAGCAGTAACACATGAATCTAGTTCTTGAAATATTTCGTTTGGAATGGCCATTATCAGTAGTCTAACTGCTTTAAGATCATTTTCCATTTTTAGATTTTCCTCATCAGTAAAACCTGTGGTTTTAATCTCATAATGAGTTGGAATCTCAGCAGTAGTTCCTGTTGCGGGTACACGAGGAACAAAAACCATGGGTTGGAATGGTCCATCCGTGACAGATCACATTAAGTCTTTATCCATGCCATCGAAAAAGTTAACCATCCTGATCTTCCACTGAGCATATTCATCTCTCAGAAGAGTATGAGGTTTTGTTAAAGAACCAGGAGTATAGATAGCATTTATACCGTTGTTCGCCATTTTGAGAAAAACATAGTACAGTTGTTGCAAAAAGAGTTTCAACAAGAAGATGAGTTTAAACAGTAACCGATGGAACAGTAACTTTTGAGAGAAACGTTTAAACTACACTATAAAGCTTTAAACACAGATATATGAGCTATGAAAGCTTGGTTAGACTAGGAAGCAGTAAAAACAGAGTATATAATGAAGCTTTTACAAACACAATCAACAACAGTGAGTCAACCTTGGTAGATTGGATCGTTTGGTTTAAGAAAACTAAAGAAGCTCTGATACCAATTGTAGGTTCCCAGATTCACGTTGTATCATATTAATGGTAGTGAAATAGACAGCGGAAGCATATTAAATAAAGCCATTAAAATTAGTGATTGTGTAAACGATAAATGAACTATGAGAATCAAATATTGAACAGTAAAAATGATAACAGGATCAGATATAAAAGCTGCTCATATATTGATAATGAATCACACCAAGAACATGTTCAAGTGTGTTCGGAAATCTCATAGGACAACAATATCGTACGGAGGTAGTGCTCGGGGTTGCTGCAGTGTGTGCTTAAACAATTGTGGAAAAACTACTCTTCCCAAAGCTTACAATTGTTTGTTCCACTACCTCTCTATATATAGCCCTGAAAAAGTGAAGGCAGTGTTCTATCGTACCCTAGAATGACACGTGGAAAGTGTGTCTCCTATTTTTAGGGCATACGTGGAAAGAATGGACACTTGTCTAACACTTGGGATTTCCTATGAGACTTAGGCTGACAGAGGTCTTCACTTCACCAGAGCTCTGTTTGAAAGAGCTCTGTTGGTCTTCTTTTAAATACTTGTTCTTCTGTTGGAAGTCTTCGACAGAGCTCTGTTGAGCTCTGTTGGATCCGACAGAGCTCTGTTGAGCTCTGTTGGTTTTCTTGATGAACTCCTTCCAAGTCTTCTGTCTGATCTCTGTTGGTCTTCTGACTTGAACTATTTTCAATACTTTTACATAACAGATACTTGGGGCTAACACATTCAATACAATAGTTCAAAATATTACATTACAACGTCTTAAGAAAATTGTTTCAAAAAGAAGACGCCGGAAACAAAAATTAACAGTAGAAATTTTAATGTTCTTGATGTTGATGTCATCATGCAAAATGAACCCTACATGTCTTCGCTTACCTATTAGCATCTGAAAAGCATGATGAAAAGAAAGGGTCAACTACAAAGAGTTGGTGAGTTCACAGGTTTTCGTATGCACTAACAGTAAATTTGTATGCAGAAAATGTTATTGTGAAACGTTTGTTCACACGAAGTTTACGTAACCAGTTGTTCGAGTATTTGCACGAGGTATAAAGTATACAATGATGTCATCGCATTGAGCCACTACCAAACCTTCCGAAAAACCAACGCCCCTTAAATTCTTCACGCCCTACCTCAGCGGTGGATTAATTCCACATGAGTAAGACCATCATTGTTATTGATAAAGTGCACTTCTAGCTCGTCAGCTTAAAGTGGGGTTGTCAATCCAAATAGCGCTACCCACAAATACCATCGGCTCGTAATGAGTTAATAAGTAGTGTCTAACAAGTGGGGACTTTTTCATTTAAAACTCAAGCACATGAAAAAGTATACATACCTTAGTGCACAAACAATTAAATTTAAGGTTCAACATTTCATAGCATAATTCAATCAATTTGAAATTTAATATCATGCTTTTCACCCCAAATTGTAACAAAAGAGTAAAAATGGGCTGTGAAAACTCACGATGTTCAGCAAGGATTTCCAAGTGTTGCCTCACGGTTGCACAATTTCTCGATTCTAGGTCCTTCCTAAGGAAGTGAAACACATTACCATTTTACCACGTTTTATATTTTCTTCAGGACGAATACTTTCATTAATTACATATGTAATTGTATTTCTCATTTACCTTGTGATTTAAAATGTTCGGTTTGTTATAAATCTATTATTTGTTAGGGTATTATTTATACCTTCATATACATGTATATATAGTTTTTATTTATGGTTTTGACAATTTCTACAATTTATAAGCTTTTTATCTTTTAATAACTCTACAAATCCCTTTTTCTTTTGAATTAGAGTTTTACTTTTCTGGTGGCAGAATATTAAGTCCACTTATGGTCATTTTTAAATATCTTCTGGAAATTGTTTTATTAGTCCAACTTTTTATATGTATCAATTTAATGTCTTAGGGAACTTTTGACATAATTATCATCATTTTTAGAGTTGGTTAGCTATTTTAATCATTACACTTAAGTTTAAGTGTCACAGTTACCAAAACAGTCTGCACCATCTTTTTGTCAAGTCCATTTGGAGGGTCAATCCTCAACATTTTTCAGTGATTCTAAATCGGTTTTAACCCTAACTCATAAAAGTATTTTCCAGAAAAATTTCATCATTTTTGGTTACATATTGAGGGAGATATGATGATTTTAAGTTAGACCTTTCATTCTGCCAGATTCTGATTTTCTTGCACACCAGTCTTGGTTTGAGTGTTTGAGACCTCAAATCTTAATATTTTTGAGTGAAACCAATTTTGTTCGAGTTATAACTCATTAAAATAATTTCCAGAAGGAAAATCAAGAATTTTAGTGGAATATTAAGAGACTTATAACTGATTAAAGTAGAGATTTTTCTCTGTCAGATTGTCTTTACACCCTTAATTTGATATGAGTAGATGAAGGGTCACATCTTCGAGTTTTTACATGAAACCACTTGGGTTTGAAACATAACACAATAAACAAAGTTCCAGAAAAAGATTCATATCATTTGGTTAAGTATTTTTCAAGATATGGTCGGATGAAATGCATGCAAGTAATCTGCCAGCAACTAAAAATTGTTTATTCATGGAAAATGAGTGTTTTATCTCCATATTTTCACTCGTATGGTTGGTTCTTTGATTGAACACTCATTTACCACTACTTTGACAATGTTCTTAGATAAGAAAATCTATTTTTGTCCTTTAAAAAACTCATGCATGAACTCACACATCTCAGATTGTAACAAAACCCACATGTATGTAGTTAAAACATCATCTCCTTGAGTTCTAGTTGTATGGATTTTGGATTGTCACCATTTGTTCGACATATAACATGTCATTGGTGATTAACCTTCCATTAGGGTCCTTTTTCCAGAAACTCAAGAGCAATGAAAATAAGTTGAGAAAAAGATGGAGAAATTACAAGAAAAGGAAGAAAATGAAAAAGAGTACAAGAGGGATGAGTTTTATTCACACTAGGGATGATTTTACCTTAAAGGATCTTCAAGGATGGAACTTTTGTGTTGTTCTTAGGGCTGAATTCAGCCAAGATATGGAGGGAAGGGAGAGAGAAGAGAGAATTTGAATATAGAGAGAGAGTGAGATGTAGGAAATGAAGGGTTTTCTTGAAAATTAAGAAAATTAATACTTGGGTATTATGGGCCATAAAGAGGGCCGAATTTTTGGGCAAAAATCTGGATTATTTTAGTTAATTTTTTTTAAGTGTTAATTAACAATGTGTAAGTATTTATATTATGTAATTTTTATAAAAAGCATGATTTAAGTAGCTAAAACCTCTTTTATCTACTTAATTTTTGGTTTGGTTATTTAAAGTTTTATATTTTAGATTTGGGTATATATAAACTATATATTTACTCCTCTTATTATTAATATTGTTATAATTAAATGTTAACTGTTCCAATCGGCATTTTAAAGACAGCTTAAGCAGTTCCATGCGGTAACAGGATTTTTTAAGCGTACTATTGGAATTCTTAGGAAACTAAAACCTTAGCCATCATAATTAAGTCTTAATGAGTTATTTCTACATGTTAAGACATGTATTATGCTGTTCAATTGCTAACCTGAGTGTTTTGGTTTGACGGGTGTCACAGTCTCCCCTTGTTAGAAGAATTTCGTCCCGAAATTCGATGATTGCCATTTCCCGTCTGATCCTTTGCAAATAGGTGAGGGTACTTACTTTTAATGTGATCTTCTCGCTCCCATGTATATTCAGGTCCGTGCCTCGAATTCCAACGAACTTTTAAAATCGGGATCTTACTAACTCTTGTTCGTTTGACTTCTTGATCGAGGATTTCAATTGGTTCTACTATGAAGTGTAACCGATCGTTGATCTGAATGTCTTCTAGGGGTATAACCACTGATTCATCAGTTAGGCACTTCTTAAGGTTTGATACATGGAACGTATTGTGGATGGCACTTAGCTCTTGTGGCAATTTAAGTTTATATGCTACTGGACCAATCCGTTCAATTATTTCAAACGGGCCAATATATCTCGGACTCAACTTACCTCTTTTTCCGAAGCGTACTAATCCTTTCCAAGGCGATACTTTTAGAAGCACTTTATCACCCACTTGGAATTCTAATGGCTTCCTGCGGTTATCAGCATAACTCTTCTGACGATCTCTTGCGGCCTTAAGTCTATCCTTGATAACTGAGATCTTGTCAGTAGTCTCTTGAACGACTTCGGGCCTAGTCAATTGTCGATCGCCAATTTCTAACCAGCTAAGTGGGGATCTACACTTGCGTCCATATAAGGCTTCATACGGTGCACACTGAATGCTGGTATGATAGCTGTTGTTGTAAGAGAACTCAACTAATGGTAGGTGAGTATCCCAACTTCCACCAAAATCTATCACACATGCACGCAACATATTCTCTAGCGTCTGTATGGTTCTTTCTGACTGACCGTCCGTTTGAGGATGGTAGGAAGTGCTCAAATCCAAGCGTGTACCCAACGCTTTCTGGAGTGATCGCCAAAATCGTGATGTAAAACGACTATCTCTATCCGAGATGATGGAAATAGGAACTCCATGACGCATAACGATTTCATTGACGTAAATTTGTGCAAGCCTTTCCATCTTGTAGTCTTCCCGAATAGGAAGAAAATGCGCAGATTTTGTAAGTCGGTCCACTATAACCCAGATTGCGTCGTGCCCCTTCCTGGTCCTGGGTAGCTTAGTTACGAAATCCATAGCTATTTGCTCCCATTTCCATTGGGGAATCTTGGGTTGTTGTAATAGCCCAGATGGTTTCTGATGTTCGGCCTTTACTTTTGCACAATTTGAGCACTGATTTACGTACAAAGCGATGTCTTTCTTCATTCTCGGCCACCAGTAGTATTCCTTTAGGTCTTTGTACATCTTGTCGGCTCCTGGGTGAATCGAATATCTTGATTTATGGGCTTCATCCAAAATTGTTGATCGTAGGTTATTAACCTTTGGTATCCAAACTCTGTCTTCAAAGTAACGTACCCCATCTGACATTGTTTCAAATCTAAGTTCCCAGTGATGTAGGGTCTCATCCTTCAAATTCTCTGCTTTCAATGCTTCTTCTTGAGCTTCCAGAATTTGTGTCTTTAGACTCGTCTGAATGAACGCACCCATTTCTCGTACCCTTAACGGTTTCACCCTTTCCTTCCTGCTTAGTGCGTCGGCTACCACATTAGCCTTGCCTGGATGGTACTTTATTTCACAATCATAGTCACTAAGCAGTTCAACCCATCTTCTTTGCTCATATTAAGCATTTTCTGGTCAAGGATATGTTGAAGGCTTTTATGATCGGTGTAGATGGTGCATTTCGTGCCGTAAAGATAATGTCTCCAAATCTTGAGTGCGAACACTATGGCTCCTAACTCTAGATCATGAGTAGTATAGTTCTTCTCATGAACTTTAAGTTGCCTCGAAGCATATGCAATGACCTTGTCCTTCTGCATCAACACACCCCAATCCTTGGTGTGATGCATCGCAGTAGACTACGAAATTTTCCACGCCTTCTGGCAACGCCATAATTGGTGCATTACACAACCTATGCTTAAGTATTTGGAACGCCTCTTCTTGTTTCTCTCAATAAATAAACTTCTTATCCTTTTGGGTTAATGTCGTTAGTGGTTGCGCAATTTTTGAGAAATTCGCAATGAATCGCCGATAATAGCCTGCTAAACCGAGAAATTGGCGAATTTCTGTCGGGGTTTTCGGGGCTTCCTACTTCTTGATGGCCTCAATTTTTGCCGGATCTACGTGAATTCCCTTCTCATTAATCACGTGGCCAAGAAATTGTACCTCTCGAATCCAAAATTCACATTTGGAGAACTTTGCATACAATTTCTGGTCTCTGAGCAATTCTAGTATCAACTTTAGATGTCGCTCATGATCCTCCTTGCTTTGCGAGTAAATTAGTATATCATCTATGAACACGATCACGAACTCGTCCAGGTACGGTCTACAAACCCTGTTCATTAAGTCCATGAAGACAGTTGGTGTGTTGGTTAGCCCGAAAGGCATAACCAGGAATTCGTAATGGTCGTATCGAGTCCTAAACGCCGTCTTGGGAACATCCTCTTCACGGACCCTCATTTGATGATATCCAGATCGAAGATCAATTTTTGAGAAGTAAGTAGCACCTTGGAGTTGGTCGAATAGGTCATCGATTCGGGGAAGAGGGTATCGGTTCTTGATGGTTAACCTATTGAGCTCTCTATAATCGATGCACATCCGCAAGGATCCATCTTTCTTTTTAACGAAAAGAACTGGTGCACCCCATGGCGAAGAGCTAGGTCTTATAAGTCCTTTGTCGAGCAGCTCCTGGAGTTGTCCTGACAATTCCTGCATTTCTGATGGGGCCAATCGGTACGGTGACTTAGCCACAGGTGCAACTCCAGGAATTAAGTCGATGTGAAACTCGACTTGTCTTGACGGGGGTAGTCCTGGTAGCTCCTCCGAGAACACCTCGGGAAAATCCCGAACCACGGAAAAATCCTGAATGCGTTTTTCTTCGATTTCCTTGACTATGACATGAGCCAAAAATGCGATGCATTCCTTTTTCAAGTACTTCCTCATATTCATACACGTCACTAACTTAAAGTTCTTTCCGGACTTCTCTCCATGTACGACGAGTGTTTCACCCTCTGGTAGCGGAATTCGGATGATCTTTTCGGAACAGCATATATCAACTTGGTTTTTGGATAGCCAATCCATGCCCACGACTATGTCAAAGCTTCCTAGCTCAATTGGAATAAGGTCTATACTAAAGTTCTTATTAGATAAGTTTAAAGTACAGTCCGTAATTACATCTCTGACCTTAACTTCCTGCCCATTGGCAAATTCAATAATGTAGACCTCTTTCAACTTTTGAGGTTTCAAATTAATTTTTGTCCTAAACTCTAGTGATACAAAGCTCCTAGGTCGACTAGTAACATAGCCAGAGGCATCGGCAGAGTGCTCAGTGGGGATGGACGTGGACGACATAGTGAACTGTGATAATAACAGGCTTAGTTATTAAATGTTCTATTGTAAGTGCCTAAGATATGCAATGTTTATGCATGCACACACAAAATCATGCTTTCCATGTTTAAGTAGAAAATTTATTTTTAAGCATACTTCCAATATAATTAATCCAAGTCCCCCATTATACATACCTAAATTAAACATAGGTGATAAGGCTTTGTTTAATTGAGGTATAATAATGTGACACTCAACTTAGTTATATTAGTAATATGCTTCAGATTTTGAAAACCGTTTTGATTTTTTTTTTAAAACTATTTGGGTTATAGTTTGTGGTTTCCATAAGAAAACCGACATTCTCTATAACCTTAGGCTCTGATACCAAATCTGTCAAACCCCGCTAAAGTGGAAACACGAGGTATAACAGCGTAGGGTTTCATTCAAAAGGTAACAGACAACACCAACCACAACATTCAATACAATAGTTCAAAATATTACATTACAACGTCTTAAGCAAATTGTTTCAAAAAGAAGACGCCGGAAACAAAAATTAACAGTAGAAATTTTAATGTTATTGATGTTGATGTCATCATGCAAAATGAACCCTACATGTCTTCGCTTACCTATTAGCACCTGAAAAGTATGATGAAAAGAAAGGGTCAACTACAAAGAGTTGGTGAGTTCACAGGTTTTCGTATGCACTAACAGTAAATTTGTATGCAGAAAATGTTATTGTGAAACGTTTGTTCACACGAAGTTTACGTAACCAGTTGTTCGAGTATTTGCACGAGGTATAAAGTACACAATGATGTCATCGCATTGAGCCACTACCAAACCTTCCGACAAACCAACGCCCCTTAAATTATTCACGTACTACCTCAGCGGTGGATTAATTCCACATGGGTAAGACCATTATTGTTATTGGTAAAGTGCACTTCTTGCTCGTCAGCTTAAAGTGGGGTTGTCAATCCAAATAGCGCTACCCACAAATACCATCGGCTCGTAATGAGTTAATAAGTAGTGTCTAACAAGTGGGGACTTTTTCATTTAAAACTCAAGCACATCAAAAAGTATACATACCTTAGTGCACAAACAATTAAATTTAAGGTTCAACATTTCATAGCATAATTCAATCAATTTGAAATTCAATATCATGCTTTTCACCCCAAATTGTAACAAAAGAGTAAAAAGGAGCTGTGAAAACTCACGATGTTCAGCAAGGATTTCCAAGTGTTGCCGCACGGTTGCACAATTTCTCGATTCAAGGTCCTTCCTAAGGAAGTGAAACACATTATCAGTTTCGGTCCAACTCTTATGGCTAAAGCATTGCTTAGCCCATCATGTCTTATAAAATGCCTTAGTGTTAGTTATTAAGTGTAAGTATTATTTTGCGTTGTTGATCTCAAGTAAATTATTGGTTTAAAAGGGTTTGTAGGATTTTATTGTTACATAATAAAATTTATAGGTTATAAGTAGTATTTAATCTATTTTACCACGTTTTATATTTTCTTCATGACGAATACTTTCATTAATTACATATGTAATTGTATTTCTCATTTACCTTGTGATTTAAAATGTTCGGTTTGTTATAAATCAATTATTTGTTAGGGTATTATTTATACCTTCATATACATGTATATATAGTTTTTATTTATGGTTTTGACAATTTCTACAATTTATAAGCTTTTTTTCTTTTAATAACTCTACAAATCCCTTTTTCTTTTGAATTAGAGTTTTAATTTTCTGGTGGCAGAATATTAAGTCCACTTATGGTCATTTTTAAATATCTTCTGGAATTTTTTTTATTAGTCCAACTTTTTATATGTATCAATATAATGTCTTAGGGAACTTTTGAAATAATTATCATCATTTTTAGAGTTGGTTAGCTATTTTAATCATTACACTTAAGTTTAAGTGTCACAGTTACCAAAACAGTCTGCACCATCTTTTTGTCAAGTCCATTTGGAGGGTCAATCCTCAACATTTTTCAGTGATTCAAAATAGGTTTTAACCCTAACTCATAAAAGTATTTTCCAGATAAATTTCATCATTTTTGGTTACATATTGAGGGAGATATGATGATTTTAAGTTAGACCTTTCATTCTGCCAGATTCTGATTTCTTGCACACCAGTCTTGGTTTGAGTGTTTGAGACCTCAAATCTTAATATTTTTGAGTGAAACCAATTTAGTTCGAGTTATAACTCATTAAAATAATTTCCAGAAGGAAAATCAAGAATTTTAGTGGAATATTAAGAGACTTATAACTGATTAAAGTAGAGATTTTTCTCTGTCAGATTGTCTTTGCACACTTAATTTGATATGAGTAGATGTAGGGTCAAATCTTCGAGTTTTTAAATGAAACTACTTGGGTTTGAAACATAACACAATAAAAAAAGTTCCAGAAAAAGATTCATTTCATTTGGTTGAGTATTTTTCAAGTTATGGTCGGATGAAATGCATGCAAGTAATCTGCCAGCAACTAAAAATTGTTTATTCATGGAAATGAGTGTTTTATCTCCATATTTTCACTCGTATGGTTGGTTCTTTGATTGAACACTCATTTACCACTACTTTGACAATGTTCTTAGATAAGAAAATCTATTTTTGTCCTTTAAAAAACTCATGCATGAACTCACACATCTCAGATTGTAACAAAACCCACATGTATATAGTTAAAACATCATCTCCACGAGTTCTAGTTGTATGGATTTTGGATTGTCACCATTTATCGACATATAACATGTCATTGGTGATTAACCTTCCATTAAAAGGGTCCATTAGGGTCCTTTTTCCAGAAACTCAAGAGCAATGAAAATAAGTTGAGAAAAAAATGGAGAAATTACAAGAAAAGGAAGAAAATGAAGAAGAGTACAAGAGGGGTGAGTTTTATTCACACTAGGGATGATTTTACCTTAAAGGATCTTCAAGGATGGAACTTTTGTGTTGTTCTTAGGGCTGAATTCGGCCAAGATAGGGAGGGAAGGGAGAGAGAAGAGAGAATTTGAATATTGAGAGAGAGTGAGATGTAGGAAATGAAGGGTTTTCTTGAAAATTAAGAAAATTAATACTTGGGTATTATGGGCCATAAAGAGGGCCGAATTTTTTGGCAAAAATCTGGATTATTTTAGTTATTTTTTTTAAGTGTTAATTAACATTGGGTAAGTATTTATATTATGTAATATTTATAAAAAGCTTGATTTAAGTAGCTAAAACCTCTTTTATATACTTAATTTTTGGTTTGGTTATTTAAAGTTTTGAATTTTAGATTTGGGTATATATAAACTATATATTTACTCCTCTTATTATTAATATTGTTATAATTAAATGTTAACTATTCCAATCGGCATTTTAAAGACAGCTTAAGCAGTTCCGTGTGGTAACATGATTTGCTAAGCGTACTGTTGGAATTCTAAGGAAACTAAAACCTTAGCCATCATAATTAAGTCTTAATGAGTTATTTCTAAATGTTAAGACATGTATTATGCTGTTCAATTGCTAACCTGAGTATTTTGGTTTGACGGGTGTCACATTTCCGTAATTAGAAATTTTCTGTCGTAGAGCCTCTGCTGAGCTCAACAGAACCTATGTAACTGCAAATTTTGTACGGAAACTCTATCGATCACTTCAATTGTCTCTTCAAATGTTTTTGGTAAAGGTGCAAGAACAGAGATAATGGAAGAAGGTTTCAGATCACAGAGCTCATTCCACCACAGAGCTTCTGTCGATTCTGAAACTCTGGCATTTAAAAAGGTTCTGTAAGTGCGGGTTATTTACCAAAGTGACAGCCATTCTGGTGTAGAGACTTCCACGTGCCTAGCATTAATGGGCGCCGCACGACGTCTAATCGTACACTGACACCACTAACATGGCACGATTTCATTGGACGTGCGTGCCATACGTTCTTCTGAAACGTTGAACCCAACTGTTCACTCGAGTGCGAACCCCAAATATTATTCATTTTTCAATATTTTCCGTTTCAAATTATGCCGATTTAACCCCTATAAAATCTCCATTTACCCTTCTTCCTCCTCTTTTACGATTATCTCTCTCTCTCTCTGAACTCTCCGGGGAACCTTTGCAAGAACCTGCAACTTCTCATTTTCTACTTCATTTCTTCAAGGATCACCTATGGGAACCACAAATACTCCGGCGAACTCCCCTGCTCAAGCTGAGCATTCACAACATCCTTCAATGGCGATAAGCGAAGAACAAGATCTCAGTGGGAACTCCGTCGATTTTGCTCCGACCACCCATCTTCAGGACTTCTTGGACCATAACCAGTTTGAAAACATCCTACCCTTGACACCCAACAACCATTATTTGGTAAATTCCAGGACCACATTTGGGGAAGAGAATGCAATCTTGATGAACATACTGGAAAACCACCCCTTAAGAACCCTGTTAACCAAAAACGTAACCAAAATCCCTGCCAGATACCTGAACCAGTTCTGGCAGAGCTGCTACTACGACACCGAAAACCGACAGATTAACGGATACGTATCCAAACCTGACAAATCCCAAAACCTAGAACTAAGATTCAACAGAACAATGCTTTCTGTGGAATTTGACATGCCTACCAGAGGCTTATTGGGCATCAAAGACTACGCCGAAAGCCCCTCTGACACCGATCTTTGTGCCTTTGCAAAAATGTTGGGCTACAACACAAACCTCAACAACAGAAATGACTTCAGAAGGAATAGATTCCCTCCTCTGTGGAACACCCTTTTTTCGATTCTCAACCGTTGTTTGACTGGAAAGGTGGGTAGCCCTGACCAGAGCTCTCACCAAATCTTGGCAATCATGTACGAGGTGTACTATGATCTGCCTCTGGATTATGCCTCCCTCATGATGCAGGAACTTGTTGCCACAATCGACCACATAATTTCTACACAGAAGGCAAAGGGTAAGCAAAGCAAAGAACTACCTGCTCTACAATTCCAAAGGACCCTAGGGGTCATCTTAGAACCTCTGCTTATCCTGGAAAAATGGCCAATGGAAGGGCCAATTGTGAAGACCTACCCTCTAGCAAGAATGGCCCCTACCAAACACGCAGATGGATACAGGTTTTGCAGGCCTCTGCCATCAAAGATGCTCACATATGCCTCAGATGAAACCCTTAGGACAGAGTATGTTAGCCCCAAGTATCTCTTATGTAAAAGTATGGAAAATAGTACAAGTCAGAAGACTTAGATGAAGTTCAACCAGAAGACCAACAGAGCTAGACAGAGCTCTGGCAGAACCAACAGAGCTCATCAGAGCTCTGGCAGAAGACTTCTTCTATACAACAGAAGAACGGTTTACACCAACAGAAGAACGGTTTACACCAACAGAAGAACGGTTTACACGTGTTCGTACTTTCCATGTAAGCCCTAAAAGGACGAAGACACACTTTTCACGTGTTATTCCAGGGTTAGATAGTACATTGTCTAATGCTTTATCAGGCTACAAATAGAGAGGTAGTGGAACAACAATTGTAAGCTTTTGGAAGAATAGCTTTCCACAATTGTTAGAGCACACACTGCAGTATTCCATAGCACTACCACCGTACGATCTTGTTCCCTGTGAGATTTCCGAATACACACACTTGAACGTGTTCTTGGTGTTATTCATATTATCAATTGTTGATCCAAACCCTCAGTGATTTGATAATGACCCTCTCTTATACTTAGTGAAAATTGTAAGTAAACAATATGTATCAGAGTTTCGCTATCGCTGATAAGTACTAAGATCTTACAGTACCGCTGATAGGAACACTCGCTCTTTAAATTAAACATTCAGCGAACACTGTTCACCATTAATGCTCTGAGTCTGTTCAGTCATTATGATGATCGCTGATATGTTAGTTGTTTACTTATGATCCTTGAAGACAAGTTTCACGTCAACAAAGGTTCTACGCTGAAGTCGAAGATCAAGCTCAAGAACCAGCGACAAGTCTCCTAATGAACTGATGTGGATCAGCGAAGACTCAGATTTGTCCACTCAACGTGAAGTATCAAGTACAAGACTTCAGCTATCGCTGAACTTTATCATTCGCTGAATAGAAAATGATAATCGCTGAATCAACGAAAGCTGATCATGAAGTCCTCCGTACAAAGTACTTTTGTCTTAACCCCCCTTGCACGACTACGTACGAAATGTCAGAAAAGAACCTCCGACTGTCTGAAATCGTACAACCACTCTGATAATACACTGTTCATCCATGCGGCTACTAAGGTTGTCAACAAAGGTCAATGACATGCAACCAACCAACTGATGATACGTGTAAAGTGTATACTGACTTGCATTAAATGCATGCAGTATATAAAGAGATGAACCCACTTCAATCTATTATCTCAAGATAGGTTATTATTAGTAATTTCCTTATCTCTCTTAGTGCAAGAAACCTTAGTGTTCCAACTTGTTTAGATTTAGGTTTATCCTTAATCTTTTTTCCGCAACAAGCTGTAAATTGTTAATGATTTATCAATAAACAATTTAGAAAAGTAAAATCTGTGTGTTTGTATTCAACCCCCCCCCCCCCCATTCTACAAACTTGTATAGGCCTTCGGGACCAACAAGTGGTATCATTGCGGATTTGTTTAATCTCATAAACAAGATCTAATCTAAGATATTTCTCTTCCTTGCTATTATCTGAAAATGGCCACCAACACAAACACAAATTATATAGACAATGGTTCCCTTGCTAAACCCCCTAGATTTTCCAAAGATAACTTCAACTTATGGAAAAATAGGATGACACTCTTCTTAGAAGATGTAGACCCTACTATGCCTTACTATCTCGAGAATGGTCCATTCAATCCTGTAAGAATCGATGCTGTTGTTCCAGCCGCTGAGAAAAGACCTGCTATTCCAGAAAGGCTGGTACCTAAGGAAATCTTCCAATGGACTGACGAAGATAAGAAGAAAGTGGCTATAGATACAAAAGCCAGATCCATACTATCCATGGCTCTTCCTGACGAAGTCTACCATTCCGTCATGAATCTGAAAACATCAAAAGCCATGTGGGACACAATATGTGTTCAGTATGAAGGAACGTCTGAAGTCCAGGACTCAAGAAAGATCAACCTGGTAAGACAATACGAAAGCTTCATTTCTGGTAAGAATGAATCTCTCTCTGAAGTTCACCAACGTTTTAATTGTTTAATTATAGATCTGAAAACTGTTGGTAAGGAATATTCTAACTTTGAAATACTGACAAAGTTTCTAGAATGTTTACCTGAAAGCTGGGACAATTATGCTATGTGTCTCAAGCTGTCAAAGGATCTAAAATCAATGACCCTTTCAACCTTATATGGCACGTTGTTGAATCATGAGCAATCGAGCCATCTTAAGAAGAATCTTGTCAAAGATTCCAAAAGCACCCCTGTTGCTTTAATCTCAGAGGAACCTTCTACTCAGCGACCCTCGGTCACTATCACTGAGTTAGAGAGTAACTCTGAAAGGTCATCAGATTCTGATTATTCAGATAATGATGAATCTTTGGCTCTCCTAACTAAGAAGTTCAGGAGATTTGCCAAAAAGAAAATGTTTAGAAAAAACAAACCTCTTTCCATAACTGACAAACCTAGATCATCAGCTTTTGTTGATAAGGCTACTGCTACTTGTTTTAACTGCGAAAAGACAGGACATTTCGCTAACGAGTGCAGGTCTAAGAAAGTTTCTAGACCCTCAGCTTTTACAAAGAAACCCTTTGTTCCAAGGAATAAAGATGACAAATATTCAAAGCTGAAAGAAAAATATGCTAAGCTGAAAAGCTTTAAGAAGAAGAATAAAGGCATGATGGCTGACTATGATTGGGCTGCTTCTGATGAAGAAGCATCATCATCTGACTCTGAAGATGATGAAGCAAATCTATGTCTCATGGTCGAGATTGAAGAAGAGGAAGAAAGCTCAGACATTCCCTCCACTTCAACATCTGCTATTCAGGTATCACCTTCTTTCTTTACCAATATTGCAAATATTGATGAAGCTGATAGTCTCCGTAAGATCGATCTCTTGACTAGAAGTTTATACGAAGCCATGAACGACAAAACTGTGGTTGAAAACCAAAACCTTGATCTCGCTGAAAAGCTTAAAAACTGCCACCTTCAAATAGAAAAGCTTTCTAAAATTGAAAAAGATTTTAAAGATCAAGTAAATTTAAATCAGCTAGTCAAAATCGAACGAGCAGAAGCTATCGCTGCATTAAAAGCTGAAAAAGCTACTGTTGAAGGATGGTGTAATTCTTCAACAAAGATCACTGAGATAATAAAGTCTCAGATTCCCCTGAGTGATAAACGTGGTTTGGGTTACAAATATGATACTCCAAAACCAACCACTGAGCGTTCAATGCTTAAATTTGGAACGTTCGTATCCTCAGTCGCTGATACTTCATCTTCTCAGTGATCCTCGTCTATTACACCAATCCCTGAGGAAACTCCTACCTCCTCAAAAGGCAAGGAGAAAATGGTTTATTCAAAACCTACCTCTGTCTCTAAAGACAAAGGTAAAGGAATTGTTATTTACCAGAATCCTCAGAAGGGTACCTTAGTACCAAAGCTGAATGCTTCTAAAGCTTCAGTGGCTCATCCCTCTGGATCAAGGAAGCAGCTCTCTGGATCTATTCAGCGATCTACTCCTAGACTCAGATTGGATGTCCTTGGTAAGAAATCTGAAGAACTAAATGTTCGTCCCATTTCTAAAGCCAATAGTTTACTTGGTGCTGGCACTTCTAATTCGAAATTAAAAGCTCAGCATTCAAATGGTCCTAGAACTACTTTTAGTTATAGGAAATGTTATCACTGTGGACTTACCGATCATATTGCTAGTAAGTGTCCCACAGCCACCAAAGCTGAAAAGATAGCTAAGGTGAAGATTGCCCCCAAGGCAAAGAAGACCAACCCTGGTGCAAATCAGGTCAAGGTGAATCCTACCACTGAAGTTAAGAAATTAACCAAAGTGAAGAAAGACAAAGCTGAATCTTCAAATGCTGCGAAAACTGCTAAATCTTCCATTCCAACTACTTCCACTGACAAGTGTGTATACATGGTTAAGTGGGTACCCAAGAAAAAATAATCTTCCTTTGTATTGCAGGTTAAGAAGGGTATCTGGTATCTCGATAGCGGATGCTCTAGACACATGACTGGAAAGAAAAGCCTGCTCGCTGAATACAAGGAAGAGAAGGGTCCCTCTGTGACTTTCGGTGGAAATGGAAAAGGACATACCCGAGGGTATGGTGTACTTTCAAATGGTACAACCTCCTTCAGAAGAGTCGCATAAGTTGAAGGGCTGAAGCAAAATCTTCTAAGCATCAGTCAGCTTTGCGACATGGATAACAAAGTAATCTTTGCGACATGGATAGCTGCTGGAAGCTGTTGTTCTCAAGTCTTGTGGATGAGAAATCAGCTACTAGACTACGATCTTCAGCTCTCCAAAATTCCAATCTATTGCGACAGCACAAGTGCCATCGCTATAGCAAAAAATCCAGTACTACATTCAAAGACCAAACATATAGAAATCAGATATCATTTTATCAGAGATCATGTGATGAATGGTGATATAGAACTTCATTTTATCCCAACTGATTATCAGTTAGCTGATTTATTTACCAAACCTCTTGATGAGACAAGATTCAACTTTCTCATCAGCGAGCTTGGAATGCTGAACTTTGAAGAATAAAATCTTCAGCGGTTCACATTAATCAGCGATAGGATAAAATCAACTCGTATAATCTATTCAATCATCTTCTCTCTGAATAAAACTTGGTTAAACTGATATCAAGGTATGTTTTCTCTCTCTGACAATTGCATGAAAATGCAAGATTTCAAAACAAAATGCATCGCTGAATATCTCTTCCTTAAACAGCGATATTTTGAAATTTCTTAAAACCTTCACTGATATCTTCATTCAGTGCTTCATGTTTTTCAAAAGAATCCCTGAGTTTTTCTAAACCTCAGAGACAACCAAGAATATGAAAGGATAGATGTGACGTCATTGCAACGGATAAACCCCGACACGTTTCTCTTCCTGACACACGTTTGCACATCTCGTTCAACTTCCAATCAAATGCAAACACGTGTCCGTGTCATGATGAAAATCTTTTCCCGCTCAAGATTTTCTCTTTCTAAAATCTCTATATAAACAAATTCTTTGTTTATATTTTTCTTTTACGCGATCTATCTTCCTCCGCAAGAAAGAATTCACTGTTGCATTTGCGCTTTCAAAAGCTTCAAGAACTGTTCATCATCTTCTTCATCAAACATCAAGGTTAAATATGTTCTTATTCATTACCAAATGCGTATAACTTGTTTCTGATCTTTTCTTTGTTTTAACAAGATCAAACAAAAGAACTTCTTAAAATAAAATCATTTTTCTTTCATGATTTTATGAACGCAACCATTTCATGGTTGTTCTTCAAGTTTAAATGCGAAAATCTTAAACTTGTTCTTCATTCGTTTCCAGAATCTAATTCTTCATAGAAAACTGGATAACAAGAATAAATGGGTTTTACATTTCGTTTCTTAAAATCAAGAAAAACCCTAATCTTCATTAAGACTTTTGTGTCTGAATGAAATGGATAAAATTTGAACCATCTTAATGGAAAATCTTTCCACATTAAGATAATTCTTATTTGTTAACATCTTTGGTTGAACTGATAATACAGAGAAATGGCATCGTCTGACATTCCTGCTACCGCTGAGAACATCTCCGCTGATTCTGAGGAAGTGGACATTCTCAAGGCTCCTCAAGTCAAGTTTGCCCTTGACAAACTGGATTGGACTAAGGTGAACAACCTCTATGCGCTTTTCGAGTTTCCTCCTCGAAAGCAAGTCACACATCTAGATGATGCTGTGAAATTCCTAAAGAATTGTTGCATCTCCACATCCCTGACCATAACACCTCCTGCTCATCAGCTCTTGCTCTCACAATTCTGGTACTCAGCCAGACACTCTCAACTACCTTCAGCCAAAGACCCCTCCAAAACAATCGATTGCATCCTCTGCGACATCGAATATGGCACCATGAAGATCACCCCTACCATTATTCGCAAAGCTCTCAGCCTTCCCATCGCTACCAAGGAAAAACCTTTTGTTCCCCTCCCTGACCCCAAGAAAAACTCAGACAGGGAAGCCATCATTGCATTTTTTGATGCAATGGGCTATGTATGGGAAATCGGCAGAGACATGAACGCCGAGAAGAAGCTGACGATTATGAAGAAATCGAAAATGCCCAGCGAGATGAATTTCATCTTCGCTCATCTTATCAGCTGCATGACTGCAAAGAGCGGCTCCTCTGACCAAGCCGCTAAACCTCAACAAGCAATGGGATATGCACTGCTGAAAGGTCTCAACATAGACTGGGCATCGATTATCTATGATGACCTAGTTCTAAGAGTGGACACCGTTGCTGACAGACCTCCATGGGTTCCTTACCCCCGATTCATCAGCGCCATCTTCCAATATGGCCTGAAGGAGAGCTACCCAACTGAAGGTGACCTGAAACTCTCTCAGGTCGGCCCAAAGATACTCGACTTCAAACCAATGGTGAATGAGGTACGTCTTTCTACACTCTTGTCTCTTCTCAACCCTTCTTCTTCTCATTATGTGGCTCCTTCAGCGACAATACCCATCGCTGATACCCTGGCCACAAAATCCTCTCCTTCTAAGAAAAGGAAACATTCTTCTACCCCACTTGGTTCTAAAAGGATCAAGAAAACAAAGGAGCAACCCCAGCAATCTCATGCTGAAGACTCCTCAGCTCCTTCTGCAGAGCTGAAAGAACGTTCAGTGGTACGCTCTGCCACACCTGAACAAGCCATCCCTTCAAACCCAACTTCAGCGTCTCTAAACGCTGAGGTTACAATCTTGCAGGTACACACCAACCCATAAACACTGTGACTAAACCCCAAACTTCTGAGCTTTCCTATGTTCACAAGTTTTTATATGTTACAGTTCCTAATTTGGGAGACATCAATGCCTCCTTGAAAGCTGTGGAGACAACGCTGACAGATCTCACCACCACTCTTTCTAATAACTCTACAGATGTAACAAACGCTGGAGAGAATCTGAACAAGCTAACAACGGTGGTGGAGAAGAAGGCTTCCACATATGATTTGAAGCAAGTTGATAACACTCTCAGCGACTTCGCCAAGGTGCTCGCTGACATCTACACAGACTACACCTCTCTCAAAAATTCATTTTCATCCATGTCCAACGAGGTCACATCGCTGAAGACATCGGTTGGACAACTAGAGGGAGATATGTCTACTGTAAAGACTGACTTAGGCTCTATAAAGACCGATGTTAGTTCGATGAAATCGATGATCGAGCAGCTACTACACAAAGCGAATACTCCTGCTCCTGCCCCTGCCCCTGTCCCTGCCTCTGACAACTTCACAGCGGCGGAATGCACTGAGCTGAAGAAAATCAATCCTGCTATTTCTGGCCTTGAAGATAGAATAGCAAAGATTGAAGTTTGTATAGGTCTCTCTGGCCAAGAAGACAGAGAACCTACCAACGCTGCTGAATCTACCCATTCCTCCCCCAGTCATCATGAAAAAGAGGGGGAGAAGAGCACTGAAGACCTCTCCAAAAGCGCTGAAGACCTTTCCCATGAGGAATCTATCAGGGGAGAGAAGGATACTGAAGAAACCAACGCTGGACCTCAGGGAGATGAAAACCCTGAGGAAACCGAGAAGCTCGCCTCTGTATCTGAGGGGGAGCAACTCGAAGAAGAAGCTGATAAAATCGAATCCGAAGCAGAAGATGATGAAGCCGTCGACATCCCTGATGATGAACCATCCTCTTCTCCAAAGAATGATGATGATGATGACGAAGATGACGATGACTTCTTTATCGTCAAACCTGCTCCGAAGATCAAAGCTCTTAAGGGAATCTAGATAAATGAACCTTCAGGGGAGCGGACAAAGACAAAGCCCTCGGCCTCTGGAGCTGAGAAAGGCAAAGGCAAAAGCGTCGCTGAAGATGACAATCTGATGATCTTGCTTGAAAAGCCGGTTTGTCAGGTATACTAAACATCTCTCACTCCATCCCTCCTCTATCAGTTTTACTACCCAAGCCTATACACTTGAACCAATTCTCTCTATCTGATTCTACCCAAGTTCTTACTCATAAGATCGCTGTGTTTCAGCTAGTCCTCTCCCCTGTTTGAGGATATCGCTGAAGGCTCCACAACTGCGACTTCACCAATAATACCAGCTGCTGCTGAAGAAATAATCCCAGTCTTAGATTTAATCTCTGAGACTGATGAACCAGAAGAACAGCTACTCTCGCATAGAGGCAGACCTTCCTTAGCTCCTCAAAAGCTAAGTGAAGAGGATCAGAAAAGAAGAGAGGAGATAATAAAGCGATTCGAGGATCAGCGAATCATTCTGAGGCGTGATCAACTTCCTTCAGTTCCCCCAAAGTTCAGGATTTCCAAAAAGGAATACAAGGAACACCTCAGAGCTAAACGCCTAATCGCTGAAAGAAAGGAAGCTGAAGAAAAAGACAGAGAATACGCCATCCAGCTTTCTAAACGATCAATAAAAGACCCCAAGCTGAAAAGAGTTCCCATTGATGTTCAACGTCAGCTCTGGGAAAACGCCAAGAAGATAACTGTTGATCCAAACCCTCAGTGATTTGATAATGACCCTCTCTTATATACTTAGTGAAAATTGTAAGTAAACAATATGTATCAGAGTTTCACTATCGTTGATAAGTACTAAGATCTTCCAGTACCGCTGATAGGAACTTTCGCTCTTTTAAATTAAACATTCAGCGAACACTGTTCACCATTAATGTGCTGAGTCTGTTCAGTCATTATGATGATCGCTGATAAGTTAGTTGTTTTCTTATGATCCCTGAAGACAAGTTTCACGTCAACATAGGTTCTACGCTGAAGACGAAGATCAAGCTCAAGAACCAGCGACAAGTCTCCTAATGAACTGATGCGGATCAGCGAAGACTCAGATTTGTCCACTCAACGTGAAGTATCAAGTACAAGACTTCAGCTATCGCTGAACTTTATCATCTGCTGAATAGTAAATGATAATCGCTGAATCAACGAAATCTGATCATGAAGTCCTATGTTCAAAGTACTTTTGTCTTAACCCCCTTGCACGACTCCGTACGAAATGTCAGAAAAGAACCTCTGAATATCTGAAATCGTACAACCACTCTGATACTACACTATTCATCCATACGGCTACTAAGGTTGTCAACTAAGGTCAATGACATGCAACCAACCAGCTGATGACACGTGTAAAGTATATACTGACTTGCATTAAATGCATGCAGTATATAAAGAGATGAACTCACTTCATTTGAAGTAACTTGCTAAATCTGGACAAGTTCATATCTCTTATCTCAAGATAGGTTATTATTAGTAATTTCCTTATCTCTCTTAGTGCAAGAAACCTTAGTGTTCCAACTTGTTTAGATTTAGGTTTATCCTTAATCTTGTTTCCGCAACAAGCTGTAAATTGTTAATGATTTATCAATAAACAATTTAGAAAAGTAAAATGTGTGTGTTTGTATTCAACCCCCCCCCCCCCCCCTTCTACAAACTTGTATAGGCCTTCGGGGCCAACATCAATATACGAGCAGCTTATTATATTTGATCTTGTTATCATTTTACTGTTCTATATTTGATACTCACTGTTACATTATCGTATTACACAATCACTCACATTTTAATGGCTTTATATATAATGCTCCCGCTGTCTATTTCTTACCATTTATGTGATACAACGTGAATCTGGGAACCTACAGTTGGTATCAGAGCTTCCTTGATTTGCTTAAATCAAACGATCCAATCTACCAAGTTTGATTCATAGTTGTTGATTGTGTGTCTTAAAGCTTCATAGAATAATCTATTTTTACTGTTCAAGTTTAAAACAAGTTTTCAGAGTTCATTTAACTTTGTTTAAGGTTTTCTAGCAAGTTTAAAGATCTTCTCTACTCAAAGTTACTGTTCCATCGGTTACTGTTCATTCACTTTCAGTTTAAACTCTTTTGAAACCATATTACTCTATTTTTCTTCAAAATGGCTAATAACAATATTAATGCCATCTACACTGCTGGTTCTCTGACCAAACCTCCTACTCTTCTGAGAGATGAATATCCTCAGTGGAAGATTAGGATGGTTAACTTCCTTGATGGAATGGACAGAGATTTAATGCGATCTGTCAAAGATGGACCATTTCAACCCATGGTTTTGGTTCCTCATGTACCCGCAACACAAACAACTGCTGAGATTCCTGCTCACTTCGAAGTTAAAACCACTGGTTTTACAGATGAAGAGACGCTAAAAATGGAAAATGACCTTAAAGCAATTAGACTTCTGATTATGGCCATTCCCAACGATATATTTCAAGAACTATATTCATGTGTTACTACTAAAGAAATCTGGGATCAGCTTCTTAATCAACTTGAGGGTGGTATCAAAACCCAAAAGAACAGAAGGACCCAATGTATTAACGAATACAATGATTTCAAGGCACTTCCTGAGGAAACCTTACAACAGACCTACAACAGATTCAACGTTTTAATAAACATGTGTAAAAAGTGTGGGGTTGTTAGGTCGAAAGAAGATAACAATGTTCTGTTCTTAAAAAGTTTGAATGATGAATGGTTAAATCTGTCCATGTTTTTACAAGCTAACCAAGATTTGGATGCATGGTCTCTTACTGATGTGTATGGCACTCTTGCTGCACAAGAAAATGATGTTGTCAAACAAAAAGGCAAATCCACCATTGCAGGTCCAATAGCTTTGATATTTGATTCAAAGAAACCCACTGAAGGAAAGTCCAACAGAGAGAGCTCTAACAGAGAGAAAAAGAAAGAGAAGGTTGTGAAAAAGAAGGGAAAGAAGAGTCGCTGAAAGTGATGCTGAAGAAAGTTCATCATAGGATGATGATATCAATGCCTTTGCTCAATCTCATGCGTTAATAACTCAAAAATTTAACAAGAGATTTGGCAACAAGGTATTTGATAGAAGAGGAAGGTACGAGAGAGAAGAGAAAGATGAGAAAAGAGGTTACACTGCACCTACCCACCAGAACAGAGCTCCACAAGAACAAAGACCACAACCACAACAGCAGTATAATGCTCCAACACCTCAGAAAACCGATGTTGCCCAACCCATCAACCAGAATGATGGACGTTGTTTTAGATGTGGCAAACCCGGCCATTTCTCTGCTAATTGTAGAGGTAAACTGGTAAAAGACCAGGATTAGTACAAGAACAAATACAAGTACAATTACAGAGAAAGAAGCTATGTGGCTGAGATGGAGAATTGGATCTCTGATTCGTCCTCTGATGACGAACCAGAGCAGGCCAATTTATGCGGAGTTGCTGTGGATGATGAAATTCTAGAGGTAGCAGATTGGATAACTGGAGAGATACCAGAGAAAACAATAGAGGAAGATCTGTCTCAGAATGCATACGCTCTTGCTGTAACAGAGCCAAATGAAAGAGCACTGGAGACCACCAGACCCAGTGCCAAGGTATGTTCTACTTCTGAATCAAAATCTGACTATGAGTTAGAAATGCACGTTTCTTTGTTAACAGAAGAATTTCAACTTTTAAAACAAAAACTTTCATAGGAAAAGGAATTGAGAAAGCTAGCTCAGAAGGATCTGTCTTTCTACAAGAGAGAGAAAACTCTCTTGGAACAGGAAAAGGAAGAAATCTTTAAAGAAAAATCTGAGCTAGAAGTCTTAACTAAACAGAAGGAAAACACCTTTTCTGAAAAAGTTAAAGCGTTTGAGGAAGTTTTGAAACAAAAGACTGAAGAGGTTAAGAAATCAGAAACCGAAAGACTTAACTCTGTTGCTTTAAATGATTACTTTCAAAGAGAAAGGGAGGTTTTGCATCAATCCCTGCAAAGAAAAGAGATTCAAATCAAAAAGTACCAGGATGCACAAGATGTGCACATCAAGATAAACTGTCAAAAGGATACACAAGGTCTTGGTTTCAGTGACCTTGCTCCCTATAATGGAAGGAAGAAGACATCTCTGTCCTCTGTCTTCTGTGTTGGGAAAATCCAGGAGGATGTGATCTCTGGTACTGCAGTTTACAAAAGAATCAAAACCTCAGATGTATCAAGGACCAGAAGGCTTAATTTCAGGAAAGTTAGCTATGACTCCATGGATCAAGAAAAGGTTACAAAACCATCTTCAAAGTTTATTCTTGATCAAGGAAGAGCTAGAATCATACTTCCTATTTCTGTTAAAAGTTTGGATACAAAAGAGATCTTTAATTTCAACTCTTTCAAAGGACAGAAGTCTGTTACTTCTGTGGATGAATCCTCTTATGTTAAACCACAGAGCGAGCTCAACCCTGAAGCCCCAATCTTCTCTCCTACTTCTGAAACTATTAGAACATCTTTTGAGGAGGATTTGAAACGAGTTCTGAAGGAAAATGCTGTTTCTGATGCATTAAAACCCAAGCTGAGAAAGTTCAAGTCTGCCAAAGCTAATATCTCAGTGATACCCCAAGAGTCTAACACCTCCACCAGAGCCACCAGAGACTTTCTGTGCTCTGACAGTGACTCTGATTCTGAGGTGGATGAGCAAATTTTCTATCCTCAAGAGACTGGTTTACACTAACCAAAGCAAGTAACTGCTGAATCTGAACCTTTGAAAAATGTATATTTCTTTAAGAAACAATCCAGATTCATACCAGTTCCCAATTTTCAAAACAAGGGTATCAAAGTTCTTTCTTCTAATAAGATAGAAGACAAGAGAAGAGAGGAAGCTAAAAGTGTTTATGTGAATCAAACTTCAGTTCCCTTTGTTTATAAACCAATCAGATTTACACCAGAGCAGAAGGGAAAATGGAAAGTCATTAACCAACCTATTCCTGCCTTTGCTGTAAATTAAAGGAAAAACTCCTTTTGGTCAAAAGAAACAGTTCCAAGAAACAACAACTTCAGAAAACCAAACCTGGACAGAATGTATGGTCCTAATGTTTTTCAACCAAAAGAACCTTTCAAACAACAATTTTTGAATAAAAACAGCAATGTGCATCAATTATCTTCATGTTCTATCAATTGCAACTGCATTCAACTGTTGTTAAAACTGCAAAATCATATGAATGGTCCCCACTGTGTTCTGAATCAGTTAGCTCAAAGGAAAAATCCTAAGACTGTCCAGAATACACAGAGAAAATCCTCTAGCACACCATCACAGAATGGAAAGCCATAAGGTAAGTCAAACATCCCTAAGCCTAACAAGAAAGGACCCAATATGAAATGGGTACCTAAAAAGAACTAATCTGTCTTGCAGAAGCCTCATATGCAGACCTGGTACCTAGATTCAGGATGTTCCAGGCACATGACAGTCAACAAGGAGCTGCTGACTTCATTCAAGAAAAAAATGGGAAGTACAGTGACCTTTGGAGGAGATAATCGTGGACAGATTAAAGGCTATGGTACTTTAAATAACGGTGGTGTTTCTGTTTCTGAAGTTGCTTATGTTGAAGGATTAAACCATAATCTGCTCAGTATAAGTCAACTTTGTGATCATGGGTTCGTTGTCAATTTTAGAAAGAAGTATTGTTCTTTGTTGCTTTCCGAGTCTGGTCAAGAACTTTTAAGAACCGACAGAAAAGGCAATCTGTACAAAATGAATTTTAATCCAAACCAAAACTCTACAACAGAAAAACTCTGTTTAGTGTCTTTGAAAAAGGAAGATGCCTGGCTCTGGCATAAAAGATTTGCCCATCTAAATTTCTAAAATCTTGACAAACTCGTGAAGTTGAACTTAGTGAAAGGTATGCCTTCACTTAAATTTGACAAAGACCATCTCTGTTCTGCGTGTGAAATGGGCAAAATGAAAAGATCTTCACACAGAACAAAGAGTGATCACAATTGCCCCAGACCTTTGCATATGCTTCATGTGGATCTCTGTGGTCCAATATATGTGCAAAGTCTATCGGGTAAGAAGTATTTTCTTGTTCTAATCGATGAATTTTCTAGATATACATGGATTGAGTTCATCAGAGTAAAATCTGATGTCCCAGAAATATTGATAAGTTTGTTAAAGAGGATACAGGTTCTGTTAGGTCTCAAAATCCAAAAGTTGAGAAGTGATAATGGGACAGAGTTTAAGAACGCCAGAATTGATGCCTACCTATCAGAGGAAGGAATCTCCCAGAACTTCTCAGCTGCCAGAACTCCACAACAGAATGGTGTGGTGGAGAGAAAGAACAGAACTCTGGTAGAAGCCGCCAGAACCATGTTGGCAGGTTCTATCCTTCCAATTAACTTCTGGGCAGAGGCAGTCTCAACATCCTGTTTTACCCAAAACAGAGCTGTAATAGAGAAAAGATTTAAGAAGACTCCCTATGAACTCATCAACAATCGAAGGCCAAATGTGAAATATTTTCATGTTTTCGGCTGTAAGTGTTATATCTTGAATGACAGAGAACAACTGGGCAAGTTCGACAAAAAGGCTGATGAAGGAATCTTTATTGGTTATTCCTTAACCTCTAAAGCCTACAGAGTCTACAACACCAGAACCAGAGTCATTCAAGAAAACATAAATGTGTCTTTTGATGAAAATACATCAAGTTCCTCTGATCGCAAAACACCAGAGGAGACACAAAAGGAACAGAAACCAAGTTCTTCAAAGTCAAGGGAAGAAGATATAAACTTAGTATTCAACGATTTCTTCGATGATGATGATTCCTCTGATAACATCACCAGAGGCAATCAGGCCTAAAACTCAACAGAACAGAATCTGACAGGTACAACTCTTACAGGTCCCTCCAATTATTCACCATCTACTTCTCTGTCTACAAGTGTTATTCAGAGAAATGAGGAACCACAACCAGATGTAAGAGAACCTGAGCAAGAGCCATCATCACCCATGTTGACAAATATTGGGAGAGATTCCATGTTTGAAAGTTCACCTTCACAGAGCCCTGTTGGGACATCACAGAGCAATGAGGACACTCTCCAAAGTTGTGTGCCACAGAGCCCTGGTCCTAATCCACAGAGCTCTGATGCTGAAGTTCATCTTTTCCCATCAGAAGCACAGACTCCACCTGTTGTCCATGCTCCAATGACAAGATGGACAAAGGATCATCCTCATCATCTAATCATTGGTGATGCTGAAGATGGTGTGAAGACAAGATAGGCCACAATCAATGAAGCTTTCGTTGTCAATTTTCTAAACATGATTGAGCCGAAGAAGATCTCTGAAGCCCTGGAAGACCCAAACTGGATTGAAGATATGCAAGAGGAGCTTCTGGAATTTGAAAGAAATAAAGTTTGGTCCTTGGTTCCACTTCCTAAAGATAAAGCTTTTGGAAGAATAGTTTTCCACAATTGTTAGAGCACACACTGCAGTATTCCATAGCACTACCACCGTACGATCTTGTTCCCTGTGAGATTTCCGAATACACACACTTGAACGTGTTCTTGGTGTTATTCATATTATCAATATACGAGTAGCTTATTATATTTGATCTTGTTATCATTTTAGTGTTCTATATTTGATACTCAATGTTACATTATCGTATTACACAATCACTCACATTTTAATGACTTTATATATAATGCTTCCGATGTCTATTTCTTATCATTTATGTGATACAACGTGAACCTGGGAACCTATAGAGTACATACGCGAACACCGGACTCCAAAATCGAGTCCTGTGACCCCCCCCCCCCCCCCCCCCCCCGCGCGCATCTAGGAGCCCCCATAGGTGCAAAGGTAGTAGATAGGATGAGCACAGAAGAATGGGAAAGAGCTTTAGACAAGCATTGGCAGAAACAAGAACGAATCAGGCTACAGAGAAACACTGTTTGAACCTCTGCTCCTCCACGTGTAACCACAGAGCCACCCTCCAAACCTAAGAAGGCTTCCAAATCCAAGAAAGCAACAGAAGGCACCTCTGCCAGCGCAGAACAACCCCAACAACCACCAAAAGAAGTAACTGTGGTTGAATCCTCTGCACGCCCTTCTCCAAAAGAAAAGAAAAAGAAAAGAAAAGCCAAAACTTCTGAGGAGGGAGCCCCAAAGCCCATAAGGAAAGAAAACTAAGAAACCCAGATCCCCTCTGCAGAGCATCGCAGAGGAAGCAGAAATAGCAGGAAACATTACAGACCAACCTCTGCAATCCCCCACTCCTATCCAGTACACAGAGCCAAATGACTTTGCTGCGTTTCTTGAGCAAACAGAGATGGCCAACACTTTGGACACCTCTGGGTGGACCGCAGAAGCCATTCCAGAGTGGACCACCACAAACCCATACGTGACTGTGGCTGATGTTGACTCTGATCTGGAGGGCAATGACAGAACCGCTAAGGGTAATCAAGCGGACACCCCAGAAGGCCGAATGAACTCTGACCTGTTTGCCTCACCCCCTAGCTATGATTCACAGTTGGAGGACACAAAAGAGATGATGGAAGCAGAAGACACTTGGGTATACATAGAATCTAAGTTAGAAACCTCTGTCTTAGGATGCCTGATAGAGGAAGAGAGCCAAAAAGATGCCGTAGAAAGTAGAGGCACACAACCATCACCCCACACATCTAGCTCTGTCAGTCTAGTGGCAAATAGAGCTATTGAAAAAGAGCAGCACGGCTCGATCCCATCCCCATTAAACCGGACAGAGGAACCTTTTTCCTCCTCTGCACCATTCACCGTCGGGGAAACTATACAGAGGGAGTCCTCTCAAAAGGACTCTCCTCTTATTCGTGATCCTTTGCCCCTGATCACACCAGAAATCCCAGCAGAGGAATTTGTTTCCTCTGCCACATGCACAAATCTAGGACTCCAAGGCTATTCAGAGGAGCTTAGAAAGCACAACGATGAAGGGACTCTATACAAGTCCCCTTGTCAACTCAAGGATACTTCTGTCCCCACCTCTAGAGTGGATCAGAACAAGGTCCTTGACAGAACTTCTGTAGAGTTTGAGGCCTTAAAAACCTCTGCTCGAGGATCAGAAGGAAGTCCTTCCGTTGTCAACATAAAAACAGGAACGAAAGAAGGCGTCCAATGAACACGGAGTCACTTTGGGGTAGAATGTGTTCCCCCAGGGGTTACACCTGGTTCACAAGTCACAAAGGATGAGTTCCAAACCTTTGTCACCACTGTGACCACCTCATTGGAAGAGTTGCAAAGCTTTATCAAGACACTTGCAGAAACTACACAGAGGGCAATACATGAACTAACCACCAAAGTTAAGAATTTGTCAATAGAGGTGAAAACTGCCAGCGCTTCAATGAAAACCTCAGCTACTGCTTCAGCCACCACAATTCCATCTACAATAGAAACTGCAGTAGTCGATCTAACGAAGCAGCTAAATAAGGCACAGAAGGGGGCCAAGAAAGTCCCTACCCAAGCATCTGCAACCCAGGGAATTACTGCAGAAGATCTTCAAAAAGCTCTGGCCCAGGTTCAAGAGCACACCATCGACCAATCCAAAGCCCTGAAGCCTAACGACTACATTACCAGAGCTCAGTTGATAGAACTAGGTCAGGGTGTTCTGAATGAGATGACAGAATTCATGAAAGCCTACACCTAAGCCAACGCCAGCTATGTAAAGGAATTTCAAAACAGCGTAAGGAAACTGCGTTTCAAGTCTGAGGCAGAAGTTGCTTATCTATTGGGAATTTGCGATGACCTCTACGCAAAGATGATAGCTGTAGGGGCCAGTCAGCCAAAGAAAGCAGAAGGAAGTACAGACAGAAGGGGACAGGATGACTCTGATGATGATTCCGATGAGCCATCAGGTCATCCTGAGGGGAGAACATAGCCAGAAGAGCTAACAGAGGACTACAAGCACCACCACTTGTCATTAAACCCATAACCCAAGTATCACCCAACCAAGAAAACCAACCATCCACAGAAGCTCAAAACCAGAAGAAGACCACAGAGGAAATACCCACCTCTGGGGAAACAAATCACCCAACTGAAGACCTGCCATCACCTAAACCGAAGACAACAACAGAGCAAATCCAGATTCTGTCCCCTTCAAATTCTGAAGAAGACCTTCCCTCTTCAACACCAAAATCAATAACAGAGGAAAGCAAACTGCCATCTCCTACAACAATAACAGAAGAACAACCCACACCCACAACAACAGAAGAGCAACCCAAATCAAAACCCCGAACAAAAACCCCGAACAAAAACCTTAGCTCAAAAACAACGAAAATATTTAAGTAAACCAGCAGAAGACCCATCAACCCTATCCCCAACCAAAACCGAAACCCCATCACCAACAAAACCAACATCAGAGGCACCCTCAACAAAAACCTCAGAAGCTCAACTGACAAAACCAACATAGGCATCTCAATCTAAACCAACAGAGGAATCTCAGCCTACGGAGAAGGACAAGGGAAAGTCTATACTTATAGAGGAACCGAAGCCCAAGAAACCAAAGCATCAACATTCTGAGAAACTAATGAAAAGTGCATTCGATGCCTTTGTTACTCCAAAGCCAGAAGAAGAAGAATGGGCCTACGGATTTCCTCTATTAGCAAAACCTGTTCTATATCCCAAGGCAAAGCCAACAGAAGACATAGTGGCTAAATTGATCAGTGACATGGAAGCTCTACGCAAACCCATGCCTCCACCCTTTGTGCCTCAACGCCAAATGGAATAGGTGGTATACAAGTACCTCTATAGCAGAGCCGTCAATGATCCTCTACCACCTCCTATTCTGAAACGTGACATGCTTCAGCAGATAAGAGAAGACTTCTTCAGAGATAAAGCCAAATCTGTCGATCAAGTCTTCTCAAACTCAAATATCACAAAAGTCATCTACTACAAGCTCTCACATACCAAAGGCGAAAACTTCCACTACAACCTCTACCATGTCAAAAGGGCAGACATATCTGAGAACAACTTCTCAGATGCAGATCTAAGAAAACCTTAGCCCTTATGACTTACTTGAACTTCTAAGCTGGGCCAGGAAAAATTTCTGTGAAAGGCTAGAGATCTAGAGGGCATACGATGAAATCAAAAGGGCCATGAGGGAAAGGCTTCTGCTCTATAGGATGACAGACTTCCAAGTGGCACTTGATCTTGGAGTAAAGAGAATAAGTCTCCTGCCTCCAGAAGACCACTGCCCCTCCTCTGCTGACATCCAACCGAATACCATCAGAGGAGCTTAGAAAGCACAACGACGAAGGGACTCTATACAAGTCCCCTAGTCAACTCAAGGATACTTCTGTCCCCACCTCTAGAGTGGATCAGAACAAGGTCCTTGACAGAACTTCTGTAGAGTTTGAGGCCTTAAAAACCTCTGCTCGAGGATCAGAAGGATGTCCTTCCGCTGTCAACATAAAAACAGGAACGAAAGAAGGCGTCAAATGAACACGGAGTCACTTTGGGGTAGAATGTGTTCCCCCAGGGGTTACACCTGGTTCACAAGTCACAAAGGATGACTTCCAAACCTTTGTCACTACTGTGACCACCTCATTGGGAGAGTTGCAAAGCTTTATCAAGACACTTGCAGAAACTACACAGAGGGCAATACATGAACTAACCACCAAAGTTAAGAATTTGTCAATAGAGGTGAAAACTGCCAGCGCTTCAATGAAAACCTCAGCTACTGCTTCAGCCACCACAATTCCATCTACAATAGAAACTGCAGTAGCCGATCTAACGAAGCAGCTAAATAAGGCACAGAAGGGGGCCAAGAAAGTCCCTACCCAAGCCTCTGCAACCCAGGGAATTACTGCAGAAGATCTTCAAAAAGCTCTGGCCCAGGTTCAAGAGCACACCATCGAACAATCCAAAGCCCTGAAGCATACCGACTACATTACCAGAGCTCAGTTGATAGAACTAGGTCAGGGTGTTCTGAATGAGATGACAGAATTCATGAAAGCCTACACCTAAGCCAACGCCAGCTATGTAAAGGAATTTCAAAACAGCGTAAGGAAACTGCGTTTCAAGTCTGAGGCAGAAGTTGCTTATCTATTGGGAATTTGCGATGACCTCTACGCAAAGATGATAGCTGTAGGGGCCAGTCAGCCAAAGAAAGCAGAAGGAAGTACAGACAGAAGGGGACAGGATGACTCTGATGATGATTCTGATGAGCCATCAGGTCATCCTGAGGGGAGAAAATAGCCAGAAGAGCTAACAGAGGACTACAAGCACCACCACTTGTCATTAAACCCATAACCCAAGTATCACCCAACCAAGAAAACCAACCATCCACAGAAGATCAAAACCAGAAGAAGACCCCAGAGGAAATACCCACCTCTGGGGAAACAAATCACCCAACTGAAGACTTGCCATCACCTAAACCGAAGACAACAACAGAGCAAATCCAGATTCTGTCCTCTTCAAATTCTGAAGAAGACCTTCCCTCTTCAACACCAAAATCAATAACAGAGGAAAGCAAACTGCCATCTCCTACAACAATAACAGAAGAACAACCCACACCCACAACAACAGAAGAGCAACCCAAATCAAAACCCCGAACAAAAACCCCGAACAAAAACCTTAGCTCAAAAACAACGAAAATATTTAAGTAAACCAGCAGAAGACCCATCAACCCTATCCCCAACCAAAACCGAAACCCCATCACCAACAAAACCAACATCACAGGCACCCTCAACAAAAACCTCAGAAGCTCAACTGACAAAACCAACAGAGGCATCTCAATCTAAACCAACAGAGGAATCTCAGCATACGGAGAAGGACAAGGGAAAGTCTATACTTATAGAGGAACCGAAGCCCAAGAAACCAAAGCATCAACATTCTGAGAAACTAATGAAAAGTGCATTCGATGCCTTTGTTACTCCAAAGCCAGAAGAAGAAGAATGGGCCTACGGATTTCCTCTATTAGCAAAACCTGTTCTATATCCCAAGGCAAAGCCAACAGAAGACATAGTGGCTAAATTGATCAGTGACATGGAAGCTCTACGCAAACCCATGCCTCCACCCTTTGTGCCTCAACGCCAAATGGAAGAGGTGGTATACAAGTACCTCTATAGCAGAGCCGTCAATGATCCTCTACCACCTCCTATTCTGAAACGTGACATGCTTAAGCAGATAAGAGAAGACTTCTTCAGAGATAAAGCCAAACCTGTCGATCAAGTCTTCTCAAACTCAAATATCACAAAAGTTATCTACTGCAAGATCTCACATACCAAAAGCGAAAACTTCCACTACAACCTCTACCATGTCAAAAGGGCAGACATATCTGAGAACAAATTCTCAGATGCAGATCTAAGAAACCTTAGCCCTTATGACTTACTTGAACTTCTAAGCTGGGCCAGGAAAAACTTCTGTGAAAGGCTAGAGATCCAGAGGGCATACGATGAAATCAAAAGGGCCATGAGGGAAAGGCTTCTGCTCTATAGGATGACAGACTTCCAAGTGGCACTTGATCTTGGAGTAAAGAGAATCAGTCTCCTGCCTCCAGAAGACCACTGCCCCTCCTCTGCTGACATCCAACCGAATACCATCATCAGCAACCCAAAGGTTGGGTATGTCTCCATGATCCTGAAGGAAATTTGAAGCTATTCTTGGAGGTAGATTGCCAGAAGTATGCAACGAAGACACTTCTTGAGTTCAGGTCCAATCTTTTCGAACACAAAGGATCTGAGTTCATGGACCTAAACTTCACAAATAGACCAACTAAGGTCATTGATTCGGTCATCAGCTTCAGATACCTCTGCATCTCCGTGTTCCGTGAACTCGGGGATAGAGGACTCACCAGGCCGATCAACGACTTCCCAAATGCGAGAATCTGACCTCTGCAACTATCCTACTTTTGTTTAACTTTTCATGTTCAGTACTTTAAATCATCTGTAAATGCCTCTGGCATAATAGTAAATGAAAAGCTAATTTTTTTTTGTAGGTCAAATGTTTCACCTCTTGTTCTTCTTAGCCTTAGAAAACATGCAACTTTCAATTCTTTATTTTTCAATACTTAGGGGGAGATTGTTAGCTCCAACTTTTGTTTCAAGAAGTATTGAAAAATAGGCTAAGGAAAGATCACCGACAGAGCCTCTGCCGGACACCAAGAGCACAGAACCAAGAGCAACCTTCACTTGGATCGTTTACCAGAAGACTCTCAGAGGACAAGGTCACAGATCCTCTGTCACCCTTGACAGAGCCTCTGTGGTATGAAGACATAAGCTTATAGAATACTTGAAGTCCAAGACAAAGACAAGTGTACCACTCACGTGCCTCTGCTGTATGAAGAACCTGAAGATCAATAGTACAAGGCATGCCTTGCCACTTTCCACGTGTCATCTTTTGAGGGGTCACAACTTTTGCAGATGGCGGCGCATTAACTCGACGTGTACCAGATTCAGTCCCACGATGTTGTCTTTTGTACCTTTATACTTCTTGTCTACTCTTTGTCCCCTGTAAAGAAGTATAAATAGAAGGCCTCTACCAGACCTTTCTGGTAACTCTTGCACTACACATACACACACACACACACACCAGATTAGAGCTTATTTTCTTGTATCACACACTTACGGTGTTCTTGGTGTTTATGAAGAGTCAAATAGAAATGAATTGTTAGGATACACTCTTGTTATTTACAGCTTCATTTCTATGTTTCTGTGTGTGTAATCTACCATTGATATCACCACAAACTACTGATAACGCCACTTTTTGGCGTTATTTTCGGTTCTCAAACCAATGATATTGGCTTGTATTTAAGCAAAGAAGCGGAATTTTATGGTTTATCGAGTGAAATTTGCAGGTTATATAAAAGGCAGTAATCATCGAGAAAAGAAGCTGAAAAGAGCCCAAAAAGAGCCAAAACGAAGCCCAACGGAAGCCCAAGACCCGCACCCGAACCAGGACCCGAAGCTGACCTAAACACATTCAGAAACACGCGCGACTTGCGCCGCGACTTGCAAGTCGCGGCACAAGTCGCCTAACCCTCTGTTCCAGCCTTTAACTTTGGCGTTTTTCCGGATTTTAGGTCATTCTTCGCATATCTCGCACACGACGAACGGGAGCAGCTTAGGGGCGATTTCTGGAGCTTTTCCAGAGCTTTTGGAGCCACGATAGAGGATCAATCGAGGACACGTCCACCATGGAAAGTAGATTCGAGCATGAGAGAAGGGAGTCCACCATTACACTCGTCACATTCATTATCATTATGTTTGCACACATTTTTCCATCTTCTTTCTTTATGTTTGAATCCACCGCCAACATGAACTAATTTCTAGATGTTGGGGGTTGGAATGAATTTGATTTAAGCATATGAACATGTAACTTGAGACTTTTATCAGTTTTTACTATTTTAATGAAGCATGTGATTTGGATTGTGGTCGATCTTGTCTTCACACCATCTTCAGCAGCACCAATGATCAGATGATGAGGGTGATCCTTTGTCCATCGTGTCATGGGAGCATGGACAACAGGCGGGGTTTGTGCTTCTGATGGGAAAAGAGGAACTTCAGTGTCAGAGCTCTGTAGGTTGGGACCAGAGCTCTGTGGCACACAGTTCTGAAGAGTGGCCTCATTGCTCTGAGAGTCATTAATAGGGCTCTGTGAAGGTGAGCTTTCAAACAAGGAGTCTTTGCCAATATTAGTTAGCAAAGGTGATGATGGCTCTTGTTCAGGTTCTCTCTCGCTCTGATGTGGTTCCTCATTTCTCTGAATTACTCCTGTAGACAGAGAAATAGATGGTGAAATATTAGAGGGACCAGTGAGAGATGTACCTGTCAGATTCTGTTCTGTTGAGTTCTGAGCTTTATCTCCTCTGTTGATGTTATCAGAGGAGTCATCATCATTGATATTATCGTTGAACATGAGATTGATATCTTCTTCCCTTGTCTTTGAAGAACTTGTCTCCTTCTGCTCTGTATGTGTCCCCTCTGTTGATTTTCGATCAGAGAATCTTGAAGTACTTTCATCAAAGGACACATTCACACTTTCTTGAATAACCCGACATCTGGAGTTGTAGACTCTGTAGGCTTTAGAGGTTAAGGAATAACCAATAAAGATTCCTTCGTCTGCTTTCTTATCAAACTTTCCCAGTTGATCTCTGTCATTCAATATGTAGCAATTGCAACCGAAAACATGAAAGAATTTCACGTTTGGTCTTCTATTGTTGATGAGTTCATAAGGAGTTTTCTTAAATCTTTTCACTATTATAGCTCTGTTTTGGGTAAAACAGGCTGTTGAGACTGCTTCTGCCCAGAAGTTCATTGGAAGGACAGAGCCAGCCAACATGGTTCTGGCGGCTTCTATCAGAGTTCTGTTCTTTCTCTCCACAACTCCATTTTGTTGTGGAGTTCTTGCTGCTGAGAAGTTTTGGGAAATACCTTCCTCTGTTAGGTAGGCATCAATTTTGGCATTCTTGAATTCTGTCCCATTATCACTTTTCAACTTCTGTACCTTCAGATCTAACAGAACCTGTATCCTTTTCAATAAACTTATCAGAATCCCTGGGACATCAGATTTTACTCTGATGAACTCAATCCAGGTATATCGAGAATATTCATCAATTAAAACAAGAATATATTTCTTGCCCGACAGACTTTGCACAGAGATTGGACCACAGAGATCCACATGAAGCATATGCAAAGGTCTGGGACAACTATGATCACTCTTTGTTCTGTGTGAAGATCTTTTCATCTTACCTAGCTCACAAGCAGAACAGAGATGGTCTTTGTCAAACTTCAGAGAAGGAAGTCCTTTTACTAAATTTAGTTTAACGAGCTTATCAAGATTTTGAAAGTTCAAATGGGCAAATCTTTTATGCCAGAGCCAGGCATCTTCATTTTTCAAAGACACTAAACAGAGTTTCTCTGTTGTAGAGTTTTGGTTTGGTTTAAAATTCATCTTATAAAGATTGCCTTTTCTGTCGGCTCTTAAAAGTTCTTGACCAGACTCTGAAAGTAGCAAGGAACAATATTTCTTCCTGAAATTGACGTCGAACCCGTGATCACAGAGTTGACTTATACTGAGAAGATTATGATTTAATCCTTCAACATAAGCAACTTCAGAGACTGAAACGTCACCATTTACTAAAGTACCATAACCCTTAATCTGTCCGCCATTGTCTCCTCCGAAGGTTACTACACTTCCCATCTTGTTTTTAAAAGAAGTTAACAGCTCCTTATTCCCCGTCATGTGCCTGGAGCATCTAGAATCCAAATACCAGATCTGCACATGAGCTTTCTTCAAGACAGATTAATTCCTTTTAGGTACCCACTGCATAATGGGTCATTTATTGTTAGGCTTTGGTGGATTAACAGACTTTTCTTGGGATTTTTCATTCTGAGATGGTGTGCCAGAGGGTTTCCTCTGTGTATTCTGAACAGTCTTAAGATTTTTCTTTTGAACCGACTTATTCAGAATACATTGAGGGCCATTCAGATGATTTTGCAATTTTAGTAACAGTTGAATACAATTGCAGTTTATGGAGCATGACTGTTGCACATTGTTTTTATTCAAAAACTGTTTGAATGGTGCTTGATTTTGAAAGGTTTTAGGACCAGATGTCTTTGCATACAATCTGTCCTGATTTTGTTTCTTTGAAACAGACTCTGTTGACATGAAGTTCTTTGGATTTGACTCTTTTGACCAGACAGAATTTCCTCTTTGATTTACACCAGAATTTGGAATAGATCTGTTGTTTGCTATCCATTTTCCCTTCTGTTCTGGTGTGAACTTTACTGGTTTGAAAGCAAGAGGAACATTTTGGTTTACAAAAACACTTTTGTTTTTCTCTCTTTTCTCCACTTCTACTGCATTAGAAGCAAGAATCTTAAAACCTTTGTTGTTAAACTCAGTTACCGGTATAAACCTTGATTGTTTCTTGAAGAAAGAAACATCATCTTTTAGATCCGTAGATTTTATCGGTGTCTGCTTTAACTTGTGTAAGATTTTCTTTTGACCACAAAAGATCTGTTCATCTACATCGGAGTCAGAGTCACAGTCAGAGACTAGAAAGTCTCTGGTGGCTCTGTTGGAGGTATTAGGCTTGATTGGTATAACAGAGATGTTTGGCTTAACAGTTCTGAACCTTCTCAACTTGGGTCTTAAGGAATCTAAAACAACATTTTCTTCGATAACTTTCAACAAATCCTCCTCGAAAGATGTTCTTGTAGATTCAGAGGTAGGAGAGAAGGCTGGGACTTCTGGATTTAGCTTGCTCTGTGTTATTCCAACAGAGGGCTCTGTCACAGAAGTAACACACTTCTGTCCTAGGAATGAGTTGATGTTAAAAATCTCTTTTGTATCCAAGTTCTTGACAGAGTTAGGAAGTATGATTTTAGCTCTTCCTTGATCAAGAATAAACTCTGAGGATGGTTTTAAAACCTTCTTATGATCATAGGAGTCATAGCTGACGTTCCTAAAGTCAAGATTTCTTTGTTTTGAGAAAGCATCTGAAGTTTTGGTTCTTTTGAAAACAGCATTACCAGATATCACGTGCTCTTGGATTTTCCCAACACAAAAGGCAGAGGACAGAGATGTCTTCTTCCTTTCGTCATAGGGAGCAAGGTCAGATAAACCAAGACCTTGCGTGTCCATCTGTGAATTTATCTTGATGTGCACATCTTGCGCGTCCTGGTATTTTTTAATCTGAATTTCTTTTAATCTGAAGAGATTGATGCAGAATTTCCCTTTCTCTTTGAAAATAATCAGTTAGAGCAACAGAGTTAAGTCTCTCTGTTTCAGACTTTTTCAATTTTTCAGACTTCTGTTTCAAAACGTTTTCATATTCGTTAATTCTGTCAGAAAACAGGCTCTCTTTGTTCTTTTGCAAGATTTCTAGCTCAGATTTTTCTTTGAAGATTTCTTCATTTTCTTGTTCTAAGAGAGTTTTCTCTCTCTTGTAAAAGGACAGATCCTTCTGAGCTAGCTTTCTAAGTTCCTTTTCTTCAGAAAGTTTTTGTTTCAGAAGTTGAAATTCCTCATTTAGCATAGAAACATGCATTTCTAACTCTAAGTCAGATTTAGATTCAGATGAACATACCTTGGCACTGGGTTTGGTGCTCTCCAGCGCTCTGTCGTCAGACTCTGTCGTGGTAAGAGCAAATGCATGATCTAGATCTTCTTCTTCTGTTGTTCCCTTCGTTATTTCTGGTTCTCCAGTCATCCAGTCAACAGCTTCTTCTAAACTTTCATCATTCACAGCAACTCCACAGAAGTTGGCTTGTTCTGGTTCATCATCAGAGGATGAATCAGAAACCCAGTTCTCCATTTCAGCCATGTAGCTTCTTTCTCTGTAGTTGTACTTGTATTTGTTCTTGTAGTAGTCCTGGTCTTTTACCAGTTTGCCTCTACAATTAACAGAGAAGTGCCCAGGTTTGCCACATCTGAAGCAACGTCCATCATTCTGATTGATGGGTTGAGCAGCATCGGCCTTCTGTTGTGCTGGTGGATTTTCTCTTCTGTTTTGTGGAGGTTGTCTTTGTTCTGTGGTAACTCTGTTGTTACTTTGTTCCGGTGCAGTGTATTCTCTTCTGTCTTCTTTTCTCTCATATCTACCTCTTCTGTCAAACTTATTGCCAAATCTCTTTTTAAATTGCTGAGTTATTAGAACAAGAGAATGAGCAAAAGCTTGAATGTCATCATCCTCTGATGAGCTTTCCTCTGTATCACTTTCTGCAACTAAACTTTTCTTTCCTTTCTTTTTAACCGACTTATCTTTCTTTTTCTCTCTGTTTGAACTCTCTCTGTTTGACTTTTCTGATGTGGTTTTCTTAGAATCAGAAACTAAAGCGATTGGGCCTGCAATGGTGGATTTGCCTTTTTGCTTGACAACATCCTTCTCTTGTGCGGCCAAAGTGCCATACACATCTGTTAGAGACCATGCATCTAAGTCCTGGTTAGCTTGTAAAGACATGGACAGATTTAACCACTCATCATTCAAACTTTTCAAAAACAGAACATTGTTATCTTCCTTCGACCTAACAACTCCACATTTTTTGTATTTGTTGATCAACACATTAAATCTGTTGTAGGTTTGTTCTAAGGTTTCCTCAGGAAGTGCTTTGAAATCGTTGTATTCATTTATACATTGGGTCCTTCTGTTCTTTTGGGTCTTGATACCACCCTCAAGTTGATTAAGAAGTTGATCCCAGATTTCCTTAGCAGTAACACATGAATCTAGTTCTTGAAAAATTTCGTTTGGAATGGCCATTATCAGTAGTCTAACTGCTTTAAGATCATTTTCCATTTTTAGATTTTCCTCATCAGTAAAACCTGTGGTTTTAATCTCATAATGAGCTGGAATCTCAGCAGTAGTTCCTGTTGCGGGTACACGAGGAACAAAAACCATGGGTTGGAATGGTCCATCCGTGACAGATCGCATTAAGTCTTTATCCATGCCATTGAAAAAGTTAACCATCCTGATCTTCCCCTGAGCATATTCATCTCTCAGAAGAGTAGGAGGTTTTGTTAAAGAACCAGCAGTATAGATAGCATTTATACCGTTGTTCGCCATTTTGAGAAAAACAGAGTACAGTTGTTGCAAAAAGAGTTTCAACAAGAAGATGAGTTTAAACAGTAACCAATGGAACAGTAACTTTTGAGAGAAACGTTTAAACTACACTAGAAAGCTTTAAACACAGATATATGAGCTATGAAAGCTTGTTTAGACTAGGAAGCAGTAAAAACAGAGTATATAATGAAGCTTTTACAAACACAATCAACAACAGTGAGTCAACCTTGGTAGATTGGATCGTTTGGTTTAAGAAAACCAAAGAAGCTCTGATACCAATTGTAGGTTCTCAGATTCACGTTGTATCATATTAATGGTAGTGAAATAGACAGCGGAAGCATATTAAATAAAGCCATTAAAATTAGTGATTGTGTAAACGATAAATGAACTATGAGAATCAAATATTGAACAGTAAAAATGATAACAGGATCAGATATAAAAGCTGCTCATATATTGATAATGAATCACACCAAGAACATGTTCAAGTGTGTTCGGAAATCTAATAGGACAACAATATCGTACGGAGGTAGTGCTCGGGATTGCTGCAGTGTGTGCTTAAACAATTGTGGAAAAACTACTCTTCCCAAAGCTTACAATTGTTTGTTCCACTACCTCTCTATATATAGCCCTGAAAAAGTGAAGGCAGTGTTCTATCGTACCCTAGAATGACACGTGGAAAGCGTGTCTCCTATTTTTAGGGCATACGTGGAAAGAATGGACACTTGTCTAACACTTGGGATTTCCTATGAGACTTAGGCTGACAGAGGTCCTCACTTCACCAGAGCTCTGTTTGAAAGAGCTCTGTTGGTCTTCTTATAAATACTTGTTCTTCTGTTGGAAGTCTTCGACAGAGCTTTGTTGAGCTTTGTTGGATCCGACAGAGCTCTGTTGTGCTCTGTTGGTCTTCTTGATGAACTCCTTCCAAGTCTTCTGTCTGATCTCTGTTGGTCTTCTGACTTGAACTATTTTCAATACTTTTACATAACAGATACTTGGGGCTAACACATTCAATACAATAGTTCAAAATATTACATTACAACGTCTTAAGCAAATTGTTTCAAAAAGAAGACGCCGGAAACAAAAATTAACAGTAGAAATTTTAATGTTCTTGATGTTGATGTCATCATGCAAAATGCACCCTACATGTCTTCGCTTACTTATTAGCATCTGAAAAGCATGATGAAAAGAAAGGGTCAACTACAAAGAGTTGGTGAGTTCACAGGTTTTCGTATGCACTAACAGTAAATTTGTATGCAGAAAATGTTATTGTGAAACGTTTGATCACACGAAGTTTACGTAACCAGTTGTTCGAGTATTTGCACGAGGTATAAAGTATACAATGATGTCATCGCATTGAGCCACTACCAAACCTTCCGACAAACCAACGCCCCTTAAATTATTCACGCCCTACCTCAGCGGTGGATTAATTCCACATGAGTAAGACCATTATTGTTATTGGTAAAGTGTACTTCTAGCTCGTCAACTTAAAGTGGGGTTGTCAATCCAAATAGCGCTACCCACAAATACCATCGGCTCGTAATGAGTTAATAAGTAGTGTCTAACAAGTGGGGACTTTTTCATTTAAAACTCAAGCACATGAAAAAGTATACATACCTTAGTGCACAAACAATTAAATTTAAGGTTCAACATTTCATAGCATAATTCAATCAATTTGAAATTCAATATCATGCTTTTCACCCCAAATTGTAACAAAAGAGTAAAAAGGGGTTGTGAAAACTCACGATGTTCAGCAAGGATTTCCAAGTGTTGCCGCACGGTTGCACAATTTCTCGATTCTAGGTCCTTCCTAAGGAAGTGAAACACATTATCAGTTTCGGTCTAACTCTTATGGCTAAAGCATTGCTTAGCCCATCATGTCTTATAAAATGCCTTAGTGTTAGTTATTAAGTGTAAGTATTATTTTGCGTTGTTGATCTCAAGTAAATTATTGGTTTAAAAGGGTTTGTAGGATTTTATTGTTACATAATACAATTTATAGGTTATAAGTAGTATTTAATCCATTTTACCACGTTTTATATTTTCTTCATGACGAATACTTTCATTAATTACATATGTAATTGTATTTCTCATTTACATTGTGATTTAAAATGTTCGGTTTGTTATAAATCTATTATTTGTTAGGGTATTATTTATACCTTCATATACATGTATATATAGTTTTTATTTATGGTTTTGACAATTTCTACAATTTATAAGCTTTTTATCTTTTAATAACTCTACAAATCCCTTTTTCTTTTGAATTAGAGTTTTAATTTTCTGGTGGCAGAATATTAAGTCCACTTATGGTCATTTTTAAATATCTTCTGGAAATTTTTTTATTAGTCCAACTTTTTATATGTATCAATTTAATGTCTTAGGGAACTTTTGACATAATTATCATCATTTTTAGAGTTGGTTAGCTATTTTAATCATTACACTTAAGTTTAAGTGTCACAGTTACCAAAACAGTCGGCACCATCTTTTTGTCAAGTCCATTTGGAGGGTCAATCCTCAACATTTTTCAGTGATTCAAAATAGGTTTTAACCCTAACTCATAAAAGTATTTTCTAGAAAAATTTCATCATTTTTGGTTACATATTGAGGGAGATTCTGATTTCTTGCACACCAGTCTTGGTTTGAGTGTTTGAGACCTCAAATCTTAATATTTTTGAGTGAAACCAATTTTGTTCGAGTTATAACTCATTAAAATAATTTCCAGATGGAAAATCAAGAATTTTAGTGGAATATTAAGAGACTTATAACTGATTAAAGTAGAGATTTTTCTCTGTCATATTGTCTTTGCACACTTAATTTGATATGAGTAGATGAAGGGTCAAATCTTCGAGTTTTTAAATGAAACCAATTGAGTTTGAAACATAACACAATAAAAAAAAGTTCCAGAAAAAGATTCATATCATTTGGTAAAGTATTTTTCAATATATGGTCGGATGAAATGCATGCAAGTAATCTGCCAGCAACTAAAAATTGTTTATTAATGGAAAATGAGTGTTTTATCTCCATATTTTCACTCGTATGGTTGGTTCTTTGATTGAACACTCATTTACCACTACTTTGACAATGTTCTTAGATAAGAAAATCTATTTTTGTCCTTTAAAAAACTCATGCATGAACTCACACATCTCAGATTGTAACAAAACCCACATGTATGTAGTTAAAACATCATCTCCTTGAGTTCTAGTTGTATGGATTTTGGATTGTCACCATTTGTTCGAGATATAACATGTCATTGGTGATTAACCTTCCATTAAAAGGGTCCATTAGGGTCCTTTTTCCAGAAACTCAAGAGCAATGAAAATAAGTTGAGAAAAAGATGGAGAAATTACAAGAAAAGGAAGAAAATGAAGAAGAGTACAAGAGGGATGAGTTTTATTCACACTAGGGATGATTTTACCTTCAAGGATCTTCAAGGATGGAACTTTTGTGTTGTTCTTAGGGCTGAATTCGGCCAAGATAGGGAGGGAAGGGAGAGAGAAGAGAGAATTTGAATATAGAGAGAGAGTGAGATGTAGGAAATGAAGGGTTTTCTTGAAAATTAAGAAAATTAACACTTGGGTATTATGGGCCATAAAGAGGGCCGAATTTTTTGGCAAAAATCTGGATTATTTTAGTTATTTTTTTAAGTGTTAATTAACATTGTGTAAGTATTTATATTATGTAATTTTTATAAAAAGCTTGATTTAAGTAGCTAAAACCTCTTTTATCTACTTAATTTTTGGTTTGGTTATTTAAAGTTTTGAATTTTATATTTGGGTATATATAAACTATATATTTACTCCTCTTATTATTAATATTGTTATAATTAAATGTTAACTGTTCCAATCGGCATTTTAAAGACAGCTTAAGCAGTTCCGTGCGGTAACAGGATTTGCTAAGCGTACTGTTGGAATTCTTAGGAAACTAAAACCTTAGCCATCATAATTAAGTCTAAATGAGTTATTTCTACATGTTAAGACATGTATTATGCTGTTCAATTGCTGACCTGAGTGTTTTGGTTTGACGGGTGTCACATTTCCGTAATTAGAAATTTTCTGTCGTAGAGCCTCTGCTGAGCTCAACAGAACCTCTGTAACTGCAAATTTTGTACGGAAACTCTATCGATCACTTCAATTGTCTCTTCAAATGTTTTTGGTAAAGGTGCAAGCACCGAGATAATGGAAGAAGGTTTCAGATCATATAGCTCATTCCACCACAGAGCTTCTGTCGATTCTGAAACTCGGGCATTTAAAAAGGTTCTGTAAGTGCGGGTTATTTACCAAAGTGACAGTCATTCTGGTGTAGAGACTTCCACGTGCCTAGCATTAATGGGCGCCGCACGACGTCTAATCGTACACTGACACCACTAACATGGCACGATTTCATTGGACGTGCGTGCCACACGTTCTTCTGAAACGTTGAACCCAACTGTTCACTCGAGTGCGGACCCCAAATATTATTCATTTTTCAATATTTTCCGTTTCAAATTATGCCGATTTAACCCCCTATAAAATCTCCATTTACCCTTCTTCCTCCTCTTTTACGATTATCTCTCTCTCTCTGAACTCTCTGAACTCTCCGATGAACCTTTGCAAGAACCTGCAACTTCTCATTTTCTACTTCATTTCTTCAAGGAATCACCTATGGGAACCACAAATACTCCGGCGAACTCCCCTGCTCAAGCTGAGCATTCACAACATCCTTCAATGGCGATAAACCAAGAACAAGATCTCAGTGGGAACTCCATCGATTTTGCTCCAACCACCCATCTTCAGGACTTCTTGGACCATAACCAGTTTGAAAACATCCTACCCTTGACACCCAACAACCATTATTTGGTAAATTCAAGGACCGCATTTGGGGAAGAGAATGCAATCTTAATGAACATCCTGGAAAACCACCCCTTAAGAACCCTGTTAACCAAAAACGTAACCAAAATCCCTGCCAGATAGCTGAACCAGTTCTGGCAGAGCTGCTACTACGACACCGAAAACCGACAGATTAACGGATACGTATCCAAACCTGACAAATCCCAAAACCTAGAACTAAGATTCAACAGAACAATGCTTTATGTGGAATTTGACATGCCTACCAGAGGCTTATTGGGCATCAAAGACTACGCCGAAAGCCCCTCTGACACCGATCTTTGTGCCTTTGCAAAAATGTTGGGCTACAACACAAACCTCAACAACAGAAATGACTTCAGAAGGAATAGATTCCCTCCTCTGTGGAACACTCTTTTTTCGATTCTCAACCGTTGTTTGACTGGAAAGGTGGGTAGCCCTGACCAGAGCTCTCACCAAATCTTGGCAATCATGTACGGGGTGTACTATGATCTGCCTCTGGATTATGCCTACCTCATGATGCAGGAACTTGTTGCCACAATCGACCACATAATTTCTACACAGAAGGCAAAGGGTAAGCAAAGCAAAGAACTACCTGCTCTACAATTCCAAAGGACCCTAGGGGTCATCTTAGAACCTCTGCTTATCCTGGAAAAATGGCCAATGGAAGGGCCAATTGTGAAGACCTACCCTCTAGCAAGAATGGCCCCTACCAAACACGCAGATGGATACAGGTTTTGCAGGCCTCTGCCATCAAAGATGCTCACATATGCCTCAGATGAAACCCTTAGGACAGAGTATGTTAGCCCCAAGTATCTCTTATGTAAAAGTATTGAAAATAGTACAAGTCAGAAGACTTAGATGAAGTTCAACCAGAAGACCAACAGAGCTCGACAGAGCTCTGGCGGAACCAACAGAGCTCATCAGAGCTCTGGGAGAAGACTTCTTCTATACAACAGAAAAACGGTTTACACCAAAAGACCAACAGAGCTCTGGTGACTGAAGACCTCTGTGAAGCCTAAGTCTCGTAGAAATCTCTAAGTGCTAGACACGTGTTCGTACTTTCCATGTAAGCCCTAAAAGGACGAAGACACACTTTCCACGTGTCATTCCAGGGTTAGATAGTACATTGTCTAATGCTTTATCAGGCTGCAAATAGAGAGGCAGTGGAACAACAATTGTAAGCTTTTGGAAGAATAGCTTTCCACAATTGTTAGAGCACACACTGCAGTATTCCATAGCACTACCCCCGTACGATCTTGTTCCCTGTGAGATTTTCGAATACACACACTTGAACGTGTTCTTGGTGTTATTCATATTATCAATTGTTGATCCAAACCCTCAGTGATTTGATAATGACTCTCTCTTATACTTAGTGAAAATTGTAAGTAAACAATATGTATCAGAGTTTCGCTATCGCTGATAAGTACTAAGATCTTACAGTACCGCTGATAGGAACACTCGCTCTTTAAATTAAACATTCAACGAACACTGTTCACCATTAATGCTCTGAGTCTGTTCAGTCATTATGATGATCGCTGATAAGTTAGTTGTTTACTTATGATCCCTGAAGACAAGTTTCACGTCAACAAAGGTTCTACGCTGAAGTCGAAGATCAAGCTCAAGAACCAGCGACAAGTCTCCTAATGAACTGATGCGGATCAGCGAAGACTCAGATTTGTCCACTCAACGTGAAGTATCAAGTACAAGACTTCAGCTATCGCTGAACTTTATCATTCGCTGAATAGAAAATGATAATCGCTGAATCAACAAAAGCTGATCATGAAGTCCTCCGTACAAAGTACTTTTGTCTTAACCCCCCTTGCACGACTCCGTACGAAATGTCAGAAAAGAACCTACGACTGTCTGAAATTGTACAACCACTCTGATACTACACTGTTCATACATGCGGCTACTAAGGTTGTCAACAAAGGTCAATGACATGCAACCAACCAGCTGATGACACGTGTAAAATGTATACTGACTTGCATTAAATGCATGCATTATATAAAGAGATGAACCCACTTCTTTTGAAGTAACTTGCTAACTCTGGACAAGTTCAATCTCTTATCTCAAGATAGGTTATTATTAGTAATTTCCTTATCTCTCTTAGTGCAAGAAACCTTAGTGTTCCAACTTGTTTAGATTTAGGTTTATCCTTAATCTTGTTTCCGCAACAAGCTGTAAATTGTTAATGATTTATCAATAAACAATTTAGAAAAGTAAAATCTGTGTGTTTGTATTAACCCCCCCCCCCCCCTTCTACAAACTTGTATAGGCCTTCGGGACCAACAAGTGGTATCAGAGCGGATTTGTTTAATCTCATAAACAAGATATAATCTAAGATATTTCTCTTCCTTGCTATTATCTGAAAATGGCCACCAACACAAACACAAATTATATAGACAATGGTTCTCTTGCTAAACCCCCTAGATTTTCCAAAGATAACTTCAACTTATGGAAAAGTAGGATGACACTCTTCTTAGAAGGTGTAGACCCTACTATGCCTTACTATCTCGAGAATGGTCCATTCATCCCTGTAAGAATTGATGCTGCTGTTCCAGCCGCTGAGAATAGACCTGCTATTCCAGAAAGGCTGGTACCTAAGGAAATCTTCCAATGGACTGACGAAGATAAGAAGAAAGTGGCTATAGATACAACAGCCAGATCCATACTATCCATGGCTCTTCCTGACGAAGTCTACCATTCCGTCATGAATCTGAAAACATCAAAAGCCATGTGGGACACAATATGTGTTCAGTATGAAGGAACGTCTGAAGTCCAGGACTCAAGAAAGATCAACCTGGTAAGACAATACGAAAGCTTCATTTCTGGTAAGAATGAATCTCTCTCTGAAGTTCACCAACGTTTTAATTGTTTAATTATAGATCTGAAAACTGTTGGTAAGAAATATTCTAACTTTGAAATACTGACAAAGTTTCTAGAATGTTTACCTGAAAGCTGGGACAATTATGCTATGTGTCTCAAGCTGTCAAAGGATCTAAAATCAATGACCCTTTCAACCTTATATGGCACGTTGCTGAATCATGAGCAATCGAGCCATCTTAAGAAGAATCTTGTAAAAGATTCCAAAAGCACCCCTGTTGCTTTAATCTTAGAGGAACCTTCTACTCAGCGAGTAACTCTGAAAGGTCATCAGATTCTGATTATTCAGATAATGATGAATCTTTGGCTCTCCTAACTAAGAAGTTCAGGAGATTTGCCAAAAAGAAAATGTTTAGAAAAAACAAACCTCTTTCCATAACTGACAAACCTAGATCATCAGCTTTTGTTGATAAGGCTACTGCTACTTGTTTTAACTGTGAAAAGACAGGACATTTCGCTAACGAGTGCAGGTCTAAGAAAGTTTCTAGACCCTCAGCTTTTACAAAGAAACCCTTTGTTCCAAGGAAAAAAGATGACAAATATTCAAAGCTGAAAGAAAAATATGCTAAGCTGAAATGCTTTAAGAAGAAGAATAAAGGCCTGATGGCTGACTATGATTGGGCTGCTTCTGATGAAGAAGCATCATCATCTGACTCTGAAGATGATGAAGCAAATCTATGTCTCATGGCCAAGATTGAAGAAGAGGAAGAAAGCTCAGACATTCCCTCCACTTCAACATCTGCTATTCAGGTATCACCTTCTTTCTTTACCAATATTGCAAATATTGATGAAGCTGATAGTCTCCGTAAGATCGATCTCTTCACTGGAAGTTTACACGAAGCCATGAACGGCAAAACTGTGGTTGAAAACCAAAACCTTGATCTCGCTGAAAAGCTTAAAAGCAGCCACCTTCAAATAGAAAAGCTTTCTAAAATTGAAAAAGATTTTAAAGATCAAGTATATTTAAATCAGCTAGTCAAAATTGAACGAGCAGAAGCTATCGCTGCATTAAAAGCTGAAAAAGCTACTGTTGAAGGATGGTGTAATTCTTCAATAAAGATCGCTGAGATAATAAAGTCTCAGATTCCCCTGAGTGATAAACGTGGTTTGGGTTACAAATATGGTACTCCAAAACCAACCACTGAGCGTTCAATGCTTAAATTTGGAACGTTCGTATCCTCAGTCGCTGATACTTCATCTTCTCAGTGCTCCTCGTCCATTACCCCAATCCCTGAGGAAACTCCTACCTCCTCAAAAGGCAAGGAGAAAATGGTTTATTCAAAACCTACCTCTGTCTCTAAAGACAAAGGTAAAGGAATTGTTATTTACCAGAATCCTCAGAATGGTACCTTAGTACCAAAGCTGAATGCTTCTAAAGCTTCAGTGGCTCATCCCTCTGGATCAAGGAAGCAGATCTCTGGATCTATTCAGCGATCTACTCCTAGACTCAGATTGGATGTCCTTGGTAAGAAATCTGAAGAACTGAATGTTCGTCCCATTTCTAAAGCCAATAGTTTACTTGGTGCTGGCACTTCTAATTCGAAATTAAAAGCTCAGCATTCAAATGGTCCTAGAACTACTTTTAGTTATAGGAAATGTTATCACTGTGGACTTACCGATCATATTGCTAGTAAGTGTCCCACAGCCACCAAAGCTGAAAAGTTAGCTAAGGTGAAGATTGCCCCCAAGGCAAAGAAGACCAACCCTGGTGAAAATCAGGTCAAGGTGAATCCTACCACTGAAGTTAAGAAATTAACCAATGTGAAGAAAGACAAAGCTGAATCTTCAAATGCTGCGAAGACTGCTGAATCTTCCATTCCAACTACTTCCACTGACAAGTGTGTATACATGGGTAAGTGGGTACCCAAGAAAAACTAATCTTCCTTTGTATTGCAGGTTAAGAAGGGTATCTGGTATCTCGATAGCGGATGCTCTAGACACATGACTGGAAAGAAAAGCCTGCTCGCTGAATACAAGGAAGAGAAGGGTCCCTCTGTGACTTTCGGTGGAAATGGAAAAGGACATACCCGAGGGTATGGTGTACTTTCAAATGGTACAACCTCCTTCAGAAGAGTCGCATATGTTGAAGGGCTGAAGCAAAATCTTCTAAGCATCAGTCAGCTTTGCGACATGGATAACAAAGTAATCTTTACTAAGGAATCCTGCTTTATCGCTGACAAAAAGGAGAAGATAGCTCTCAGCGGTTATCGTTTGGAAAATGTTTATGTAATAAACATGGACTCAACAACCACTGAGAACTCCTGTTTCTTCTCAAAGGCCACATCTGATGTCAACTGGCTATGGCATAAGAGGCTATCTCATCTTAATTTCAAGACACTGAACACTCTTTCTTCAAAAGAGTTAGTCACTGGTCTACCTCATCATTCATACGCCAAAGAGTCTTTATGTTCAGCGTGTGAAAAAGGGAAGCAGACCAAAGCAAGTGTTAAATCAAAGCAAGTTTCTTCAGTGTCATCTCCTCTACAACTACTCCATATGGATTTGTTTGGCCCTGTTAACAAACAATCCATCGCTGGAAAGAAATATACGCTGGTCATAGTTGATGAATTCTCTCGCTTCACTTGGGTAATGTTTCTCCGTTCTAAGAGTGACACCCCTGAAGAACTCATCACCTTTGTTCGGAAGATGGAAACCCTGAACAATCTGACCGTTCGTTCAATAAGGAGTGATCATGGGACTGAATTCAAAAATAGTTCTCTTGATTCCTTCCTTGAGAGTAAGGGTATTTCTCACAACTTCTCTTCAGTAAGAACACCGCAACAAAATGGAGTCGCTGAAAGAAGAAATAGAACAATTATTGAAGCTGCACGTTCAATGCTCAGCGATTCTCACCTGCCTACTCAGTTTTGGGCAGAAGCTGTCAACACTGCTTGTTTTACGCAAAACAGGTCGCTGATAGTTAAAAGATTCAAAAAGACAGCCTATGAACTCTTTCATGGGAGAAATCCTTCAATCAGCTTTCTTCACATCTTTGGATGTCAGTGTTTCATACTGAACAATAGAGATGCTCTTGGAAAGTTTGATCCTAAGGCTGATGATAGAATCTTTCTTGGATACTCCTCATTTTCCAAAGCCTTCAGAGTCTTCAATCGTAGAAGACAAATTATAGAAGAAACTATTCACATCACGTTTGACGAATCCCGTTCAGCGAACTCTAAACCGTCCGCTGATACTGAAGAACTGAATCAATGGATGTTTTCTTATCTTGGTGATTCAGAAGATATTCCCACTCCTCATACTCATCCAGTAGAAGATGATAGTCCTCCTATCATTCCAAACATACAGAATAGTGAAGCTGAAACATCATGGGTTTCAGTTGTTCCAATAAACACTATACCTACCGCTGAACCAAATGCCTCAGACATTCCATCTATCTCTCAGCAATCAGTAAATGAAATGGCAAATGCAAGTATTCCTCTCTTAACTGAAACTCCAGAAGTAGCTGAAGCCTCATCTTCAGCTCCTCCAGTTCAAGATGAGTCAGCGACTTATGCTCCGGCTCAGCGATGGACCGTAAATCACCCAATTGATCAAATTCTTGGTGATCCAAACGCTGGTGTTCAGACTCGACGAAGTGCATGTAATATTTGTTTATTTGTTAACTTTATTTCTCTAACTGAACCAAAGAAAATAGATGATGCCCTCAAAGATCCAAACTGGGTCAGCGCCATGCAAGAAGAGCTGGCTGAATTCGAAAGAAACAAAGTTTGGAAACTTGTTCGGAGACCAACTGATAAAACGGTAATAGGCACTAAATGGGTCTATCGAAACAAGTTGGACGAACATGGTACTGTAACCCACAACAAAGCTCGTCTTGTTGCTCAGGGATACAGACAAGAGGAAGGTATAGATTATGACGAAACATTTGCTCCAGTAGCAAGACTTGAATCTATTCGTCTATTCTTATCATATGCTGTACACAAAAACTTCAAAGTACATCAGATGGATGTTAAGTCAGCATTTCTGAATGGAAAGCTGAATGAAGAAATGTATGTGGAACAACCTCCAGGATTCTCAGATTCTAAGCGTCCAGGTTATGTTTATAAACTGGATAAGGCACTTTATTGCTTAAAGCAAGCTCCTCGTGCATGGTATGACACTCTTTCTACTTATCTCCATATTGAAAAATTTGAGCGAGGTAAGATTGACAAAACTCTATTTTTTAGAAAAGTGAAAGGTCATATCATTCTAGTTCAAATATATGTTGATGACATTATATTTGGTTCTACTAACCCTGAGCTTTGTACTCGTTTCGCTGATAGAATGAAAGATGAGTACAAAATGAGCATGATGGGTGAACTAACATATTTCCTTGGTCTTCAGATTAAGCAAACTAAAAAAGGAACTTTTATCAATCAGGGAAAGTATGTTAAAGATATGCTGAAGAAATTTGATTTAACTCATAGTTCAGCTATGAAAACCCCTATGGCACCACCACTGACACTTGACAAGGATTCAAAGGGAATACCTGTTAATGTCACGCTGTACCGTGGGATGATCGACTCTCTCTTGTATCTTACAGCTAGCCGACCCGATATTATGTATGCAACATGTTTGTGTGCACGATATCAAGCTGAACCTATGTTATCTCATATGAAAGCTGTAAAGCTAATCTTTCGATATCTTAAGGGGACAGCGAACCTAGGTCATTGGTATCCCAAAGATTCAGTATTCGATCTAACCGACTATTCAGATAGTGATTTTGTAGGTTGCAAAATGGATAAGAAAAGCACCACAGGAGGATGTCAGTTCCTGGGTGGAAAGCTGGTAAGTTGGACAAGTAAAAAGCAAAATTCAGTGTCCACTTCCACAGCTGAAGCTGAATATGTAGCTGCTGGAAGCTGTTGTTCTCAAGTCTTGTGGATGAGAAATCAGCTACTAGACTACGATCTTCAGCTCTCCAAAATTCCAATCTATTGCGACAGCACAAGTGCCATCGCTATAGCAAAAAATCCAGTACTACATTCAAAGACCAAACATATAGAAATCAGATATCATTTTATCAGAGATAATGTGATGAATGGTGATATAGAACTTCATTTTATCCCAACTGATTATCAGTTAGCTGATTTATTTACCAAACCTCTTGATGAGACAAGATTCAACTTTCTCATCAGCGAGCTTGGAATGCTGAACTTTGAAGAATAAAATCTTCAGCGGTTCACATTAATCAGCGATAGGATAAAATCAACTCGTATAATCTATTCAATCATCTTCTCTCTGAATAAAACTTGGTTAAACTGATATCAAGGTATGTTTTCTCTCTCTGACAATCGCATGAAAATGCAAGATTTCAAAACAAAATGCATCGCTGAATATCTCTTCCTTAAACAGCGATATTTTGAAATTTCTTAAAACCTTCACTGATATCTTCATTCAGTGCTTCATGTTTTTCAAAAGAATCCCTGAGTTTTTCTAAACCTCAGAGACAACCAAGAATATGAAAGGACAGTTGTGACGTAATTGCAACGGATAAACCCCGGCACGTTTTCTCTTCCTGACACACGTTTGCACGTCTCGTTCAACTTCCAATCAAATGCAAACACGTGTCCGTGTCATGATGAAAATCTTTTCCCGCTCAAGATTTTCTCTTTCTAAAAATCTCTATATAAACAAATTCTTTGTTTATATTTTTCTTTTACGCGATCTATCTTCCACCGCAAGAAAGAATTCACTGTTGCATTTGCGCTTTCAAAAGCTTCAAGAACTGTTCATCATCTTCTTCATCAAACATCAAGGTTAAATATGTTCTTATTCATTACCAAATGCGTATAACTTGTTTCTGATCTTTTCTTTGTTTTAACAAGATCAAACAAAAGAACTTCTTAAAATAAAATCATTTTTCTTTCATGATTTTATGAACACAACCATTTCATGGTTGTTCTTCAAGTTTAAATGCGAAAATCTTAAACTTGTTCTTCATTCGTTTCCAGAATCTAATTCTTCATAGAAAACTGGATAACAAGAATAAATGGGTTTTACATTTCGTTTCTTAAAATCAAGAAAAACCCTAATCTTCATTAACACTTTTGTGTCTGAATGAAATAGATAAAATTTGAACCATCTTAATGGAAAATCTTTCCACATTAAGATAATTCTTAGTTGAACTGATAATACAGAGAAATGGCATCGTCTGACATTCCTGCTACCGCTGAGAACATCTCCACTGATTCTGAGGAAGTGGACATCCTCAAGGCTCCTCAAGTCAAGTTTGCCCTTGACAAACTGGATTGGACTAAGGTGAACAACCTCTATGCGCTTTTCGAGTTTCCTCCTCGAAAGCAAGTCACACATCTAGATGATGCTGTGAAATTCCTAAAGAATTGCTGCATCTCCACAGCCCTGACCATAACACCTCCTGCTCATCAGCTCTTGCTCTCACAATTCTGGTACTCAGCCAGACACTCTCAACTACCTTCAGCCAAAGACCCCTCCAAAACAATCGATTGCATCCTCTGCGACATCGAATATGGCACCATGAAGATCACCCCTACCATTATTCGCAAAGCTCTCAGCCTTCCCATCGCTACCAAGGAAAAACCTTTTGTTCCCCTCCCTGGCCCCAAGAAAAACTCAGACAGGGAAGCCATCATTGCATTTTTCGATGCAATGGGCTATGTATGGGAAATCGGCAGAGACATGAAGGCCGAGAAGAAGCTGACGATTATCAAGAAATCGAAAATGCCCAGCGAGATAAATTTCATCTTCGCTCATCTTATCAGCTGCATGACTGCAAAGAGCGGCTCCTCTGACAAAGCCGCTAAACCTCAGCAAGCAATGGGATATGCACTGCTGAAAGGTCTCAACATAGACTGGGCATCGATTATCTATGATGACCTAGTTCTAAGAGTGGACACCGTTGCTGACAGACCTCCATGGGTTCCTTACCCCCAATTCATCAGCGCCATCTTCCAATATGGCCTGAAGGAGAGCTACCCAACTGAAGGTGACCTGAAACTCTCTCAGGTCGGCCCAAAGATACTCGACTTCAAACCAATGGTGAATGAGGTACGTCTTTCTACACTCTTGTCTCTTCTCAACCCTTCTTCTTCTCATTCCGTGGCTCCTTCAGCAACAATACCCATCGCTGATACCCTGGCCACAAAACCCTCTCCTTCTAAGAAAAGGAAACATTCTTCTACCCCACTTGGTTCTAAAAGGATCAAGAAAACAAAGGAGTAACCCCAGCAATCTCATGCTGAAGACTCCTCAGCTCCTTCTGCAGAGCTGAAGGAACGTTCAGTGGTACGCTCTGCCACACCTGAACAAGCCATCCCTTCAAACCCAACTTCAGCGTCTCTAAACGCTGAGGTTACAAACTTGGAACCTACCCAACCTCCTTCAGTCTCTCAAAAGACTGATGAAGTGATTGTCAGCGAATCCAACGCTGAACTCAGAACCCAACCCCCATTCTTATCCTTCGCTCCTCCCTCCACTCATTTGGTCTCTACTCCAGATCTCGCTGGAGCTGCCATCATTTCTACAGAACCTAAAGCTGATTCTCCAGGAATGATGAAGACAGGACCTGCAGGGCAATCCATGGGCACTTTTGAAGATGACATGGAACTTTTCTCAGGAACCCGTGATTTTGACGAATTCACCAATCCTCCTGCAGGTACACACCAACCCATAAACACTGTGACTAAACCCCAAACTTCTGAGCTTTCCTATGTTCACAAGTTTTTATATGTTACAGGTCCTAATTTGGGAGACATCAACGCCTCCTTGAAAGCTGTGGAGACAACGCTGACAGATCTCACCACCACTCTTTCTAATAACTCTACAACTGTAACAAACGCTGGAGAGAATCTGAACAAGCTAACAACGGTGGTGGAGAAGAAGGCTTCCACAGATGATTTGAAGCAAGTTGATAACACTCTCAGCGACTTCGCCAAGGTGCTCGCTGACATCTACACATACTACACCTCTCTCAAAAATTCAGTTTCATCCATGTCCAGCGAGGTCACATCGCTGAAGACATCGGTTGGACAACTAGAGGGAGATATGTCTACTGTAAAGACTGACTTAGGCTCTATAAAGACCGATGTTAGTTCGATGAAATCGATGATCGAGCAGCTACTACACAAAGCGAATACTCCTGCTCCTGCCCATGCCCCTGTCCCTGCATCTGACAACTTCACAGCGGCGGATCGCACTAAGCTGAAGAAAATCAATCCTGCTATTTCTGGCCTTGAAGATAGAATAGCAAAGATTGAAGTTTATATAGGTCTCTCTGACCAAGAAGACAGAGAACCTACCAACACTGCTGAATCTACCCATTCCTCCCCCAGTCATCATGAAAAAGAGGGGGAGAAGAGCGCTGAAGAGCTCTCCAAAAGCGCTGAAGACCTTTCCCATGATGAATCTATCAGGGGAGAGAAGGATACTGAAGAAACCAACGCTGGACCTCAGGGAGATGAAAACCCTGAGGAAACCGAGAAGCTCGCCTCTGTATCTGAGGGGGAGCAACTCGAAGAAGAAGCTGATAAAACCGAATCCGAAGCAGAAGATGATGAAGCCGTCGACATCCCTGATGATGAACCATCCTCTTCTCGAAAGAATGATGATGATGATGACGAAGATGACGATGACTTCTTTATCGTCAAACCTGCTCCGAAGATCAAAGCTCTTAAGGGAATCTCGATAAATGAACCTTCAGGGGAGCGGACAAAGACAAAGCCCTCAGCCTCTGGAGCTGAGAAAGGCAAAGGCAAAAGCGTCGCTGAAGATGACAATCTGATGATCTTGCTTGAAAAGCCGATTTGTCAGGTATACTAAACATCTCTCACTCCATCCCTCCTCTATCAGTTCTACTACCCAAGCTATTAGCTTCAATCTTCCTAAATCATAGAAGTATTTAGAAGTAGTGAAAAATAGACTAAGTGAAGAAAGCCTCTCACAGAGGCTCTGCCGAAATTACCGAGAGATCAAGGTCAAGAAGCTACAGAAGCAACAGAGGCTTCCTACAGAACCTCTGTTGCTCTCGCCAAGAAGACTCAAGACTCGAAATCAGGAGAAGACTGCTCTACGAAGGACCAAACCGCAGAACCTCTGTAACACTTCACAGAGCCTCTGCGGTCCTAAACAAAGACTTGAAGATATTTATAATATCTTGCTACTGTTAAAGGACTCGTACATCAACTTGCATGGTAGCATGCCCTGTCCAACGTCGACGTGTCAAACTCTGATTGGACTCAGTAGGGCTTAGTACATATTAGACGTCTGCTGCATTAAATGCAATATAGCACGTCTGACTGTTCATGCCATCCTTGCAACTGTTCACGACATCCTCTTAACTATTCATACGTACCTTTTGAATAGTAGCATATGCTTTATGGTCCCCTTTAGAGTAGTATATAAGGAAGACTCATGTTGAGTTCTTCCTTACACACACAAAAAAATACAAAAACACAACAACATCAAGAACACAAAAGCTTATTCACCTTAAGAGTCATATCTGTTTTAAAGCTTTTTCTTACTCACGGTTCATAAACCTGTTCTTGATATATATTCAGTAAACTTTGAGATATAATATTCTGTTCACTGTTTATTTATAGTTTGTTCTAAATTTATCAAACTTATCTGTTAGTTCTTTAAAAACGCTTCCGCATCAAACCTTAAACCTGAACTAATAGATCTGATAATCTTGTTTAACCAAAACGGGAACCAACAATTGGTATCAGAGCCTAGCTTGATTTTCAATATCAAGTGATCCTCGTTTTACAACCTTTATTTGATAGATTATTTTCTCTCTTCATCACAATATTTCTAAATATTAGTCGTACCCAGAAAACCTTCCAGATCTTCATATTGAGAAATCCTCTCCTCAAAATGACAAATACAAATAACTTTTTCACTGCTGGCTCACTAACCAAACCTCCTACTCTTCTTAGAGATGAGTATCCTCAATGGAAGATAAGAATGGTTCATTTCTTTGAGGGTACTGAAAAAACTCTCAAACAATATCTTTACAATCCTCCTCCAGTTCCGATGATAACTATGCCACGTGTACCAGCTACTGCTGAATCTGCTGAAATCCCTGAACATAAAAAATCTAAGCCAAGAGAAGAATGGTCAAATGAAGATAAGGCAGAAGATGAAGTTGCACAGAAAACAAAGAGAATATTGATAATGGCAATCCCCAACGAACTTTTTCAATCCTTAGATGCATGCGAAACAGCGCACGATCTCTGGAAAGAATTAGAAAGACAGTTGGAAGGGGGTGCTAAAACTCAGAAGAACCGAAGGGCACAATACATAAATGAATATCATGCTTTCAGAGCCTCTGCAACAGAATCTCTGCAAACAACATACGACCGGTTCAACTCTCTCATAAACAAATGCAAAAAGTCTGGTATTCACAGAACCACGGAAGAAAATAACGTCATGTTTCTAAAGAGCCTGAACGATGAGTGGCTTCAGTTGTCTATGTCTTTACAAACAAATCAAGATCTAGACTCCTGGACACTCTCTGATCTCTATGGAACACTTGCTGCACAAGAGCCTCAAATAGCTCAAGCTAAAACACTAACCACTGTGCCATACGCATTGGTTAGTAAATCTACAGAGGCTGCAGACAGACCAAGAAATGAGAGATCTATAGAGGAGAAAAAGAAGGAGAAAAAGAAGATGGTAATGGTTGATAGCGAAGAAGACGAGCTGATAGAGGAAGAGATAACTCTTGCGTCATTAGCTAAATCAATGGCTCTATTGACAAGAGAGTTTAGAAATAACCAAAGGATTTTGGGTAGAAGAGATGATGGAAGAAGAGAAGAATAAAGTGACCGACAGAGGTCAGACTACAGAAATGATGACCTACAGAGGTCGAGCGACAGAAGCTACAGAGGAAGCCAGGTCATTTCGCAAAAGAATGCAGAAGTAGACCAAATCGCCCACAGAAGGACTCAGCTTTTTACAAAAAGAAGGCCGAGTATTACGCACAAAAATCCCTAATGGCGAACAAAGGGCATTCTGAGGCAAGCAAAGAAGACTTCGAGTCATACTCTACCTCTGACGATGAATTTCTCACAAATGCCCTGTTTTGTGGCATGGCAGAAGTTGACTCCTGCACTGACAATGAGGTATCCATTTCAAACTCTATCTCAAGTACTAATTCTGTAGATGGTGATTTATTTAAACTTAACATTGAACTGAAAGATATAATTGAAAGCATTCAGAAAAAGCTGACCTTTAATGAGAGAGAAGTAAAGGCTTCTCACTCAAGAAAAAGCCAAAATCTTTGAAGAAAAAGGAAAATTTCTGATTTAACCTATGCTTTAAAAATCAAAACAAAAGAACTTTCAGTTTCAAGAAGTGAAACTACAGACATAAGAGCTCTCAAAGAATACTTTCAAAAGGAAAGAGAGGTACTTTGGCAAGATCTTTTAAGAAGAGAAGTTTTAATTAAAAACTATAAAGATGCACAAAAGGTGTATGAAAAGGTAAACACTCAAATAGCAAGACGAGGTATAGGGTACAGTGACATTACCTTAGGAGTTGAAAATAAACGACTAAAACCTCTGTCCTCTCTATTTGTTTTGGGAAAAACTAACAAACCAAACTTTCCAAACTTACTCTCTGTAAGTAAAAGGGTTAAAATCTCTACAGAACCTCACTTGAGGAAACATACAAAGATGATCAATGTGTGGTTTGAAAACACAGATTCATCATCTTCAACCTCTGTCAATAGAGAAATCAAACCAAAGAAATATCTAAAAACACAAGATCAGATTGGTATCTTTAAGTTTGGTAAACCAGAGACTCAAACACAGGTCGCTTTTGTCTGTATGATAAATGTTGAAAAGAAATTGCCAGCAGAAGCTCCTGAGTTTAAACCCATTTTTTCAGAAGAAAAACTTGAAGAATCTATTGAAAAAGAAATTTTGGAAGTTTTGAAATCAAATATTTTAGAAAATCTCTGTACATCTTCTATAAATCAAAAACTCGCTGAAGAGATCTCATTAGAAACCTCTGCCAACTACGAAAGTTTTTTTACAGAGGAAGAAAGCTCGTATGATACATGCTCAGAAAATCCAGCCTCTGTCGAAAGAAATGACTCAACCTCTGCATATGAGGACGATTCATCCTCTAACGACTCAGAGACTGATTTCAAATCAGGGATAATTCACTGTGACACAGAGGATGTCAAAATCTCCTCTGAAGTTCTTAACAGAACAATTTCTCCAAAAGAGAAAATCACAGAGATACCTATCCGTCCAGATTTTCTCAAAATGTGTATACAAGTCAAAACCTCTACAGAGCTTGAAAATCTGAAAAAGGCATCTGAAAATCCAAAAAGCTTAAAATTTTCAAAACCTTTAAGGAAAATCAAAGAGAATCCTACCTGGGAACAAAAGGGAAAATGACCTGAAGCTAACAAATATTTTTCCTCTGTGACAGTGAAGAAAGATGTTCACCACAGAAGAGAGTCACAGAAGGCAGGAACTAAACAAGACTTTTGCAAACAACATTCCAGTATTCATAGATCTTCTTGTAATAGGAAATCTAATGTAAAGAAAGAGTGTAATGTCTCTGTGGCTCAGTTCAGAAAATTCAATGAAAAGTTCAAACAAATCACATCTCATATTCAATACTGTCATTGTTTTGATCTTATGTTTAAATTGAATAAACACTTCTCAAGTCCAGATTGCTTTCTCACCACTGAAATTCGAAAGTCAGAACCAAAAGAGAAACAATCTGACTCTTCTTCAAAAGATAAAATGTATTTCAAGAATGCCAAGGCAAACTTGAAAAATTCTAACAATATTGGACCCATATGGATATGGGTACCTAAATCTCTATGATTGTCTTACAGAAGCAACATGTGCCAATTTGGTATCTTGACTCCGGATGCTCAAGGCACATGACTGGCAACAGAAGATTACTATCCACATACAAAGAAACACACGATGGTGGATATGTAACCTTTGGAGACAACATGAAGGGACACATCAAAGGCTATGGAATGATACAGAAAGAAAATGTCTCTGTATACAAAGTTGCATATGTGAATGGCCTCAAACACAACCTACTAAGCGTAAGTCAACTCTGTGATACAGGATTCGATGTGTTATTCAAAAGAACCTTCTGCTCTCTACAAAGTGAAAACACAGGAATGGAACTTCTGCGAGCTGAAAGAAGAGGTGATCTGTACCTAATGAACTTTAATTCAAATTCCAAAGAAAAAGTCTGCCTTGTAGCATGCAAAAGTGAAGAAGCTTGGTTATGGCACAACAGGTTCTGTCACTTAAACTTTCATACCTTGGATAAACTAGTAAAACTCAATCTAGTTAAAGGTTTGCCAAACGTTAAATTCAACAAAGATCACTTGTGTTCGGCCTGTGAAATGGGAAAACACAGAAGGGCTTCCCACAAAGGCAAAACTGACGTATCTTGCACTAGACCTCTGTACATGCTTCATGTCAACCTCTGCGGTCCCATTGCCATACAGAGCCTAGGTGGCAAGAAATACATACTTGTCCTAATTGATGAGTATTCACGTTTCACATGGGTTGAATTCGTTAGAAAGAAATCAGATGTTCCAAATATATTGATAAATCTAATGAAAAGAATCCAAGTTCTTTATGATTGCAGAATACAGAAGTTAAGAAGTGACAATGGCACAGAATTTAAAAACTCTGTCATTGAAGCCTATCTTTCAACAGAAGGAATATCACAGAACTTTTCTGCAGCTCGCACTCCACAACAGAACGGTGTTGTCGAAAGAAAGAATCGAACACTTGTGGAAGCCGCAAGAACAATGATATCAGCATGCGGATTATCAATGAACTTTTGGGCAGAAGCAATTTCTACTGCGTGTTATACTCAAAATAGATCAACCATTGTGAAAAGACACCTCAAGACGCCTTACGAATTGCTTAACAAAAGGCGGCCAAACATCAAATTTTTCCATGTATTCGGATGCAAATGCTTTGTCTTAAACGACAGAGATTCAAGAGGAAAGTTTGATGTAAAAGCAGATGAAGGCAAATTCATTGGATACTCTGCCACTTCCAAAGCCTATAGAACATTCCTTACAAAGTCTCACAAGATTGTAGAAAGCATCGATGTTTCTTTTGATGATACATTCCAAATGACTTCTGAGGAAATAAGTTCAGAACTCGGAATTAAAGGGAAATCCTCTGACATCTCTAGAACAAAAGAAGATTTGAATCTTCTATTTTTGGAGATGTTCCACAATGACATTGATCCTTCTGTCGGAACCATCAGAGTTTCTGAAGAACCATCCTCTGTCGGAAAAAATCCTACAGGTATGACTCTAACTGGTCCAAATAATGCTTCATCTTCTTCTATAAATACTACAGATGCAATTGCCGAAGCAGAAGAAAGTGCAGAAGATGAAACATCAAGAAAAACGACCACAGAAGCTGCACAAACCACAGAAGAACCAATTACATAGGAGATCGAGGACCAAGACTATACATCCTCAGAGGAACAAACTCCACCACCACTCGTACCAATCATTCCACAAACGGTAGAATCAACTACCAAGGCACGAAGAACATCAGAGGCTACACAAGAAGAAACACAAGAAGCCTCTGAAGAAAGTTTTGATGACATTGATGATCATCTTCCATGCACAACTCAGTGGACAAAAAGCCATCCTCCAAGCCAAATAATTGGAGAACCTTCTAACTCAGTAAAAACAAGGTCTGCAACTGCTAATTTTTGTTTCTTTACAAATTTTATTAGTGTTATAGAACCAAAGAAGATTTCTGAAGCCCTAGATGACAAAAACTGGGTAGACGCCATGAAAGAAGAACTTCTGCAATTTGAGCGTAACATAGTATGGACTTTAGTACCTCTACCAAGAGGGAAACAGGCCATTGGGACTAAATGGGTCTACAGAAACAAGAAGGATGAAGATGGAGTGGTCGTCAGAAACAAAGCAAGATTAGTAGCAAAAGGATATAGACAAGAAGAAGGCATAGACTACGATGAGACTTTTGCCCCTGTCGCACGTCTCGAAGCAATAAGAATATTCTTAGCCTTCGCAGCCCACAGAGGTTTTAAAGTCTATCAGATGGACGTAAAATCAGCTTTTCTAAACGGTGAAATCCAAGAAGAGGTTTACGTAAATCAGCCACCAGGTTTTGAGAGCTCAAAGTTTCCAAGGCATGTATACTACCTTGAAAAGGCTCTATACGGACTGAAACAGGCTCCAAGAGCATGGTACGAACGACTTTCTACCTTTCTTCTACCTTATTCTATAAACGCAAAAATAGTGAGCATGGCTACAAGAGAGGTACAACAGATACTACCTTATTCTATAAACGCAAAAATAGTGAGATAATGCTTGTACAAATATACGTAGATGACATAATTTTTGGGTCTACAAATTCAGAAGAGTGCAAATTTTTTGAAAAACTCATGCAGAGTGAGTTTGAAATGAGTATGATGGGAGAATTAACATTCTTCCTCGGACTTCAAGTCAAACAATCTTCAGAGGGAATTTTTATAAATCAAGCCAAATATGTCTCTGACATACTTTTAAAATATAATCTCTCTGATACCTCTGCAATGAAGACTCCAATGGCCACTGGAAATAAGTTATTCTTAGATCCAAATGGTATTTCTGTAGAATGTACTCTCTACAGAGGCATGATTGGATCTCTGTTATACTTAACAGCAAGCAGACCTGACATTATGCATGCCACATGTCTTTGTGCACGTTATCAAGCTAATCCAAAGAAATCACATTATGATGTTGTAAAAAGAATCTTTAGATACCTGAAGGGGACCAACAATCTTGGTCTCTGGTATCCACAGAACTCTGGTTTTAGTCTTAAAGCTTATACAGATTCAGACTATGGAGGATGCATGCTCGACAGAAAGAGTACCTCTGGGAGTTGTCAATTCCTAGGTGGTAAACTAGTCAGTTGGACCTCCAAGAAGCAGAATTGTGTCTCCACATCCACTGCAGAAGCAGAATACGTTGCTGCCGCTAGCTTTTGTTCTCAGGTTCTATGGATGAAGACTCAACTAAAAGACTACGGCCACATTCTGTTCAAAATACCCATCATCTGTGATTCCAAAAGTGCTATTGCTATCTCTGCCAACCCTGTGCAACACTAAAAAACAAGCATATCGATATAAGGTATCATTTCTTGAAACATCATGTTGAATACGGTACAATCGAAATGCATTTCGTGCCCACAGAATATCAACTCGCTGACTTATTCACCAAAGCATTAGACGAGAAAAGATTCAACTTCTTGGTGGGTAAGTTAGGAATGATTAACATGGTGTGAAAATCCTCTGTAAGTATAGCTTTATCTTCTGTAAATAAGTATAAATATCTATTATTAATAAGTTATTGCGTTGATAAATTTATTTCAGTTTATATTTTTTATATAAAATAATTGTTTACAGAGCCTCTGTGGGTCCGCTCAGATCTTCTGATAACCCTTATAGAACCTCGGGTAAACATAATCTATGCTCAATACAAATCTTACCATTCTTTGAACCAGGCATAGATCAAGGGGGAGAAAAAGGAAAATTCTTGATCTATAGAAGCGATTAGATCAAGGGGGAGCAAAAGGGACCCTGAAATGATCTACAGAGGTAAATCTTTCAAAGGAAAGCCAAAGAAGAATGTCGATAATTCTCCATCGACAGAAGTAAGACAGAACTGCCGAGAACAGAAGAACCAAAAGGTATGTCTCTCGCACGAAATGTTTTTAGAAAACAGTTTTCTAGGACAAGAATTGTCAAATATGTCCTAAATATACTATGAATAACATTTCAAAAATCAAAAGTTCAAAAGATTTAACAAAATTCGAAATAGGAGAAATTTAAGGTCATAGAGCTTCTGCTGAGCTCAACAGAGCTTCTGCAGGAAATATGCTCTGTGATCACAAATTAACCCTCTGTCGATCTTTTGGAATGTTATCTCGGAAACCGACAACACACACCATGACCTTCTCGAACAAAACGTTTATCAAAATAGTTTTCTCGGACACCAACCTTCAAAAATGTGCGAAAAACATCTCTTAACACAGATCAAAAATTGGATGATCAGAAAGTTAATAGAATTCAAGTTGTAAGATTTTTTCTCTCATAGAGCTTCTGCTGGCTCTCGCGGAGCTTCTGCAAGTTCCATCAGAGCTACAAAACCTCTGTGAGTAAAATTTCTTGACAAAATCTTATTGATCCTCTCCAATGTCTTTACATACGTTTTCGTTCAAAGAAGAACCTTCAGAGTCATGACAACAATGAGATATATGAGAAAAGGTTAAAACTCAAGATTTTCAAAATCACAGAGCTTCTGTAAAACACAAAAGTTCTGCCATTTTGTTATCTGTGGTAATAACGGTTACTGTTACTGCGAGTGAAACTCATATGGCTAAAATCAACCTCACGCGCCTAGCATTAATGGGCCGCGCACGACGTCCTGTCATATTCTGACAAGGCCTACGTGTCCCATTTTCATTGGGCGTACATGGAACGTTTTTATTTGGAAAGTTGAACCCGCCGCTCAAACTCGAGTGCGGATTCCAAATTTTAATCCATTGCCATATATTTTACTCTTTCGAATTCTACCGTTTTACCATCCTATAAAAACAAAGCTTACCCTCTCATAAAACTTTATACAAACTCTCATCTTCTTCTCTGGCGAAACCCTGCAAAAAGCTTGCAAAAATCAAATGGCTTCATCTTCTCGAGCTACATCCTCTAAACTCTCTCCGGCGAACTCACCGGAACACTCCCCTGCACATTCAGAACATTCTGAAAACCCCAGCCTTGCAAGAAATATTGAACAACAAGATTCCGGGGACTCAGCAGACTTTGCTCCGACGAAACACTTGCAAAACTTTATAGCAAAGGATCATTTCGAAGCCATTCTTCCTATCAAATCCAACAACTGCTATTTGGTCCCCTCACCCACTGCTTTCGGCGAAGCCCATGCCATACTTCTGAACATCATGGAGAAACATGTCCTCTTCCCTCTACTATCAAGAACCCCGAACAAAATTCCAGTCCGTTATTTGAACCAATTTTGGCAAAGCTGCCGATTTGATAAACACGATTCTCTTATCAAAGGGTACATTTCAAGACCTGATAAATCTGAACATCTTGAAATCAAGTTCAACAGAACAATGTTCTCACTTGAATTCAACCTACCAACAAGGGGTCTTCTGGGATTGAAAAGTTATGCGGAGCAACCAACAGACGAAGAGATTTGTCGATTCGTAGAAATGCTTGGGTACAACACCCAACTACGAAAGAGGAATGACTTCCGCAGAGGCCGATTACCACCTCTGTGGAACACTTTGTTCTCTATTCTTAACAGATGCCTGACAGGAAAGATAGGCAGTATTGACCAGAGCTCACATCAAATCTTGAGCATCATGTATGGGGTTTACTATGATCTTCCACTAGATTATGCGACCATAATGATGCAAGAGATCATAAACACCATCGACAGAAAGAACAACTCGAAAAGGGTCAAAGAGAACGATCCCAACTTTCTACCACCTCTGCAATTCCAAAGAATATTGGGAGTACTGTTCGAACCTCTATTGCTAATCCAAAACTGGCCAATGGAAGGACCAACTCCCAAACAGTTTCCGATGAACAAGAATACCCCCACTGATCATACTGATGGCTACTCACACTGCAGACCTCTGTCAAAGAAGCTTCTGCAATACGCATCGAATAAATCCCTTAGGAAAGAGTATATACGCGATCATAGAACTCCTAAACCGAGTCCTATGACACCCCCGCGTTTAGGTGTCCCCCTAGGAACAATGATAGCAAAACCTCTTTCCACTCAAGAAGAAAAAGGATCAGAAGTTAGCAAAGCACATGGCTATTCAACTCAGCTTTATAGCCAAACGTGCAGAACTAATGGAAAAGAATTCTTCATCAAGAACCTCTGCATCTTCTCCAAAAGCTAAGAAGAGGAAAAATGCAGAAGGCACCTCAACAAGCGCTGCAGAAGATCAACCCTCACCTCCTCTTGCCACAGAAATTGGCTCCTCTGCTCCTCCCTCCTCCCCAAAAATGAAGAAGAAAAGATCTAAATCAACAGAAGAAGGGGCACCAAATCCTAAGAGGAGGAAAACCAAAAAGAGGCATGGTAAATCACTTGCAAAGTTGGTAACCATTGCAGAAGAGGAAACTGCAGAAGAAGAAGTTGCAGAAGAAGAAATGGCTACAGAAAGGTATCAATCACCCTATCAATCTCCAGATAGATTTTCTCACCAAGGAGACCTGAACGACTTCTTACAGAACCCTGAAATTGCCAACACCCTAAATACAGCAGGGTGGATGGCACAACCTCTCGACCACCACTCTCCAGAAGAACAAGATTTCTTCATTTCTGGCATTGACACACATCTGCAAGAAGATGACACAACACCCAGAAATCAACCAGCCGACACCCCTGTTATTTTACAAAACCATTTCATTCAAGGATTGGACGTCCACATAAGAAGTCCAAACCCAGCTTCAGAAGAAATAGAACAAACTGAAGCTGAATGGAACAGAGGTGAAATTACAGAGGCTTCTGAGAACATGATGGAAGAAGAGAAAGAAAAAGGGGCCGAAGTTGTACAAAAAGAGGGATTAGCAACAACAGAGACAGAAATAGAGATCTTAGAGACAGATTCAGATGAAGAAGAAGCTGTCTGGATACGTAAGGGTCTTTATCATCCACATGTCATGAGATTATTTGGATCTCATCAAATGTATGACTTCTTACGACTAGAGCAAGGAACTTCCACAGAACTTAGGGAAGAAGCACCAAGCCATAGGATAGTTACAGAGGATGATATGATAGAAAATGAAGTAGTGCTTGGATGCTTAACAGAGGAAAAAGAAAGAAAAGATGCCTGGATAAATAGAGGCACACAACCAAAACCAACTCCCAGTGCAACCCACATTTCTAACTCCGCAGGTCTAGCTGCAGAAGGAGTTATTGAAAAAGAGCAGCACAGCTCGATCCTAACCCAACCCATCCAGCCAGAGGTTACTCTTTCAACCTCTGTGCCCACAGAAACCGGGGAATCCATTCCTAGGGAGTCTCCTCAAAGAGACTCACCTATTGTTCGTTTCCTCTGCCACGCACACATTAGGACCAAAACTTCTTTCAGAGAGAAGTAGTGAGCACAGAGACGAAGAGACTCTAGACAAGTCTTCCAGTCAACAGAAGGACATTCCAATAACCACCTCTGGAGTGGATTTGGACACTGTTCTTCACAGAACTTCTGTAGAGATCGAAACTCAGGTTTCTTCTCGAGGATCAGAAGGAAATCCTTCCACCCCCATCGTACAAACAAGGGTGAACGAAGGTGTCCCAGGAACAGGGACTCACTCTGGAGACGAATGTGTTCCTCCAGAGGTTACACAAGGAACACAAGTATCAAGGGATGAGTTCCAAACCCTTGTCACCTCTGTGAACCAAACATTGAAAGAGTTGCAAAGCTCTTTCAAATCCTTTACAGAGACAACATCTACGGCTATCCTGAAACTGAACACCAAAATGGACAATCTGTCCACAGAGGTAAAAACCGCCATCTCAGAGATGAAGTCTTCTGCCGAGACTACTGCCAAAGCAACAGCCACTTCTGCAGCTCAGGAATTCGGAACAACTGCAACTTCTGCTTTCAGGGACTCTGTCAAAGATTTCCTTGAACAAATGAATACGCAATCCCACAGAGCAGAGGGCATCACTCCTGCAGACTTATAGAATGCCCTATCACAAGTACAAGCAGAGGCAATACGCAACTCGACAATAATGCAACCAAAAGACTATATGACCAGAGCACAGCTTACAGAGCTCGGACATAACGTCATTAACCAGGTCACAGAAGTCATTGTCTCCTTCACAACTGCAAATGCCAACTATGTCAAGGATTTCGGAAAGAGTGTCGGTAGAATGCGTTTCAAAACAGAAGCAGAGCTTGCGACATTGATTGGCCTCTGCGATGATGTCTGTGAAAAGTTGATGGCAGCAGGAGCTGAATTACCGAAGAAGCCCAACACTTCTTGCAGAGCAGAGGGTACTTCTGATAAAAGACAGGATGATTCTGATGATGACCAACCTGGTCCATCAGATAATCCTGAGGGGGAGAATCTAAGAGAGAAAGCTACGAGCAGAGGAATACAAAGTCCACCAATCGCAGCAGAACCAATCAACCAAGCCCATCCAGAAGAAACCCAACAACAAACCCAAAAGACCACAGAAACAACACCCATCTCTGTGGAATCATCTCCTGACGAAACCAAAACTCCAGAAGCAGATCAGCAAGCCACAGAGGCAACAACCGCCCCTGAGGTAATCATTTTGGAAGAAACAGATGAACAAACCACAGAGAAAACACCCACCTCTGTGGAAACACCCCAAACCATACCCAGAAGAAAGTCGATTGCCACCAAACCAAAAAGAGCAACGACCTCTGCTTCTGACGTTCTGAAAAGGATGCACACAACAATGAGTGATCGTATGACGCAGAGAGAAGAAGAAAGGCACAGGTTCACAGAAGAAGTCAACAAACAACCTCCAACAGAGGTTACAGAGCAACTCAAGCCAACAGAACCATCGCCACAAAAGTCCTCTAAATCACAAATGTCAAAACCCACAGAGGCAACCCCCATCAAGCCAACAGAAGTGCCAACCTCCAAACTTACAGAAGCAATAGTTTCTGCCCCGCCAAAAGTCAAAGATAAGGGCAAAGGTATACTGACAGAAGAGCCTAAGAAGAAAACATTGCCAAAGCCAACAGAGAAACTAATGAAGAGTGCGTTTGATGCCTTTCAAACCCCAAAGCCTGAAGAAGTTGACTGGGCACATGGATTGAAGCCTCTGTCAGACATTCCTCTAACTGGTAGAGCCGCAGAAGTTGTTCAACATATGGAGAGTCTCAGAAGACAAGTACCACAACCAGGTCCAACATATGAAGAAATGGAAGAAGTGGTATACAAATACCTCTACAAACAATCCTTTCAGACAAATTATCCAACAGATCATGTGACAGATCCAAGGATCAGAGAAGAATTTGAGAACATCTTCACAAGAACAAAGCCAAGAACCAAAGCAGATGTCTTCTCAATTCACAAAATCAAAAAGGTGATCTTCTGCAGATTCTCCTTCACAAGAACCTATCCAAGGGTCAGGTATAATCTTTACAAAGTCAGAAGAGAGAACAATTCAGAATCTACCTTCGCTAATGCTGACTTAAGAAACATCAATCCTTACGATCTACCTGACCTTCTGCAATGGACAAAAGACAACTACAACACAGAGCCTAATACCAGAGCCTATCAAGTGTTGAGAAAAGCGATGAGGGAAAAGCTTCTACTATACAGCATGATAGATTTTCAGCTGGGAAAGGATCTTGGTCTCAAACATCTAGATCTACGACCACCAGAAGATCGCTGCCCACCAGACGCTGTGCCCAACTCAATCATCAGAGAACCAAGATTTGGGTTAGTATTTCAAAACCCACAACACCAGGTTAAACTTTTTGTACTCATGGATTGTCAGAAGTATGCAACCAGTACTCTGAGCAAATTCAGAGCAAGCCTTGTAAAATACAGAGGTACAGAGAAAAAGGATAGAGATGATGCAGATACTTTCATCAGAGAAATAGACTCAACAATCCTCCTAAGAGAACTCTGCATCAGATTCTATAAAGAGATCAGAAGAGTCGGCAGAGACAACAGAAGCTACAACGATTTCAAAGATGCCAAAATCTGATTCTCAGAACTCCTATCTCTGCAAACAAAGTCAATTTATCTTTCATTGTACTCAAATGTAAAATGCCTCTGGCATATTTCTAAATGAAAGAAATTTCGAGGTATTGTTTAACCTCTGTCTTATCTAACTTAGTCTAACTAAACTCAAAGTTAAATTTTTTATTTTTCACTACTTAGGGGGAGATTGTTAGCTTCAATCTTCCTAAATTATAGAAGTATTTAGAAGTAGTGAAAATAGACTAAGTGAATAAAGCCTCTCACAGAGGCTCTGCCGAAATTACCGAGAGATCAAGGTCAAAAAGCTACAGAAGCAACAGAGGCTTCCTACAGAACCTCTGTTGCTCTCGTCAAGAAGACTCAAGACTCGGAATCAGGAGAAGACTGCTCTACGAAGGACCAAACCGCAGAACCTCTGTAACACTTCACAGAGCCTCTGCGGTCCTAAACAAAGACTTGAAGATATTTATAATATCTTGCTACTGTTAAAGGACTCGTACATCAACTTGCATGGTAGCATGCCCTGTCCAACGTCGACGTGTCAAACTCTGATTGGACTCAGTAGGGCTTAGTACATATTAGACGTCTGCTGCATTAAATTCAATATAGCACGTCTGACTGTTCATGCCATCCTTGCAACTGTTCACGACATCCTCTCAACTATTCATACGTACCTTTTGAATAGTAGCATATGCTTTATGGTCCCCTTTAGAGTAGTATATAAGGAAGACTCATGTTGAGTTCTTCTTTACACACACACAAAAATACAAAAACACAACAACATCAAGAACACAAAAGCTTATTCACCTTAAGAGTCATATCTGTTTTAAAGCTTTTTCTTACTCACGGTTCATAAACCTGTTCTTGATATATATTCAGTAAACTTTGAGATATAATATTCTATTCACTGTTTATTTATAGTTTGTTCTAAATCTATCAAACTTATCTGTTAGTTCTTTAAAAACGCTTCCCCATCAAACCTTAAACCTGAACTAATAGATCTGATAATCTTGTTTAACCAAAACGGGAACCAACACAAGCCTATACACTTGAACCAATTCTCTCTATCTGATTCTACCCAAGTTCTTACTCGTAAGATCGATGTGTTTCAGCTAGTCCTCTCCCCTGTTTGAGGATATCGCTGAAGGCTCCACAACTGCGACTTCACCAATAATACCAGTTGCTGCTGAAGAAATAATCCCAGTCATAGATTTAATCTCTGAGACTGATGAACCAGAAGAACAGCTACTCTCGCACAGAGGCAGACCTTCCTTAGCTCCTCAAAAGCTAAGTGAAGAGGATCAGAAAAGAAGAGAGGAGATAATAAAGCGATTCAAGGATCAGCGAATCATTCTGAGGCGTGATCAACTTCCTTCAGTTCCCCCAAAGTTCAGGATTTCCAAAAAGGAATACAAGGAACACCTCAGAGCTAAACGCCTAATCGCTAAAAGAAAGGAAGCTGAAGAAAAAGACAGAGAATACACCATCCAGCTTTCTAAACGATCAATAAAAGACCCCAAGCTGAAAAGAGTTCCCATTGATGTTCAACGTCAGATCTGGGAAAACGCCAAAAAGATAACTGAAGAAAAGAGAACTGTGTCTCAGTCAACTTTAGCCTGGTGCAAAGAAAAGGTCAACTACAGACTCTCTCCTGCCAAAATCAAAAAGGTATTCATCTCTTGAAGAACAACCCTTGTTTCAATCGTTGAAGTCGAGATATTCAGAGAAGATAAGAAGTACGAAAAATTCTATGCTGAAGCCATAACGAAGTACGGTCTCTCTGAATGGTTGGAGATCAGGTTAGCCATCCAGAAGTCCAAGTCAAAGTACAAGGAACATGTTGAAAAGCTGATCAACAAACAAATCGACTTAGTCTACTCCTGTGTGGATATTCCTCCTCCTCCTCCTCTCGAAAGTCAGAAAAGAAATGCCTCATCGAAGAAGAAGAAGAAGAAATCTATATCTTCAATTGATGGCCCTGTCATACGAAATAAAACAGGTAATGGTTTTTCACGTGCTGAAGTCCTTGGTCCTGATACTGATCTTTCCATGCTTGACACATCTCTTCCTCCTGGTGAGACTTTCATCCCTGGCAAAGTCATAAGCGAACCCTACGGGATATTTTTCCATGACTACGATGGTGGAAAGCATTTTCAACGCATCTCTGAACTTCACATCACTCCCATCGAACAGCTGAGAGATCTCATCTACTGGTGTGACTTCAGGAATGACCCTCAGACACGACATCTGAAACCCTTGATTTTTGAAGAAGCGCTGATCAAAAGAAAACAAGGTGTAACCGTTCCTGACTGGATGATTCCCACCACATCAATGACCCTTGATGAACTTCTCATTAAGGAAGAACCCTTTACAAGCTGATATGGTCGCCTTTTTCTCTATTGTATCAGTTATTCTTCTGTACTTGTAATTTATTTCGCTCGTACTTGTAATCTTTCCATTTCTCTTTGTAACCTGATTCAAAGTTTTAAAGAAAGATTTCAGCGAATGTACTTTACACCTTCAGTACTGAAAAGATCCCAGAAAACAGTAAAAGGGACAAATATTTTATGAGTTCTTTTTATCCTTATGTTTTCATTTTATAGCAATTTTCTTTGTTGCTATGTCATAATCAAATAGGGGGAGATTGTTGATCCAAACCCTCAGTGATTTGATAATGACCCTCTCTTATACTTAGTGAAAATTGTAAGTAAACAATATGTATCAGAGTTTCGCTATCGCTGATAAGTACTAAGATCTTACAGTACCGCTGATAGGAACTCTCGCTCTTTAAATTAAACATTCAGCGAACACTGCTCACCAATAATGCTCTGAGTCTGTTCAGTCATTATGATGATCGCTGATAAGTTAGTTGTTTTCTTATGATCCCTGAAGAAAAGTTTCACGTCAATAAAGGTTCTACGCTGAAGTCGAAGATCAAGCTCAAGAACCAGCGACAAGTCTCCTAATGAACTGATGCGGATCAGCGAAGACTCAGATTTGTCCACTCAACGTGAAGTATCAAGTACAAGACTTCAGCTATCGCTGAACTTTATCATTCGCTTAATAGAAAATGATAATCGCTGAATCAACGAAAGCTGATCATGAAGTCCTCCGTACAAAGTACTTTTGTCTTAACCCCCCTTGTACGACTCCGTACGAAATGTCAGAAAAGAACCTCTGACTGTCTGAAATCGTACAACCACTCTGATACTACACTGTTCATCCATGCGGCTACTAAGGTTGTCAACAAAGGTCAATGACATGCAACCAACCAGCTGATGACACGTGTAAAGTGTATACTGACTTGCATTAAATGCATGCAGTATATAAAGAGATGAACCCACTTCTTTTGAAGTAACTTGCTAACTCTGGACAAGCTCAATCTCTTATCTCAATATAGGTTATTATTAGTAATTTCCTTATCTCTCTTAGTGCATGAAACCTTAGTGTTCCAACTTGTTTAGATTTAGGTTTATCCTTAATCTTGTTTCCGCAACAAGCTGTAAATTGTTAATGATTTATCAATAAACAATTTAGAAAAGTAAAATATGTGTGTTTGTATTCAACCCCCCCCCCCCCTTCTACAAACTTGTATAGGCCTTCGGGACCAACATCAATATACGAGCAGCTTATTATATTTGATCTTGTTATCATTTTACTGTTCTATATTTGATACTCACTGTTACATTATCGTATTACACAATCACTCACATTTTAATGGCTTTATATATAATGCTTCCGCTGTCTATTTCTTACCATTTATGTGATACAACGTGAATCTGGGAACCTACAGTTGGTATCAGAGCTTCCTTGATTTGCTTAAATCAAACGATCTAATCTACCAAGTTTGATTCATAGTTGTTGATTGTGTGTCTTAAAGCTTCATAGAATACTCTGTTTTTACTGTTCAAGTTTAAAACAAGTTTTCAGAGTTCATTTAACTTTGTTTAAGGTTTTCTAGCAAGTTTAAAGATCTTCTCTACTCAAAGTTACTGTTCCATCGGTTACTGTTCATTCACTTTCAGTTTAAACTCTTTTGAAACCATATTACTCTGTTTTTCTTCAAAATGGCTAATAACAATATTAATGCCATCTACACTGCTAGTTCTCTGACCAAACCTCCTACTCTTCTGAGAGATGAATATCCTCAGTGGAAGATTAGGATGGTTAACTTCCTTGGTGGAATGGACAGAGATTTAATGCAATCTGTCAAAGATGGACCATTTCAACCCATGGTTTTGGTTCCTCATGTACCCGCAACACAAACAACTGCTGAGATTCCTGCTCAATTCGAAGTTAAAACCACTGGTTTTACAGATGAAGAGACGCTAAAAATGGAAAATGACCTTAAAGCAATTAGACTTCTGATTATGGCCATTCCCAACGATATATTTCAAGAACTATATTCATGTGTTACTGCTAAAGAAATCTGGGATCAGCTTCTTAATCAAATTGAGGGTGGTATCAAAACCCAAAAGAACAGAAGGACCCAATGTATTAACGAATACAATGATTACAAGGCACTTACAACAGACCTACAACAGATTCAACGTTTTAATAAACATGTGTAAAAAGTGTGGGGTTGTTAGGTCGAAAGAAGATAACAATGTTCTGTTCTTAAAAAGTTTGAATGATGAATGGTTAAATCTGTCCATGTTTTTACAAGCTAACCAAGATTTGGATGCATGGTCTCTTACTGATGTGTATGGCACTCTTTCTGCACAAGAAAATGATGTTGTCAAACAAAAAGGCAAATCCACCATTGCAGGTCCAATAGCTTTGATATTTGATTCAAAGAAACCCACTGAAGGAAAGTCCAACAGAGAGAGCTCTAACAGAGAGAAAAAGAAAGAGAATGTTGTGAAAAAGAAGGGAAAGAAGAGTCTGGTCGCTGAAAGTGATGCTGAAGAAAGTTCATCAGAGGATGATGATATCAATGCCTTTGCTCAATCTCTTGCGTTAATAACTCAAAAATTTAACAAGAGATTTGGCAACAAGGTATTTGATAGAAAAGGAAGGTACGAGAGAGAAGAGAAAGATGAGAAAAGAGGTTACGCTGCACCTACCCACCAGAACAGAGCTCCACAAGAACAAAGACCACAACCACAACAGCAGTATAATGCTCCAACACCTCAGAAAACCGATGTTGCCCAACCCATCAACCAGAATGATGGACGTTGTTTTAGATGTGGCAAACCCGGCCATTTCTCTGCTAATTGTAGAGGTAAACTGGTAAAAGACCAGGATTAGTACAAGAACAAATACAAGTACAATTACAGAGAAAGAAGCTATGTTGCTGAGATGGAGAATTGGATCTCTGATTCGTCCTCTGATGACGAACCAGAGCAGGCCAATTTATGCGGAGTTGCTGTGGATGATGAAAGTCTAGAGGTAGCAGATTGGATAACTGGAGAGATACCAGAGAAAACAATAGAGGAAGATATGTCTCAGAATGCATACGCTCTTGCTATAACAGAGCCAAATGAAAGAGCGCTGGCGACCACCAGACCCAGTGCCAAGGTATGTTCTACTTCTGAATCAAAATCTGACTATGAGTTAGAAATGCATGTTTCTTTGTTAACAGAAAAATTTCAACTTTTAAAACAAAAACTTTCATAGGAAAAGGAATTGAGAAAGCTAGCTCAGAAGGATCTGTCTTTCTACAAGAAAGAGAAAACTCTCTTGGAACAGGAAAGGGAAGAAATCTTTAAAGAAAAATCTGAGCTAGAAGTCTTAACTAAACAGAAGGAAAACACCTTTTCTGAAAAAGTTAAAGCGTTTGAGGAAGTTTTGAAACAAAAGACTGAAGAGGTTAAGAAATCAGAAACCGAAAGACTTAACTCTGTTGCTTTAAAAGATTACTTTCAAAGAGAAAGGGAGGTTTTGCATCAATCCCTGCAATGAAAAGAGATTCAAATAAAAAAGTACCAGGATGCACAAGATGTGCACATCAAGATAAACTGTCAAAAGGATACACAAGGTCTTGGTTTCAGTGACCTTGCTCCCTATAATGGAAGGAAGAAGACATCTCTGTCCTCTGTCTTCTGTGTTGGGAAAATCCAGGAGGATCTGATCTCTGGTACTGCAGTTTTCAAAAGAATCAAAACCTCAGATGTATCAAGGACCAGAAGGCTTAATTTCAGGAATGTTAGCTATGACTCCATGGATCAAGAAAAGGTTACAAAACCATCTTCAAAGTTTATTCTTGATCAAGGAAGAGCTAGAATCATACTTCCTATTTCTGTTAAAAGTTTGGATACAAAAGAGATCTTTAATTTCAACTCTTTCAAAGGACAGAAGTCTGTTACTTCTGTGGATGAATCCTCTTATGTTAAACCACAGAGCGAGCTCAACCCTGAAGCCCCAATCTTCTCTCCTACTTCTGAAACTATTAGAACATCTTTTGAGGAGGATTTGAAAAGAGTTCTGAAGGAAAATGCTGTTTCTGATTCATTAAAACCCAAGCTGAGAAAGTTCAAGTCTGCCAAAGCTAATATCTCAGTGATACCCCAAGAGTCTAACACCTCCACCAGAGCCACCAGAGACTTTCTGTGCTCTGACAGTGACTCTGATTCTGAGGTGGATGAGCAAATTTTCTATGCTCAAGAGACTGTTTTACACAAACCAAAGCAAGTAACTGCTGAATCTGAACCTTTGAAAAATGTATATTTCTTTAAGAAACAATCCAGATTCATACCAGTTCCCAATTTTCAAAACAAGGGTATCAAAGTTCTTTCTTCTAATAAGATAGAAGACAAGAGAAGAGAGGAAGCTAAAAGTGTTTCTGTGAATCAAACATCAGTTCCCTTTGTTTATAAACCAATCAGATTTAAACCAATCAGATTTACACCAGAGCAGAAGGGAAAATGGAAAGTCATTGACCAACCTATTCCTGCCTCTGCTGTAAATTAAAGGAAAAACTCCTTTTGGTCAAAAGAAACAGTTCCAAGAAACAACAACTTCAGAAAACCAAACCAGGACAGAATGTATGGTCCTAATGTTTTTCAACCAAAAGCACCTTTCAAACAACAATTTTTGAATAAAAACAACAATGTGCATCAATTATCTTCATGTTCTATCAATTGCAACTGCATTCAACTGTTGTTAAAACTGCAAAATCATATGAATGGTCCCCACTGTGTTCTGAATCAGTCAGCTCAAAGGAAAAATCCTAAGACTGTCCAGAATACACAGAGAAAATCCTCTAGCACACCATCACAGAATGGAAAGCCATAAGGTACGTCAAACATCCCTAAGCCTAACAAGAAAGGACCCAATATGAAATGGGTACCTAAAAAGAACTAATCTGTCTTGAAGAAGCCTCATATGCAGATCTGGTACCTAGATTCAGGATGTTCCAGGCACATGACAGGCAACAAGGAGTTGCTGACTTCATTCAAGAAAAAAATGGGAAGTGCAGTGACCTTTGGAGGAGATAATCGCGGACAGATTAAAGGCTATGGTACTTTAAATAACGGTGGTGTTTCAGTTTCTGAAGTTGCTTATGTTGAAGGATTAAACCATAATCTGCTCAGTATAAGTCAACTTTGTGATCATGGGTTCGTTGTCAATTTTAGAAAGAAGTATTGTTCTTTGTTGCTTTCCGAGTCTGGTCAAGAACTTTTAAGAGCCGAAAGAAAAGGCAATATGTACAAAATGAATTTTAATCCAAACCAAAACTCTACAACAGAAAAACTCTGTTTAGTGTCTTTGAAAAAGGAAGATGCCTGGCTCTGGCATAAAAGATTTGCCCATCTAAATTTCCAAAATCTTGACAAACTCGTGAAGTTGAACTTAGTGAAAGGTCTGCCTTCACTTAAATTTGACAAAGACCATCTCTGTTCTGCGTGTGAAATGGGCAAAATGAAAAGATCTTCACACAGAACAAAGAGTGATCACAGTTGCCCCAGACCTTTGCATATGCGTCATGTGGATCTCTGTGGTCCAATATATGTGCAAAGTCTATCGGGTAAGAAGTATATTCTTGTGCTAATAGATGAATTTTCTAGATATACATGGATTGAGTTCATCAGAGTAAAATTTGATGTCCCAGAAATATTGATACGTTTGTTAAAGAGGATACAGGTTCTGTTAGGTCTCAAAATCCAAAAGTTGGGAAGTGATAATGGGACAGAGTTTAAGAACGCCAGAATTGATGCCTACCTATCAGAGGAAGGAATCTCCCAGAACTTCTCAGCTGCCAGAACTCCACAACAGAATGGTGTGGTGGAGAGAAAGAACAGAACTCTGGTAGAAGCCGCCAGAACCATGTTGGCAGGTTCTATCCTTCCAATCATCTTCTGGGCAGAGGCAGTCTCAACATCCTGTTTTACCCAAAACAGAGCTGTAATAGAGAAAAGATTTAAGAAGACTCCTTATGAACTCATCAACAATCGAAGGCCAAATGTGAAATATTTTCATGTTTTCGGCTGTAAGTGTTATATCTTGATTGACAGAGAACAACTGGGCAAGTTCGACAAAAAGGTTGATGAAGGAATCTTTATTGGTTATTCCTTAACCTCTAAAGCCTACAGAGTCTACAACACCAGAACCAGAGTCATTCAAGAAAGCATAAATGTGTCTTTTGATGAAAATACATCAAGTTCCTCTGATCGAAAAACACCAGAGGAGACACAAAAGGAACAGAAACCAAGTTCTTCAAAGTCAAGGGAAGAAGATATAAACTTAGTATTCAACGATTTCTTCGATGATGATGATTCCTCTGATAACATCACCAGAGGCAATCAGGCTCAAAACTCAACATAACAGAATCTGACAGGTACAACTCTTACAGGTCCCTCCAATTCTTCACCATCTACTTCTCTGTCTACAGGTGTTATTCAGAGAAATGAGGAACCACAACCAGATGTAAGGGAACCTGAGCAAGAGCCATCATCACCCATGTTGACAAATATTGGGAGAGATTCCCTGTTTGAAAGTTCACCTTCTCAGAGCCCTGTTGGGACATCACAGAGCAATGAGGACACTCTCCAAAGTTGTGTGCCACAGAGCCCTGGTCCTAATCCACAGAGCTCCCATGCTGAAGTTCGTCTTTTCCCATCAGAAGCACAGACTCCACCTGCTGTCCATGCTCCAATGACAAGATGGACAAAGGATCATCCTCATCATCTAATCATTGGTGATGCTGAAGATGGTGTGAAGACAAGATAGGCCACAATCAATGAAGCTTTCTTTGTCAATTTTCTAAACATGATTGAGCCGAAGAAGATCTCTGAAGCCCTGGAAGACCCAAACTGGATTGAAGCTATGCAAGAGGAGCTTCTGGAATTGGAAAGAAATAAAGTTTGGTCCTTGGTTCCACTTCCTAAAGACAAAGCTTTTGGAAGAATAGTTTTCCACAATTGTTAGAGCACAAACTGCAGTATTCCATAGCACTACCACTGTACGATCTTGTTCCCTGTGAGATTTCCGAATACACATACTTGAACGTGTTCTTGGTGTTATTCATATTATCAATATACGAGCAGCTTATTATATTTGATCTTGTTATCATTTTAGTGTTCTATATCTGATACTCAATGTTACATTATCGTATTACACAATCACTCACATTTTAATGACTTTATATATAATGCTTCCGCTGTCTATTTCTTATCATTTATGTGATACAATGTGAACCTGGGAACCTATAGAGTACATACGCGAACACCGGACTCCAAAATCGAGTCCTGTGAACCCCCCCCCCCCCCCCCCCCCCCCGCGCATCTAGGAACCCCCATAGGTGCAAAGGTAGTAGATAGGATGAGCGCAGAAGAATGGGAAAGAGTTTTAGACAAGCATTGGCAGAAACAAGAACGAATCAGGCTACAGAGAAACACTGTTTGAACCTCTGCTCCTCCACGTGTAACCACAGAGCCACCCTCCAAACCTAAGAAGGCTTCCAAATCCAAGAAAGCAACAGAAGGCACCTCTGCCAACGCAGAACAACCCCAACAACCACCAAAAGAAGTAACTGTGGTTGAATCCTCTGCACCCCCTCCTCCAAAAGAAAAGAAAAAGAAAAGAAAAGCCAAAACTTCTGAGGAGGGAACCCTAAAGCCCATAAGGAAAGAAAACTAAGAAACCCAGATCCCCTCTGCAGAGCATCGCAGAGGAAGCATAAATAGCAGGAAACATTACAGACCAACCTCTGCAATCCCCCACTCCTATCCAGTACATAAAGCCAAATGACTTTGCTGCGTTTCTTGAGCAAACAGAGATGGCCAACACTTTGGACACCTCTGGGTGGACCGCAGAAGCCATTCCAGAGTGGACCACCACAAACCCATACGTGACTGTGGCTGATGTTGACTCTGATCTGGAGGACAATGACAGAACCGCTAAGGGTAATCAAGCAGACACCCCAGAAGGCCGAATGAACTCTGACATGTTTGCCTCACCCCTAGCTATGATTCACAGTTGCAGGACACAAAAGAGATGATGGAAGCAGAAGACACTTGGGTAGACATAGAATCTAAGTTAGAAACCTCTGTATTAGGATGCCTGATAGAGGAAGAGAGCCGAAAAGATGCCGTAGAAAGTAGAGACACACAACCATCACCCCCTCCCAGTGCACCCCACACATCTAGCTCTGTCAGTCTAGTGGCAAATAGAGCTATTGAAAAAGAGCAGCACGGCTCGATCCCATCCCCATCAAACCGGACAGAGGAACCTTTTTCCTCCTCTGCACCATTCACCGTCGGGGAAACTATACAGAGGGAGTCCTCTCAAAAGGACTCTCCTCTTATTCGTGATCCTTTTCCCCTGATCACACCAGAAATCCCAGCAGAGGAATTTGTTTCCTCTGCCACATGCACAAATCTAGGACTCCAAGGCTCTTCAGAGGAGCTTAGAAAGCACAACGACGAAGGGACTCTATACAAGTCCCCTAGTCAACTCAAGGATACTTCTGTCCCCACCTCTAGAGTGGATCAGAACAAGGTCCTTGACAGAACATCTGTAGAGTTTGAGGCCTTAAAAACCTCTGCTCGAGGATCAGAAGGAAGTCCTTCCGTTGTCAACATAAAAACAGGAACGAAAGAAGGCGTCCAAGGAACACGGACTCACTTTGGGGTAGAATGTGTTCCCCCAGGGGTTACACCTGGTTCACAAGTCACAAAGGATGAGTTCCAAACCTTTGTCACCACTGTGACCACCTCATTGGAAGAGTTGCAAAGCTCTATCAAGACACTTGCAGAAACTACACAGAGGGCAATACATGAACTAACCACCAAAGTTAAGAATCTGTCAATAGAGGTGAAAACTGTCAGCGCTTCAATGAAAACCTCAGCTACTGCTTCAGCAACCACAATTCCATCTACAATAGAAACCGCAGTAGTCGATCTAACGAAGCAGCTAAATAAGGCACAGAAGGTGGCCAAGAAAGTCCCTACCCAAGCCTCTGCAACCCAGGGAATTACTGCAGAAGATCTTCAAAAAGCTCTGGCCCAGGTTCAAGAGCACACCATCTACCAATCCAAAGCCCTGAAGCCTACCGACTACATTACCAGAGCTCAATTGATAGAACTAGGTCAGGGTGTTCTGAATGAGATGACAGAATTCATGAAAGCCTTCACCTAAGCCAACGCCAGCTATGTAAAGGAATTTCAAAACAGTGTAAGGAAATTGCGTTTCAATTCTGAGGCAGAAGTTGCTTATCTATTGGGAATTTGCGATGACCTCTACGCAAAGATGATAGCTGTAGGGGCCAGTATGCCAAAGAAAGCAAAAGGAAGTACAGACAGAAGGGGACAGGATGACTCTGATGATGATTCCGATGAGCCATCAGGTCATCTTGAGGGGAGAACATAGCCAGAAGAGCTAACAGAGGACTACAAGCACCACCACTTGTCATTAAACCCATAACCCAAGTATCACCCAACCAAGAAAACCAACTATCCACAGAAGATCAAAACCAGAAGAAGACCACAGAGGAAATACCCACCTCTGGGGAAACAAATCACCAAACTGAAGACCTGCCATCACCTAAACCGAAGACAACAGTGCAAATCCAGATTATGTCCTCTTCAAATTCTGAAGAAGACCTTCCCTCTTCAACACCAAAACCAATAACAGAGGAAAGCAAACTGCCATCTCCTACAACAATAACAGAAGAACAACCCACACCCACAACAATAGAAGAGCAACCCAAATCAAAACCCCGAACAAAAACCTTAGCTCAAAAACAACGAAAATATTTAAGTAAACCCGCAGAAGACCCATCAACCCTATCCCCAACCAAAACCGAAACCCCATCACCAACAAAACCAACATCAGAGGCACCCTCAACAAAAACCTCAGAAGCTCAACTGACAAAACCAACAGAGGCATCTCAATCCAAACCAACAGAGGAATCTCAGCCTACAGAGAAGGACAAGGGAAAGTCTATACTTATAGAGGAACCGAAGCCCAAGAAACCAAAGCATCAACATTCTGAGAAACTAATGAAAAGTGCATTCGATGCCTTTGTTACTCCCAAGCCAGAAGAAGAAGAATGGGCCTACGGATTTCCTCTATTAGCAAAACCTGTTCTATATCCCAAGGCAAAGCCAACAGAAGACATAGTGGCTAAATTGATCAGTGACATGGAATATCTACGCAAACCCATGCCTCCACCCTTTGTGCCTCAACGCCAAATGGAAGAGGTGGTATACAAGTACCTCTATAGCAGAGCCGTCAATGATCCTCTACCACCTCCTATTATGAAACGTGACATGCTTCAGCAGATAAGAGAAGACTTCTTCAGAGATAAAGCCAAACCTGTCGATCAAGTCTTCTCAAACTCAAATATCACAAAAGTCGTCTACTGCAAGCTCTCACATACCAAAGGCGAAAACTTCCACTACAACCTCTACCATGTCAAAAGGGCAGACATATCTGAGAACAAATTCTCAGATGTAGATCTAAGAAACCTTAGCCCTTATGACTTACTTGAACTTCTAAGCTGGGCCAGGAAAAACTTCTGTGAAAGGCTAGAGATCCAGAAGGCATACGATGAAATCAAAAGGGCCATGAGGGAAAGGCTTCTGCTCTATAGGATGACAGACTTCCAAGTGGCACTTGATCTTGGAGTAAAGAGAATCAGTCTCCTGCTTCCAGAAGACCACTGCCCCTCCTCTGCTGACATCCAACCGAATACCATCATCAACAACCCAAAGGTTGGGTATGTCTCCATGATCCTGAAGGAAAATTAAAGCTATTCTTGGAGGTAGATTGCCAGAAGTATGCAACGAAGACACTTCTTGAGTTCAGGTCCAATCTTTTCGAACACAGAGGATCTGAGTTCATGGACCTAAACTTCGCAAATAGACTAACTGAGGTCATTGATTCGGTCATCAGCTTCAGATACCTCGGCATCTCCGTGTTCCGTGAACTCCGGGATAGAGGACTCACCAGGCCGATCAACGACTTCCCAAATGCGAGAATCTGACCTCTGCAACTATCCTACTTTTGTTTAACTTTTCATGTTCAGTACTTTAAATCATCTGTAAATGCCTCTGGCATAATAGTAAATGAAAAGCTAATTTTTTTTGTAGGTCAAATGTTTCACCTCTTGTTCTTCTTAGCCTTAGAAAACATGAAACTTTCAATTCTTTATTTTTCAATACTTAGGGGGAGATTGTTAGCTCCAACTTCTGTTTCAAGAAGTATTGAAAAATAGGCTAGGGAAAGATCACCGACAGAGCCTCTGCCGGACACCAAGAGCACAGAACCAAGAGCAACCTTCACTTGGATCGTTTACCAGAAGACTCTCAGAGGACAAGGTCACAGATCCTCTGTCACCCTTGACAGAGCCTCTGTGGTATGAAGACATAAGCTTAAAGAATACTTTAAGTCCAAGACAAAGACAAGTGTACCACTCACGTGCCTCTGCTGTATGAAGATCCTGAAGATCAATAGTACAAGGCATGCCTTGCCACTTTCCACGTGTCATCTTCTGAGGGGTCACAACTTTTGCAGATGGCGGCGCATTAACTCGACGTGTACCAGATTCAGTCCCACGATGTTATCTTTTCTACCTTTATACTTCTTGTCTACTCTTTGTCCCCTATAAAGAAGTATAAATAGAAGGCCTCTACCAGACCTTTCTGGTAACTCTTGCACTACACATACACACACACACACACACACTAGATTATAGCTTATTTTCTTATATCACACACTTACGGTGTTCTTGGTGTTTATGAAGAGTCAAATAGAAATGAATTGTTGGGCTACACTCTTGTTATTTACAGCTTCATTTCTATGTTTCTGTGTGTGTAATCTACCATCGATATCAACACAAACTACTGATAACGCCACTTTTTGGCGTTATTTTCGGTTCTCAAACCAATGATATTGGCTTGTATTTAATCAAAGAAGCGGAATTTTATGGTTTATCGAGTGAAATGTGCAGGTTATATAAAAGGCAGTAATCATCGAGAAAAGAAGCTGAAAAGAGCCCAAAAAGAGCCAAAACGAAGCCCAACGGAAGCCCAAGACCCGCACCCGAACCAGGACCCGAAGCTGACCTAGACACATTCAGAAACACGCGTGACTTGCGCCGCGACTTGCAAGTCGCGGCACAAGTCGCCTAACCCTCTGTTCCAGTCTTTAACTTTGGCATTTTTCCGGATTTTAGGTCATTCTTCGCATATCTCGCACACGACGAACGGGAGCAGCTTAGGGGCGATTTCTGGAGCTTTTCCAGAGCTTTTGGAGCCACGATAGAGGATCAATCGAGGACACGTCCACCATGGAAAGTAGATTCGAGCATGAGAGAAGGGAGTCCACCATTACACTCGTCACATTCATTATCATTATGTTTGCACACGTTTTTCCATCTTCTTTCTTTATGTTTGAATCCACCGCCAACATGAACTAATTTCTAGATGTTGGGGGTTGGAATGAATTTGATTTAAGCATATGAACATGTAACTTGAGACTTTTATCAGTTTTTCCTATTTTAATGAAGCATGTGATTTGGATTTTAACGCTTTTGTGAATTTGGCCAATTTACAATTGATTTGTTGTGAACATCTAAGTCCGAGAGAATTAATTGTTAATCTAGAACTAGAAATTGCATGCCTATGGTTAGAAATTTGGATAGAGATATCAAATTAAACCTTAGTCTCATTAAATCTTGTTTCTAATGTGTTTTGAGTTCCATGAGTTGAGATCGAGAGATAAAACTTGTGTTTCCAAAATAAAACCTGTTGTTGCTTGAGAAACAACAACGGTGATTTTAAGATTGGGTATTCATTAAGGGGAATAACTGGTAACTGTTTCGAGTCAAGTGTTTGTATGTGAAAGTCTTAGGATTTCCAACCCTCAACTGTTTTCTCTATCAAAAGTTTCTTAAGTTGTATATTGTTTTATGTTTGATTTATTTTGCTTACAATTAATTAAGTCATACCAACCACTCAAAGTTGCGACGTTCAGTTAATAGATCTTATAGTAATTGTGATACTTAGTTCCTAGTTCCCTGTGTTCGATACTCGTACTTTCTAGTACTATTACTTGATTTCGACCCGTACACTTGCGGTAAGATTTAGGGGGACTGTGAACCCGCCTATCAAGTTTTTGGCGCCGTTGCCGGGGAACTAGTTGCAACTGATAGCACTACCAGCTATAAGCGCTATTACATTGAACATTTTTTTATTTACTTTGTTCCATCACCTTCAATTTCTGGAGTGCTAACTTCGCCTACTTTCTTTTCAGGTACTAATTGGTTTATGCCAAGGAAGACCCGAGGGAAGGAAATTGAACCACTTGATCCAGAGATTGAATGAACCGCACGCCAGATACGTAAAGCATCCAAAGCCCAAAGGCAATTAAAGATGGGCGACGAGAGACTTAGTAACAACCCACATTCGCCTCCTCCGGCGAGAGTTCCGATGTAGTCGTTTGCCGACCCAAACGTGGCAGCCGCACGCATAGGCATCCAACCGCCCACTACTAGGGCGAACTACTTCGAAATTAAACCAAGTACCATTGTCATGGTACAGCAAAACCAGTTCGGAGGGGCCCCGACAGAAGATCCTCATGCACATCTTCGTGTATTTGAGAGAATATGCAACACGTTCAAAATCAATGGGGTGAACGAGGATGCCATCAAGCTAAGACTGTTCAGCTTCTCACTCAAGGGTAGAGCTGAAATTTGGATAGAGAGCCTACCAGCGGATCAGATCACCACATGGGCAGACTTGAAGGCCGCATTCCTCCAGAAATTCTTCCCACCGGGGAGAACTGCTTAACTAATGGCCGACATTACTCACTTCGCGCAATGGGACCAAGAGACCCTATACGAGGCATGGGAGAGATACAAGGATATGTTGAAAAAGTGTCCTCACCACGGGTTACACGGCTGGGTAATTATACAAACTTTCTTTGGAGGCCTTCACCCGCAGTTCAAGAATGATATCACTGCTGCAGCGGGTGGAGCCCTAATGGAGAAGACATATGAAGAAGCAGTCGCCTTGATCGAGAACTTAGCCGAACATAGTTTTTCTACTCCAAGATCAGCTGTTAGAAGAGTTGCGAGTGTTCAAGAATCGGATGAGCTGAAAGAAATAAAAGCTCAACTAGCTGCGATCACGAACCATTTGAAAGGTGGTAATCCGGAAGAACCCGAGCAAGTTCAGTTTTTACAGAACTGGAACAACCAGCCGAGGAACGATCCTTTCTCGAACACGTATAATGAAGGGTGGAAGAAACACTCTAACTTTTCATGGAGTCAACCTAGTCAACAACCACAAGGTAATTCTTCTAACTTTTCTAATTCTTCCAATGCTAACAATGTTTACCGTCCTCCAGGTTTTAACCAAAGGAAATACGACGAGGGACCATCCATGGATAAGAAGTCGGGGCTGGAAGATATGATGATGAAGTTCATGACAAAGATGGATAGTACTGTTGGCGAATTGGCAAACACGGTGAGCACGGTAAAAGTAGCTACTGGCCAGAATACGGCATCGATTAGGATTCTCGAGAGGCAAGTGGGACAAATTTCTCAAGTCCTACAAAACCGAGTTCCCGGGACATTCCCGAGCCAAACTGAGAGAAAGCCAAGAGAAGAGTGTAATGCCATTTATCTGAGAAATGGCAAGGAGTTGATCAAGAAGCCGAATGTTGAGTTGAGAGACGGTATTGCTAATGATATGGCTGATCGGGAAGAACCGAAGGAAAAAGAGGTGACACCTCCACCAAAGCCGGTAATCAAACCGTTTGGGCCACCACTACCATTACCTAATCGAGTGAAGGCACAAAAAGATGAGGAACAATTCAAGAAATTCCTCGACATCTTCAAGAAGCTTCACATCAACATCCCATTCACAGAATCACTCGCTCAAATGCCGACATACCTCAAGTTCATGAAGGATATCCTATCCAAGAAGAAGGCAATCGAGCACCAGTCTACCATTACACTTATTGAAGAGTGTAGCGTGATCATTCAGAACAAGCTTCCCCCGAAGCTTAAGGATCCAGGGAGTTTTAATATACCCATTCATACAGGAAATCTTAGTTTCTATAAAGTATTATGTGATCTAGGGGCAAGTATTAACTTAATGCCTCTTTCTATTTTCAGGAAACTGGGATTGGGAGAAGTGAAGCTGACATACATGACCCTCCAACTCGCTGACAGATCAATCATCTATCCTTATGGAGTGGTAGAGGATGTACTCATCAAAGTAGACAAGTTCTACTTTCCGGTAGACTTCGTTGTTATCGACATAGGTGAAGATGAAAAAGTCTCGCTGATATTGGGAAGATCATTTCTGGCCACGAGTCGAGTGCTGATCGACATGGAAGAAGGCGAAATTGTTGGTCCCGAAGGGCTATACAAGTTTGTAGAAGGGGGGGTTGAATACAAACACACATTTTTACTTTTCTAAATTGTTTATTGATAAATCATTAACAATTTATAGCTTGTTGCGGAACAAGATAAGGAATAAATCCTAATCTAAACAAGTTGGAACACTAAGTTTTCTTGCACTAAGAAAGAGAAGGAATTTACTAATAATAACCTATCTCAAGATAAGAAGATGACTTGACCAGAGTTAGCAAGTGCTTCAAGAATGAAGCTGGAGTCCTTCTTATATACTGCATGCATTTAATGCATGGAAGTTTATACTTTACACGTGGCAGCAGCTCATTGGTTGTTGGGTCTGACTTTAGTAGACAACCTTAGTAGCCGCATGTTTGAACAGTGTAGTATCAGAGTGGTTGTACGATTTCAGACAATAGGTAGGTTCTTTTCTGACATATCGTATGGAGTCGTGCAAGGGTGGTTAAGACAAAAGTACTTTGTACGGAGGACTTCATGATCAGCTTACGTTGATTCAGCGCTTTATCATTCTATATCAGTGAATGACAAAGTTCAGCGATAGCTGAAGTCTTGTACTTGATACTTCACGTTGAGTAGACAAATCTGAGTCTTCGCTGATCCGCATCAGTTCATTAGGAGACTTGTCGCTGGTTCTTGAGCTTGATCTTTGACTTCAACGTAGAACCTATGTTGACGTGAAACTTGTCTTCAGGGATCATAAGTAAACAACTAACTTATCAGCGATCACCATAAGGACTGAACAGGCTCAGAGCATTATGGTGAACAGTTATGCTGAACAATGTATGAGATCATCAGCGATCATCAACAAGACTGAACAGGCTCAGAGCTTGCTGAATGAACAGGGTTCGCTGAATGTCTAATCTAAAGAGCGAGAATTCCTATCAGCGGTACTGAAAACAGTCTTAGTACTTATCAGCGATAGTGAAACTCTTATACATTGTTTACTTACAATTTTCACTAAGTAGAATGGAGAGGGTCATTATCAAATCACTGAGGGTTTGGATCAACAATCTCCCCCTATTTGATTATGACATAGCAACAGAGAAAATTGCTATTTAATGAAAACATAAGGATAAAAAGAACTCATAAAATATTTGTCCCTTTTACTGTTTTCTGGGATCTTTTCTGTACTTATGGAGTAAAGTACTTTTGCTAAAATCTTTCTTTAAACTTCGTATCAAATTACAAAGGGAAGTGGGAAGATTATAAGTACAAGCGAAATAAATTACAAGTACAAAAGATTAACTGATAAAATAGAAGAATAAGGCGATCCTATCAGCTTATATAGGTTCTTCCTTAATGAGAAGTTCATCAAGGGTCTTTGATGTGGGAATCATCCAGTCAGGAACCGTTACTCCTTGATTCTTTTTGTTCAGAGCTTCTTCAAAAATCAAGGGTTAAAGATGCCGTGCCTGAATGTCGCGTTTGAATTCACACCAGTAGATGAGATCTTTCAGCTGTTCGATGAGAGTGATGGGAAGCTTAGAGATACATTGAAAATGTTGTTGTCCACCATAGTCAATAAAGAATATCCCATAGGGTTGGCTTATGACTTTTCCGGGGATAAAAGTCTCACCAGGAGGAAGAGATGTGTCAAGTGCGGAAAGGTCAGGTTTTGGACCAAGAACTTCAGCACGAGAAAAACCAATACCTGTTTCGTTCCGTATAGGAGGACCTGAGTCTGAAGGTTTATACTTTTTCTCTGCAGAGGCCCTTCTTTTCTGATTTGCGAGAGGAGGGGGAGGAGAAATATCCACACAAGAAGAGACTAAGTCGATCTGTTGATTTATCAGCTTTTCGACTTGATCCTTGTACTTAGATTGAGACTTCTGGATGGCTAATCTAATCTACAACCATTCAGAGAGACCGTACTTCGTGATGGCTTCAGCATAGAATTTTTCGTACTGTCCGTTCTCTCTGAATATCTCGATTTCAGCGATTGAAACTTTGAGGGTTCATTTTCCAGTGATATGTACCTTGTTGATTCTGGCAGGTCGATACCTGAAGTGTACCTTTTCTTTGCACCAGTTTAAAGTAGATTGAGACATAGTTCTCTTTTCTTCAACGATCTTCTTGGCGTCTTCCCATAGCTGACGTTGAACTTCGATTGGAGTTCTTTTCAGCGAGGGGTCTTTCACTGATTGTTGAGTAAGCTGGATGGCGAGTTATCTGTCTTTTTCTTCAGCTTCCTTTTTATCAGCGAGTAAACGTTCAGCCCTGAGCTGATCAGCGTATTCTTGCCTTGAGATTTTGAATTTGGGAGTAGCAACTTTAGCACTAGGCAAGACGATTCGCTGAGCCTCAAGCTTCTTAATCATCTCTTCTCTTCTTCTCTGATCCTCTTCACTTGGTTTTTGAGGAACCAAGGAAGGTGTGCTTGTATGAGAGAGCGTCTGTTCTTCAGGTTCATCAGTCTCGGTGATTAAATCCAAGACTTGGATTATTTCTTCAGCAGCAGCTGGTTGTACTTTAGAATCCACAAGCAGGGGAGAGGACTAGCTGAAAAACAGCGATCGTTTAAGTAAGAAGAGTTGGGGAAGAAATAGATAGAAAAAGAATGGGGTTATGTGTATAGAGGTTTTATGGATTGAAGGATTGAGATTGAGAAGGGATAGAGGAGGGATGCAGTGTAAGGAAATAGAAGGTAGTGTACCTGACAAACTGGCTTTGGAATCAAGATCGTCAGATTGTCTTCTTCAGCGAGGCCTTTGTTTTTGCCTTTATCAGTTTTAGACGCTGCAGGCTTTGTCTTGGTTCGCTCCCCTGAAGGTTCGTTTATCAAAATCCCTTTAAGAGCTGTAGTCTTCTGAACAGGCTTAACGATAAAGGAGTCATCATCATCATCATCATCGTCATCATCATCATTCTTTGGAGAAGAAGATGGTTCATCATCAGAGATGTCGACAGCTTCATCATCTTCAGCTTCAGATTCATATTCTTCAGCAGCTTCTTCGAGTTGCTCCCCCTCAGATACAGAGGTAAGCTTCTCAGTTCCCTCAGGGTTTTCATCTCCCTGAGGTCCAGCAATTGTTTCTTCATTTGTCTTATCCCCCTCTTCAGTAAGGGGAAGGTCTTCAGTCTTCTCCCCTTCTATAGATTCATCATGGGGAAGGTCTTCAGAGTTCTTCTCCCCCCCTTCCTCATGATGAGTGGGGGAGGAATGCGATGACTCAGCAGATGGTGGTGGTTCCCTGTCTTCTTGGCCAGGGATTCCGATATAAATTTCAATCGCCCCTAATCTGACTTCCAGGCCAGTTATAGCAGGATTGATCTTGAGAAGTTCAGCTCGATCCGCCGGAGTAAAATGCGACGGTGCAGGGGCAGGGGCGGTCATGTGATTAAGGATCTGTTGTACTATCGTCTTCACTGAACTTACGTCAGTCTTTACTGAACGCACGTCAGTCTTTTCAACGGACACCTCTCCCTGAAGAGTACCAATCGATGTCTTCAGCGTTATGACCTCGCTGGACACGGTTTTAACTCTTGAGGAGAGAGAGTTGTAGTCGGTGTAGATGTCAGCAAGAACTTTGGCAAAATCACCGAGAGTACCATCAACCTTCTCCAAATCAGCTTTGGAGGCATTCTGTTCAACCACTTTTGTCAGCTTCTTGAGATTCTCTCCAGCGTTTGTTACAACTAAAGAGTTGTCTGAGAGAGTAATGGTGAGACCTGTCAGCTTTGTTTCCAGGTTCTTCAGAGACGCGTTGATGTCTCCCAAATTAGGACCTAGAATAGATAAGAACTTATGAACAAAGGAAAGCTCATAAGTTTGGGGTTTAGTTACAGTGTATATGGGTTGGTGTATACCTGCAGGAGGGTTGGTGAAGTCGTCAAAACTTCTGTGTCCTGAAAAAAGTTCCATGTCGTCAGCTAGAGTGCGTGTATGCATGGACATTCCTGCAGGTCCTGCATCCATCATTCCTTGAAAAGTATCAGCTTTAGCTTCTGGAAAAATGACGGGTGCTCCAGTGATCGTGGTGAAAACTGGATTAGAGTCCAATGGAGTAGAGAAAGAAGCGAAGGTTGAGAAGGTTTGATGTGGAGCTGATTCAGTGTTGGATCCACTGAGAATCACTTCTTCAGTCCTTTGAGAGACTAAAGGAGGTTGGGTCGATTCCAAGTTTATAACTTCAGCGTTTTGAGACGCTGAAGCTGGGATGGAAGGGGTGGCTTGTTTAGCTGTGGCAGAGCGTACCACTGAACTTTCTATTAGCTCTTCAAGATGAGCTGAGGTTTCTTCAGCAAGAGATTGTTGGTGGGGTTGCTCCTTGGTTTTCTTGATTCTTTTGGAACCAAGTTGGGTAGTAGATTGTTTCCTTTTTCTAGAAGGAGTGGAGGTTGCAGCTGGGGTATCAGCGGTGGGGATTTCCACTAAATGAGCTGCAGAAGTAGAAGAAGGAGGATTGAGAAGAGTTAAGAGAGAAGAGAGACGTACCTCGTTTGCCATTGGCTTGAAGTCGAGAACCTTAGGGCCAACCTGAGAGAGTTTCAGGTCTCCTACTTTTGGGTAGTTATCCTTCAGGCCGGTTTGGAAGACGGCGCTGAGGAATCTTGGGTATGGAACCCATGATGGTCGGTCTGCAGCAGAGTCTACTCTGAGCACAAAATCATCGTAGATTATCGAGGCCCAGTCAACATGAACATCTTTCAGCAATGCATAGCACATTGCTTGCTGAGGTTGAGCGGCTTGATCAGAGGAGCCGGTCTTTGCAGTCATGCAGCTTATGAAGTGTGCGAAGATAAAGTTCATCTCACTGGGCATTTTGGATTTCTTGATGAAGGTCAGCTTCTTCTCAGGCTTCTTGTCCCTCCCTGTTTCCCATACATAACCCATTGCATCAAAGAATGCAGTGATGGCTTCCCTATCAGCATGTTTCTTGTGGTCAGTGAGAGAAACAAAGGGTTTTTCTTTTGTGGCGATGGGAAGGCTCAGTGCTTTTCGGATAATGGCAGGGGTGATTTTTATGGTGTCAAAGTCAGTGTCACAGAGGATGAAATCGATTTTCTTCGTGGGGTCTTTGGTCGATGTGAGCTGAGTGTGTCTGGCAGAATACCAGGACTGAGATACTAGTAGCTGAAGAGCAGGGAGTGTTATGGTCAGGGCTGTAGAGAAGCAACAGGTTTTGAGGAAATTCACAGCATCATTCAGATGTGTGACTTGCTTTCGAGGAGGAAACTCAAAAAGCGCATAGAGATTGTTTGTTTTTGTCCAATCAAGTTCCTCAAGCGTAAACTTGACCTGAGGAACCTTGGTGATTTCCAGTTCTTCAGCAGCAGCAGTGTTCTCAGCAGTAGGAATATCAGTAGATGCCATTGCTGTATTATCAGTTCAACCAAAGATATAACAAATAAGAATAATCTTAATGTGGAAATATTTTCCAATAAGATGGTTTGAATTTTGTCCATTTCATTCAGACAAAAATGTCTTAATGAAGATTAGGGTTTTTCTTGTTTTTGAAAAGGAAATGCAAACCCAATAAAAAGTCTTGTTTTTTAGTTTCCTTTGAGGATTACGATTCTGGAAAAACGTATGAAGAACAAGTTTAAGATATTTGCGATTAAACTTGAAGAACAACCATGAAAGGTTGTGTTCATAAAACCATGAAAGAAATGATTTCATTTTTGAAAAAGTTCTTTTGTTTGATCTTGTAAAAACAATGAGAAGATCATTAACAAGTTTTAAGAAACAGGTAAATAAAAGAAATATTAACCTGGTTCGTTGAAGAAGAAGAAGATGAACAGTTCTTGAAAACTTGAGAGCAAAAATGCAACAGTAGTTTTCTTGAGGAAGAAGTTGTTCGCGTAAAGGAAAAATATAAACCTAAAATGTGTTTATATAGTGAGATTAGAGAGAGAGAAAAACTAGAGGGGGAAATTTTTCATCATGACACGGATACGTGTTTGCATTTGATTGGCTGGTAAACGAAACGTGCAAACGTGTGTCAGAAAAAGAACGTGCCAGGGCTTATCCGTTGCGATGACGTAACGGATGTCCTTTCATATTTTAGGATGTCTCTGAGGTTTTGAAAGCTCAGGGACACTTTTGAAAACATGAAGCACTGAATAGAAATATCAGTGTTGGTTTTAGAAATTTTAAAGTATCGATGTTAAGGAAGAGATATTCAGCGATGCAATTTGTCTTGAAATCTTGCATTTACATGCGAACGTCAGCGAGAGAAAAACATACCTTGACATCAGCGAATCAATTATGTTCAGAGAGAGAATGATAGAATGGGTTATACAAGTTGGTTTTATCCTATCGCCGATCAAATGTGAACCGCTGAAGATTTTACTCTTCAAAGTTCAGCATTCCAAGCTCGCTGATGAGAAAGTTGAATCTTGTCTCATCAAGAGGTTTGGTGAACAGATCAGCTAACTGATAGTCAGTTGGGATAAAATGAAGTTCTATATCACCATTCATCACATGATCTCTGATAAAATGATACCTGATTTCGATGTGTTTTGTCTTTGAGTGTAGTCCTGGATTGTTGGCTATAGGGATGGCACTTGTGCTGTCGCAATAGATTGGAATTTTCGAGAGCTGAAGGTCATAGTCTAGTAGTTGATTTCTCATCCATAAGACCTGAGAACAACAGCTTCCAGCGGCTTCGTACTCAGCTTCAGCTATAGAGGTGGACACTGAGTTTTGCTTTTTACTTGTCCAACTCACCAGCTTTCCACCCAGGAGCTGACAGCCTCCTGTGGTGCTTTTCCTATCCAATTTGCAACCTGCCAAATCACTATCTGAATAGGCGATTAGATCGAACCCTAAGTCTTTGGGATACCAAAGACCTAGGTCGCAGTACCCTTAAGGTATCGAAAAATTCGTTTTACAGCGACCATATGAAATTCCTTAGGTTCAGCTTGATATCGTGCGCATAAACAGGTTGCGTACATAATATCGGGTCGGCTAGCTGTAAGATACAAGAGAGAGCCGATCATCCCACGGTATAGCGTGACATTAACAGGTATTCCATTTGAATCCTTGTCTAGTGTCATCAGTGGTGCCATAGGGGTTTTCATAGCTGAACTCTGAGTTAAATCGAATTTCTTTAGCATATCTTTAACATACTTTCCCTGATTAATGAAAGTTCCTTTTTCATTTTGCTTTATCTGACGTCCAAGGAAATATGTTAGCTCACCCATCATGCTCATTTTATACTCTTCTTTCATTCTATCAGCGAAACGAGTACAAAGGTCAGGGTTAGTAGAACCAAATATAATGTCATCAATATATATCTGAACAAGAATAATATGACCTTTTACTTTCCTGAAAAATAGAGTCTTATCGATTTTACCATGCTCAAATTGTTCAATATGGAGATAAGTAGAGAGTGTCATACCATGCACGTGGAGCTTGCTTTAAGCCATAAAATGCCTTATCCAGTTTATAAACATAACCTGGACGCTTAGGATCTGAGAATCCTGGAGGTTGCTCCACATAGACTTCTTCATTCAGCTTTCCATTTAGAAACGCTGACTTAACATCCATCTGATATACTTTGAAGTCTTTGTGTACAGCGTATGCTAAGAATAGACGAATAGATTCTAGTCTTGCTACTGGAGAAAATGTTTCGTCGTAATCTATGCCTTCCTCTTGTCTGTATCCCTGAGCAACAAGTCGAGCCTTGTTGCGGGTTACAGTTCCATGTTCGTCCAACTTGTTTTGATAGACCCATTTAGTGCCTATCACCGTCTTGTCAGTTGGTCTTTGAACAAGATTCCAAACTTTGTTTCTTTTGAATTCAGTCAGCTCTTCTTGCATGGCGCTGACCCAGTTTGGATCTTTGAGGGCATCATCTATTTTCTTTGGTTCAATCAAAGAGATAAAGTTAACAAATAAACAAATATTACCTGCACTTCGTCGAGTCTGAACACCAGCGTTTGGATCACCAAGAATTTGATCAATTGGGTGATTTACAGTCCATCGCTGAGCAGGAGCATAAGTCGCTGACTCAAATTGAACTGGAGGAGCTGAAGATGAAGCTTCAGCAACTTCTGGAATATCAGCCAAGAGAGGAGTAGGTGCAGATGTCCTTTCATTCACTGATTGCTGAGAAGTAGATGGAATGTCTAAGACATTTGGTTCAAAAGCAGGTATAGTGTTTAAAGGAACTGCTGAGACCCATGATGTTTCAGCTTTACTATTCTGCATGTTTGGGATGATAGTAGGACTATCATCTTCAACTGTATGAGTATGAGGAGTGGGAATATCTTCTGAATCACCAAGATGAGAAAACATCCATTGATTCAGTTCTTCAGTATCAGCAGACGGTTTAGAGTTCGCTGAACGGAATTCGTCAAACGTGACGTGAATAGTTTCTTCAACAGTTTGTCTTCTTCGATTGAAGACTCTGAAGGCTTTGGAGATTGAAGAATATCCAAGAAAGATTCCATCATCAGCCTTAGGATCAAACTTTCCAAGGGCATCTCTGTTATTCAGTATGAAACACTGACATCCAAAGATGTGAAGAAAGCTAATTGAAGGCTTTCTCCCATGAAACAGTTCATAGGCTGTCTTATTGAATCTTTTGACTATCAGCGACCTGTTTTGCGTAAAACAAGCAGTGTTGACAGCTTCTGCCCAAAACTGAGTAGGCAGGTGAGAATCGTTGAGCATTGAACGTGCAACTTCAATAATTGTTCTATTTCTTCTTTCAGCGACTCCATTTTGTTACGGTGTTCTCACTAATGAAAAGTTGTGAGAAACACACTTACTCTCAAAGAAGGAATCAAGAGAACTGTTTTTGAATTCAATCCCATTATCACTCCTTATTGAGCGAATGGTCAAGTTGTTCAGGGTTTCCATTTTTCGAACAAAGGTGATGAGTTCTTCAGGGGTGTCACTCTTAGAACGGAGAAACATAACCCATGTATAGCGAGAGAATTCATCAACTATGACCAGCGTATATTTCTTTTCAGCGATGGATTGTTTGTTAACAGGGCCAAACAAATCCATATGGAGACGTTGTAGAGGAGATGATACTGAGGAAACTTGCTTTGACTTAAATCTTGCTTTGGTATGCTTGCCTTTCTCACACGCTGAACATAAGTACTCTTTGGCGTATGAGTGCTGAGGTAGACCAGTGACTAACTCTTTTGAAGAAAGAGTGTTCCGTGTCTTGAAGTTTAGATGAGAGAGCCTCTTATGCCATAGCCAGTTGACATCAGATGAGGCTTTTGAGAAGAAACAGGAGTTCTCAGTGGTTGTTGAGTCCATGTTTATTACATAAACATTTTCCAAACGATAACCGCTGAGAGCTATCTTCTCCTTTTTGTCAGCGACAAAGCAGGATTCCTTAGTAAAGATTACTTTGTTATCCATGTCGCAAGGTTGACTGATGCTTAGAAGATTATGCTTCAGCCTTTCAACATATGCGACTCTTCTGAAGGTTGTTGTACCATTAGATAGTACACCAAACCCTCGGGTATGTCCTTTTCCATTTCCACCAAAAGTTACAGAGGGGGCCTTCCCTTCCTTGTATTCAGCGAGCAGGCTTTTCCTTCCAGTCATGTGTCTAGAGCATCCGCTATCGAGATACCAGATACCCTTTTTAACCTGCATTACAAAGGAAGATTAGTTTTTCTTGGGTACCCACTTAACCATGTGTACACGTTTGTCAGTGGAAGTAGTTGGAATGGAAGGTTCAGCAGTCTTCACAACATTTGATGATTCAGCTTTGTCAGTCTTCACTTTGGTTAATTTCTTAGCCCCAGTGGTCTTCTTTGCATTGGGGGCAATGATCTTCACCTTAGCTATCTTTTCAGCTTGGGTGGCTGTGGGGCACTTACTAGCAATATGATCAGTAAGTCCACAGTGATAACATTTCCTATAACTAAAAATAGTTCTAGGACCATTTGAATGCTGAGCTTTTGATTTTGAATTAGAAGAACCAGCACCAAGTAAGCTATTGGCTTTTGAAATGGGAGGAACATTTATTTCTTCGGATTTCTTACCAATGACATCCACTTTGATTCTAGGAGTAGATCGCTGAATAGATCCACACTGAGTAGATCCAGAGATCTGATTCCTTGATCCAGAGGGATAGGTCACTGAAGCTTTAGAAGCATTCAACTTAGGTACTAAGATACCCTTCTGAGGATTTTGGTTAAAAGCAATTCCTTTACCTTTGTTTTTAAAGACTGAGGTAGGTTTTGGATAAATAACTTTTTCTTTACCTTTAGAAGTTAAGGTAGAGATTTCCTAAGGGATGGGCGGTTTAGAAGAGGAACATTGAGAGGATGAAGTATCAGCGACTGAGGATACGGGTTAGTGCAATATGTCTTCAAGGTTTAAATATAGAAAGATCAAAGTCAAAGTCAATGTATTGAGTTGTATTGAGTTGTATTGTGTTGTTTACACCTTGTATTATGTTTAGTATAAATAGGTTTTGTTGTGTGTTAGTTTAGAAGACTCTCGGAAACACTCTCATTATTCATAACTCATATCTTAGAGAGAGAAAGTGCTAAACTCATATCTTGTATACAATGTGTTCTTGATCAATGGATGACGAATTCATATCTTCTCTATCTTGATTGATCTTTAGGGTTTAACAATTGGTATCAGAGCACGTTATTGAAGATCTTGGTTTAACAATACGAAAGTTCCAAATAAGAGCATGGAACGATCAGTGGTTGGTTCTAGAGTATCAGCTTTGTAACCAAGACCACGTTTATCACTAAGGGGAATCTGAGACTTAATTATCTCAGTGATCTTTGTTGAGGAATTATACCATCCATCAACAGTAGCTTTTTCAGCTTTTAATGCAGCGATAGCTTCTTCGCGCTCGATTTTGACTAGCTGATTTAAGTGAACTTGATCTTTAAAATCTTCTTCAATTTTAGAAACATTTTCTATTTGAAGGTGACAGTTTTTAAACTGTTCAGCGAGATCGAGGTTTTGATTTTCAACTACAGTTTTGCCATTCATGGCTTCATATAAACTTCTAGTCAAGAGATCAATCTTACGAAGACTATCAACTTCATCAATATTTGCAATATTGGTAAAGAAGGAAGGTGATACTTGAGTAGAAGAGGTTGAAGTGGAGGGAATGTCTGAACTTTCTTCCTCATCTTCAAGTTTGGCCATGAGACCTAGATTGGCTTCATCATCTTCAGAGTCAGATGTTTCTTCCTCGTCAGAGTCAGCCCAATCATAGTCAGCCATCAGGCCTTTGCCTTTCTTCTTAAAGGTTTTCAGCTTTAAATACCTTTCTTTCAGCTTGGCGTATTTGTCATCTCTAGACCTGAGGTTAGAGGATTTCTTGGGAAACGCTGAGTTTCTCGAAACTTTCTTTGACCTGCACTCGTTAGCGAAATGTCCTATCTTTTCACAGTTAAAACAAGTAGCATGAGCTGATGATCTTGGCTTGTCAGTAATGGAAAGAGGTTTATTCTTTCTGAACATTTTCTTTTTGGCGAATCTCCTGAACTTTTTAGTGAGGAGAGCCAAAGATTCATCAAGATCTGAAGAGTCAGAATATGATGACCTTTCAGAGTTACTCTCCAACTCAGTGATAGTGACCGAAGGATGCTTTTGGAATCTTTTACAAGATTCTTCTTAAGATGACTCTATTGCTCATGATTCAGCATCGTGCCATATAAGGTAGAAAGGGTCATTGATTTTAGATCCTTTGACAGCTTGAGACACATAGAATAACTGTCCCAGCTTTCAGGTAAACATTCTGAGAACTTTGTCAGTACTTCAAAGTTAGAATATTCCTTACCAACAGTTTTCAGATCTATTATTAAACAGTTAAAACGTCGGTGTACTTCAGAGAGAGTTTCATTCTTACCACAAATGAAGCTTTCATACTGTCTTACTAGGTTGATGTTTCGAGAGTCCTGGACTTCAGAAGTACCATCATACTGAACACAGATTGTGTCCCACATAGATTTTGAGGTTTTCAGGTTCATGACGGAATGGTAGACTTCGTCAGGAAGAGCCATGGAGAGTATGGATCTGGCTTTTGTGTCGATAGCCACTTTCTTCTTATCTTCATCAGTCCACATATGAATTTCCTTAGGAATCAGCCTTTCTGGAATAGCAGGTCTATTCTCAGCGGCTGGAACTGCAGCATCAATTCTTACAGGAATATATGGGCCGTTTTCAAGATAATAAGGCATAGTAGGGTGTACACCTTCTAAGAAGAGAATCATCCTATTTTTCCATAGATTAAAATTATCTCTGGAGAATCTAGGGGGTTTTGCAAGAGAACCGTTGTCAATATAGTTTGTGTTTGTGTTGGTAGCCATTTTAAGAAATAGCTAGGAAGAGAAATCTTAGTATAGATCAGATCTTGTTTATGAGATTAAACAAATCTGCTCTGATACCACTTGTTGGTCCTGAAGGGCTATACAAGTTTGTAGAAGGGGGGGGGGGGGGGTTGAATACAAACACACGTTTTTACTTTTCTAAATTGTTTATTGATAAATCATTAACAATTTACAGCTTGTTGCGGAACAAGATAAGGAATAAATCCTAATCTAAACAAGTTGGAACACTAAGTTTTCTTGCGCTAAGAAAGAGAAGGAAATTCCTAATACTAACCTATCTCAAGATAAGAAGATGACTTGACCAGAGTTAGCAAGTGCTTCAAGAATGAAGCTGGATTCCTTCTTATATACTGCATGCATTTAATGCATGGCAGTTTATACTTTACACGTGGCAGCAGCTCATTGGTTGCTGGGTCTGACTTTAGTAGACAACCTTAGTAGCCGCATGTTTGAACAGTGTAGTATCAGAGTGGTTGTACGATTTCAGACAATAGGTAGGTTCTTTTCTGACATATCGTACGGAGTCGTGCAAGGGTGGTTAAGACAAAAGTACTTTGTACGGAGGACTTCATGATCAGCTTACGTTGATTCAGCGCTTTAACATTCTATATCAGTGAATGACAAAGTTCAGCAATAGCTGAAGTCTTGTACTTGATAGTTCACGTTGAGTGGACAAATCTGAGTCTTCGCTGATCAGCATCAGTTCATTAGGAGACTTGTCGCTGGTTCTTGAGCTTGATCTTCGACTTCAGCGTAGAACCTATGTTGACGTGAAACTTGTCTTCAGGGATCATAAGTAAACAACTAACTTATCAGCGATCACCATAAGGACTGAACAAGCTCAGAGCATTATGGTGAACAGTTATGCTGAACAATGTATGAGATCATCAGCGATCATCAACAAGACTGAACAGGCTCAGAGCTTGCTGAATGAACAAGGTTTGCTGAATGTCTAATCTAAAGAGCGAGAGTTCCTATCAGCGGTACTGAAAACAGTCTTAGTACTTATCAGCGATAGTGAAACTCTTATACATTGTTTACTTACAATTTTCACTAAGTAGAATGGAGAGGGTCATTATCAAATCACTGAGGGTTTGGATCAACAGAAATGACCCTAAGGGTTGGTGACGAGAGAGCGGTATTCATGATGTTCGAGAGTGAAAGAGGCAAAAGTGAAGAGAAGCTGGATGATCAAGGAAAGCCGAAGGAGTGATAGGGAGGAAGGTCGAGCCACGACCGAAACCAAGGTGCTGGGTGGGAGGCAACCCACCGAGGTTTGTTCATTTTCATTTTTCTTTTTAGGAACTGCGTTTTTTAGTGTTTAAAAAAAAAGAACAGAGACATACGCGGGTTTGGCCACGGTTTCCATGTCGCGCGCCAAACCACGCAGGTCCCTGTTTGGTTTTTCTTTTCCTGCTTGGTGTGTTTCATTTCTTTGCTTTCTTTCGTCTTTTGCTTTGTCTCGTTTGTTTTTGCATTTCTCTCGCTCCATTTTCTCCGATGTCTCTCAATCGTGGTCGTTCAAATCTTTCAAGAGAATCCCCTCCGTCCGGGCAAACAGGTATGTTCTAACTCTGTGTGTTAACGAGTGGTGTATGATGTTATGTCCCTTATTAGTTAAACGAGATGCAACAAACCTAAGTTTCACTTAGGTTTGGGGTGCCTCACTTTTAACATCTACACACTCAATTTTACTCCTGTGCAAACCTCGGTTTCACCGAGGTTTGGGGTTTCACTCGTGACTGCTACTTGTTTCCTTTCTGAGATTGACCTTTTGGACATTTGTGTGTCTTTCATTAGAGTTGTCATGTAAATCTCGAGTATTCTTGTATATAACCTCCTATACATGACAACATGTGCGACAACCTAGGTTCGAGCGAAATGAGAGAATTCAATGAGGTAGGGTCGAGGCGAAATGTTTTCCCTAGTATGTTTAGACCTAGTACGACCTTAATGGAAAAGGAGCAGTCACGAGTTCAACTTACAATGGAAGGTCATAGATCAAACAGAATAAGAATGAGGCGAGAGTGAGATAAGCAATTCACGGGTATGGGAAATCACCAGTGCATTACATGGTACCAATTGGGAGTTGTGCAGTTATTATATTTCACTGATATATGCTTTTATTCTATTTTTATCTCTAATTTGCTTGAGGACAAGCAACGCTCGGTTTGGTGTTGTTGATAACGCCACTTTTTGGCGTTATTTTCGGTTTTCAAACCAATGAGATTGGCTTGTATTTAAGCAAAGAAGCGGAATTTTATGGTTTATCGAGTGAAATGTGCAGGTTATATAAAAGGCAGTAATCATCGAGAAAATAAGCTGAAAAGAGTCCAAAAAGAGCCAAAACGAAGCCCAACGGAAGCCCGAGATCCAAGCCCAAGATCTACACCCGAACCAGGACCCGAAGCTGACCCAAACACATTTAGAAACACGCGTGACTTGCACCGCGACTTGCAAGTCACGGCACAAGTCGCCTAACCCTCTGTTCCAGCCTTAAACTTTGGCGTTTTTCCGGATTTTAGGTCATTCTTCGCATATCTCGCACACGATGAACGGGAGCAGCTTAGGGGCGATTTCTGGAGCTTTTCCAGAGCTTTTGGAGCCACGATAGAGGATCAACCGAGGACACGTCCACCACGGAAAGTAGATTCGAGCACGAGAGAAGGGAGTCCACCATTACCCTCGTCACATTCATTATCATTATGTTTGCACACGTTTTTCCATCTTCTTTCTTTATATTTGAATCCACCGCCAACGTGAACTAATTTCTAGATGTTGGGGGTTGGAATGAATTTGATTTAAGCATATGAACATGTAACTTGAGACTTTTATCAATTTTTCCTATTTTAATGAAGCATGTGATTTGGATTTTAATGCTTTTGTGAATTTGGCCAATTTACAATTGATTTGTTGTGAACAATTAAGTTCGAGAGAATTAATTGTTAATCTAGAACTAGAAATTGCATGCCTAAGGTTAGAAATTTGGATAGAGATATCAAATTAAACCTTAGTCTCATTAAATCTTGTTTCTAATGTGTTTTGAGTTCCATGAGTTGAGATCGAGAGATAAAACTTGTGTTTCCAAAATAAAACCCGTTGTTGCTTGAGAAACAACAACGGTGATTTTAAGATTGGGTATTCATTAAGGGGAATAACTAGTAACTGTTTCGAGTCAAGTGTTTGTATGTGAAAGTCTTAGGATTTCCAACCCTCAACTGTTTTCTCTATCAAAAGTTTCTTAAGTTGTCTATTGTTTTGAGTTGGATTTATTTTGCTTACAATTAATTAAGTCATACCAACCACTCAAAGTTGCTACGTTCAGTTAATAGATCTTATAGTAATTGTGATACTTAGTTCCTAGTTCCCTGTGTTCGATACTCGTACTTTCTAGTACTATTACTTGATTTCGACCCGTACACTTGCGGTAAGATTTAGGGGGGTGTGAACCCGCCTATCAACTGCTTATAATACGCTTCCACATCTACACTATAATACTCTGTTTTAAGTGTTTGTCGTTGATATATCATTGTTGAGTCTTATTGTGGGATCAACAATTTTTATTTGATGAATGAAATGAGTGTTAGGAACTATATTGTTTCTATGGTCTGTCCAGAACCGGAAGGACCTACCCAAGAAACACATCTACTTATAGACATCAGTGAGGGGTTGTAACACCCCAAAAATCCTAACTCCAATTGTCAATGATTCCGTCTAGAAGTATTAAAAGGACAAGGTTTCGCTTTGGAGTGTGGAACACGTGATGCTAATTGGATCTCTCGAGAAATTGGCCAAGTTTGGACTCGGTACAAGTCCAGCGAGTATGACACTCGCGAGAGTGACATGGTCACTTTCGCAGTGTCACTTTCGCCGAAAGTGTACCGTGAGCATTTTGGGTAGCGGGCGAGAGTGACAGTGGCAATCTCGCCTGTCACTCTCGCCGTCGGGCTCAGAGGGTTTTAAACCCACGACTTGCAGCTTTCTTTCATTATCTATTCCATCTCTCTCTCTAAAAATCGCCCCTCTCACTAAAAACCCTAGAACCCCTCCCCCTCTCCTTCCTCATTTCTTCACCAAATCAAATCCTCTTCCTCCATTGATGGACATTTGGGAGCTTGGAACTTTTGTGGAGAGTAAGAGCTCGTTTTTGGAAAATTCGAATGGTTAAGGTAATCTCTCCCTACTCAATGGTTGTTATTGTTGTTGATTTCATCTTTCTTCTACTTTGGAATGTTGTTGGACGATTTTGATGGTGGATGGTTGAAATAATCTTCATCTTCTTCATGAATGAAACTAGGGTTTGGTATAAATTGGGTATTTTGGTATATGTTGAATGGATGATGATTCCTTATGGTTAGACTTGAGTATTGATTGTTGGAAATTCATAAACCTAGGTTTTGGAAGTTTTGGCTTGAGGATGCAAACTTCATTAAAGGAGCATACGTTTGGGAAAAATCTAGATTTAGCTTAATCTAGCAGAGGTGAGTTCAAGTTACTTTGCGAAAACTTTGTACATGCCAAAATGTTATTTTTCCAAGTAATTATGTGTTTTACCTGAAAATTATCAATATTGGGTTATTTGGTGGATTTTACCTTTTGAGGTATTAATCGTGGTAAATATTATAAAACACTACTTTTGGTTATTTTGGAAAAATGTGATAATAAATCATACATGAAATGAGTTGTTGATTTATGTGATAAATGGAGACTATTTATTATAAAAATGCATTGTGGATGTTTTGGAAATATGCATATAGTACATCATGTGATGTTTTGAAAACGTAAAGGCGTGAGTCCTTGGAAATGAGGGTTTACCCGATCCAAAGTTTTATTTTGGGTTTTCATGGAATTGAAGTATTTACCGGCAAACGGTGTGTGTTGTTATATTTGATGTCATTTTATGACTTTCATAAACTACCTTTTTGGAGTTAGTTGAGCTTGTGGCTCGGTATTGAATTTTATTAAGTCTTGGCGACATTTGTCCAGTTTTGGTAACTCAAGATTAAGTTTTGATAATGAATTATGTTATTGGGGAATTGCATGTTTTGAATACATGTGTTTATTTATTTGGGGTCGTGTAATATTTAGACCTTGATAGCTATGGATCCATAGGCATTTGAGTTTCCCTTAGTCTCGCGGGCAAGAGGTCGGAATTGATTAAGCTCAGTTTTACGAGACGTTAGTTTATTTTGTAGCACGGAATAGGCATCGGGTTCCATGATAAGTAAGGCGTGGACCTAGATGGTCGGGCGTCCTCTCATGGGCAGTAAGGTGTAATTCCATATATGTGCTTAGCACGGGATAGGCATCGGGTTCCATAATAAGTAAGGCGTGGACCTATATGGTCGGGCGTCGCCTCATGTGTAATACCCCGGGTAAGTTCGTTAGTTAAATGTTAGTTCCGTTAAATTTATTTAACTTTATATTTGATGTTTAGGGTAAGTTTGGGTTAAATTAGGAGTTAAGGGTATTTTGGTCATTAATGGATAACTTAGGGTTAAAGGGATAAATATGGGTTAGATATTATCCCTTAGTAAATCAGATAATTTACAAACATCAGAAACTCAGAAAATATCAGCTCTTTGTATGTGTGTGTTTTGGAAGAAAAGGAGAAAGGAAGAAAAGCTAGGTTAAGGCATCAATTGGTACACTTGGAACTGAATTCAGGTATGCTTCCTTTACAATTTATGTGTGTAATTGCTATTAGGTAGTTTCTATCGGAGTAGAATAACACATTTCATGTTTAGGATTGATTCTGTCGATTTCTGGGTAAAAAGTAGTCAAACCGACAGAGGTTTCCGGATAGATTAAAGGTATCCGGGTAGTTTTGTTGTTAGTATCCGGATGATGTTCTAAAGGTGTCCGGAAGATTCAAGTCCCCGGTAAGTTCCTGTTTTCCTTAAGGTTTACGGGTGGAATGAGATACCGGATGGTATCCGGATTGCTTTGGTGTCCGGGTGTTATCCGGATTGTCTGTGTTGTCCGGAATGTCTGTTATCCGGATTGAGTATGTATCCGGAAAGCCCTGTTGTCCGGATAGTTTGGGTTGTCCAAAAAGTTTGGGCTGTTTGGTCACTTTTTGAGATTTTAGACACTTTTAACTAAGGTTTTCGAATGAGGACTGATTAAAGTTTTCTAAAAAAAATCTAGGGGCGCTGCCCCCAGACCCCGCAAGGGCGTTGCCCCTTGACCCCATCCGCTAAAAAGGTAGAAGGAACATCATGTAAGGTAATTTCATTTTACACCTGGCCAGTGTAATTGTGATCTTACAGGTACATGTTTGAACTGGAATACCTTGTTATATGGGGTATGTGCTTATGTGTATATTAACCTTGTCTGAATCAACAGAATGGCAAGTGGTACGAGACAAACAAATCGGGAAGGAGGAGGAAACCCGAATACAACCAATCCAACAGCCGGAGGAAGGGGAAGAGGGGGAGAAAGAGGCAGAGGCAGAACTGGGGGCAGAGTTCAGGGGCGCGGTACGGAATTTGTTACGAGAGACGACTTAGCAGCCGAAATGGGAAGATTACAGGCAAATATCCAGGTATGTTCAACCAAACTCATAATACTGAAACGTAGAGACCAGATCCTACTCATGAAGAGGAGATGCCCATTACACCTACTGTCGTACCAGTAGTGAAGAAGTGTGACTACAAAATGTTCTTAAGTTGTAAGCCTCCAACTTACTCAGGAGATCGGGATCCGGTGAAAGCTATGAAGTGGCTGAAGGAAATAGAAGCTATCTTCAAGACTAGTAAATGCGCTGAAGAGGATAAAGTACTCTATGGAGCTGCAATATTGAAAGGCGATGCCCTATACTAGTGGGAAGCTCATATTTCCTCAGGAGGATCTGATATATATTCTACTTACTCTTGGGAAGAATTCATGATAGCTTTCAGGAAACAGTTTTGTCCCCAAGCAGCAGTTAAACAATTGGAAGGAGAGTTTATGAATTTGTAGCAAGGGAACTTATCAGTTCGGGACTATACCGCTCGTTTTCTGGAAAAGTCTCGTTTAGCGGAATACTACGTTGCCACGGAGGCAATGAAGATTGAAAGGTTTATCTTCGGATTGAATGCAGAAGTTAGAAGTTTGGTGATTGCTAAAGGGCCAGAAACTTTCTCCGCCACAGTAGACGCCGCGGAAACCGTGGAGCAAGATAGAGGGAGAAGTATTAGTGATAAAGTTGCAGGGAAAAGAAAGTGGGAAGGACCGCAGTATGATTCGAAGAAGCCCATGTTCCAGCGATTTGATAACCGTCCACCTTTCCGACCAGCGGAAAGACCTTGTCCGAAATGCAATCGTATCCACCAAGGAAATTGTCAAGTTGATTCTCGAGTTTGTTTTAGGTGTGGGAAGACCGGGCATGTTGTTAAAGACTGTCGAGTGACGCGGTTTTGTTTCTCATGTAATTCTCTGGATCACATTCAGTCTGAATGTCCCAGGGGAAGAATACATCAAGGGGGTACATCAGGGAAGCCAGCGGTTGTCAGACCGGTAGTACCAAGACTAGAGCCACCAAGAACAAGGGGTCGTGCATTTCAGATGACAGCACAAGAAGCAGAGGAAACTCCGGATGTGGTTACAGGTACATTCTTAATAAATTCTACACGTGCTAAAGTGTTATTTGATTCCGGTGCAAACCGATCGTTTGTGTCGCCTTCTTTTGCTGCCTATATGCATTTAAAGCCTAAAGTGTTAGATCATGTGTTAATGGTAGATACGGCTAATGATAATCAAGTACCGGTTAGCGAGGTATTTGATAGTTGTGTGATAAACATAGATGGGTGTGGAGTGCCTATTCAGTTATTTCCTATAGCCTTGATCGAGTTTGATGTGGTAGTGGGAATGGATTGGTTAGCCGAGAATCAGGCTAATATAGTTTGTGATAAGAAGTTGATAAATGTTGTTTTACCTGAGAAGGGACCAGTAGTGATTTATGGTGACCGTAGAAATAATCAATCTTGCCTTATCTCTTTGTTAAAAGCTCGTAAGTGTATCAACAAAAGGCTGCTCAAGTTACTTAGCTTATGTGATAGATATTAAGCTAGAAAAGAATAAGCTGGGAGATATTCCGGTTGTTCGTGAATTTCTGGAAGTTTTTCCAGAAGATCTGACTAGCCTTCCGCCCGTTAGACAAGTAGAGTTTGGTATAGATCTGATTCCTGGAGCCGCTCCTATTGCCCGTCCACCGTATCGTTTGGCACCTCCAGAGATGAAAGAGATGATAACACAACTGCAGGATCTTTCAGATAAAGGCTTCATCAGACCCAGTTCTTCGCCATGGGGAGCACCGGTTCTGTTTGTGAAAAAGAAGGATGGATCGATGAGAATGTGTATTGACTACCGGGAGCTGAATAAGCGTATGATCAAGAACAAGTATCCGCTTCCTAAAATTGATGACCTCTTTGATCAACTAGTTGGAGCTTGCTATTTCTCCAAGATTGATCTGAGATCTGGTTATCATCAGCTAAAGGTTAAAGAAGAAGACGTTCTGAAAACTGTTTTTCGCACACGGTATGGTCACTATGAATTCTTAGTAATGCCTTTTAGAATGACGAACGCCCCAGCTGCTTTTATGGATTTAATGAATCGAGTATGTAAGCCATATCTCGATAAATTCGTTATTGTGTTTATCGATGATATCCTTATCTACTCCCGGTCCAAAGAAGAGCACGCCCAACATCTTCGTTTAATTCTGGAAATATTGAAGAAGGAACAGTTATACACTAAGCTCTCTAAATGTGAATTTTGGCTATGGGAAGTTCAGTTTCTCGGACATGTAGTTTCCGAGAAAGGCATTCAAGTTGACCCGATGAAAGTAGAAGCGATTGAAAAGTGGGAACCGCCGAAAACGCCAACCGAAGTACGTAGTTTTCTGGGTTTAGCCGGCTACTATCGGAAGTTTATAAAAGATTTTTCTCGTATCGCTACGCCTCTCACCAAGCTGACTCGGAAGAATCTAAAGTTTGAATGGAAAGCAGAACAGGATGAAGCATTCCGGATATTGAAAGAGAAACTGTGCAGCGCGCCTATTTTGTCATTACCAGAAGGTTCTGAGGACTTTGTTGTTTACAGTGATACTTCCAAACTGGGATTAGGGTGTGTACTAATGCAGCGTGGAAAGGTTATAGCTTATGTTTCTCGTCAACTAAAGGATCATAAAAGACAGTACCCTACACACGACATGGAGCTGGCAGCAGTTGTATTCGCATTGAAGATTTGGAGACATTATCTTTACGGGTCTAAATGTCAAATTTATATCGATCATAAGAGTCTCCAACATATTTTCGATCAGAAGGAACTAAATATGAGGAAAATAAGATGGCTAGAATTGGTGAATGATTACGGCTGTGAAATCCTTTATCATCCGGGAAAGGCGAATGTAGTAGCCGATGCATTGAGTCGTCAAGAAAGAAGTGGAACAATAAAGGCTATTGCACTACGAGCTGAGCTGCTACCTAACATTTTCGACGAATTGAAGAAGTGTCAAGTAGAAGCCTATCAAGAAGAACATTTGAAATCAGAACGGTTAGTGGGGATATCAGCATTGCTTGTAAAAGATGATTGTGGGTTATTGTGTTTGGGGAACATAATTTGGGTGCCTCGTTTGGGTGGTTTACGTGATCGTGTACTACAAGAATCTCATCAATCTCGTTTTTCTATTCATCCAGGTACGAATAAGATGTATAAAGACCTGAAACAATTTTATTGGTGGCCTGGAATAAAAAGGAGTACTGCTCAGTATGTGGAAGGTTGTACTACTTGTAAGAAGGTAAAGATTGAACATCAAAAGACGTTTGGTCAGTTACAACGATTAGAAATACCAATGTGGAAATGGGATCAGATTACTACAGATTTCATCACAAAGCTACCAAAGACTCCGAAGGGATTTGATGCCATTTGGGTGATCGTTGACAGATTGACGAAGTCTGCTCACTTCATACCAATAAAAGAAACTGATTCGTTGGAACGATTAGCCAAGTTGTACATTAACGAAATAGTAACTCGACATGGAGTTCCAGTCTCGATTATTTCTGATCGTGATAGTTGTTTTACTTCAAGATTCTGGAGGAGTTTTCTAAAAGAAATGGGTACACAGATAAAGCTAAGTACGGCGTATCATCCTCAAACTGACGGCCAAAGTGAACGAACAATCCAGACTTTAGAAGATATGCTACGGGCTTGCATTGTTGACTTTGGGGGAACGTGGGATAAGCATTTACCGTTGATAGAATTTGCCTACAACAACAGTTATCATTCCAGCATTCAAGCGGCACCGTTTGAAGTTTTATATGGTAGAAAATGTCGAACTCCTTTGTGTTGGAACGAAGTGGGAGAGAAACAGCTAGCGGGGCCGGATATAGTTCAGTTAACCGCGGATAAAGTTACTCAGATTCGAGAAAGATTGAAAGTGGCTCAAGACAGACAGAAAAGCTACGCCGACCGACGTCGGAAACAGTTAGAGTTCCAAGTTGGAGATTTTGTAATGTTAAAAGTCTCACCTTGGAAAGGAGTTATTCGGCAGGGTAAACTTAGTCCAAGGTATATCGGGCCGTTTGCAATAACAGAAAGGATTGGAGAAGTAGCTTACAGGTTGGATCTTCCGCCAGAGTTAAGCAGGATTCACAACGCATTTCATGTATCGAATTTTCGAAAGTGTTTGGTTACGCCGGATCAGGCAGTTTCTCTACCAGATATACAAGTTGATGAAAAGCTGAATTATGTGGAGGAACCTGAATCCATAGTTGACCACAAAGTTAAAGTGTTGCGGAACAAAGTAATCAGACAAGTGAAAGTTCAGTGGAGACATCATAGGGGTCAGGATGCTACTTGGGAATCGGAATCAGAAATGAGAACTAAGTACCCGCATCTTTTTGCCTAAACCGAATTCCGGGACGGAATTCTTTTAAGGGGGAGATGAAGTAATACCCCGTGTAAGTTCGTTAGTTAAATGTTAGTTCCATTAAATTTATTTAACTTTATATTTGATGTTTAGGGTAAGTTTGGGTTAAATTAGGAGTTAAGGGTATTTTGGGTCATTAATGGATAGCTTAGGGTTAAAGGGATAAATATGGGTTAGACATTATCCCTTAGTAAATCAGATAATTTACAAACATCAGAAACTCAGAAAATATCAGCTCTTTGTGTGTGTGTGTTTTGGAAGAAAAGAAGAAAGGAAGAAAAGCTAGGTTAAGGCATCAATTGGTGCACTTGGAACTGAATTCAGGTATGCTTCCTTTACAATTTATGTGTGTAATTGCTATTAGGTAGTTTCTATCGGAGTAGAATAACCAATTTCATGTTTAGGATTGATTCTGTCGATTTCTGGGTAAAAAGTAGTCAATCCGACAGAGGTTTTCGGATAGATTAAAGGTGTCCGGGTAGTTTTGTTGTTAGTATCCGGATGATGTTCTAAAGGTGTTCGGAAGATTCAAGTACCCGGTAAGTTCCTGTTTTCCTTAAGGTTTCCGGGTGGAATGAGATACCGGATGGTATCCGGATTGCTTTGGTGTCCGGGTATTATCCGGATTGTCTGTGTTGTCCGGAATGTCCGGGTGTTATCCGGATTGTCTGTGTTGTCCGGTGCTTTGGTGTCCGGGTGTTATAGTGGAACCCCCGTGTTAAGTCGCCGTAGGGAAACAATTAAGGATAAGAGTTTGATAGGTTAAATAGGATTCTCAGCCTGCTAGAGAGTCTTCTGTGTTCTATATGGTAAAGAGATATTGTATTTGAATTGTTCCAGATACTGTGAATTTGAAGTGAAAGACTGAATCTGTTGAAAAGGCTTGGAAAGGATTTTGGTGATAAGCAAAACAGGTGAGTTTTACTTTAAAACGTTTTAAAACTGGAATACATATATGCGTGGATTGGGAATGTGATGGATGGTATGCTTATGTGTTTATGTATGTAATATAACATATTGAGATATTGTATTTACATGAGTATTCTATGATACGAGAATACGTGGCCGGGTGTGACAACTGTCAAATTTACATCTCTGGTTAGAACTTGTTAGGGTAGAATTTATGTTGATTTTAAGTTCAAGGGTTTATTTTGTATTTGTTTAAACTTAGTCCATAGTGAACGGGCCGTGGGCTTGTTACCACGGGCCCAGCGTATTTAAAGTGCAATTAGCTTAGAAAATTAGCTAGTTGTCTCATTTAGCTTTTCTGCTTTACACTGTAAATCTCTCTAAATCAATAGCTAAGTGGGCAGCCTTTGTGAATCATATCAACTGTTCTTATTTGCTTATTCACAAACATAATCGTTGCACGGATCTGGATTCAACAATTGGTATCAGAGCAGACAGACGGATTCGATTCAAAGTATCATTCATTGATTTCTGGTTAGTTTGACTTTTCCACGTCTGACTTTTCTTGATTTTTCAAATCTGTGAGTCTGCGTAAATTGTTCAATTTTGCTTGTTGGGTTGTGTTAGCATCATAATTATAAGTAATTCTGCAAATTTTCACACCCTAATTCGTTCGTTTGGTTGGTCAATTTAGCAAAATAAGTTCAAAAGTTTTTGATAGTGTTCTTAATCAAAAATCGAATTTTCATCATCAAAACGTGTTCTTGTTGCTCCAAAATCGATTGGATTAGTGTTGTTTTGTGCTTGGTATTGTTTCTAACCCTTCAGGAACACATTAGAGTAACCCCAGTTGAGTTTTCGATCGATTTTAGCAAAACAGCCGCGGTGTCCGGATAAAACAGCCACGTTTTCCGGACAGATCAAGGTGTCCGGACGTTTGTGGTTCCATCCAGACTAGTTCGATTCTTCCGGACAAGTCAATCATCCGGGTAAGTCAGTCATCCGGATAAGTTCTCTTTAATCCCAACTTTCCGGGTAATTTTGGTCCGGATAATTCAAAGTATCCGGAATTCATTTTATCCGGAAACCCTCGTTTTACCCGGAATCTTCGTAGTATCCGGACACATCACAGTTTCCGGAAACTTCAAAGTACCCGGAAATCTCATACTTTTCGGACTCTATTGCATCAGGTAAACTTTGTTTATCCTGTTGATTCTATCCGGTATCTTTAGTCCATCCGGTAACCTTGGTTATCCGGACAACTCAAGTTATCCGGACTCTCTTACCTATCCGGACAACTCTGCAATTTTGAACTGTTTTTCATAATTCTGGTCCGGACACTTCCAGATCAGATCACTTAGTTGCATTTCGTTCCAGTAAGCTAAGTTAGTGTCTGACCACTCATAGAACCTGCGTTAGGACTCCACTCTTAGTGTCTTGCGTTAGGTTTTACACTTTGAATCAATCTACACGTCTGACGATCACTCCGTTGCAACCGAAGATGTCTACTTCTCGTGATGCTCTCGCAATTGGCACGAACACCAAGCCACCATGTCTCTACTCGAACGAGTACAGCCAATGGCGAGACAGGTTCATGATCTTCATAGAGTCCAAGGACAACTATGAGTATATCAAAAGAGCCCTGGAACATGGACCAATTGACAAGCCAATGAAGGACATACCTGCAACTGCAGATGCTCGACGTGAGGCGAAGACTCTTGCTGAGATGACAGAATTTGAAAGAGGCATGACTGAAGGAGAAAAACATGCAAAGAGATATCTTATACAAGCCCTTCCTAATTCTATCTACACTGCCATAGACAGTTACAAAGACACGGCTAAGGGAATGTGGGACCAAGTAGCCAAAATGATGCGAGGGAGTGTTGTAGGAAATCAGCTGAAGATAAATAGTGCGATAACCAAGTTCGATGGGTTCAAGCAGCGTAACGGTGAATCCCTTACCCAGACCTATGAACGTTTTTGTCTACTTCTCAATGAACTGAACAAGAATAAAATTGTTCGTTCCAATACTTAGAACGCACTAAAGTTCCTCAACAACTTGCTACCTGAATGGAAAGTGTATGCTTCTCATGTCAAACACAACAACTTGATAGAGAACATCAGCATCAATGAACTATATGAGACACTTCTCCAAGATGAAGATGAAGTAAATGAGCTTTTGGGAGAGAAGAAGAATGAGCCAAAACAATCTGCGGATCCTATTGCCCTTATGACTTCCAAAATGGGGAAATCTTCAAGCAGCCAATCCAGACGCGGTCCACAACATAGTTCTTCCGAGTCAGAATCTGAGGACGAGAAAGACGATGACGATGATGATGATGAAGCATCGGATTTAATGAAAGCTATTGCCCTTATGACTAAATCCTTTCAACAACAAAAGTTCTACAAGAAGCCGTCCTCCAATAGTCAACGCTTCTCCACCGCCTCCAATAAGCGTCACGACTATAAGGATCGGTATGAAGGAAAGAAGAAGGTAGAAGAGAAAGAGAGATCTGAGAAGAGGGAGAAAACAGAGAAAAGTGACCGCAAGAAGAGAGATGAACCTGTGAAATGCTACAACTGCGGGAAACTCGGTCACTTCGCTAAAGACAGCCGTCAGCCCACTGTGAAGAACTCTCATTATTATGAGGCCAAACTTGCACTGGCCAGACAGAAGGAGGCTGGAGAGGTAATGTTCGCTGAAAATGAGTACTGGCTAGGCAGATCTGATGATGAGGAAGAGTATGAAGGTGTTGATGTTTTCATGGGATATCTATCGTCTACAGATGAAGACAAGGCAAAAGCAAATCAGGTATGTGAATCTTGCCTACAAACCTTCGTACTTCAATTGCAAACCATCACTGAAAAGGCAAACTCCCTCAATGCCACAAATGCAGAACAAAAGCTTGAAATTACCTCAATAACTGAAAAGCTTAATGTTAAAATGAAATTAACTGAGAAGTATAAGTCTAAAAATGCTGATTTAGAAGACAAATGAAAAAATCTTTCATTAGCACCTAAAGACTTAAGGGCCAGATTATCTGATCTTCAACGTCAGTTTGATCAGTGCTTGAATGAGAAAGAAGACATTACTTATCAATGCTCTTCTATTCAAATTCAACACAAGGAGTACGTGGCTAAAATTCTAGATCTAGAAACCAAACTCCACAAACGGGGTCAAACTGGTCAAACCATTTTTTTAAACAAACCCAAAGAGTTCACGTATTTTAACAAAGAATGGGGAATCGGATATGATAACCCACATTATTTGAAAAAAGGAAGATGACATACACCCACCTTGTATGATTTTGCTTGTTTTGGGTTAGATAAAAAGTATCCGGAATATGCAATTAAATGGACTGGTCCTCTTGAACCAGAAAAGGAGGAGGAAATCGAGGAATAGAAGCGCACACACAAACGAGGAATTCAACTTCCATTTTGCTATGAACCTTTAAACTATTCATACCAAAAGAACAAAAAGTACCTTTCAAATGACTACTTCGACCCCTACAAGGTAGCAACACCCAAGGATTCCTCCAAGAAGGATGAGGATGTAGCACCAGTAACCAAGACCGAGACGGATGAGTTTAAACTCTATGTTCCACCTCTCATCTTGGAAGCAAAGATAGTCGAGTTGGAGGAGTCACTTGAAAAGGAAAAGTTGGTTTTTCAAAATGAGAAGAATGAGTTAATTAAGGATCTTGAGAAACTCAAATCTGAGAAAACCGATGGTATGTCAAGTGAGGAAAAGGAAAAATTTCAGTGGGAAATCAATACACTCTCATCCAAATTGTCTGAAATGACAAGAGAAACGATGAAAGAGCACCAGAGAAGTGTTCAACTCCAAAAACAGATTGACCTCCTCCAAGCTCAAAAACAGAATTCCCCTGATCTCTCTTCCAACTTATCTGACACATCATCGTGTAAAGCTTTCATTGGAAATACCTTTTCTCAAGAAAGTAACGTTTCTCAAGACGACTGTGTTAAAAGGAATTTAGACTCTGATTTTTCAAAAGCTTCCGCACCAAGTTCTCCTAAACACACAAACACAAAGTGTTCCTCGCCTTCCTCACCTGCTTTCGTTCCTGATACTCACATGATAGATTTCTCAGCATACATGAACTCCGAAGGTAACTGTGATGAAGAGTTTGATTCGTTTCCATTCGACAAACCTCTTCCAAGTCACACTGATTTTTCTCCCGTGGTCAATTCCCCGGTTAGTTCTTTAAAAGAAAGCTGTTCTAAAACAAAGTCCTCAGCTGTGATCAAGATTTCCCAGTCAAAACCAACCTCGAAACCTGTTCCCAAAAGCCAATCACAGCCAAGGCAAGCTACCGGACCATTGACTGCCAACACTACTATTTCTCCAAGTCAACCTGATTTTTTGTCTCCAGTGGTTAATCATCCGGTCAATTTTCTAAAGGGCGACTGTTCTCAACCTAAGACTCCGGTTGTGACCAAGACACTTCAAAATGTTTCCAATTCTCAAAAACAGTCACAACCGAAGCAAAAGACCGAACGACCGACCACTAAGACTCCTGTTTCCTCAAAAGTCACTGATCATTCTGTCCCTGCTGTTTCAGATAAACATGGTCGAGCTAATAAAGAAAAACCAAAGTGGCTAAAGAGGGATTCTGTCAAGAAGGATGCGTCAAAGTCTTCCCCACCTGTTTTCATTTCTAGAATAGACAAAGACAATAATGCTTGGAATAATTGGAACCATTTTGATGTTTCTTTTCCTGTTAAAATTAACTCTCTTCATCAATTGATTCAGTTATCGCATGATTGTTTATGTTGTTCTAATTGTGGTTGGAATGATTTTGATGACATTCATAACAATGCTTGGTATGCGCCTTACTTTGTCGCCAACCTATTCCATAAGCGCAATCCCCAAAATAAAAGGCAACCACATCATTTCCAACGGGGTTTCAATCACACGATTAAACCACAGCGGGAGACCCGACCCATTCCTACACGGGCTGCTCCTACTGAAGTTAAACCGGCACCCAGGTGGAAATTTGCCCCAAAATCTGTTCCTCCAAAAGGTGTACATTCTGCACCAAGAGGGAACAAGTGCCAAACCCAGTTCCCTCCAACGGTGTAAAATCTGCACCTAAAGGGAAGGTTGTGTCAAAGCGAATTTCCCCAGGCAGTGCCAACCCTAACTCCCAAGGACCCAAACAAATTTGGGTACCTAAACGTCACTAATCTTGTTTTGCAGAACGGTCATGTGTGGTACTTAGACTCGGGATGCTCCAAGCACATGACCGGCCGAAGGGAGCTTCTCACGAATTACAAGGAAGAATACTGCGGAGACGTGAGATTTGGAAATAACGAGAAGTCGCCAATCGTGGGCAACGGCGACATCGTACAAGACAAGATAATAATCAAGAAGGTATCCCACGTTGCAGGATTAGGACACAACCTCTTCAGCATCGGTCAATTCTGCGATAAAGATCTCGAGGTCAGCTTTAAAGCCACACGGTGTCGAATCCTCAACAACAACGGAGAAGAGCTACTGGTGGGGACTCGAAAGACCAATCTATACACCATCGACCTCGCGGCAATCAAAACCGACAAACCTGTATGCCTCTTGTCTAAAGCCGATTCTGACCAAGTTTGGCTCTGGCATAGACGTCTTTCGCACCTCAACTTCAGAAGTATCAATGAAATTGGTGCTAGGCAAACATGTCAGAGGCGTGCCCCAACTTCCGTTTGTAAAGGACCGTCTCTGTGGAGCCTGCGAAAAGGGAAAGATGACTCGTGCATCACATCCGCCTAAGACAACTCCGAGCACGACCCGGACCCTCGAACTCATTCATATGGATTTGTGTGGTCCAATGCATGTTCCAAGCATCAACAAACGCAAATACGTGCTCGTGATGGTGGACGACTACTCACGCTACAGATGGGTGATGTTCTTACGCTCGAAGGACGAAACTCCGGAGCTCATCATTGATCACCTGAAGACTGTCCAGCAGAACAAGCTTCAACACGTTCAGTCCATCAGAACTGACAACGGGACAGAGTTCAAGCATCAGAAGGTGGATGACTATCTGCGATCCATGGGAATCACACACACTTTCTCCGCAACACGCACTCCTCAACTAAACGGAGTGGTGGAAAGACGGAACCGTACCTTGGTTGAAGCTACTCGAACAATGCTATCCCAGGCAAATCTACCGCTATATCTATAGGCTGAGGCGGTATCTACAGCTTGCTACACGCAAAACCGCTCTATCCTTCTCAAGCGATTCAACAAGACACCGTACGAGATCATGAATAATCACGTTCCAACCGTCGGCTACTTTCATGCATTTGGATGCACTTGCTATGTACTAAACGACAAGGATGATCTCGGGAAATTCAGCCCCAAGGCGGATGAAGGAGTCTTTATTGGATACTCCATGCAGGCTAAGGCGTATCGCTTTTACAACAAACGGACCAAAACCGTTGTTGAAAGCATAAACGTGACATTCGACGAAGCCGCAGATTTGGCTTCTGAACACCTCAGTTCAGAACCCAGTTTAACTGGCGTGTTAGCTTCCGGGCCTCCAAGTTCGGGATCTACACAAGCATTAGTAAATCCGAATCATGCATCTTCATCGAATGATAATCTTTCTGATTTAGATTTATTATTTGAATTCTTTTATGATGACACTGCTCACACTTCCACACCTGTCTCAGCGCACCCGCGACTTGAAGCTGCTCGCAATGCGGATTCGGACGACTTAACTGGTCCGCCACCGTCTATGAGTACGCCGTCAACATCTGTGGAGACAGCTCAACCATCCTCATCTGATACGAGTACACCTGGTAATGTCACCCCCCCCCCCCCCCCGAAGGAACCTATACTCTCAGAGATCGCTCCTAATGATTCGTCTTCTGCTACAACCGATGTTCAACCTCTGAACTCCTCGGAACCAGAGGTTGTTCAACCTTCGACGAATCCTCCCCCACTTCCTCCAAGGATCACGACTGCTACACTTGAACAAGTTCAAGACCTTCCATCTGGTGCTTATGTGGATCCGGACGCATCTCACTCTACCCAACAGCCGCTTCCGCACACCACCAAATGGACAAAGGCACACCCCCTGCATCAGATCATCGGTGATCCTTCCACTCCTGTACGTACACGAGGCGCTTCTGCCAACTTCTGCCTATTTTCTAGATTCTTAAGCAAGATTGAGCCGACGAACGTTCGCGAAGCACTCGAGGATCCAGACTGGATCATAGCCATGCAAGAGGAGCTGAATTAATTCGAAGCTCTAAAGGTATGGCGACTGGTTCCACGTCCTACGCACAAGACGGTAATCGGCACCAAATGGATTTTTAAGAATAAGAAGGACGAAGACGGCATCGTTGTTCGCAACAAGGCGCGTCTTGTGGCCAAAGGATACCGACAACAAGAGGGGATCGACTATGATGAGACCTATGCTCCGGTCGCTCGCATTGAAGCAATTCGTATGTTTCTCGCTTATGCAGCACACAAGAACTTCAGAGTCTTCCAGATGGATGTGAAGACAACTTTTCTTTACGGTGACCTCTAAGAAGAAGTTTACGTGTCGCAACCCGACGGATTTGTGGATGACTCGAAGCCTGACCATGTCTACATCTTGGACAAAGCACTATACGGTTTATAGCAGGCTCCGCGAGCATGGTACAACACCCTGTCAAAGTTCTTGTTAGAATCCGACTTCACACGAGGTACTATTGATTCTACTCTATTTATCAAGAACGAAAAGGGTCACATCATCTTAATTCAAGTATATGTCGATGACATCATTTTTGGTTCTACTAATCCTTTATATGCAAAGAACTTTGCCAAACTCATGGGAAAAGTTTTTAAAATGAGTATGCTGTGTGAGATGAACTTTTTCCTTGGTCTTCAAGTTAAACAACTGTCGACCGGAATCTTCATAAACCAGTCCAAATACATTAGGGATATTCTTCGGAAATTCCAATTGGACCAGTCCTCACCAATGAAAACTCCCATGGTGTGTAATAACCAGGTATTTTATTTAATTTAAAATATAAGAATTTTATAAGTTTATATGGGTATTTTAAGGAATGAGAAGTTAAGGGGTAAGTTTTAATTTTTATGAAAGTTTAGGGGTATATTTGGTTAAATGGAACAAGTTTGGGGTTCATTTGGAAAGTTGGGTGACACCTCCTGTTAGCCAAAAACCGACTTTCATTCTATAGGAATGAGGTGTCTCCTTTTTACCATTTTTAGCAAAGTGTAGTGTGTGTCTAGGTGGTGTTTTCGATTTTAGAGAGAGAGTGAAAGAGGTTGAAGGAAACTAAGGAAGAGGAAGAAGTATCTGATTTTTTGCAGCTGAGTTTAAGATTCAATTCATCTGAAACAACAAGGTAATAATCCATCCTAATTCTTCTTTTTATGTATAATAGGTTTTACATGAACCTTAGAAGTGGATTATGTTATTTTTAGAAGGTATATGAATTATGGGTTTGGAATAGTGTTCTAATGGTAGTATAAAACATATCTGCAAAGTTATATAAACATACATAGAATAAAACTGCAAAAATCTGGGTTTTAGGATGAAACAGTAGACTGAGACTTTCATCGAAGTCGCAGTAGGCTAGTATTCATCGAAGTCGCATTAGGTTAATATTCATCGAAGTCGCAATGGACGACTGCGACATTCATCGGAGTCGCAATGGTTGGTTGCGACTTGGGTATGAAGTCGCAATGGTCGTTTGCGACTTGGCTTGAAATCGCAGTAGTAGATTGCGATTCGAGTGTGGGATCGCAGTAGTTGGTTGCAACTCCAAGGTGGAATCGCAATAGTGGGTTGCGACTCCAAGGTGGAATCGCAATATTGGGTTGCGACTCCAAGGTGGAATCGCAATAAGGGGTTGCGACTTCGGGGTGAAATCGCAATAAGGGGGTTGCGACTTCAGGGTGGAATCGCAATAGGAGATTGCGATTTGGTACTATTCATTGCGATTTCAGTTGGGAATTTTGTAAGTTTAAAGTATTAAAGGAAATATTTGGTATTTCAGATTCTGTGAGGGATCGACACACGTGAATTATCTTGGAAGAGTTTTTGTGATAAACACACGAGGTGAGTTTTTATTTGAAATGTTTTCAAATGGAATACATATATGTGATTAAATGTAATATGGTTCATATAATGTTTATATGAATATTGCATTGTATGAGTACTAGTTGGCCGGGCTTAGGACCGGTGAAAGTTGGTTGTACAAAGGGACAGTGGTGTTGGCTGTATTTAGTACAGCGGAGTAAATTAATTAATTGGCTTGCTACCAATTAATATGGCCAAGAAAAAGAAAGGAGAAAGAGATGGAAAGATTACATGAGTCATAATTGGTATTCTTATGTGAAGTATATGTATGACTTTGTGCAAAAGTTTTCTTTAACTAACGGGGATTTTTCTCACTAGACCTCAAGGTCTAACCCTCATTTTTGTTTTAAAATATGTATTCCAGGTCATGGAGCAAACAAGAGACAATGATAGGATTTATCATGTTAGCTTTTGTGGATGTTGAATGATTATGAAGATTCCAGTTATAATTAGTAGATGTTATGTATTTTACTTTATTCGAAAAAGTTTGTACTGAAAGACTTAATTGTAGAATTTAAGGGACCATATTTGGATTATGATATGTTATTTTGTGGTGAATTATATAGAACTTGTATGTTGGGATTAAGGGATGTTACAAATGGTATCAGAGCCAGGTTTAAGAGATTTAGGTATTAGTATCTGTACCTAGACTTAAACTGCATGCGAAGTAGGATGTCCTTGTTATTTTAGAACCTTGGGATGATAAATATAAAAAGGTAGAAGGAACATCATGTAAGGTAATTTCAGATTACACCTGGCCAGTGTAATTATGATCTTACAGGTACATGTTTGAACCAGAATACTTTATTATATGGGGTATGTGCTTATGTGTATATTAACCTTGTTTGAATCAACAGAATGGCAAGTGGAACGAGACAAACAGCCGGAGGAAGGGGAAGAGGGGGAGAAAGAGGCAGAGGTAGGACAGGGGGCAGAGTACAGGGGCGAGGCACAGAGTTTGTTACGAGGGACGACCTAGCGATTGAAATGGGAAGACTTCAGGCAAATATACAAGCTATGTTTAACCAGACTCACCATTCGGAAACAGAAATACCAGACCCTACCCTTGAAACCGAAGTGCCTATCGCACCTATTGTCACATCAGCACCAAGAAAGTGTGATTATAAAATGTTTTTAAGCTGTAAACCACCCAATTATGGAGGGGACAGAGATCCAGTAAAAGCAATGCGATGGTTGAAGGAGGTTGACGCCGTATTTAAGACCAGTAAATGCGCGGAAGAAGATAAAGTGTTATATGGAACAGCAATGTTGAAAGCAGATGCCTTGTATTGGTGGGAAGCCCTTATTGACTCTGAAGGACCTAATGTGTATTCAACTTTTACTTGGGGCGAATTCTCGAGAGCATTTAAGGAACAGTTTTGCCCGCAAGCCGCAGTTAGACAGTTGGAAGAGGAATTCCTGAGCCTACAGCAAGGAAATTTATCGGTAAGAGACTACACTGCCCGTTTCTTGGAAAAGTCGCATTTCGGAGAATATTATGTTGCCACAGAAAAGATGAAGATGGAAAGGTATGTATTCGGATTGAATTCGGAGATTAGAAAGTTGGTAACTGCAGCGAGACCTAATACTTTTTCAGAAGCAGTCAATGCTGCGGAAAATGTGGAGCGAGACAATAAGAGGGATGTTGGGGATAAGAGTGCGGGAAAGAGAAAATGGGAAGGGCCACCACACGATGTGAAGAAGTCTGGATTTCAGTGATTTGATAGTCGTCCACCTTTTAGAGCAGCTGAAAGACCTTGCCCAAAGTGCCACCGTTTTCACCAAGGAAGCTGTCAGGTAGATCCTAGAAACTGTTATAAGTGCGGGAAGTTTGGGCACATTGCTAAAGATTGTAGGGTGGTTAGATTTTGTTATTCATGCAATTCGCCAGATCATCTTCAATCAGATTGTCCACTGGGAAGAATACCATCAGGTGGCACGTCAACAAGAGCATCGGGTGTTAGACCAGCAGTACCGAGGTCAGAGCCAGCAAGAGCAAGAGGCCGTTCATTTCAGATGACAGCAAAGGAAGCGGGGGAAACTCCGGACGTAGTTACAGGTACATTCTTAATAAATTCCACACGTGCTAAGGTGTTATTTGATTCTGGTGCGAACCGATCGTTTGTGTCTCCTTCATTTGCTGCTTACATGCATTTAAAGCCAAAAGTGTTAGATCATGCTTTATTGGTAGATACGGCAAATGAAAATCAAGTATCAGTTAAAGAAGTATTTGATAGTTGCGTGATAGATATAGAAGGGTGCGGGGTACCGATCCAGTTATTTCCAATAGCCCTGGTAGAGTTTGATGTGGTAGTGGGAATGGACTGGTTAGCCGAGAACCAAGCTAATATAAATTGTGATAAGAAGTTGATAAACGTTGTGTTACCTGAAAAAGGGCCGGTAGTGATTTATGGCGATCGTAGGAATTATCAGTATAATCTTATTAACATGATAAAAGCCCGTAAGTGTGTTAGTAAAGGTTGTCAGAGTTACTTAGCTTATGTAATAGATACTAAGCTAGAGAAGAGTAAGTTGGAAGACATTCCAATTGTTAGTGATTTTCTAGAAGTATTTCCTGAAGACTTGAACAGTCTTCCGCCCGTTAGACAGGTAGAGTTCGGTATAGATCTAATTCCTGGAGCCAACCCTATAGCCCGTGCACCGTATCGTTTGGCGCCTCCAGAAATGAAAGAACTGATGGCACAACTGCAAGATCTATCCGATAAGGGTTTCATCAGACCAAGTTCTTCACCGTGGGGAGCACCAGTCTTATTTGTGAAAAAGAAGGATGGTTCGATGAGAATGTGTATCGACTACAGAGAATTGAATAAGCGCACGATCAAAAACAAGTATCCTCTACCTAGAATTGATGACCTCTTCGATCAATTAGTTGGAGCTTGTTGTTTCTCCAAGATTGATTTAAGATCCGATTATCATCAGTTGAAAGTCAAAGAAGAAGACGTATTGAAAACTGTTTTTGGCACCAGGTACGGTCACTATGAGTTTCTAGTAATGCCATTTGGTTTGACGAATGCTCCAGCTGCTTTCATGGATTTAATGAATCGGGTATGTAAGCCATATCTTGATAAATTCGTTATTGTGTTTATTGATGATATACTTATTTATTCCCGATCCAAAGAGGATCATGCACGACATCTTCGTTTGATTTTGGAATTATTGAAGAAAGAAAAGTTGTATGCGAAATTTTCAAAGTGTGAATTTTGGTTGCGGGAAGTTCAGTTTTTGGGGCATATAGTTTCTGAAAAGGGTATACAAGTCGATCCGATGAAAGTGGAAGCAGTTGAAAAATGGGAACCACGAAAGACAGCAACAGAAGTACGAAGTTTTCTGGGTTTGGCCGGCTACTACCGAAAGTTTATAAAAGATTTCTCTCGTATTGCCACACCTTTGACAAAGCTGACTCGGAAGAATCTGAAGTTTGAATGGAAGGCAGAACAGGACGAGGCATTCAGGATATTAAAGGAGAAACTCTGCAGCGCGCCGATATTAGCATTGCCAGAAGGTTCGGATGATTTTGTGGTCTACAGCGATGCTTCTAAGTTAGGTTTGGGATGTGTACTCATGCAACATGGAAAAGTAATTGCCTATGCTTCTCGTCAATTAAAGGATCATGAAAGGCAATATCCTACCCACGATATGGAACTGGCAGCAGTTGTTTTCGCTTTGAAGATTTGGAGGCATTATCTTTATGGTTCCAAGTGCCAAATTTTTACGGACCATAAGAGTCTCCAACATCTTTTTGATCAGAAGGAACTGAACATGAGGCAAAGAAGGTGGCTAGAGTTAGTGAATGATTATGATTGTGAAATCCTTTATCACCCAGGAAAAGCGAATGTGGTGGCAGATGCACTAAGTCGACAAGAAAGAAGTGGAACGATAAAAGCGATATCTTTAAGAGCTGAACTTCTTCCAAACATTTTTGACGAATTACTGAAGTGCCAATTAGATGCTTATCAAGAAGAAAGTTTGAAATCTGAACGATTGGTTGGGATATCAGCATTGCTTGGGAAAGATAACCGTGGACTGTTGTGTTTGGGGAATAGGATTTGGGTACCTCATTTGGGTGGATTACGTGATCGTGTACTACAAGAAGCTCATCAATCTCGATTCTCCATTCATCCAGGTAGAAATAAAATGTATAGAGATTTGAAACAATTCTATTGGTGGCCGGGGATGAAAAGAAGTATTGCTAAGCATGTGGAAGACTGCATTACCTGCAAGAAAGTAAAGATTGAGCATCAGAAACCGTTTGGTCAGTTACAACGCTTAGATATTCCAGTATGGAAATGGGATCAGATCACAACTGATTTCATTACCAAGTTACCAAGAACTTCAAAGGGATTCGATTCTATTTGGGTGATTGTGGATAGGTTGACAAAGTCTGCTCATTTCTTGCCGATAAAAGAAACCGATTCTTTGGAACGTTTGGCCAAACTGTACAATAATGAAATAGTAACTCGACATGGAGTACCAATTTCGATTATTTCTGATCGAGATAGTCGTTTTACTTCTAGATTTTGGAGAAGCTTTCAAAAAGAGATGGGAACACAAATCAAGTTGAGTACAGCATATCATCCACAAACTGATGGACAGAGTGAAAGAACGATCCAGACTTTAGAAGATATGCTCCGGGCTTGTATAGTTGATTTTGGAGGATCATGGGAAAAACATTTGCCTTTGATAGAGTTCGCTTACAACAACAGTTATCATTCTAGTATTCAGGCGGCACCGTTTGAAGTATTGTATGGTAGGAAATGCCGAACGCCTTTGTGTTGGAATGAAGTGGGGGAAAAGCAGTTAGCAGGGCCAGAAATAGTACAGTTAACAGCAGATAAGATTACTCAGATCCGGGATAGATTGAAAACGGCACAAGACAGACAGAAAAGTTATGCAGATCGACGTCGGAAACCGTTAGAATTTCAGGTTGGGGAATTTGTGATGTTAAAAGTTTCACCTTGGAAAGGAGTCATACGTTTTGGGAAGCAAGGTAAACTCAGTCCACGGTATATTGGGCCATTTGAAATTACAGAAAGAATTGGTGAAGTAGCATACAGATTGGATCTTCCGCAGGAGTTGAGCAGAATTCACAACGCGTTTCATGTGTCGAATTTTCGAAAGTGTTTGGTATCACCAGATCAGGCAGTATCTCTACCGGATATACAAGTGGATGAAAAGTTGAACTATGTGGAGGAACCGGAAGCAATAGTTGATCACAAGGTTAAAGTATTGAGGAATAAGGAGATCAGGCAGGTAAAGGTTCAATGGAAACATCATAGGGGTCAGGATGCGACATGGGAATCAGAATCGGAGATGAGAGCCAAATACCCTCATCTGTTCACTTGACTGAATTCCGGGACGGAATTCTTTTAAGGGGGAGATGTTGTAATAACCAGGTATTTTATTTAATTTAAAATATAAGAATTTTATAAGTTTATATGGGTATTTTAAGGAATGAGAAGTTAAGGGGTAAGTTTTAATTTTTATGAAAGTTTAGGGGTATATTTGGTTAAATGGAACAAGTTTGGGGTTCATTTGGAAAGTTGGGTGACACCTCCTGTTAGCCAAAAACCGACTTTCATTCTATAGGAATGAGGTGTCTCCTTTTTACCATTTTTAGCAAAGTGTGGTGTGTGTCTAGGTGGTGTTTTCGATTTTAGAGAGAATGTGAAAGAGGTTGAAGGAAACTAAGGAAGAGGAAGAAGTATCTGATTGTTTGCAGCTGAGTTTAAGATTCAATTCATCTGAAACAACAAGGTAATAATCCATCCTAATTCTTCTTCTTATGTATAATAGGTTTTACATGAACCTTAGAAGTGGGTAATGTTATTTTTAGAAGGTATATGAATTATGGGTTTGGAATAGTGTTCTAATGGTAGTATAAAACATATCTGCAAAGTTATATAAACATACATAGAATAAAACTGCAAAAATCTGGGTTTTAGGATGAAACAGTAGACTGAGACTTTCATCGAAGTCGCAGTAGGCTAGTATTCATCGAAGTCGCAGTAGGTTAATATTCATCGAAGTCGCAATGGACGACTGCGACATTCATCGGAGTCGCAATGGTTGGTTGCGACTTGGGTATGAAGTCGCAATGGTCGTTTGCGACTTGGCTTGAAATCGCAGTAGTAGATTGCGATTCGAGTGTGGGATCGCAGTAGTTGGTTGCGACTGCAAGGTGGAATCGCAATAGTGGGTTGCGACTCCAAGGTGGAATCGCAATAAGGGGTTGCGACTTCGGGGTGAAATCGCAATAAGGGGGTTGCGACTTCAGGGTGGAATCGCAATAGGAGATTGCGATTTGGTACTATTCAATGCGATTTCAGTTGGGAATTTTGTAAGTTTAAAGTATTAAAGGAAATATTTGGTATTTCAGATTCTGTGAGGGATCGACCCACGTGAATTATCTTGGAAGAGTTTTTGTGATAAACACACGAGGTGAGTTTTTATTTGAAATGTTTTCAAATGGAATACATATATGTGATTAAATGTAATATGGTGCATATAATGTTTATATGAATATTGCATTGTATGAGTACTAGTTGGCCGGGCTTAGGACCGGTGAAAGTTGGTTGTACAAAGGGACAGTGGTGTTGGCTGTATTTAGTACAGCGGAGTAAATTAATTAATTGGCTTGCTACCAATTAATATGGCCAAGAAAAAGAAAGGAGAAAGAGATGGAAAGATTACATGAGTCATAATTGGTATTCTTATGTGAAGTATATGTATGACTTTGTGCAAAAGTTTTCTTTAACTAACGGGGATTTTTCTCACTAGACCTCAAGGTCTAACCCTCATTTTTGTTTTAAAATATGTATTCCAGGTCATGGAGCAAACAAGAGACAATGATAGGATTTATCATGTTAGCTTTTGTGGATGTTGAATGATTATGAAGATTCCAGTTATAATTAGTAGATGTTATGTATTTTACTTTATTCGAAAAAGTTTGTACTGAAAGACTTAATTGTAGAATTTAAGGGACCATATTTGGATTATGATATGTTATTTTGTGGTGAATTATATGGAACTTGTATGTTGGGATTAAGGGATGTTACATGGTGTCACACCCCGCTAAAGCGGAAACACGGGATGTGCAGCTCAAGTTTCATAGCAAAAGTTACAAGATCACAACAACCATCAAAATACATTCAGAGGTTAAACCTTGTCTTTTACAATTGTTTTTACGGAAGGGAAATGAACATGAAATTTAAAGATAGTAAAGAAAAGCTTCATCACGTGTAGCCTTCCTAAGTTCCAACCTTAAAGACGTTCTCCTGAAAAGCATGTAAATGAGAGTGTCAACTAATGAATAGTTGGTGAGATCACAGGTTTAAATAGTATAACATTGTTGCCATTGCAAAATATGTTGCAAATCCACACAAGGGATAAATAATACGGTTATAAAAACCACTTGTTTGCCATTGCAAAATAGTTTAGATCCACATAAGGGATAAATAAAACGGTTATCAGAACCACTTGTTTGCCATTGCAAAATAGTTTAGATCCACACAAGGGATAAATAAAACGGTTATCAGAACCACTTGCTCGAGGTGATCATATGTAAAATGCTAAGTTATTGAGCCCGTTACCCGACCTATATCGACATAATTTGCCACTACCACAACGGTGGAATCATTCCACATACGCGCATGTTCTATCACCAACAATACGCAATACAACAATAATTATGCACTCAAACAAGCGCTACTTGTGAGTGGGGGTGTCAACCCAAATAACGTTATCCATAATTACCAACGGCTCAATCCATGAGTTAACGGGTAACGTATACGTGAACGGGGACTTTTGAATGATAGCAAAAGAAACTCAAACTTACAACATTTGCAACAACATAGATACCATAGAGCATAAATAAGCAAGCTTCGTATTTTCAAGAAAACGAAATAATCGGTGTGTAAAATAGTTGTAGTAACCACATGTTTTTCACCCCAAAATATGTAAAACATTGAAAAAGGGGCTGTGAATACTCACATGATACGTGATAGAATCCAGGAATCTCCCACAAATACTCCGAGATGATCCTACTTCAAACCTATGAACGTAAGGTCACTAGTGAGTTCTCAATCTCGAAGGTTCGGTACTAATTATCCAAATCATCATAAAATGCCTTGTTGTGTTTTAATATTATAACGTAATAAACGTATACATTGTTCTTCTTAGATTAAAGTTTCCACAATTTCGTCCCAATAAGTAACGAAAAGGGTTTTAAAGAACATAAACATATATAGTACATATATATGTATAAACCGAAATTTTATCGTAACGACAATAAAATTAGGGGTCGTAAACGAAATGACAAATATTTAAATGTATAAATATATAGACATAATATATATTTATACTCCACTATTTCATCATAAAATGATGAAATGGGATCAAGAATAAAATGCATAAATATATATAAATATATTATATATATAAACATTCCACAATTTCATCATAAAAGATGAAAAGGGATAAAGAATAAATAAAATGCATAAATAAAGGACATAAATAAATTGCATAGATAAAAGATATACTTATATACTCCACTATTTCATCATGAAATGATGAAATGGGATTAGAAATAGTCCTTATAATAAATAATAAATTGTCCTTTACTGTCCAGAATTTGATGTCACTTTGTGTCCAACTTTGGGTAACTTCCAGGTATTATTTGATCATGAAATTTTATGTCCAGATGGTTCAATGAGTTAGGAAACTTTTGGCATTAGTTTCATAATTTTGGAAGAGTATAAGTACATGAAATAATACACGACGTAAAACCCGACAGAATACTTTTCTGTTTGCATCCGGATTTTGTGAGGACTCTTTGATAAATAAATTCTTTCAGTTTTTAATTGAAACCACTTGGGTTTGAATCGTAACACACTAAAATGAATTCCAGAAAAAGAATCACTCCATTTGGAGTTAAAATGAGTGAGATATGACTCTTTGATGTGAGGTGTAATTTCTGGCAGCAAGCCGTCCAACCAACACCTTGTGCATGTGCACCCAACTTGACTTTTAAACCAAAATTCTTATTCCTTTGCATGCAAAATCCGATTTGACTCTCATCCATACAAATATTTTCAGTTCCAAACATATTTATGATCCATTTAAAATGCATGCAAAACAACCATCAACTCAAACCTTGAACACTTTTGCAAAAGACCCAATTTGAAGATTGTTGATGTTCTTGCCAAGAACATCAACATGCAACTAAAAATTCAGAATTTTGAGCTCATGCATGTGGGTTTGAATGTGTTTTTAGTGGTTTTCAAAGATACATTCGTAAGACTCTTGAACAAAAATGATGGATCTTTCAAGATTACTACATGCATGTGTTTAAAATGTTCATCTTTGATCTTAACCTTGGTTTGATTTTGGATTCGCCATCTTTTACTAACAAAAGATGTTATGATGGTAAATCTACAAACATTAAGACCCATAAAGATGATTTTAAAAGATGTGAAGAAAGTGTAACAAAAAGATGAAGATCATACTTTTAAAAATGCAAAAATATGAAAGAGACTTGAAAGAATGTGTGTGGTTTTTACCCAACACACTTATGTTTACCTTAGGTTATCTTGAACTCTTGAAGACTTTGATTTTTGGGGCTGGAGTTGTGATGAAGGTTTGAAGGTTTGAAGATGAAGATGTGAAGATTTGAAGGTGGAGAGAGAGAGGGATGATAACTAGAGAAAGAGTGAAATGAGAGAATGGTTTAACAAGTGAAGTATAGATGTTTATTAATGCAAAATGAGAGAGAGGGGAGGGGATGGCCGGCCCTCACATGGGGGGGTGGTGGTGTGACATTTAAGTATTTTGTCACTTCTTGTACAAAAATAAAAGTCTAAATACAAGTATTTTCTTTTTAAAGTAAAATACATGTATATATGCATAAAGTAAAGTATTTATATATATAAAATATAATTGAAATATATAATTTATCAATTACATAAATACTTGTAGTATATAAATATTTTAGGTTGGCATTTTATGAGATTTATGGATAATTTCCTAATTCAAGGATTTCTTAGGCAAAATTTCTCAATTTTTCCTATTGTACCGGGTTTACTGCTAAAATTGCACTATGTAAACTATGTAAAAAAAAAATAAGGTTTCCAAAACAGTTCTAACCTGAGATGTGAATTTGACAGTTGTCACAGTCTCCCCCGATTAGTAAAAATTCGTCCCGAAATTCAAGTGTTACTAGCGTTAACAGGTTTGCTTGCAAAGAGGTGAGGATACTTTTGTAACATGTAATCCTCCCGCTCCCAAGTATATTCAGGCCCACGCCTTGTGTTCCAATGGACTTTTACTATCGGGATTTTGCTTCTCTTAAGACGCTTGACTTCCCTATCGAGTATTTCCATTGGTTCCTCTACGATGTGCAGTTTATTGTTGATTTGGACTTCTTCCAAGGGCACAGTTACTGCTTCATCAGCTAAACACTTCTTTAGGGTTCGATACGTGAAACGTGTTGTGAATAGCACTTAACTCCATTGGCAAATCCAGTTTATAAGCTACCGGTCCAATTCTTTCCGTGATCTTAAATGGTCCAACATACCTTGGACTCAACTTTCCTCTTTTCCCAAAACGAACTATTCCCTTCCAAGGGGATACTTTTAAAAAGACTCGGTCACCCACTTGGAATTCTAAAGGCTTTCTTCGATTATCCGCATAACTCTTTTGACGATCTTGAGCTGCTTTAAGTCTTTTCCTGATGATTGCGATCTTGTCGGTGGTTTCTTGAACAATGTCCGTACTAGATAGTTGTCTATCCCCAATTTCCAACCAACAAAGAGGTGATCGACACTTGCGACCGTATAGAGCCTTATATGGTGCACACTGAATACTAGTATGATAGCTATTATTGTAGGAAAACTCAACTAATGGCAAATGGTTATCCCAACTTCCTCCAAAATCTATTACACATGCCCGAAGCATGTCCTCCAACGTCTGAATGGTTCGCTCACTCTGACCATCCGTTTGAGGATGATAAGCCGTGCTTAAGTTTAACTGCGTTCCTAATGCTTTTTGGAGTGATTGCCAAAATCGAGATGTAAAACGACTATCTCTATCCGATATAATGGAAATTGGAACTCCATGCCGCGTAACGATCTCCTTGATGTAGATCTGAGAAAGCTTTTCCATCTTATAATCTTCTCGAATCGGTAGGAAATGTGCGGACTTCGTAAATCGATCTACTATAACCCAAATTGTGTCAGGCCCCTTGGCAGTTCTCGGGAGTTTGGTTATAAAATCCATAGTGATTTGCTCCCATTTCCACTGGGGGATTTCCGGTTGTTGCAACAGTCCCGATGGCTTTTGATATACAACCTTGACCTTTGCACACGTTATGCATTTTCCTACATATATGACAATATCCTTCTTCATTCCTGGCCACCAATAGTATTCCCTTAAATCCTTGTACATCTTATCCGCTCCTGGGTGAATTGAATACTTCGATTTATGAGCCTCCTCTAAAATCATTTCCCGTAGGTTATCAGCCTTTGGGATCCATACTCTGCCTTTAAAGTAACGTACTCCATCAATCTTAGTTTCAAAACTAGACTCTAAACCATGAAGAGTCTCTTCCTTCAGGTTTTCAGATTTCAATGCTTCGATCTGAGCTTCAAAAATTCGGGTTTTCAAACTTGTTTGAACCAGTGCTCCTAACGCTCGGACTCGTGAAGGTTTTACCCTTTCTTTCCTACTCAAGGCATCGGCTACCACGTTGGCCTTACCTGGGTGGTAACGTATCTCGCAATCGTAATCGCTGAGCAGTTCTACCCATCTTCTTTGCCTCATGTTCAGCATCTTTTGATCAAAGATGTGTTGAAGACTTTTATGATCGGTGAAAATAGTACACTTGGTACCATATAGATAATGTCTCCATATCTTCAGAGCGAATACCACAGCTCCGAGTTCCAAATCATGTGTGGTATAGTTCTTTTCGTGAACTTTTAATTGTCTCGAGGCATATGCTATCACCTTATCATTTTGCATCAATACGCAACCTAATCCTTGATGTGATGCGTCACAATACACTACAAAATCTTCCATTCCTTCTTGTAGAGCTAAAATCGGTGCATTGCACAACTTTTTCTTTAGGAGTTGAAACGCTTCCTCTTGTGGAACTTCCCAAACGAATTCCTTCTCCTTTTGGGTTAACGAGGTAAGGGGTTTAGCGATCTTAGAAAAATTCTCGATGAAACGTCGATAATACCCTTCCAAGCCTAGAAATTGGCGAATTTCCGTTGGAGTCCTTGGGGCTTCCCATTTCTTAATGGCTTCCACTTTAGTCGGGTCCACGTGAATCCATTTCTCTCCGATTACGTGACCTAAGAAATGTACTTCCCGAATCCAAAATTCGCACTTAGAGAATTTGGCATATAACTTCTGTTCCTTAAGGAGCTCTAAAATCACTTTTAGATGCTGCTCGTGATCCTTCTTACTCTGAGAATAGATTAATATGTCATCGATGAACACAATCACGAACTTATCAAGATATGGCCTACATACTCTATTCATTAGATCCATAAACACAGCTGGCGCGTTCGTCAATCCAAATGACATAACTAAAAACTCGTAGTGTCCATAGCGAGTTCTAAAAGCTGTTTTAGGAATATCTTTCTCTCGGACTCTCAATTGATGATATCCCGATCGAAGATCAATCTTAGAGAAGTAATTTGCACCTTGCAACTGGTCGAACAAATCGTCTATTCGAGGGAGGGGATATCGGTTCTTGATTGTCAACTTATTTAGCTCCCTATAATCGATACACATTCGAAATGATCCATCCTTCTTCTTGACGAAGAGAATCGGGGCTCCCCAGGGTGATGAACTTGGTCGAATGAATCCTTTATCCAAAAGTTCTTGAAGTTGATTCGATAACTCTTGCATTTCCGCAGGTGCTAGGCGATACGGGGCCTTGGCTACGGGCGCTGCTCCAGGTACAAGATCGATCTGAAATTCGACTTGTCTAAACGGTGGAAGTCCAGGCAAATCGTCTGGAAATACTTCTGGGTGATCCTTCACCACAGGAATATCTTGGACTCGCCTCTCCTCAGACTTCTTCTCAATTACTTGCGCCAAGAACGCAACATACTTCTTCCTCAAATACTTATGGACCTTCATACATGATACTATCTTCAGATTCCTTCCAACTCTATCTCCTTGAACGACTAAGGTTTCTCCGCCTTGTAATGGTAACCTAACCGTCTTTTCAAAACAACTAACCTCTGCTCGGTGCTTAGATAACCAATCCATGCCTATTACTACATCGAAACTCCCCAATTCAATTGGAATAAGATCAACACTAAACAGTTTATCAGCTAAGTTCAAGGTACAGCCTAAGATTACATCCTTAGCTTCTAATTCAAATCCATTAGCAACCTCAACAATATAAGCATTCGGCATTTTCTTAGATTCTAGATTGATCAAAGGCCTAAATTCTAAAGAAACAAAGCTCTTATCGGCTCCAGTGTCGAATAATACGGATGCATAATAATCGTTTAGAAGAAACGTACATGTCACTACATTGGGGTCTCGACGTGCTTCTTCTGCTCCTAAAACAAATGCCCGTCCTCGAGCTTGTCCTCCTTGGTTTCCCTGATTAGCTTGTCTTGTTTGATACCCAGCGTTGTTATTGTTTGGTCCCCTTTTCCACCTTGGGCACACGTTTCGGAAGTGATCTGGACTTCCGCACTCATAGCATACCCTTCCTTCCTCTTTCACATTCTTCATCGTCTTACAAAATCGGGCTAAATGACTTTTTTGCTAACAGATGCTACAGATGAGACAGGCTCCCTCGTGATGCGAACCACATTGGTTACACTTTGGGTGGGGCCTATTGTAACGTCCTACTTCCTTAGCATTCATCCCAAAATTTCCCACTACTTTCTTGTTCCCACTTGAACTACTTCCAATTGCTTTTCCTAACTGATTCTCCGGCCTTCTCTTAATACCGACTCCTTTCTGAGTTAGTGTTCCTGCTCTGACCGCGTCATGGGTCAAACTAGTTGCTAAGGCTACGGCGGCTTGGATCGTGGTCGGACTTGATGACTTAACCATCCCTCGGATCTCTGGGGTTAATCCGTACAAATATCGGTCGATCCGTTTGCTCTCCGGGGTAACCATGTGAGGTACTAGTTTCGCAAGTTCGTGAAAATGAGCGGTGTAGCGATCTATCCCCGAATCAACCATGGTAAGATCCCAAAGTTCAGCTTCCAATTTCTGAACTTCGCTCTTGGGACAGTATTCCTCCATGAGCAATTCCTTGAACTCAGTCCAGGTCAGTTTGTACGCATCTTCCCTTCCACGGGTTTGTACTTGAATGTTCCACCAAGTTAGAGCTCGCTTTTGCAACTGACAGGCCGCATACTCTACCATGCGATCCTCCGAACACTTACAGATATGAAGTACTGACTCCATACTATCAAACCATGAGAGTAATCCTATAGCACCTTCCGTTCCATGAAACTCCTTGGGTTTGCAAGTCATGAACGTTTTGTAGCTACATCCTCTATTGTCTTGAGTGTTATTAGGAGTTCCTCCTCCTACATTAACATTCCTTTGATTCTCATTAATACCCGCGGTAACTTGGGCTATGATGTTAGGTATCGCCTCTTGGATACGTTGAGCTATGAGTTGGGCGATATCGGGGTTTTGATCATCAGGATTTCCTCCCGTGTGACGTGTGGATCTTCTTGGTGGCATTTTTCTAAAACACGATTGCAAAAATCGAGTTGATTAAAAATTTGAGTAATTAAAGTCGGATGTTTTTGTAAAGAATACATTTGAAACTTCGAAGTGTTGGAGAATAAATAAATAACTATTGCATGTTCCACATATATAATTAAAACACAAAAATGCCTTTTCATTGAAGTCATTAATAATAGCCGTTTGATACAAAATTTCTGATGTGCATCGCACATCAGTATAGAATTACAAACTGAAATTTAAGATTGAAACGACTAGAAATTAAAAAGTTCCATTTTCTAAATTTTTCCACCGTCCACGTCAATATCCGCCCCGATACATTTCAATCGAAACCCACAACACCAATAGCGTCAACAGCATCACTACTACTATGCTCAGTATCTCGGCTCGTAAAGCTATCCTCCGAGCTAGTTTCGCTCCGCTCACGGCTTCGGATGACATGTTGGTCAAAAGGTGGCTTAATTCCACTAGCTCGGTTATCACTTGACTCTGATGACTGACTCTTGTTTGACATCTGTGCAAGTCCATTGCCACGGCCCTAAAGCGTTGCTCTTCGGTCCAAGTCATGCCAGGCGCTCGACTAATCGGCACTCCCTTGATCACCCGTGAGGGTTCCGGTGCGTCTCGCTGATCAGACCTAAAAGACACTCGTCTAGGTATTGGCACGCTCTTCCTAGCGGTTTGCCTCGTACGTGGACCCCTAGGTGGCATCACTACCGGGATAGGTTGGGGAGGAGCCACAACCGGAGGCATCCTCGGCTCATCATAAGGGTCTCGTTCCACGTCGGACGTACGCTCACTTGATGGCGTGTAGGAAGGTTCCGAGCTCGATGATGATGACGACATGGTATTGCTGAAGTAAGAGTGTGATGAGGATGTTGACATAGTGATACTGAAGTAAGAGTGTATAACATTACTACCGTGCAAGATAAAGACTAAGCGTACTATACTATTGCATACTATAGGCAATAACTACGCTCCTACTAGGCATACAACGTGAAGCATCAAGTGTGAAAACACACATCTTCCTAGTATATCCATTTCCGGTCTCGCATTACTCTTTCTTTAATTAAACATAGGTGATCAGGATTTGTTTAATTAAAGACAAATGATGCAATACCCGAATTAGTTATACTAGCAACATGTTTAGCAAATTAAATGTTCATTCCCGTTTTTTGTTATAGTTGCAGTTTTCCAAAGGAAAACCAGTATTCTCTATAACCTTTAGCTCTGATACCAAATCTGTCACACCCCGCTAAAGCGGAAACACGGGATGTGCAGCTCAAGTTTCATAGCAAAAGTTACAAGATCACAACAACCATCAAAATACATTCAGAGGTTAAACCTTGTCTTTTACAATTGTTTTTACGGAAGGGAAATGAACATGAAATTTAAAGATAGTAAATAAAAGCTTCATCACGTGTAGCCTTCCTAAGTTCCAACCTTAAAGACGTTCTCCTGAAAAGCATGTAAATGAGAGTGTCAACTAATGAATAGTTGGTGAGATCACAGGTTTAAATAGTATAACATTGTTGCCATTGCAAAATATGTTGCAAATCCACACAAGGGATAAATAATACGGTTATAAAAACCACTTGTTTGCCATTGCAAAATAGTTTAGATCCACACAAGGGATAAATAAAACGGTTATCAGAACCACTTGTTTGCCATTGCAAAATAGTTTAGATCCACACAAGGGATAAATAAAACGGTTATCAGAACCACTTGCTCGAGGTGATCATATGTAAAATGCTAAGTTATTGAGCCCGTTACCCGACCTATATCGACATAATTTGCCCCTACCACAACGGTGGAATCATTCCACATACGCGCATGTTCTATCACCAACAATACGCAATACAACAATAATTATGCACTCAAACAAGCGCTACTTGTGAGTGGGGGTGTCAACCCAAATAACGTTATCCATAATTACCAACGGCTTAATCCATGAGTTAACGGGTAACGTATACGTGAACGGGGACTTTTGAATGATAGCAAAAGAAACTCAAACTTACAACATTTGCAACAACATAGATACCATAGAGCATAAATAAGCAAGCTTCGTATTTTCAAGAAAACGAAATAATCGGTGTGTAAAATAGTTGTAGTAACCACATGCTTTTCACCCCAAAATATGTAAAACATTGAAAAAGGGGCTGTGAATACTCACATGATACGTGATAGAATCCAGGAATCTCCCACAAATACTCCGAGATGATCCTACTTCAAACCTATGAACGTAAGGTCACTAGTGAGTTCTCAATCTCGAAGGTTCGGTACTAATTATCCAAATCATCATAAAATGCCTTGTTGTGTTTTAATATTATAACGTAATAAAGGTATACATTGTTCTTCTTAGATTAAAGTTTCCACAATTTCGTCCCAAT